>OZ057406.1:31404790-31451694 GCA_964056735.1 Allodiplogaster pararmata | reverse complement strand
CTGCACTTTCTGCTTTGCGTAGCCTCTTTTCAATGCCTTCAGGAGTGACTTTCTCTCTCCCAAATGCCTCTCCTATATCATCTCCCGCCCAATCAGGACTCGCCTACTACCCTCAAAGGATCTATCCGGTGGTTCAACAGATGCCTCCAAATCCCGCTCCAAGATCTTATCCGCAACAGATGCCTCCAAATCCCGCTCCAAGATCTTATCCGCTTCTTCCAATGTCTCCACTCTGCACTAACCGGTTCCAGTACGACAATACGGGTCGTTACTTTTTGGATACTATGAGGGGGAGAACTTAGAAACTGGTTCTTATAAATCAGAAACTGGTAGAATTTTGAAACCGCTAGAGAACGGTAGTGAAACTAGTTAAGTGATGCAGATTCTTGGATTCTACCTATGTACTTTGTTGTAATTTTTCATATGCATCGGATAGATTATACTATTCAGGGTATGAATATTTAGTACCAGGTAAGAGCATTTAGCTTTTTCCCACTACTTTAAGTTATTCTAAACAGTTTTAGGGAGTAAAATTGTGTGTTAAATATTCATTAGGAATTCTTCAAGTTTTTTAGGCTAATGTTTTCCTTGTTAACCCCATATCATTTATGCCGGAAGATGAGTGATTCTTCCGACATAAAAGATATGGTTGCGCGTTCAAACTTACGATGCTTGTGACTGCCAAAGAAGTAAATCTATTTGTAATATTTTGTGCTTTTGAGGTTTCAATTTACATAGTTTTAGAAAAAAATATTATTCAAAACAGGTAAAAACTATTTTGATAGTACAAAGCTAATCATAAATGAATATTTTTTATGACTGGTTCCGATTTTTAACTTTTGCCTGCATATGCTGATGCCAAAAATTTGTCCCATCTTGTTAAGTTTAAAAGTAACCCTTCTAAAACTGACGTGAGGTAATATAAATCGCCATGATTCAAACTATTTCAATGTTTTTTGCTTCTTGATATGTAGTTGAAAGCTAAAAGGATTTAGTCTAGAAAATCTTTAATTTTTGAATGTTTTCGCAGCAAGGTGCAAAAGTCCTTTTGAAGACTGAGCCCCCTAATTTTACAAGCTAAAAAAGAAATCGACTCTCAGTTTTTTTTATTGGTCAAAACAGAGGCATTTTTCAGTGAAAAAAAATGTACATACATATACAAAAAAAATTCAATTTTGTCAGTTTTTGAGTCAATTACATTCTGATTGATCTCAGTGTTCTGTCTATGTACATTTATATGAAATAGATATACATAAAAACTCTTGTGGATGAGGAAGCATCAGTTTACCCCCATTTTTTTCACTAGCTCGAACAAATTCACTGTAATTTTTTTCTTCCAACTTTGTTTTTTGCTGATCAATACTCAATTTCCATTTGCGAATTCAAGTGTTAAAGTGATATTCATTGAACTAAAACTCAACTATCAAATCTGTATAAAGAATTAATATTGCGCTAAACGTTGTTTTAATTCAGAAAAAATAGAGAAAAAAGCTCTTTCGTATTGTTAACCTTGATGCACGACAGAACAGGGGCCGTATTCAGAGATCTAAGATGAACTCAGCGGTAAATTTTACCCTAGAATATTTTAGACCTAAGTTCAACTCAGTTCTGTATTCAGAGACAAGATAGGTGAGAGCGTCTCAGCTTTCCTACTAAACTTTAGCATAAAGTTTACCCTAAAATATACTCTCAGAAGAAGAAGAAGAAGAAGAAGAAGAAGAAGAAGAAGAAGAAGAAGAAGAAGAAGAAGAAGAAGAAGAAGAAGAAGAAGAAGAAGAAGAAGAAGAAGAAGAAGAAGAAGAAGAAGAAGAAGAAGAAGAAGAAGAAGAAGAAGAAGAAGAAGAAGAAGAAGAAGAAGAAGAAGAAGAAGAAGAAGAAGAAGAAGAAGAAGAAGAAGAAGAAGAAGAAGAAGAAGAAGAAGAAGAAGAAGAAGAAGAAGAAGAAGAAGAAGAAGAAGAAGAAGAAGAAGAAGAAGAAGAAGAAGAAGAAGAAGAAGAAGAAGAAGAAGAAGAAGAAGAAGAAGAAGAAGAAGAAGAAGAAGAAGAAGAAGAAGAAGAAGAAGAAGAAGAAGAAGAAGAAGAAGAAGAAGAAGAAGAAGAAGAAGAAGAAGAAGAAGAAGAAGAAGAAGAAGAAGAAGAAGAAGAAGAAGAAGAAGAAGAAGAAGAAGAAGAAGAAGAAGAAGAAGAAGAAGAAGAAGAAGAAGAAGAAGAAGAAGAAGAAGAAGAAGAAGAAGAAGAAGAAGAAGAAGAAGAAGAAGAAGAAGAAGAAGAAGAAGAAGAAGAAGAAGAAGAAGAAGAAGAAGAAGAAGAAGAAGAAGAAGAAGAAGAAGGCAATGGAGCTTCTCGAGAACAGTCTGCCCAATCACGGAAATGAATCATGCAAGAGAGATTAACTTGATATCGCTATCAGTAATTATATAAATATGCGTATCTAATATGCGTATCTACATAATATGTGCGTTAGTTCAATCAATATTTGCTTCTGTGTGTTAGTTCAATCAATATGCACAGTGGGGGGGGGGGGCTTAAGTCTGAAAGCATGGAGAGCAGATAGAAGGATAAGGGTAATCAGAAAAATATCTTTCTCTTTCTTGTTATTTTTCTCTTTGTCTTCACTCTCTATTTTTCTTTTCCTTTTTTTTTGCTTTTACCAAATAAAAGACAACTACTTGCAGCTGATATATGCACGTACGAGACAAAAACAGATGAGAAATAGAACAGTAGAATACAAAATCGGAGTTTTGTAATCGAATTGTTAGAGAAAGAGAGAGACAGATAGATAGGGAGAGGGAAAAAGAAAGGAAGAGGGAGAGATAGACAGAATGAAAAAATATTAGACAAAAGATTAAGAGAAAAAACATTTAGATAGGAAAAAGTAAAGATCTCTCTGAGAAGAGAGATACAGAGAGAGAGAGAGTTATACAGAGAGAGAGAGAGACAGAAAGAGAAACAGAGAGAGAGAGAGAGAAAGAGAGAGAGACAGAGAGGGAAGAGAGAGGATAAAAGCAAGGAGAAGCGTGTCGGATTGCGAGCGTGTGAACGATATAACATCTGAAGTTGGAATACCTGAAAGGAGGAGGGTGGATTGAAGGAGCAGGGTGGATTGTGATCCTTTCCCCGAAAGGAAGCTGAATGCCAGCAACGATCGCACGCCCTTCATGACCTAAGCCACCGCTTTCCCAATCTCTACAATTTCTCTTTCTTTCTCTCTCTCTATCTCTCTTTCGCCCTTCCTCTCCCTTTATCTCTCTTGCTCTCTCTCTCTCTGTCTCCCTCCCTCTCCCTTACTCTCTTTCGTTCTTTCTATCCCCTCTCTCTTTCACACTCTTTTGCTTTCTCTCTTTGTATTTCTCCTTTTTGTCTCTTTTTTCTCTTACTCTAGAATCTTTCTCGCTCTAAACCTCTCTATCTCCTTATAACTTTCTCTCCTCTCTCTCTCTCTATCTCTCTCTCTCTCTCTCTCTCTCTCTCTCTCTCTCTCTCTCTCTCTCTCTCTCTCTCTCTCTCTCTCTCTCTGTCTTTCACTTCCAACCTCCCTCTACTCGTCCTTTCAAGTCGAATGTCATTCGTGTTATACACGCAGTAACGTTATGCAGAATATGATGGCTTCCTGCTTCCTTGGAAGGATTTTGTGGTCAGATTTGAAATTCGATATATTGGATGTTGACTCCGTTAGTCTCAAGCCATCGATGTATCATCACTTGGGTAGATCTCTTCGTATCTGAAATGATAGTCGAAAAATCAGTTGGTAAGAAAGCAAAACGGTTGGTAAAGGAGTTTGTCTTTGAGCTCTAAATTTGAATAAAATAGTTTGGGTATAATAGTTTGGCTACACATTATTATTTTCAGGATTTTGGTACTCTCTAAGGATACACTCAACGCGTTCCACTACTTGGTCAGTTTCTCTTTTTATGGAATCTAGAGAGCAAGTACTTTTTAGAAAAGTACTTTTTTAAAAAAACGCTAAGATTATTATTTTTTTCTCGGAGTTACTGGCTGTACAACCCTTGTCCGGTTGTTGAATAATACAATATATAATAGAAGTGCCGAGTATCATGCGAAGGGTCTCAAGTTTAGCTCCTACTCCGGGTAACACGGAATTTCTCAACCGATTTTCGCAATAATGCAAGATTTTTTTTACTCTGAAATATCTGCTTAGGCTAAGTCAAGTTTACGCTAACGAGGCCGTATGGCTTAGTACGAGACCGTGTGGTGTAAATTAGATTATTCCCTATTCATCGTTGATCTCAAGCAACAGATTTTTTACCAAGCAGAGGAGCGGATTGTTCACAGAAACTTGTGCAAAAATCGTGTGGTGTGACAGGAACCGAACCCGCGATCTTCGCTTTTCGGGCGATGATCTTACCCATTGAGCTACACACGTACACAATAAAATGCCCATACAACAGTGGGACAACCAGCCAAATATTCACATTATTACAGCTTTTAAAAAATTTTGAAATTTCGGTTGCGAAATGTCATGAAACCCCTACTCCGTCAATGACCCTCCCGCACTTTAAACCAAGAAGGTTGAGAAATTGTGGTAGCGCGCGCTAAAAGTCGACTTTGAACACACTAGGAGTTATCTAAAGAGAAGTTACTGGTTCTACAGTCCGTATCTCTACTCAGGCGAGCACAAACCTTCCTGTGAGGTTAACTGAGCTTGAGTGAAATAAGTCCACTTTTGTTGTGTTGTGCCCTTTTGATGCGTTGAAGAAGAAAAGACGAAGTCGAACGTTTCGCTTTATAAAAGCATCGTCAGCGGCAAAATTTTCTCAAATTTTCTCCTCCGGTAATCTATACATCATTAAATACTATCAGAGGATGATTATTATCTTCTCTTCACTTCTCGGTGATTTTTAACTCGCTGACGATGCTTTTATAAAGCGAAACGTTCGACTTCGTCTTTTCTTCTTCAACACATCAAAAGGGCACAACACAGAACAAAAGTGTACTGTCTACTGGATAACTCATCCAATGCGTTTAACTTAGCATAAACTCTTCTGCAATAAGTCCTCTTAATATCCTCAACAATGATTGATGAGACGGTTTAATGATCTACCAGCCTCACTCACTCATCGGAATGCTCTACTTGTTGAACAAACGATCACTCAACCGCATTTGAACTTCACAGAAAGAATTCCAAAAAAAACTGTCCTGTTTTTAATCTCACCGAGTTGCTTTTCTCAATACCCCATTCGGTTTCGAATGGTCTTCTGCGCCTTAAACATTTTTCAAGGTTCATTACATGAAAGTTTCAGAGCAGAATAGTCTTTAGGTCTTCAAAGAACGATTCAACATTTGATAAAATAGTGAGCTCAGAAAATGACGAGCAGGGCAAATGATAGGAAAGGTGTGTCATTACAAACTGGACGTTCAAAGGAAATAGAAAAAAAGGGATGAAAACTAAAAAAAACATAGTTTTCATTTGAAAAAAGCTGCTCGTTTGATTGGTTTTATTAACGAATATTGTATGAACGGATTGCTTTTTTTCTAATATGTACAGTTGTATAGAGAAAATGTAGTCAGTTGAATTGTGGATTGAAGAATTTATCATAATGATAAAATAATTACCTTATTGTCCGTGAAATATGTAGTTCAATCACAATTAAGTGACTCTCTCATTCGAATGAATGGACATCAACATTTTGTTGTTGAAATTGTTAAAATTCAGCGGGATGGATTTTTGATTGACTTTATTTCCTCATTATTTCTGAACGATGATCTCTCTATTTGGGAATGCATGCTATTGAGCAATTTACCGTGCGAGCTAATCTGCCATTACTTGTGTAATTCACCACAGGACGAAGAAAGCTTAAACCACGATTGAGAGTTCGACGATTACACACAACAAACAAAAGCCATTTACCTGAAATGATTTTTTTTATCAATTTAGTTAGTCAATGTTCTCGAAAATATCTCCCTTAGTCTCAGTCGGTCTTATTAACCATCTAGAACGTGTCCAAAGAAACTTCACAAGGCGTATTCTTGCCAGAGCCGGTGAATCTCCTCACAATTACCTAACCCGTCTCAAACTCTCAGCCCTAACCACTTTAGAATACAGGCGAAGCATTCTTGATCTTTGCTTTGTACAAAAGCTATCCACAAAATGTAATTCTTGACGCATCTATTCTTTTTGATATCAGACCTTTCCCCATGCAGGAACAGAATTTCCCACTCTCTCAGGCTATTATTACATTTTAAATTGTGTGTTTCTCGCGGTATTAATATTTGGAGCTGCCTTCCTCCTTCACCTGTATGTATACAATCTTCAGCCCATTTTAAAAGTGCTCTTCTAAGCTTACCCACAGACTCAATTGTTCCCTCTTCGTAACTGAGACTAGCATAGTATTAGAAAATAACTCGACTAGAACATAAACCTCAAACTCACATCTCGCACCTCGTGATCAATTGTATCAAATGGCGTTGTATGACATATGTATTATTTTATTGTATTGCACTGACTCACCATTGTGACAGTTATCCGTTGTACCACAATCTGCAAAGGAATAAATAAACGAATGAACATTCCCAAAGTTAAATGGAATAAATGGAGTCAATTGATGTTCGACCGTATACATTCACGCACCCATTTTCAGCAGTACACCGACCCATACAAGTCCACTGGTCGTTACTATGCGGATCATCCGGTGATAGCAGCGCCACCCGCGCCTTCGCCGATGCCTTGTCGTGTTGACTACTACGGACCGCCGAGCCCACCCAAGCAGTTCCATTCGGTTATTCCAACTCCTAAGTTTTTTCCTTTCTTCGGTCACGTTCCAGGAGGCTCTTTTTTCATCCGTTGCTTTAATTCATCGTTCATTCTTTTTCCTCTTCTACATCATTTCGGATGCCGCTCCTATAGAGGGGTGGGGGTTCAAGTAGTCATTCAAGTACTCATTCAGAAAAGTACAGAAGCTCGTCGTAGATGATGTAAAACTGCAATGCTAAAACAGATGTTACAGAAGTTTTTGTCGAAAAATAATTAATTATAAGATTAATCTTCAAATGCTAAGTTACACAGTTTAAAGGCAGTGGCGCCTGGTTAAGATGACAAATGATTGAACTATCGCACAGAAAAAAGCTAGTCCACCGGGCGGGATCGAACCCAGACCATCTCGACTCAAACCGGGAGCGCGTGTTACCATTACACGCCACCCTTTCCCATTATAAGATTAGTTCTCTGAAAAAAATTCTATGAATTCGAACACTGAGTAGAACGATTCGAAGTGGCAATCGAGAGGTGAAAAATTGATTAAAAATTGTATGGGGAAGATAAACCTAATTCAGTAACTCAAACTGGAGAGGAAGTAATGACTCCAAATGATCATTTTGAGAACTGAAAAAAAAACAAATCCTCTACTTCATGACTCTTTCCCATCGAGTTATACAGTAATTGCGTAACTCCGCATTGAGGTGTAAAAATATGTGAAACTGTAATCAAATCACTGATAGCAAAACCTTCAAACTTAAAAAGTTATAATATTCATCGTATGTTCGAGTTTCAGGTGCCGGAAGCTGCACTTTCTGCTTTGCGTAGCCTCTTTTCAATGCCTTCAGGAGTGACTTTCTCTCTCCCAAATGCCTCTCCTATATCATCTCCCGCCCAATCAGGACTCGCCTACTACCCTCAAAGGATCTATCCGGTGGTTCAACAGATGCCTCCAAATCCCGCTCCAAGATCTTATCCGCTTCTTCCAATGTCTCCACTCTGCACTAACCGGTTCCAGTACGACAATACGGGTCGTTACTTTTTGGATACTATGAGGGGGAGAACTTAGAAACTGGTTCTTATAAATCAGAAACTGGTAGAATTTTGAAACCGCTAGAGAACGGTAGTGAAACTAGTTAAGTGATGCAGATTCTTGGATTCTACCTATGTACTTTGTTGTAATTTTTCATATGCATCGGATAGATTATACTATTCAGGGTATGAATATTTAGTACCAGGTAAGAGCATTTAGCTTTTTCCCACTACTTTAAGTTATTCTAAACAGTTTTAGGGAGTAAAATTGTGTGTTAAATATTCATTAGGAATTCTTCAAGTTTTTTAGGCTAATGTTTTCCTTGTTAACCCCATATCATTTATGCCGGAAGATGAGTGATTCTTCCGACATAAAAGATATGGTTGCGCGTTCAAACTTACGATGCTTGTGACTGCCAAAGAAGTAAATCTATTTGTAATATTTTGTGCTTTTGAGGTTTCAATTTACATAGTTTTAGAAAAAAATATTATTCAAAACAGGTAAAAACTATTTTGATAGTACAAAGCTAATCATAAATGAATATTTTTTATGACTGGTTCCGATTTTTAACTTTTGCCTGCATATGCTGATGCCAAAAATTTGTCCCATCTTGTTAAGTTTAAAAGTAACCCTTCTAAAACTGACGTGAGGTAATATAAATCGCCATGATTCAAACTATTTCAATGTTTTTTGCTTCTTGATATGTAGTTGAAAGCTAAAAGGATTTAGTCTAGAAAATCTTTAATTTTTGAATGTTTTCGCAGCAAGGTGCAAAAGTCCTTTTGAAGACTGAGCCCCCTAATTTTACAAGCTAAAAAAGAAATCGACTCTCAGTTTTTTTTATTGGTCAAAACAGAGGCATTTTTCAGTGAAAAAAAATGTACATACATATACAAAAAAAATTCAATTTTGTCAGTTTTTGAGTCAATTACATTCTGATTGATCTCAGTGTTCTGTCTATGTACATTTATATGAAATAGATATACATAAAAACTCTTGTGGATGAGGAAGCATCAGTTTACCCCCATTTTTTTCACTAGCTCGAACAAATTCACTGTAATTTTTTTCTTCCAACTTTGTTTTTTGCTGATCAATACTCAATTTCCATTTGCGAATTCAAGTGTTAAAGTGATATTCATTGAACTAAAACTCAACTATCAAATCTGTATAAAGAATTAATATTGCGCTAAACGTTGTTTTAATTCAGAAAAAATAGAGAAAAAAGCTCTTTCGTATTGTTAACCTTGATGCACGACAGAACAGGGGCCGTATTCAGAGATCTAAGATGAACTCAGCGGTAAATTTTACCCTAGAATATTTTAGACCTAAGTTCAACTCAGTTCTGTATTCAGAGACAAGATAGGTGAGAGCGTCTCAGCTTTCCTACTAAACTTTAGCATAAAGTTTACCCTAAAATATACTCTCTGAATTCCATTTTGGAGAAACTACAACTTAGTATAAAGTTTACCATAAACTTTAGTAAAAAATTTTGTCTCTGAATATCGTTGAGACATCGCTGTGTGGTAACCACTGAGAACGATCAAACGATGGGTATTTGAGTAATTCTTCAATTGCTTCATCATAACCAAAGGGTAACTTGATAGGTTTTCACTTATTTTTCTGAACCATATTATGTATGAGGTTGTCAGGTGGCTCACAAACAAAAAAACATAATAATTTGAGCACAACTTGGATAGAACGATAGAGTGTGAAACTGTGGCGCTGCTGTGAACAATCCTGGTAGAATGGTTCATATCCCAATCTCTTATTTTCAAAGACTCCCCACGATTAGTCTAATACGTGCTTTTTGAATGTAAAGGTGATCAAGTTGAGACGAATATTGGATAATAGGAAAGAAAACTTTTGGAGTCAACAATCTCGGACGAATAAAATGAACAGAATGGTAAAATGGATTTCCTAATAGCACCTATAGTTCACGAATGCTAATACTGAAAGACAAAAATAGAATTTTCCAAGTTCATGGCTAGTAGACTGTATGCGGTTAGTAGTGTACATAAATAGGAGTACACACCACTCCTCTTTGATCCTAAGCAACGGATTTTTATACCGAACCGCGGATCCGATGTGCAAAAATTGTGTGGTGTGAAGCGAATCGAACCCAATACCTTGGCTTTGCGGGCGATGCTCTTACCGACTGAGCTACACTAAAACACACTCACACACACACATACACACACGATCATGAAGGTTTTGATCAACTAGATGACTGCAATTATTTTACCAGACTAGAACTTGAACATTTTTCCGATCACGTTGTGAAGGAAGACTGAAAATTCATAGCTTCTTCTTGCTTGATGAAAAAAACCGCTCAAGTTAATTTTTTTTGTATCTTAAAAGTTGTTAATTAATCGTGAATACAATACTGCAAATGTGGTCCGGACGTAACATAATGTTAGTGTGTTCGACTATTGTGCGAAGAGTCCCGAGTTCGACTCCCACCCCCGACAGGTCCACCCGAACCAAGGGAGTTAAGAAATGTAGTCCGCAGTCAATGGTTCTACCAGGATAGGGCTGTCCTGCATCTAAAAAGGAGCTCGTGTCCTGCCGCGAGGCGGGAAAAATCGCGAGGAAGATTATTTAATACTGCAAATATGCTAAGACTTGGGAAACAATCAGTGATCTCGAGAACAGATTACTGTTATCAAAAAGCTAGTGAAACATACATAGACTGTTTGACTTTCTTCAGCTAAAACCTTTGAAATTTTGACTTTTAAGAAAGCGTTTTGTAAAAAGAAAAACCTGAAAACTTCTAGCAAACAAAAATAGAAACCCTTTCTAATAACAGGGTGATCCTCTTAGGAGTGCTTATGGCGTCCATAGTTGTAAATACATAGATTATCAAGAAGATCAAATGTTATTTCTGGTGAATATTCAAGTTCTCAGTTGCACATTTCGAAGGCAGTGGTTAATATATGACACATGATACTTTTGCATGGAAAAAACTGAGTCATCAAACTCTTTTTCAGTGCGTTTGATGACTCAGTTCGATCAATTTTCATTATTTATGCTAATTTTTGAACGTACTTCCCATTTTATTCTTTTCAAACATATACGCTTATTTTGAAAATGAAAACTTTGTAGCTTGCTTCCGTTCTGCTCACTCTGATGTTTTATTGTGTTTTCTCTTCTTATTTTTCACCCATGTGTGTCTTTCATGAAATTACAGCTAAGAAGTGAAAAAAATCAGAACACGAGCAACATATCCCAATGGTATGCAGAGCTGGGGCCTAATTCAATCCCGAAGGGGCTTCTCGATGAAACGGAATTGGTTTTTGGTGTGAAATTTGTGAAAGCAGCGGAAGTTAGCAGAAAACTAAACAAGTGAAACTCGGTCTTTCGTTTCTTACTGAGAAACAAAACCCAGACATGAGTATTGAACGACTCAAATTTGTGTCGTGAAACATTAGTAGCATTCGGTTCAACTAGCCGCTTTCGAATTCCTTTTTACCTTTTTCGAAATATTTTAATGAAAACTTTAAAAAAGATTCGGAAAAATTGTGTTAGTCCGAAGAATCTTCAGATGATTGAGTTCTTGCCGTATTATGGTTTGAAATGCATGAAAACTTAATTGTCAACTCTCTCTGGAAAAATAAGAATTATTAACTTCAAGAAAAGCACGAGACAACATACAAACTCTACACAAGCAGATATTTCGAATCCAACAAAACATATATTTCTGAAAAATACAGTGTGAAAAAAATATAGAGAAAAAGGAAGAGAAAAATAGAAAGTAAGAAAGATAATGATAGAAGAATAGAGAGAAGTAGAAGGAGAGACAGGAATATAGTGAGAGAGAGAAAGAGCGAGAGAGAGAGAGAGAGAGATTTTGAGGAAGAAACGGAAATATAAAGAGAGAGAGCATGAAAAAGATAAAGAAAGTATGGAAGAAAAAGACATTTGAAGACAGAGAGAGAGGGGAATTCTCACCACAGAATTAAATACGAATTGACTCGCGGAGAAAAATCATACATTGTCATTCAGAGAAGATGTAAAGCTACATGAAATTTCTGGAAGACAACATTTTCATTCACAAAAAACAGGTAAATCGAGAATGAGACTATAGCGTGATCACAAGTAGCAGTGAGTGGGGCCGATGTTTTACGTTCCTTCAATCGGAATCTTCATCTAAAACACCAGAAAACGACGAAGAACTCTCTTAAAACTTTTAACCACCAGTCACGCATCGACTTTCCAAGAAACAACATGGCTCGCGACTGGTCAAAGGTAAATTTCTCGAAGTTTAAGGGCTGTCATGAAAAATTTTTTAATACATTTTTTTTTCGTTTTCATATCACCTTTTCTGATGAGAAAAACTCAACCTCGAAGGTACGGATGGCCCGTGTGATACTGGCGTGATCTACGCAAGGGACCACTATACTTCAGCAGGAGGAACTTCGGCGGTGGATCAGTCATGTGCTGGGGTGCATTTTCTTCTTTGGGTAAGCTGCCCATCTCCTTGCCCTCGTCCAAATTGAATTCAGAAGAGTGTCAGGCGACTTTACAGACCTTTCTCGTTCCTTTCATGAGTAGAAAGTGTTCTCTTCATCTTATCTATCAGAGAGACAATGCATCAATTCATGCCAGCACCTCCACCCAGGCATGGTTGGCGGCTAAGAACATCCCAGTTCTTCCCTGGCCTATACGTTCTTCTGATCAGGAGTGCGAAAAAAGTGGAAGATTTTTTCGAGTGACTTTTTCCGAAAAAGAAGTCGAAAAATTCGAGAAAAAAACGAAATAAAGGTTGTTTTTTCTCTGAAACATTCTAGAAGGTTGATCTAGAGCAGGAGCTTCGTGATGAAGTTTCACTCAGCTTCAAGCAGGAATAATACACTTCCAAGTTTCAACTTTCAAACCTTGTCAACTTCTGCCGAATTCTCGCTACGAGCTCCTTGTACTGCTTAACACTCACCGTTTCTTGTTTATAGCCTTGAGATAAAACGTTTGAATTGGAGTCAGTGAACTTTTTGCGATACTTGTATACCCATTTACATTGAATAGGATGTTTTTCTTGTTCCGCCTCGGAATTCACTCGCGAAATTCGAATTCAGTCGCTTCCTTTCAGTTACTTAACTGCCTTCTCACTACTATTCAGCACCTCTTAAATCCTCAATAGCGTTCTTTCTTGAGCTTTTCTCAATAGCATCATCCATTTTTTCATTGCCTTCGTTTCGTTCCTTCAATCTAAGCTTATATTTATCTTGATCTACTATATTTTTCTCAAAGCTTCTTTGTTCCTTCTCTCCCCCTTTTCTATCTCTCTCTCTCTCTCTCTCTCTCTCTCTCTCTCTCTCTCTCTCTCTCTCTCTCTCTTTCTCTCCCGCTCTGCTTTTTTCTCTTCCTGTCTCTGTGTCTTTCTCTTCTCTCCCAGTCCTTCTCTTCCCGTCTACCTTTTTCTCACCCTAAATATTTATCTGTCTCTATTTCCATTCTATTTTTGTTACTCCTTCTCCCCGTCTTTCTTTCTTTCTTTCTTTCTTTCTCTTTCTATCTTAATTCAATCCGTTTCAGTTTTTCTTATTACTTTAGTGATTCCTTTGTTCTGGGTATCTCCGAGCGTTTAAATAGGAGCGCTGTTTAAAAAGGCAGAGGGTGTAAAACGCGGCCTGTTCCGACCAATCAGAGAAGCGGCGGACTTCTAAACATGCGTTAGCGACGCCTCTTCTTCACACGCCCATCAGAGAAGATGCTCCCTTCTTTAATTGGGCGGGATTTCACTGATATCTCCATTTGTGAAAAGATTCTGCGAGGCTCATTCTCCTCATTCTTTACCATGTTTTCCATTCATCTGGGAAGGTTTATCGAAGAGCCATTGTGTTTATCGTAGAGGTTTCTTAAAGAGAGAGAGAAAAAGAGAGAGATAGAGAGAGAGAGATTTAAATTTGAAAAATTAATGTGAATACCCAGTTCGATGAGAAAAAACAGGTTAAAGTGCACCTAAACATCTTTTTTTCTTTTTGTGGTGGAATGAATCTTAGTGTGATATTATTTTCGTGTATGAGGGACATGCAAATTGCATTTTGTTGAATGGTATGATAATGAATGGTAATTAACTGAAGAACCGCCAGAAGGATGATCTGTTAATGTTAATAAGGAATATTATCTGATTCATTGTAAATTCACCTTAGGTTGTAGGAAAAGTACTGCTTTTCATTGTTGTTTTCAAGTCTACCGGTCAATTTTTCCAGTGAAGGCGTGTTGAGCGTTGGTATTGCACAGTGAGAGTAAAAAATTGTTAATATGTGGCAGAAATTTTGTAGCTACCTGATCTTTATTAAAATAAGTAATGCATGAATCATGCTAGAAAAATCTCTCAACTGGAAAAGTGAAATGTATTATAGTGACATACGTCGCACCATTGTAACTCTATCTTCCAAGCATGTAACGAAAATGCGAAGCAAGTTCACGCTTTTATAGTATTCTTTCAGTGCGAAGATGATCTACCAACTTATCTGTGCGCGAATTCCATATTTAAAATGAGTAATGAATTTTGAGTACTAAGTGACGCGCGTCATGAAGGCTAATTAGACAGAGATGAGAAGAGATAAGCAGAAGAGATGTGAATTATGTTTTCTCTCTTTGTTTCTACCAAATTCGTTCTGCTTTAGGGTAATTGCAACCAAATTCGTTCTGCTTTAGGGTAATTGCAACCAAATTCGTTCTGCTTTAGGGTAATTGCAACCAAATTCGTTCTGCTTTAGGGTAATTGCAACCAAATTCGTTATGCTTTAGGGTAATTGCATATCGCTGATGATGCTTTGAATGAAGCGAAACGTCCGAACTCTTTGCACGAAACCGCACCCCATCTGGGACGACAAAGACTATCACTGCAAAATTAGTAAATTACATAACTTTCACATGCTGTACCATATATCGTTTCCTTTGAATTTCAGAACTCTATGTAAAATTTCAACTTTTAAGAATGGAGGAACGGATTTACTTTTAAAAAGTTTTTTCGACACACAAGTTTTTCAATTTTCATTTGTCCGATTCCAGAAAATTCTAAACGTTTCACTGGCGCTCAAGAAGCGTTTTTCTTGAGAAATTCTATGGCTACTATTAGTAATTAAAACTTCCTTCTCTGATTAGAAAAAAAAGTTAAAGTCGGTATTAGTCTCGCGATAATAAAAGTTCATGACACCTGGCTAACTAAAATATTTATTTATCCAGTGTAGCGAAAAAAATATTTCATGTTATACTACCATTTGAAAAAAACCACTCATAATTTGAATTAGAGAATTTCTGCGATTCTTTATATAATTTTTTTTTGAAATGTAAAGTTCCAAATTCCATTTTCTTCTTGGTTATTTGGGAGAGAAAAGGAAGATTGCAAGGAATTAACTATTTGAAAACAGCACGCCCAGCTCACCGTTGAAGACCTGAGACTACAAATGTACATGCATATACATACATGTACATATTTCCCTTCCCCTGCGCTCGAGATGGTTGCGTTTGCTAGTCTCCACTCTTCAACTGCCGCGTGAAACCATCAATCCCCTTCTCTCTCCCTTCATGACTTCACTTCAAACCACATGTCACTACTTCCATCGTCTTCTTTCTTCTGATTCCTCGTTCTTCTTCTCCACTCCACCATAATTTGCCATGAGGCCGCTTCGGCTCCCATAAACCACATAAGATGAACTCCAGCTCTTCAGAAAAAAACCCTTCCTCCTGTATTTAGTACTTTTAAACTCCCATTAGCGACATTCCTCTTTTGTAAATATTTAATATGTATTTGCAAGAATTAAATTCATTCATTCATATATGTAGGAAACCATGTTTAAAAACAAGGCCGCCGAAAAAAGTTTATAGTCGGCTTGAAAAGATTGTTTAACTCATTCAATTATTGTGAGGAACATTGAGTGCCTTAAATTCAACACCTGTCTTCTTCACTTACTAAACTTTATTCTTTTTTACTAAAACTTATTTCTCTTCTTCACCTAATCACATTCTTTCGACTCTTTTTTCCACCCCTTCGCTACACATTGATTTACTGACCAAGTTTTTGCATATCTATTTTCCTCTCGATTGCCATTGTTCGTTGTGGAATTAGTATGATGGTAACGATGTCGTTCCCAGCTGATGATAAGTTGGCGCGGTTCGATCCTGCTTGGTAGACTACCTTTTTCTCGTGTAATAGTTTAACCAATTCTCATTTTAACAAGGCGTCACTGCGTATGAACTGTGTGTCTGAGCGTGTGAGGTTAGTGATGACTATTCACAAGTTAAAATGTGGCGTGGATAACATCAAGATGTCTGACATACTTTTATTTTTCTTCTGTTCGTTTTTGTTGGATACGCTTCCACCAAAGATGTATACTGTACTTGATGTATACTGTAATTGATGTAAACTGTACTTGATGTATACTGTATGTACTATACTTGCATTTTATACTTATGATGAAAGAAACGCTGGTCTGCTAATACTCAGAATATTGAAATTTAAATTCTTTATTACCACAGGATAGCTTGTAAGGCCATCGCTTATATGGAATCATGAAATAGGAAGGGAAATAATGGGGAATAAGACAATCAGTTTTCGTTGGTGTCCACTCTTGTTGTTGACAACAGAAAGTTCAGTAGGCCTATGAGATTCGAGAAATCGATCTATTCTAGAGCCTTGCCGGAAGCTTCGATATCTTGAATATCTTTGAAATTATCTGTAACTTTATTCCATAAAGCAATTGCGATCATTGTATCGTTTAAAGTTCATCAGAGTTGATTTGGAGGTTCGGTCTGAAGTGCGAAGATTGGTTTCAGTTCTTAACTTCAGCTCTTTTTTGCACGTCTGACAATCCACTCTATCAGAAAGTAGACGAAAAACTACCAATAAATCAGAACGGAGTCGTCGAATGATTAGTGAATCCAAATTGAATTGAGCGAGACGTTGGGGATAGCTCAACCTAATACTTCCACAACGAGAATAAGCTCTTTTTGTGAAATGTCTTTGAGGGTATTCCAAACTTTTCGAATTATTACTGCGGACTTTCGGGGAGAAAATAGTTGTACCATATTCAAGTAGGGGTCTGATGTAAGTGGTGTAAACGGTTTTGTAACAGTTCAAGTCCAAACATCTAAACACTTTGAAAACATGTGAAATTCTACACAGAGTCCTGGCACGTGTTTCTTGAAGTTGAGCTTAGAGTCTACAAAAACACCTATTTCTGTGACTAATTTAACGACCTTTATCAGCGAGCTATCAATGAAGTAACGTTTTGAGATTTCCTTAGACGGAGACGTCTGCTATCACTTTCTTCACCTTTCTCTTTTTCTTCCTCGCTCTTACTCTCTTTCTATTCCTCTCTCTCTCTCTCTCTCTCTCTCTCTCTCACTCTCTCTCTTTCTCTCTTTCTCTCTCTCTCTCTCTCTCTCTCTCTCTCTCTCTCTCTCTCTCTCTCTCTCTTTCTATCTAATATTTCTTTATCTCGAGTGAACAAAATTATCAAACATCATTCTCGCCTACAATTTTGATATCTTTTATCACTCATTTGGGAATTGTTACATAATTCTCCAAACGCTATTTTGGTGCTATCCAGGCTTCTCTATTTTTTCTGTACGACATTAGTTTCAAGAAAGCTTTTTCGAATTAGAATGCGGATTAATAGCACAAAAACAACAGAGAAAGAGAATAGAAGAAAAAACAGCACATGCTTCAAAAACTCCAAGTTTAAAAAACCAAAGCAATTAGAAGAAACAAGCTTGAATTGCTAATACATTCTCGAAAGTTTTGAAAATTGATCAACTTCTTTTCAATTTTTGACTTTTCCCTTCCAAGTACGTTTTTTTAACTCTACATAAATCTTCATTCGAAATTTTGATAATGATTCGGTTCTTTTGTTCTTGACCGGTCATATAAGGACGAGAAACATGATATGGAATATTATAAATGGTTCAGCGTTTCGGCTAAAACATGTTGAACCCGATATGTACCGAAATCCTCCTATTTGTATGATATACATACTTGAATAGTGAAAAAAACCGACCATCGTTTGAGTCGACTAAAATTTTAGAACTATCCAAAGTATTGCAATAGGATATTGATTCTATAATGAATGAAATCCATCGCACAGGCAAAAAAACTGGCACTCGGCTGGGACCGAACCTCCGATATCCGATAAAAAAAAGGATATCTAGCGGAATAAGTTTGATTGATCGGAGTTTTAATCCTTGCAAAGCGTGATGTAACTATCGCATACTTTTGTGATAGTCAACTTCTATTTCTGGAGAACAACAGTATTGAGTATCTTAATATAATTTTGAGTTCAATGTGAAACATCACTTGAACTAGTTTTGATAACGAAAGGGAAATCGAATGAGTTATTTGGTGATTGTGGAAATGTGTGTGAAGAAGCCCGATGAAGACAATGATTGGCATCGATTTTTTCATACAGGCTTGAACATGATGATAACTTATCGCATGTGAGATTTTTGAACATAGAAACATTCCGTTTGTATTATATATGGCTGAAACAAGCGTATAACTTTTGTTTTTCAAAGTGAAAAACGAGAAAAGGTATCATCTCGAAAGAAGAGTTTGGTAGATTGGCAGTAAGAATACCACTTCGAAAGTTGCCATTCCTGCTCGGAGCCGGTTTCAGTCCTGTCGAACAAACGGAATGAGTTGAGCAGAGAGCGAGAGAGATTCGACCGTCCAGAGCAACGCGAATAAAAATAATGATTTGTCGATAAGATCTTTTAAACCCTCGCATAAGTAGCGCAAAATTTGGGTTTGTAATTTAATTTAAGCGCGTAATTTACAACCTTACCACGACTTATAGCGAGCGTGTTTAGTTCGTCCATTTACATTTCGTTTTATCAGTTTCAGTGTAACCACCATCACAACGACAACTATCAACCGATCCTTGTTAATATTATTGATTTGACTTATTGTACATATAAATGTTGATTGAATTTTGTTACAGGTCGGTAAGAGCTTAGAAATGGAGCGTCATCTCCTGGTCTTTGTTTGTATCTCAGCTCTTGTTATGATTTCCGTGGCAAAATCTCCTGAAAGTTACAATTCGGAAGAAGTGAGTTCATAATCTACGCACTTTTAACCCTTAAAGTTCTAATCAGCAAAGTGGTACTACCTATGGTAGTATGCCCGACAATTTGCGAAGGATCTCAAGTTTTTACAGACTATCTCAACTCTTTACAGACTATTACACCTGGAAGAATAGAATTAAATTTTTTCAGAGAAAAATAATATAAATAATAGAAAAATAAAAACCGGTATGCATTTTTCCAAATTTGAAGAAAAAAAATTCTGTTTATATAGAACATTTACCTATTTCGTAATTCGTACATACATTGTTCATGCTAGCAGGAATTTTGATCTCCTCAAAGTTGCTATACATACTAACAGTTACCAGGTATCAGGCACTGGTTTAGCATTCAAGATAGCTCTTGACTCTCTTAGTACCCATTGAATGAGAACAAGCACGATAAAACTTATTTTTTGTGAAAGCTCAAGTCAGAAAGCTCAAGTTAGAAAGCTCAAGTCAGAAAGCTCAAGTCAGAAAGCTCAAGTCAGAAAGCTCAAGTCAGAAAGCTCAAGTTAGAAAGTTGGAGAGCTCAGCAAAAAATCATTACTTTTCATTAGAAACATCTAAAACGGCTTCGAACACCCTTTGAAATTTGTACTCTGATTTTTTTTGTCGTGAAGTTCTGTAGATCATCACGTGATCATCACGTGAGAATGGATGGAGTGACCAAAAAGTACAAAAGAAAGTATCATGAGGTCTATGGGGAAAGCCAATTCAGTAGGAGACAAAAAGAGGAATTCATGGTGACACATAATTTTTATATATTTATATCTTTATCGCCAAAGGATAAATTGTTCAATTTTATCACTGACATGGTGGACAGAGAGAGTTTCGAGTAAACTTCGGAAGAGGAAAAAGCAGCCGTGGCGTTGCGCTGAAGAGTCCAAATAGGACCGTTTACCTTTTCAACCTCATATTTCCAAAGCGTCATCTAAATCGGATTTGAATTAGAATACCAGTTAGTAGTCGAAAATAGAAGAGTCAAAATGAAAAGTCATGGACGCGACCGACATTCTTGCTTGAATAAGGAAAGAATGATACTGAGCTAGTAAAACATACTGAGTTAATGCAGGTGAAAATTTGAAAAAGCAAGAAAAAACCGGTGTGCATTTTACCAAACTTTTTTCTCACAAAAAAAGCTATCGCTAGTTCGCGCGGTTGATCTATAGCCAAGAAAAGCAAGCTAGTCTCAAAAGTCTGGTACAAAAATCTGTCTAATCCCTTATTAGATAAGAGAAAGGTTAATTTTACCCAATCTTTATGTTACCCAATCTTTATGTTACCCAATCTTTATGTTACCCAATCTTTTCTTAGTATCTGCCAGTCACCGTACGCTAAATTTTTTCATTATTCTCACTCCCTGCTCCAATTAAAAATCTTTTTCCAATTCAAAATTCAATTTTTTTTATCTAGACAATTGCAGTTGATCTACGAATAAAAAAAGCTGCAATTTAGGTTTTCTGTTGTTTCGTAATCGGAGGTTTTTCTTGCGATTGTTTTCGCTTAAGTAATTGATGATATTTGTGATTCTGAGTTTTAAAACCTTGAGTATTAAGTTTTTATATGTATTTTACAGAAATGAAAAATCAAAAAACTTTGCAAACTGCTTTGAAAAAGCCGAAAAAGATGGATAACTTTAGAGTTTTGAAGTATTTTCCTGCCAAATTTGATGATTCGGTGTGGTATTCATTATTTGAATTGAATTGTAGAGAAATACAGACGTATTGTTAGAAGAATAAACAAAACTTACATAAGTTTTCGATTAAAATCTACACCGCATCGTGAATAAAATCTACACCGCATCGTGAAAATAGGCATGCAAAAGATTCTAAAAATCGGTTAGGCGAAATTTTTCTAAATTTTCCACATTAGTTATCAGTCAATTCATGTTTTCCTTACGATCTATTTCTCCTAAACTACGAGCTTGACAGAAAATATTGATGAAAACTTGATTCAATGTTTTTGAAGTTGATAGAAAAAAGATATGAACGAGAAAAAAAGTGGTTTCGATTTCAAGATTCGAAAATATTATAAAGGATTTCGATCACAGTCTTTTCATATTAGAGTTCTGAAGTTTTCAACAAAAAAAAACTTCTAGTTTACACACAATTAAATGGAAAGAGCTTCAGAATTCAATGGTATTCATCTTATTAAACAAAAAATTCTAATAAAATTTTACTTTTTTGATTAAACAAATTGTTTAATTATTCTAAAGAACTAACCGCTTAATTTTTTCTAATATTCAACTCATTTGTTTTATTGTTTGTTCAATAATTTTTCCGTTCATTCTCTGATATCGGTCGTTGAGTTTTCGAGGAGATAAAGGAGAATATGGGCACAATTGAAAAAGGCACTAAAATACCCGGCTTTACTGAAGAAAGCGAAAGAAAAAGCAAAAGGAAGGAATGTAAACAGCAGTTGTTTGGGAAAAACTCTTGGTACAAAAATATACATCTTCCCGAGAAAGAAGCCAAAGATGATACTTGAGCTTTTCTGCCAGAATATCTTCCACCAGTGTTGTCGTAGAAAAAATAGTGAACGACCAATATCTTAGGACCTTTTTACACCCATTCCTCGGCAAAACACGCTTTTTCTGTCAGCGAATTCAGTTCTTTTTTTGTCAAATGAGCTTCTGAAGTGTGAATCTTGTTTGAATATTGACGCGCGAATTTCTCGTGAGTATTCTGATGACAAAAAAAGAAGCGGAATGATGTGTGGGAGTGTGAGAAAACGTCTAGCTGTGAAGACTCTTAAGACTTGTTTATTTATGTGAAATGTGAAATACGAGACTGAATAACTTACGCTGAAACGGGAAACTGAAAACAGTGATTAAAGGCAATTTCGAATTTCTTTCAAAGTAACGTCATTGTTTGAAATACTGACGCGTAGTTGAGAAAAAGGCCCTCATTAAAAAAAATTGGTTCAAAAAAGTTCAGCTGTGGCTTCAGTATAACTTGTTCAAGACCAGTGACCGGAATAGGGAAATCGCGGCAAATTTCATTGCTTTTGCACTGTAGAATTGAAAATTTTGCACGCATTGAAAATGTTAAAGATAACTCTGAAGCGATTGAAGTAGCTAATTTTTCATCAAACTTCCTTTTTTTCTTTTTCTCTTTCTGTTCAGCAATCGACTTCAAGTCTATTTGATGTATTCAAAAAGGGTGTGTTTTCAAAATAAACTAATCGGAGATTTTAAGTGTTGCAGCTGATTTAAGTTTGGGTTCATGGAGCATAGTATGTATTGAGTGACAAAAAAGAATTTAGAAACATATAGAGAGTTTTTTGAAGATAAATAGTGAGAGAAACCTATTCAGAGATAAATATTATAAGTTTTCGCTTCAGATTTACAACCTCATGCAGGAAGCCAGGAGTCTGAAGAGGTCTAACTGGGTCAACTACGACACGCAGAGTGAGTCATATGTATTCTATTTAGACCTAAAGGCCCAACCAAGTAATTTCGGGAACTAATGCGAGTTTATTTGAGCTAATGCAGCGAATGTACATATGTAGTTACAAAAATCACCCCCTAAAAAGGTGTTTACAAAAATCACCCCCTAAAAAAGGTGTTTACAAAAATCACCCCCTAAAAAGGTGTTTGGTCAGTTTGACTTTTTTTCTCTCAAAAGGCTTAGGGTTGGCACATGGTTTGTATGCAATCTCGATATCAGAACTCAGCTAATAATAGTTTATCGCATTGAGTTCATTCATAAACATAAAGGCATTTGTGGAATGAGTACACTTGCGTGACACTTTAACAATTAAAGTGAGAAAATAATTTATCGAAACAAGAAAAGGTCACTGAAACAGCAGAAGAAGTAAAAAAAAAAAAACAATTCATGAACTGGGTATATGTAGTTTTTATTTAGAATAGCTATAGTTCTGAAATCATGAGCTAAATCCGAATATTTCTATAAGTGTTGATGGGAATCACACTAAAAAATACTTTGTTCTCGAATGGCAATGAAGCTTCTTCATGAAATGATCAGCAGTTGAAATTTTAGGCAATGAAACTCCTTATGGTTATCAAAACCTACGGCTGAAGCGAGTTCTCAAGGGACTGCGAGGAAAAAGGAACGAGGTTGAGAATTAAGGCATTGATAAATCTCCTAGAATTGATTACCGCTTGGGAACTAAGTAAGCACTTCCTCTGAATTGATTGTAAAAGTAGAAGATAATTTGTAAACAGAGTGGTTGCTATCTGGATCACCGACTGTAAAACCAGTGGTTGCTATCTGGATCACCGACTTTTTTTTTTCGATAAAAGCGAAATGTTAAGTCTCAGCTATCGAACGCAACAGGAGACAAGAATTCTGAAAATTTTCTTGACCGTAGATTTTGCTAGAACTTCTCGTAGTTCATATTTGTTCAAACTAATCAATTATATTTGATATACATATGCATTTCGCAAAAAGCTTCTACTCTCAATTCGCCAACTCTTTAATTTTCCATAAAAGGAAAAAAATTATTGAGGAACTGAATGGAATTCTTTCTATGTTTAGGCAAATCGTAAATTATAGATGTGTAGTCTAGGGAGACTGAGAACTGAGTTCTGTTAACTTTCAAAGAATTAGTTCTTTTAAAAAATTATCTTTAAAAATTTCTTGTTAATTTCAGAAATACCACATTCTGGAAAAAATACTCAAATTTGTAAGTTTATGGAGTAACATGTTTCTTGAAAAATAAACTAAGTTCTGTAAAGTTTGAAAAAAAAGAAGCAAATTTAGTAAATAAATAAATAAGATTTTATAAAAGTATTCAACAATGCTTCAAGTTTGAGACTTGTTTCAACCTTAAATACATTTTCTTCTGTCCGAAAATGCTCCAATCTATTACAGAATTTTCAGCCTTGACGAGCTTCTCACCATTTCCTGTGCAAAAACAGCCGAGAAGATCTACGATCTCCGATCCGAAGAATTAGTTCTGCCCTTTGTACAGTTCTTCCTAATTTTGAGAGTTCTTTGTAGCTCTCTGAGAAAATCCGATCTTTGAAGGGGAAAGACGAGGTAGCTCCTATTGATGAAACTAGCGTTGAGTGTATGATGAAAGTGCCATATTATAGCATAATTGTTACAACTATGTATTCGATGTCTCCGTCCTCACCCAGAAAGACACTACGATCTCTCCAGAGAAGACGATCTCATTCGCGCGGCTGTCTCTCTCTCACTCTCTCTCTCTCTTTCTCTCACTCTCTCGCTTTCTCTCTCTGTATCTCTATTTCTCGCACTCTCTCGCTTTCTCTCTCTGTATCTCTATTTCTCTCACTCTATCGCTTTATCTCTCTGTATCTCTATTTCTCTCGCTTTCTCTCTCTGTATCTCTATTTCTCTCATTCTCTCGCTTTCTCTCTCTGTATCTCTATTTCTCTCACTCTCTCGCTTTCTCTCTCTGTATCTCTATTTCTCGCACTCTCTCGCTTTCTCTCTCTGTATCTCTATTTCTCTCACTCTATCGCTTTATCTCTCTGTATCTCTATTTCTCTCGCTTTCTCTCTCTGTATCTCTATTTCTCTCACTCTCTCGTTTTCTCTCTCTGTATCTCTATTTCTCTCACTCTCTCGCTTTCTCTCTCTGTATCTCTATTTCTCTCACTCTCTCGCTTTCTCTCTCTGTATCTCTATTTCTCTCACTCTCTCGCTTTCTCTCTTTTTTTTTCTTTCATCTCTCTATCTGTCTCTATCTTTTTTATTTCCTTTCGTCTTTTTTCTTTTCTTCTAACATCTATTTTGGAAACCCTCCCAAGTATTTCCCTCAGCTTCATTTTTCTCTGGTTTGTCGTTTGACCTTTTTTTCGGAATTCCTTCCAATAATAATCATGGAGATGACATTTTTATTTGATTGAATATAGTATATCTGTTATCTGAAACTGAATCGATTTGAGGTTCTCAAATAAACTTTTCAATCGTGTTTTCCATGGCGACTTTCTTGGTAACTCACAAAAAAAGAAAAAAAAACAGATGATGATCTCGCAGTAATTTTTTGTCCAAACACTAGTTTAACCAGGATGGGTCTGTATTTCATGTCATCAAAGCACGTGACCTGCCACAAAGCGGGGACAGACGCAAGGGCTATTATATAGGTTATTGTCCCAGCAAATGTTCAATAACGAGGTCATAAGCATGATTAAACTAATGCATTTATGAAAACTAGTTTACAAAGTGTGGTCAATCTGAGGCATGAAAACTATTTCACAGGGTGGGTGAAACTAACGCATGAAAAATAGTTTACAGGGTGGATGAAACTAATTTATGAAAACTAGTTCACTGAGTGGGTGAAACTAATGCATGAAAACTAGTTTACAGAGTGGGTGAAACTAACGCATGACAACTAAATTACAGGGTGGATGAAACTAATGCTTGAAAACTAGTTCACTGGGTTGGTGAAACTCATGCATGAAAACTAGTTTACAGAGTGGGTGAAACTAACGCATGAAAACTAGTTTACAGGGTGGGTAAAACTAATGCTTGAAAACTAGTTTACTGTGAGGGTGAAACTAATGCTTGAAAACTAGTTTACTGGGTGGGTGAAACTAATGCATAAAAATTTTTTTACAGAGTGGGTAAAACTAACGAATGACAACTAGTTTACAGGGTGGGGTCAAACATGTCGTCTTTCTGTGACGGGTTCTAACCCCTGCCGCTCCCAATTCTAACGAAAACGCTCTGCTGTTCCATAACAAATGCTGTTCCATGTTAAGCAAACGCCATGTATGTAACTGAAGATTCCATTTTATTCCAACTGTACTCCAACTTAAAACTCAATGTCACGGCAAATGAAGTGCAATTGGTTCAAATCATTCCATCTGATTCTTCGATTCTTGATGATAAAGTTCACAACGTATAATGCAGACTGGATTGTCGATCGTCACTTGGACTTGACGGTTCAAGGTGTTCAAATCCTGCTAAAAACGGAAACCTTTTTCTGTTGTTGATAATATGGAGAGCGAAATGTGAGTCGATAATTTTTTTGCTACGCGGAATGGGAGGAATCTCTGCATGAGGAACCGGGCACTAGTAAAGTTCTTACTCCATTCGACATGGAGCTTGTACCTTCATAGACTTGACACAAAATAATCATGTATGTTTGGACTTTAAGGCAAGAAAAATAAGATGTAGGTAAGAATACTTATCGACTACGAAAGAATACTTATCGACTACCTGCGTACAAGAGCCGAATGTGAATAATCGCTGGGATTCTCATTAATTGTTGATGCACAGAATGGAAAAAACTTCACGGAATTATGAGGAGGAAAAATTGTAGAGATGAGGTGTGATTTAAAACAACAATGCAATGTAAGTTCAACCAAATATAGTTTCAATTAGTAAATATGAGCTTTAATATTGCCTTTCGCTGTAATAAGTAAAGCATATTTAATTGAAGAGCTCACTTCTAGACTTTTAGATTCTAGACCTCAGATTCGTGGAAGTCTAGTAAAACAATGATAACGTGCATCCCAGACTGGAAAATGTCGAATCTGGTTTATGCACTACTACATATATTCGAATATAAAAGAGACGATTTGTGTGTTTAACTAATTCAGTAAAAAGAGGTCTCCCCGAATATTGTTGAAAGCAATGAGCGGGGAAGTGTTTCAGTAAAGGCTTCCTTATGCCGAGGAAGTGTTTTAGTAAAGGCTTCCTTGTGCTCTCTTCTTCAAATTAGCCTTTTCTCTCTTTTATCTAGTATTTGATCTTGGATTGTTTCAACAAAAAATCTTTCCTATTTCTCTCTCTCGTTCTCTTCATTTCTTTCTCTATGTCTAACTCCCCCCTCTCTTTCTCTTTTTAGAGTAAGTTAACCACATTCTCATTATGCAGACCCCCCTCTTCTTGTTACTTTCAAAAGATGTAGGAAGTAACAAATCAGAATAAGAGAGTGAAGTAAATACAAGATCAGTTTAGATATCTTTGGATTAGATGTGAATCAAGACTAAACATTTTATTTCTCAATATGGTTGAACGAACAAAAAATTTAGCACGAAAATGGCACATATATGTATGTATATACGTATACATATGCATATTGAAATTCATATTTAGAAATTTAAAATAGAGGAAAAGTCAAACTTCTGAAGTTTGAATATTTATTTTTTCATTTTTGTTTGAATTTTCATAAGGTCTTCCTCATTTCAGGTCTTCTATGTAGTATCAAGCTATAAATTATTGTTAGTTATAGCTTGAAACTACCAAAAAGACCTGAGGTAAAGAAGACCTTAGGAAATTTCAAACAAAAATGAAAATTTAAACATTTAAACTTTAATTTCAAGCTGATTTATTGATTTTGAAGTTCAGCTGACTGCTTCAACTGACCGTTTACAAGCCTCAATTTTTGTTACAAAACTCGGTCAGCTCATTTTAGGTTTTCTCTTGTTCGAAAACTTCACAATTGTAGAAAGTTTTTTTCGCAAAACTTTTGGGGATTTTTGAGAACACTTTTTTTTAAATTTCTTCATGATGTAACATAACTCAACAGTGGATTTTCAACAGTGTGACAACAATATGTGTAGCTCTTTCATTTTTGTTTCGCAACAGGTTCCGCAGATTCTTTGTCATCTTCGGAAGTCAAGATATTCGGAGAGCTTATTTCACTTACTGTGGCTCCTTCACCCTCTTTTAGGATCTCAGCCTGAGTTTTTGTGGCCGCTCTCTCAAATTCTTCCCTAGCTTCGGTAGTGTCCACACCGCTCTTAGGTTTCTCATCTTCACGCTTTTCCTCTTCCGTCTTTACCGCTCCTTTCACCTTATCCATGTCATTTTCACCATCACTTACTCTCTTTCGTTCTCCTGGCTCTTCTTTCTTTTCGTCTTCCATATAGTCATTCCCTCGGAGACCGCTCTTTACTGACGTTTCTTTAACTTCCGGCCCTTCTTCTGAGGTGTCAGTATTGGGTTTTTTTCCTCCCACTTCAACGGTGTTTTCGTCACCTAATGGGGTATTTTTCACATCCTTGCCTCCTTCCTCCGAGGGCTTTTCTTTCTTCCCTTTGGCTTCTCCTGTTTCTTTTATTGATATCGATCCGGCATCTCCGAGACCTTCCGATTTGATGACGCATTTCACTTCTCCTGCAATGGAATCATTTCGGTAAACAGAAGATTGGTCCGAAGAAGAGTGCAGTTTTTTTCTCAATGTCATAGAAACCTATAAAAAAAATTCTTTTTGGAGCTTTTTTATATTAAATTTTTCACCTCCGTAATCCAAACCTCCTTCATATCAATTAAGCATTTCTGATATGTAGTTTTCTCTCAGTGCAGTCTTTCTCAGACCAGTTTACAAAAAGTTCACATACTCTGCAATTGTTCCTATTTGCACTCTTGCGTATATATGGAACACATTCCGAGCAAATTTAGTTGGAGCAAATTTATTTTGTTGAAACTAACTCTCTTTTTTAATAGCGTTCACCTCAACTGTAATCATATAGATTGAAACTTCATCCGTAACAGTGATTCATTGTCATGCACTCAAGTGTTTTCCCCACAGATAAAAATTTTGAAGCTTACTGAAAAGCATCATTTTTTTGCTGAAGAAATAATCACAGAGAACAATGGAGTGGGGAAATAAAATCTAAAAAACAAACATGCTAATAATAGAGTGATTGCTAGAAAAGAGAAGGAAACGTCAAAAAAAGTTTTATCGGCTTTTAAGAGCACATGCGATAAATGAAAAAAAAAACTTCAGGTAAAGCATTAAAGAGCCCATGAAATGAGAACTGGAAGAAAATGAAAAAGGAATGTAAGGAGTTTAATTCAGGTAAAACTACAGGGTGCGGCAAAAGTCCAGGTGTGTATTATTTTTCCGATAAAAACTTAACGGATTGAGCAAATCAAACAAAATTTTCATCAAAGTTTATTCAAATAGTTTGGGAAATAACTGCTTTTTCAAATTTCAAACAGCCCTCCTTTCTCCTTGACACAGGCGCTGAGTCGCTTGTGGAAGGCACCCACCGTGGTGGACAGGTAAGAGACGTCAAGATCATCCCACGCCTTCTGTAGGGCGCGCTTCAAACTTTCCAAATTCTTGTGTTGGGAAGCACAGGCCTTGCTCACAAGGACCGACCACACAGAAAAGTCAAGAGGATTCAAATCAGGTGAGTACGGAGGCCATTCGGCGGATGTGATCATGGAGGGGAAATTGCTCTTGCACCAGTCTTGCACCACTTTAGCCTTGTGGGCGGGCGCAGAGTCCTGCTGGAACGTCCATTTGCGTCCCGCGAAGTGAACCTGGCTCCAGGGATGTACTTCCTTATTGAGAATGTCGTTCAGGTAGTTATTGGCATTCATTTTGACTCCCTGCTCGACGAAAACGAGTGGAGTCTTGCCAGTCGCGCAGATCCCGGCCCAGATCATGACAGAAGCGAGATGGCCCTTTCTCGAAACGTAGCGACCACTCTTATTGGCCTCGTTGACCGATTTCGACCAAATCCTATTGTTCTGGTCGTTGAAGGACTGCTCAATATTGAACAACTTCTCATCGGTGAAGAGAATATCCAAACAGTCCACCGGCTTGAACCGCTTTGACAGTTCACGACATCTCCGAAGACGGGTCGCCTTCATCTAGTCCGTCAATGCATGATTCTTCTGCAGCTTGATGGGGCGAAGTCCCATGCGGGATTTGACGATCGTCTGAACAGAACTAGACGAGATAGTCAGCTCCTTCGCGAGTTTTCTGAGACTCCGCTTGAAGTTATATCGAATCTTGTCTCGGATGCTTCTCATGTTGAAGGAAGTGGTCGCGGTCCCTGGTCTGCCGCTCCTGGGACGGTCATTTGTTGTACCAGCCTCAAGAAAGCGACGTATTGTGTTTTCAATGGTCCTGTGGGAGAATCCAGTGGTTCTGGCGATGTGCTTTTGAATGTGCCCGGACTGGCTCAAGCGCAGAATGTAACCTCGGTCCATATCAGAGAGCATTACCGGAAAACGAAAAGAGTTATCATTCTGATTTTTTCAGGGTATGTTAGCAACATTATGGATAAGAGACAACCGAAAAATCACACGACCGCTACACCAAACAAAAAAGATGCAAAGTGACAAAGTCAGACACCTGGACTTTTGCCGCACCCTGTACATACTACCTCAATGTTGAAACATATAACGGAATCCTTCGATTAACTGAACATTCGTGCAGCAAGATAGTTGTACCGTGTTCAACTGTAGTGGTATCCAGAATGTCTACTTACTTCCAGAAATCGGGTCTTTTCATGGTGATTAGTCAAAATGAGGGAAGTGAAGAGATAATACGATGAGGACCGGTTTAAAGACCGGTATGGGAACATGAGATTCCTCCTCGAACATGAGATTCCTCCGATTCCTCCTATGTTCAAACGTAATACAATCTTACGATCAAAACCATCTCAACGGAATGGAGTTAAACTAATCCGTCCCTTTTTACGGAGTTGAACCAATCCGTCCCTTTTTACGGAGTTGAACCAATCCGTCCCTTTTTACGGAGTTAAACCAATCCGTCCCTTTTCAACAGGTAACGATTGCGTATTCACTACTCTGGTAAACATTACGGTGTGAGAAAGGGAGTTCATGAGTGGAGTGAATGACCTTTTTTTCTCGCTCCATTGTATTTATTCAAATCTCTCCCGTAACAGTATTTCACTTTTACTTCTATTTGGCGGAAATGAAGAAATAAATGAAGGAATCAGTGAAAGAATGGATGAATGAATAATTGAATGAGCAAATGAGTGGATGAATGATTTGATTGAATGCATGAACTGACTCGGCGATGGGCGCGATTTAGTCCCCGGTATGACAACCAGAAGGAAAACAGGTAGGAAGAGCAGGCCATGGAGCATACTGAAGACCACCACGAGGAAAACCTACGAAAAATACAACTACTCAATTAAATTTTTGTTTAAAAGAATTGGAAGTGATCAGTAAACTAGACAAACTAGAAATTTCTGGTGAGCCCAAAAACATATTTTATGTATAGAAAAGGGAATGACGAGACGATGAAGGCCTGTTTCAAGCAAAGGTGTCAGCAAACCCAAAAAAACTGTTGAACTTGAAAGATAATCAAATAATCTATTGAACGGAGAAAAACTAGTTGACCGGGCGGCACCAAACATATCCATCTCTAATATTTCTAACGGGGAGCTTGAGCGCGTCACCTTCACACCATGGGGACGAATTGCTACTACGTGCGATTGCGCATCATGGCTCAAACGTCCTTAACAAATCATACTGTACGCATATGTACATTTGTGTGTACTGAGGATAAATGATTCAATTTGTGTGTATTTTTGAGCTTTCTAACCTAGAAAACTCGTTAAATTTTATTCGAGAAAGGTCTTTTATAAAATAAAATAAACCCAAGAACCTTGGTACGAACCGTTTTAAAAAATATTTGAATAATATAGGAGTCCACGAGGATTAGCACGGTGATTCCCAAAATTGTGGAGGACGCACCCTGAACACATTCATTCAAAGTTTATTGTAATTGATTGAAAGATTCGTTGGAAAATCAATCATTCTGAATGACATCTGGGAGGTGTTTTTTCTCAATGGTTAGTAAAACAGATTCTTTTAAACTTTAAAGCATAATTTTTATGTTCCTTTGAAAGCTTGGTGTATTTTTTCTCCCTGTCATGTTCCCGTGAATTTCAGAAACTAAGGTTAGTTTGGCGAGCTTTTCCCAATGACTTCTTTCCAGCTTCTCAGAAACTTCTGTTCGCATCGTAAACGGGCATCTCATCCACCCAAAATTACTATGCACAGCTGACTTGAACGAAATGTATTGAAAATTGAGTAGAAGATTCACTTTGATTCATGCCTTGCCCTTTGGATGAGTTTTTGGAAGAATACAGAATTTAAAGACTTCGCTCTGATAAAAGCATCTTCAGCAAATTTTTTTTCACTGAACACAAAGATGAGCCCATCAAAAAAGTTCCGTTGCGCTCATTCTTGTGCTAACGTAATAATTTTTCAGAAAATAGTGTTCTCAAGTATTTCCTTTTCTGATTTTTTTGAAAAAGAGACGAACTAGACGAACTAGACAAACTAGAAACAATTCCAACCAGAAAAACCGGCCATCCGAGCTCTTCCAGAGCAGTAATGACACGCTTTCGGGGATCTCCAAAAGACTGAAATAAAAGCTGACTAAAAAAATTTTGTAAAAAAAGTTTAGGCTAAAAATTCGAAGAAATTAGTTAATCGATGATATCTTTTTTCACTGGTTGTTGAACGCCTTTTTTTAATTAACAGTATATTTAAGTATTTGTTCATATCTTTGCTCAGCCTGAGATTCGAGCGACCGGCTTTCAATTCTTATTAATTTCAATTCAATTCGTTTATTCCAGTCGAACATGTTCGTATTATGAGTGTTTTACCATCGTAATTATTCGAATAGTTAGATTTGCAACCTTTCTATGCAGAAAAAAAAACCCGCTTCAAGGTTTTTGGGTTTTTTTAATGCTCTATGGAGTACGTAAAAGATGTGAAAGAACTTCGTCTCCAGAAAACTTCAAACCAAAATCTCCAGATTCTGGTTTGATCATGCTAACGCGTTTAATTGGTGAGTTAAGTTTAAAAGTTATAAACGATACTTTGACTTGAAAGCAAAAGATTTAATATACGTTGCCCGCTAATATTTTGTTATTCTCCGGTTCTCCAGCTATGATTTTTGAGAAATCGGGAAGTCAACCTTGGCGTACGCGTAGGCGATGTGAGCGGAAAGATCGACAGCGAATCCGATACACATGATGACGGTTATCATGGATACCGAATCAAGGCGGACGCCCCAGAAAGTCATGTACCCAAGCACACCTAAACAGGAAAGTCATGTACCCAAGCACACCTAAACAGGAAAGTCATGTACCCAAGCACACCTAAACAGGAAAGTCATGTACCCAAGCACACCTAAACAGGAAAGTCATGTACCCAAGCACACCTAAACAGGACAAAACTCAAAATGGTCCAGGAGAATGTTTTCGTCCACTTCAACACTAAGATTCGAGAAGAATTCTCTCTTTTTTACCAGATACTTTGCTTGGTCTCAAAAACACGTGCAAAACATGTGCAAATGCTGTTCTATACTTGATACTCGTGAACTCAACAAAAAGCAGGGATGTGAGAACGATTCTCGCATTACAAAATTTTTGTTTCAGTATTTAGTTCAGTGGGTTAGTAAGGTTGTTTAGGAATTCAGAGGATCAGTGAAGTATCATACGCTGAAAAACTAGGGTAAGGCGTAGGACCGAAATTACCTTCTTGCTTGTATAGGGCGTGTAAGAAATGAGTTCTGTTTTTCCTGATTTGTTCATTGGTTTCAAAATAGCTTAAGATCGATGAGATCTATTGCCAGTACTTTTAGAAACCTAGTTATTTCACCTATAACATTAAAATGGGTTTATTAAAAAAGTATGACCCAACTCTCTATGCCGTCTTCATTACAAAATGGTCTCCAAGTTCCATTCTAACCGATGTTGATGGAGAATATGGCGAGAACAACAGCGCATGCAGCACGGAAATCGGGTATCATAACTAAGGAGACCAAAAGCATCATCGACAATCCCATCACAATGTTGGTGAACAGAGACGGTTTTAGCGTGAGGTACTGTAACATTTCAATATGTGGTAGTGAAACAGGTCAGAGTCAGGTCAAATAATGTAATACACAATGTACTGCAGTAAAATTTATTTTAAGCCATTAGGATGTTGATGAATGGACTATAAAATATAAAACGTTTCTTTCTTGATGCTATAGGTGTTCTGAGGTATTTTTTAGAGAAAAAACCTTATCATTAAAAGGAAATTAAGTATCGATAAGATGTGTAGAACCACTCTTTATATGACCATTAATGGTACTTAAAATCAATACAATGAGTGGATTTCAGGGAATCGTAAATTTGAACACACGACATGATGAACTACATAGTTCTTGAATATTTCTCCCTTCACTCTTAATTTTCAATAATATTAGATAAACACTCGGAGGTTCGAGCGTAAAGGCATTTTATGACGAGCAATAATCCTGACGATGACGAGCAATTTTTTGACCAGAACAACCTTCAAAGCTATATCGCAAGCGGTTTCCAGTTACGCCGCCCCCGCATGGTCCACATTCTTATCCTCTTTTGCCCTCGAAAGGATCCAACAAGCCCAGAATGCCGGTCTCCGCATAGTCACGAGCAACCATCAGATGGCAGACACCAATCACTTACACAGAGAGTTCAAAGTCATGCGCACAAAGTCACACCACATGCTCTCCGCTCAATACCTCGCCAGGACAATGGATCCAGTTCACAACCATCACGGCCTCTTGGAAAGTCATGCTCCACCACGCACCATGAAAAACGACCTCGTCATGAGCTGCAAGTACACGGTCGAATCGGCAGCCTCCATAGCAACAGACCCTCTCAACGGTAAACTCGTCGCAAACGTCATACACACTGATGGTCTCCAGCGAACTCCAAAGGCGCTGTCATTCTCGGAGGTAGACCCCCGACCGTCATCAACGTGGAAGAAAATGACCTTCCCCGCAGCACAAGATGTACGCTCTCCCACCTTCGACAAGGATTCAGCAGATTCACCAACTCGTATCTACACCGTATCGACGAGTCCATCCCAGACGTTTGCCCAACCTGCTCATCCTTACCTCATGACGTCGCACACCTGTTCGACTGCATTGGCGAGCCCACGACACTCTCACTCACCGAATTATAGGCGAAACCACGAGAAGTGGCAAACTTCTTGAAGATGTCTATTTAAAAATTGACGATTTATACACAACGAAAGGCGAAGCGAGAAGAAACATATCACGTGGGCCTCGCTCTTCGATGACGGCTACAACCGGCAACAACAACAACGAGCAATAACGAAAATTTGCAGCACTCATACTACGTACACATAAGACTCGTAATAGGCGGGATTTGCTACGCTTGAAATAAGACTATTCGGATGAATATCTAGCCGCAGGGTAGTATTTATTACTTGAAATTGATTTTCGGGACCCTTTTTTTCAAAACAGTTAGTGCGAATTTTAGAGCGAGCATGTACACATTTGAAATTTTTATGCGGTGCATCATAAACTTTGAATTGGAAGTCCTAATTAAATTCATTTATCTTATTCAGTCATGTTTAAATTAGAATTTCTCAGGAAAGTCATGTTGATTCAATCAATCACTCATTCATAATGAAATCATGCTTGTATGCAAGTATATCGATTAGCGCACCTGATCCGCGAAGGGATAGTACTCATGGAAGGTTGTCACGTTGTAGTCCGGGAAGCGCGCGGCAATCTCGCGCATGAGTTTACAGGACGCGGTGTGATCCGAGGGCGTCCGGTAGTTGCGCAGGCCAATTTGGAGGCGGAAAGCATACAGATGGTTGTGATCCTTGTGGAAACAGTGCATTCAAAAGACATGTCAATCAATGTTAAGTTGTTTCCAGATCAACTCGAGTGGGTTACTAGGTTTCCAATCGACCCTGATTAAACCAGGACGATTTGCCTATGAGAAAAACTCAGATGCGAACGAATTTTTTGACGAAAAAACAGTGCGTTTAAAAAATATGTTCTGCAGACTTTATTCAAGCACTCTTCTTCATCAATTATCGGCTGTTTTTTCTCAATGGACCTGACGACTTACTGGATACATGAAGTCTTTGCAATAAGGTGAAACCGCTGAGCTACCTGACAACTTTCTTCTGTACAACGCTAAAACTACTCAATTCTCTTACCAATTTTTCATGTCTTCTCCCATTTTTTTCACTGATGACTCTGAACAAAAAATGAACGAATACATTCAAATTCCTGAGAAACTAAGTTAAATAAATATATTAAAAATTAAGAAAAAAATTCAAATCAAGAAAAATACAAGTTCCTAAGAAGAAAAAAATGACAAGCCCCTTTTGATTTAATCTTTATGTTGAGATGTGGTTTGATGCTATTTTCATGCTCCCTTTTCAAAAACTTCTTTTAATATGACCTATGGATGCTTTACGAGATGGGAGAATTCGAAAAAAAATTATATTGTGAGTTGTGAAAACATTTTGAGGAACCTCGTTTCTGCCCCAAACCATGTCCTTCTCCCACAAGGCTCGCCCTCCCGCAACCAGAAGCCATTCGCGTGCTCGCTGATACCACTCAGATGAGCTGAAAAACGGTAAAAACCCTATAAACTTGTTTAGAGTAAATGTGAGCAAAGGAGAAAGGAAAAGACATTTCTTTCAAAAAATTAGGCGGTAATCGAACCCACCTAAGCGCTTCATGGGCAATGGCAATGCTCTCCCCCAACTCTCCCCCCCCCCCTCTCCCCCAACTCTCCCCCCCCTCTCCCCCAACTCTCCCCCCCTCTCCCCCAACGCCCTCAATCTCTTGAAATTTTGAAGACCTTCAACTTACATACTCTTCTGTGCTTTATAAATTACATAGTAATCACCTGAAAATGTTCTGATGCAGTCTTACATTTAATTTTTTTATAAACTATCAAAAACTTGATAAAAAGATTCATAATTTTAGTTGGTTTATTTGTACTTTTTTCATCTAATTATTCTACTGATCAGTGGCACTGTTTCTGATCCCTCATTTTTAATTCCTTTTTTAAAGCAGTTATTGAACCTATTATACATATGGTTTGCTTTCGTCATCCGTTAAGGACGTGAATTTCAGGAGCATGGGATCAGGATTGACTTTCATTGTACTGTCTAAGCGTCTTATAAGAACAAGAATCGGACACGCGAGCTGAAAGCTTCCGAATCGATATTCTACTGTTGATGATATATCGAACATCGAACAGAAAAAGAATTTTTTTCTAATATACGGCCTAAAGGTGTCCAAGTTCTGCTATAGACGAAATAGTTTCATGTAAATTGGGTGGAATTGAAAGCAAGAATGATCTCAAATAATCTTCGGCCCAACAAAAGGAGAAAAAACCCCAAGTATAACAACTAGTGATTTGCGAGTACCCCACTGGTTTATAAGACCATTCTTAAGCCTAAGCTGGCTCACTGACTTGGCGGGAAGGGGCAACCTCAGCTCCTCAACTGTTAACTGAAGGTAAGCTTCGTAAGCGCGCAGCCAAAACATGGTCGCATTCGCGGCCATCGTGTACTTGGTCCCCTGCAATTTATGTCTTGAAACTACTTGCCTTCCGGCCAGACAGCATGTACTCTAGCTATTTGCATATGATCTGGCCGAAACTAAATTAGATCAGAAGTTTGAAAAAAAATTTTTAAAGCGAAAAGTCGATTAAAAGGTTCACAACAATTCTTGGTGAGTTAGTAGTGATAGAGGGGGGGTAGCAGGAAGACTTCTAGACTGTATGGTTTACTAGCATTCTTCTAGCCACCCTTTTTACCAGGTACAATTAGAATTTTTCATCGGGATAACAAAATAATAGAGTTTTCAACATACATGTGACTTTAAAGTGCTTTCAAAGTTGAGAGTAAAAATTGGCAAAATTTTTTCATTATAATATAAAACATTGAGTAATTTGATTTAGTATCACAACGAAATGATACCACAGTCTCACTAAAACTTGAAAAACTATAAGTAAACAAATCGCTTGTAATAACAGTTCTCCTGAAACGTTATTTATATTATTAGTTTCCTTTTCCATTCAGATTTTACTGATGGAATCCTTTAGATACAACTTTTGAGTGATTTCAAGATCATGAAACGAGGTTCAGTAAGTTTACATAGGAGCATTCTTCCAAGAACACATTCACTATCTTGTTATCAAAAGAAGCTTACCCAAAAGCATATCAAGTATTTGATGCGTCAGAAACATTCCTTTAAATGCTTATGTGCTTAAACTTCAATAGTATTTCAGTTGTTCCAAGAACACACTCACTATCTTCCAAGAACACACTCACTATCTTCCAAGAACACACTCACTATCTTCCAAGAACACACTCACTATCTTCCAAGAACACACTCACTATCTTCCAAGAACACACTCATTATCTTCCAAGAACACACTCACTATCTTCCAAGAACACACTCACTATCTTCCAAGAACACACTCACTATCTTCCAAGAACACACTCACTACATATGTATCTGTCGATAAGCTCATGTCAAATGGATTGTGAGGAGAGCTTTCGATTCGTAATGAAAAATCCAGAAGATTGATTTATTTTTAAAAAAATAAGTTTTCATTTAGTAAACACGTCTCAGAATGAGACCACAAGGAGCACAAGGTAACAATATTACTTTCTAGTATTCGCATTCTGATAATATTCCAGTTAGAGTTGTTAACAAATGAATAAGTTTAGCAACATGGGTGTTACATATGAGCAAGCTCAGTCAAATTTTTATTATATCATTTTCATAGCCAAAGCTCTTTTAAATATAGGCTATATCCGACCTATGAACAGTTTTTTGTTGTCTTTCAGCGTCTTTTTCTCCTTTCGAAGCATGATTTTCTCTTTTTAAATTGTCAAAGTATCACGCTTGTGTAATTATTTAACACATGCCTTTGTGTTGATAAAATAACACAATGCGATGAACTATTATAACTATCTATTATAAGTGTTCGACTAAAAAATAAGTTTTTGTTGTTGTTCAAATTGGTTCACTCTCTTCCTGCTATTGAATTTAGTGTTCAGGAGATCACGAGGATTTGAATTTTTTTACAATTTGAAAAAAAGGCCGGAATTTAGCGAAACTACTGTTCTACATCATCGTCAAAAGAAGTGTACCTCGAATGCTTCCACCATTCTCCGGATGCCTGAAGAACCTTCATGGGAGAAAAGATCTGGAGGATTGTTGACAACTATTTGCATTTGCAAACCTGAAACACTCACCATTTCAACACCAATTGTTCTTATTAGAAAAAATTTCTTTTTTTGAAAACATTTTATCATTGCTTTTACTGGTGTAAATGTTATAACTTTTACTAATGTAACGGTTTTTTTGTCATGTGTCTATTTGTCATTGTCATGTCATTGTCATGTCATGTGTCTATGTCATGTGTCATGTGTCATGTCACATACCTCTCTATATTTTTGAAGCATTCCCTTTTAACCAATCTATTATCACTGAGAAAAAGTCTTTTTTATTTCCCCTTCATTATTCATATTTATATGAAAACGAGTTAAATTACTACGAGATGATGCTTTTCCAACGAATCAAAGTTTCAAAAATAGATTATTTTGGGAACGCTTTTCCATTGAGAATTTTTTAAGGAATTGATGTTAATAAATTTCTCAAACCTAGAAATCGAAATTTTTGCTTTTTTTGTGTTCAAATTCAACTTCTCCGCCCTATATTCCCTAATAAACTCAACACAACATTCAATATTTTAACTTATCAGTGTGCATGTTTTCAATAGGAAACAACAGTGAAAAAAGTTGTCCTCGCGTTTGTTCCCGCCTCGTCGTAGGGTACGCGCTCTACGGAGATGCGGGAAAGACCTATTTTGGTATAACCAGTTTCTGCCTACTGGGTCACTTCTAATGTGTGTAGTGATGAGAGTTAGATTTGTGCAAGGAAACTAAAAACATTTCTTAACCCCCTTTGTTTGGGTGGTTCAGTCCGGGGTGGGGGTCGAACTTGGCACCCTTAGCGTAATAGCCGCAATAGAAAACATCAAATAGTAAAACAAGAAGATAAAACCAGCTATGAACACACCAACTTCGAGGCTCTAGAAACTTAAGAGCTATTTTAAGTCAAAAAAGCAAATAAACCTTCTTGCCATAGCGTTTCGTCGATCATTCGGTAGAAATCTGCGAGATAGAAGTGCTCCCGGACAAGGTACTTAGGGGAGAGGCCCTCTTTGATGTTGTAGACGCCCATCAGTGCCACAGTGATGTAGACCAAATAGATGAGACCAGTGCATATCTGTTCGAATTCACAAGGCTCTGTTCTAAGAAATTTAAGGCCTGAACTAGCAAAGTTTTAATGCTAGTTCATCATTTGAAGCAACTTTTTGTTGTAGATTATTCTCGAATAGGAACTCACTCACAAGAACAGCTGAGTACGGAAAAAAATTTGCTGAACATGAATTTTTTACTGAATCTATAGATGTGTTTTCCTGTCAGCAAATCTGATAACTTAGAATTATCCAACATTTTTACTATACGGAAAATGTATGGAAAACAAATATGAAAAATGAAAAATATTCTTTTGAAAGTATGAATATTCTTACTTGAAAATTATTAACATTCATACTTATATGCACGCCTATTAATGATTTTATATTTTATAAATATGAATAGTCATACTTTCAAATGTACATGTTTCATTTTCCCTACTTATTTTTTGTGTGTGTTTATGTATAATTATGAGCATAACAACCTGTGTTGTTCTCTCGAGCAAGAAAGGCCCGAAAACTTTGCGAATGATCTTGTTTATCAGTGTTTCTTCTCCGACGCTCGAATCAATGTCCTCAACAAAAAAAACAGGCTGATTAACACTTCAATGCATAGGCTATTTCTCATTATTCTTAAACAAGCGTGTAGGTTAAGATTAGTCCATAAGAAAGGTTAAGCTACGCTGTGGGGAGGTTCTAAACGTATAAGTATATACCGACCGATTATATAGCATATACCAACAGACCGAAAATACGCATCAAAGTTAAGTTGTGAAGTGATCAGAGTTGATCATAGAATTGACCTACCGCACGGTAAACAAAGATCAAATTCTTATGGTACTAAAAAGATTTAAAACTGCGCGGTTAATGGCACTAATTTTAGAAACTTTTTCACAGAACAATTTTTTATGAGGCTGTACATATAAGATTTTTTAGACAGCTTGGAAATTCCTCTTTAAAAAAAATGCATATCGTCACTCAGATTAACAAGGTTTCTTTTAGTAGTGTACTGGAAAAACACTCGCTTCTAGTGAGAGATAGGCCACTTGGTTCGATTCCGCCCGTCAAATGTTTTTGCCGTGCGGTAATTAAATAATGACACTCACGTTCATGATGTTGGCATATGTACCTGCGCGAAATTGAGAACACATTTTCTAGAAAATAATGCAACGGAACCTCTACATTGCTGTCATCCATCTGAACTTCTAGAAACCGGACCATCTTGCGAACTTTAGTCTCTGATTTCGTATGCTCGCCCGAGGCTTTGGTGAGTTGGTGGCTCTGGAGGACATCAAGGCATTTTTTGTCATAGTTTATTTCGCTAGGGTGCTTAGTTTTCCTATCACTCATTTTGTCGAAGTTCGAATCTCCCGAGCTCCTCGTAGCTATTGTACATATAACTTTAATCCCTTTTAAAGTATAACTTTAATGTATAATACTCTCGAAATTCTTATTACACGAGTTCTTTAGGAAGAAGAAAGTGTGGGATTTAAAAAAAGGCTTGTGGGACAGAAGCGAGAATAGAACAACTGGGGTTAAGAGGCGCTCTCAAGTGCGAGTTATTTTGGGGGGATGAAGTCGGATATGGAGAGTGGAGAGTTGGCAAGCACTCAGGAGAACGAAAAAGGGAAAAATGAATTTATATGAGGTTGGTGAGCTCCGGTCTCGTGAGTGTCTCCAGTGAAGTCGCTTAATACTCTCAATAAGTTTCCCTCGTCTGATACTTTCTCCGTCCACCTTCTCAGTGATGAATAAGAACGAGTATTAGTACAGCGGAAAAAAAATCATCAACTAATGAAGATCAGTTTAATTTTTTACGTTCTATGAGCATTACTCAATTTCTAGGGTTCTACTAAGCTTCATTCAATTTAGAAAGATCAAAGGACACCCTATTGGAAGTTTTGCTACGAGTGAACAACAAAAAATTAGGTCCAAAACATGGGAAGGGCTTTTTTGGTAGCAAAAACGATCTGTTTCCTCAAAAATATGGCGTCATTTTTAAAAAATTTTGGTTTAATTACCCAAGTTTGAGATCGTCCAGAATGGGTTTGACCATCTCTGGTTTGTTTAACCGCCTCTTTGGCAAAAAACAAGTGCGCATATTGATGGTTGGACTCGACGCAGCTGGAAAAACTACCATTTTGTACAAGCTCAAGCTCGGCGAAATAGTCACTACTATCCCAACTATCGGTTTCAATGTGGAGACGGTAGAGTACAAGAATATTTCCTTCACTGTGTGGGACGTCGGAGGTCAAGACAAAATCAGACCTCTCTGGAGGCACTACTTCCAGAACACCCAAGGACTCATCTTTGTCGTGGATTCCAATGACCGAGAACGCATAGAAGAATCAAAAGAAGAGCTGCACAAAATGTTGAATGAGGATGAGTTGAGGGATGCGACGCTGCTTGTATTCGCAAACAAACAGGATCTGCCGAACGCAATGAGTGCGGCGGAATTGACGGACAAACTAGGACTCCATAATCTTCGCTCTCGACAGTGGTACATCCAGGCAACGTGTGCAACGCAAGGTCACGGACTTTACGAGGGTCTCGATTGGCTCTCTAACCAACTCTCGAAGAGCTGAGCAGGCCCCCGCTGCTACCTACCCAATGTAACCTGTCCAAATCATCCTAACTAGAAGATGCCTTCGATCCCCTCTGGTCTTGAATGAAACCAACTATTTATTTGCAGAGAAAATAATGTATTGATCACTCGGTTATTCCTGTCTTGACGTGTTTTCACCTTTTCATCATACTGTGTTCCTAGTATTTGGTCCACTCTTACCTTTTTGTACTACCAAGTTGGGTTTGTTTAATTCTGTTTCAAAGAGCGTTCTCAAAACGCTCGCGATAAGTACATATGGCATGGAAAGAGCCACGGTGGAGGGAGTATGTACTTTCGTCATGATATTTTTGTGAGGTGATACTGTTTCGTGCTTGCGTTGATATTGCGAGGAAATTTAGCATAAATGAAAAAATAAAGGTAAGAGCGAAAAAAATTTTTTGCTAGAGTCTTTTTGAAAAAAATATTTTGAAAGACACTTTTTCGGTATATACATAGCAATCGAGCAATTCTAAATAATCACTTGTTCAAAAAAAAACCAAAAAAAAAACCAAAAAAAACACCAAAAAAAAAACAAACCTCGATCTTTTTCTTCTCGGTATTATCTCCTTCGGGTACCAAATAGTCCTTCTTCTCGACTCTCGAGCATTCTAACATTACGGAACGTTGCGATTTTCGTGTGATGGAGCCTCCCATCAAATGCAACTTCAGCTTTGATTCTGTCAAGAAATTCTCACCGTGTTTTTGAAAATAAGATTAGCACCACAACGTGTAATATTTTTTCAAACCTTTGTACTACATTTCTTATGTTTACCATGTCTGGAGCGGTCGACTAACTATTTTTTCTCTGCTGGCCTCATTTTGCGTGATCAACGAGAATCAAACCCATCTGCGAGAATATGAAAGATTGCCCAATTTGGAGATTCATTGATTACACCATAGATAATCAAACTATTGGTCAATAATCCAATCAATTAACCAGTCAATAACTTGACTGATACAGTACATTGATACAGTACATTGATACAGTACATACATAAAAAAATACATAATAACGTAAACAACTATTATTCCACTAACTTTTTTTATGAATCAACGAACCAATCAAATGTTCATTCATTCAGTAAATCCACCAACTGACTGAATAATAATTCAATACCTCATTAAATGAATAATCCGTCAACTAATCTTGTAATAAGCTAATCAATGAGTCGATGAGTCAGTCAATGAATTACTAAATTACTTGACGTGACAAGGAAAGTGAGATTACTTGTGTCACTGGCTTGAATTGCTGGACAGAAGAGCAAGGAATGGGTTCCTTGGCTTTCCATGTCTGCTGCATAGGACAACACGGGCGAGAAGAAGATTAGCTGAGCCAAATTAGGGTTTTTGTTTTTTTTCTTCTCAATATTTGAACAGCAATCACCACCATTAGTACTCTTTCTTCTATCAACTTACTTTAAAAAGTTCAGAAAACACATCACCTAATCGTTGGAAAAAATAACGTACCCTGGAAAAAATAGGAAAGTCTTGATTCATTTTCGACTCAAATTTACAACAACAAAAAACTAAAGGAAGAGATTGATTAACGTTTAGACACATTAGAAGAAAAAAAATGAAATTGGGTCTTCGTAAGAAAAAGGAGGGGGTGGTACATGTTCATAAACAAAAAAGGTGGGGGTGGTGCATGTTTCAATAACTAACTTTAACGAAACTTTAAATCAAAAGAAAATGCTTTTTATAAAATTGTGTTTGAATACAAAAAATGAAAAAAAAACTAAAGTTTCAGACCAAAAGTTAACATTTTATTTTCGATCATTTTTCTGCCACTTTTTTTCATTTTGATGACTATAATCTGCGAAAGTTTCATGCTCGACCAAACCTAATGTGTTTGCCATGGGCACACTTCTGTCTCAAAACGATTCGCTTTCACGGGCCTCTGGGTCTTTATCGGGCGCAATAAAACACGTATTTTGCGCGCACTAAAACACGTATTTTGCGGACTCAACCTGATAGATGTAGGTGAACAAGCATTGCACGGATGTGTAGAGACAGAATAATTTCACAGCGGGCAGTGGGGTGAACACACCGATACCAAAAGTCAGCTAGAAAGACATTTGTTATAGCTGTTATAGCGAAAGAGATGAACTGAGGTTGGAGTTGTTTTTGAATGTCAGAGAATTTGATTAACACTTACTCCTAGTAATAATTCATGACTGTTCAACGAATCTTGAAAATACCACATATATTCCTTTAAAAAAACTTATGTTTTAGAACGAGTTATATGTAAATGTTTTTGAACGCGTTCCCCTAACTTTCTTTTACGATACTTTTTCTCTGAATTTAAAATCTTTGTCGTTAGCGTTGGCTTTGCCCTTTCTCTCTTAAAAAACCTCATCTGATCTTTAATGTTCTTTCTGATTTGTCTCTTAAAGTTCAAAACCACTCTTACACTTTCATCTTATCTTCCATTTCCTTTATGTCTATCTCGAGAATCAAGAATGATCCATTTCCTTTATGTCTATCACGAGAATCAAGAAACTTCCATTTCCTTTATGTCTATCACGAGAGAAAAGCCATTGTTTTAACGACATAGCGTAATTTTAGGGAATAGTTGGCGCGTTCTCAGAAGTGTTAGGCGACGCATTGGTCACCGTTGATCCCGCTCCGAGGGTCAAGTTTTTCCCATGCGATCATTCGATTCAAGCGATCGTCTGTATTACCATATTCATTTCTACCCTTCAATTCTGCTTCTGATCTGTTTTCATGTAGTGGCTTCCATGAGTTTACTTTCTTACTCTTACCTCTGAACTGGTTGCTTTGAACTTCACCAATCCTTTCTGCCCTACCAGTTAATTTAACGCCCCATCTCCGAAGAAATCTCAAACCGTCATGAAATAACCTTCACACAAGACTATTTCCAGTTAAAAATTCAGTGAAGAAAGATAAAGGTAACAATATCCGTGACGCTGGTGATGGTGATTGCGACAGCGGCTTCTTCCATAGTCTCAGCTATTCTGCAATAAAACTTTTTGTAAGGACCTCAAGAGTTTGTGTGCCTTGTGTGCGCACCAGGTAAGAACACCGTTCGTGGGTTCGGTTCACGACCGAGGATCTGTTTTTGTCGAGTTCTTGCTAGCATGGCACGTTGCTCTGTTGACAACGAAGGCTTCTGATGATAAAGTCTTCAAAACTATAGGAAACTGAACTAATCGAAAAAGTACTAAAAAAAACTTTTAAAAAAGTACTTTAAAAACTATCAAACGAAAAAGAGACTGACAAATGGGAGAAAATTTTGAATGAGAAAGAAGGGGCTACCTAATCTGGGGTGACTTCTCGGGACTGGTACGATGCCACGCGGCAGACATCACAAAGAGGTCATCGATTCCAATGCCTGTTCAGTGCTTTTTTGAAATTTAATTTTTTTTTGTATTTCTAATTTGTTGAAAGATGTTCAGAGCCCAATATACATATTAATTGTAAGACTAATTACCACCCTATAAGACTAATGACCACCCTATAAGACTAATGACCACCCTATAAGACTAATGACCACCCTATAAGACTAATGACCACCCTATCTTCCTCAATTACCGACCGATCAGGCAACACCTACATATATTCAATGTTCTTCATCCAAATTGTATAGTTTTCGAAAGAAATTTTTTGACTCTAGCAAATAATTTATTATTATTATGAATATGTTGAACGAATCGGCAAACTGTTGAAACAACCAACAGAGCACGAGGAATGGAGATACGTTCACTATTGCATTGTAGTATTCACCCGTCCACAGAATGAGACCGAAGGCAGTCGGAATGGAGAGAAGGGGCACGAAGAGACCTGAAACCAGGAAAGTATTTGGACCGGAAACAGAATTATTAGTCTCGTTAATTTATTGAGTCACGTCAAGTCACGTTAATTAGTCACGTTAATTTATTGAGTCACGTCAAGTCACGTTAACTAGTCACGTTAATTTATTGAGTCACGTCAAGTCACGTTAACTAGTCACGTTAATTTATTGAGTCACGTCAAGTCACGTTAATTAGTCACGTTAATTTATTGAGTCACGTCAAGTCACGTTAACTAGTCACGTTAATTTATTGAGTCACGTCAAGTCACGTTAATTAGTCACGTTAATTTATTGAGTCACGTCAAGTCACGTTAACTAGTCACGTTAATTTATTGAGTCACGTCAAGTCACGTTAATTAGTCACGTTAATTTATTGAGTCACGTCAAGTCACGTTAACTAGTCACGTTAATTTATTGAGTCACGTCAAGTCACGTTAACTAGTCACGTTAATTTATTGAGTCACGTCAAGTCACGTTAACTAGTCACGTTAATTTATTGAGTCACGCCAAGTCACTTTAATTAGTCACGTTAATTTATTGAGTCACGTTAATTACCTTACGTGTTATATGAGCTAATGAGGTCGTCACTTGCTTACATAAACTAAGAGAATGTTGAATCCGTGCATTTTTGATCAGGAAATTTTTTTTAAAGCTGTAAGGAAAGTTTTCAAAAGCTTTTTTCGATTAACAATTTATGTATTTAACCCAGTGTATTGTTTCATGAAAACTATCCTTCATCCCTAACCCTTTGTTCAAAACCCTTTTTTTTTGTTGGAAAAATTGAATGTGATTAACGTTAAAAAACGCGAGTTTTAAGTTGGATCGAGACCAGTTTTAAATGCATAGAATGCATGCAAAAAAAAAAAATTAAATTCGATCTTGTGGCTTCAATAAGTTGAACTATTAGGCATATTTCAAACATTCCCAAAG
>OZ057406.1:31238699-31404590 GCA_964056735.1 Allodiplogaster pararmata | reverse complement strand
TGTCTTTTTTTCTTGCAGCGAGAGAGTTCAAACGGGATATCGTTATGTTTCATTATGTTTTCACGAATTCTAACGCTCCATTAGAATGCATGTGTTATTTCTTCTTACCGTAGGCATGTTTTCGTGGTGAGACATTGGAGCGTTCAAAAAAACCAGATTGCAGAAAATCAGATTGCAAAGTGAAAAGTGATATTCTAACGCTCCATTAAACTACTTCAACTTTCGTCGCCACTTCCAATGTCATGTAATCTAAAGCCTGTTTCACATACTTTCATGTTCATGCCCAAGCGATGATAATTTGCGTAAGGAAAAAACACCATGTTTTTCGATAGTACTCCTCTCTTTTTTTATGATTTCCATGATCAGATTAACAATGAACTGATCTGAATTTACCTGAGGTTGACACATCCCATTCAGATCGGGAGACAATCCAGGAGCGCAACCGGAAAGAATGCACTGCTGGATGTAGCAGTAGTCCATTCTTGTAGAATTACCACTAAACAAAAAAGCGTTATAATTTAGTTCGAGTTAAGTCTGTCACACGTTTAATCTATCTGTAGTGACCTAACATGTCTCCTCGAGAAAAAGATCATTAATTCATATCGAAAATCATCGACCATGGAGTCCTGAACAGAATTTTCCAGTTTTGAAATTTGATTTACATTTAACAGTGTTCAATCAGGGCACGTTCATTGGATTTTGATTCCGTTTTGCTCACTCTTGAATTGGAATTTCGGTAGTTTGAACTAAATTCGTCCCTCTTGAATATTGATCTTGATGAAGTTTTTAGAAAAAAATACTCAAAAAAATTTACCGAAAAAATTTTTCTCTTTAAAATCGGAGCAAAAATTTCTCTTTCAGAAAGAAAAGTCGAGGAAAATGAATAAAAAAACAAAATTGGTAGAAAAGACAAAAATTGAGAAGCATGAGAGAAAACGTTCCAGAATATTTTTTATTAAAAATGACACAATTGATAAACATTTGAAGTTTTTTTTTTAGTTTTCCAAGTTCAATCATGATTAGGCATAAGTCTTAGATCACCGAACATGAAAACACTTTGCTTTTTGAATTTGAAGACATTATTGTGATAGAGACTCCTATGACACTTCTCAAAAATCTTTAAATCGAATGAAAGAAAAAATTCAAAAACAAAACCGACGTTTAGAAGAACCTTTTAAAAACAGTTTTGTTCTAATTCGCTGCCTGAGAAATTAATCGTAGGTTTTTCATGAGTAATCAAGCTCGATTGAGCCGCACTGTTTCAGCGCATTTGCTATAAGCTGACGCAATGTTGTTTTTTAATTGTGCGAACTGCGTTTGCGTTTATGGACCCAGATGAGAGTGGAATTTTTTTGATAAGTTCTCGTTAGCCTAAGCCGTACGGCCTCGTTAGCGTAAATTTTTGCTAAGCCTAAGCGTTTTTTAATGTAAAAAAAAACTTTTTAATGTGAAAATAACTTTTTTTGTAAATGTAAATAAGTCAGACGTATGACCCATGGTACCTCTGGTAGAAAAGGGGGTGGGTCCATAAACGCAAACAGTGACCGAACTGCTACTAATTACAGCCTGTTAACATCTTTCATAATGTTCGTAATGAAAATAGGCTGACATATGAAATCTCTAATTCTCTGACTTTATGCGCTATTTTTCGTTCTCTCGCACTGCTTGTTGTTTACGTCGTAGTTTTAGAGTTAGTTCGTAAACGAAATAATGTGCTCACGCTCTCTTGTACGACCTTTTTTCCCGAGTTAATTACACTGAGAAGAACAAAAGTTTATGTCGCAAACAACGAGTTAGGTGACCGCTCGACGACCGGTCACCTAACTTTGAGTCGAATAGGCCTGAAGATAATACTTACGACTTTGGTTTTTAGTGAATTCTCACTTAGAAGAGCTGAGTTGCTGGGATAAGAGCGTTAGAAGAAAAGAATCACTGGTCTAACAAAAGAAATCGAACCTGCACGCTCTTTTTTGTACTACAGGTAAACCATACTGGATGAAAATTACATCGGAGCATTGGTCGTAATTGAGCGGAACCTGCAAGGACAGCCCTGCCGCTCCGTCAAGCAGTATCTCTCTTGCGTGGTGTACCCAAACGAGCCACATGTCTCGGTGCATGGAGTACCGACGGACCACTCAGACCAGATGCCGCCTCCCGCTGGACAGCAAGTGTAGCAGGGAGCATTATCCACCGGGGGAGGGATCGGATCACCCTGCGGATTTGGATAGTGAGAATGCGTACAAGAAAAAGTTACGCTGATCATCAATTTCTACAAAAGTTTATTTGTAAGTTGACTAGAAAAACAGTGTTTTGGATTTCACAATTCTATAAATCTTTCTTTTTCACTTTCTCTCTCTCATTTCTTAAACTCTCCTACAGAGCACACTCGTCTCTCCAATATCTGAAGAGAAAGTTCAATATCTGAGCGACTGTGGAAATGAGTTAACATATGGTTTTTCATCAAAACAGTAAAAAATATATTGTTCTTTCTCTGAAAAAAACCACTATACATGCTAGGTTTCAAGACTTGAAGACACTCACAATCGTTCCACATACGTAGCCCAGCTCAATCATTCCTGGAGGAGGAAAGGTTTTCTGACCGATGCAGCAAGACGGAGCGGGAGGTTCGCACAACGGAAAGCCACACGTATCGAATCGGGTAGCAGGACCCTGTAATCGAAACTTCTAAAAAAAACTTAGAAAGTTCTAAAAAACTTATTCTTAGAGTGTTTGTATGGAAAATTTTATTCTTTTTCAAAGCAAATTTCACCTTGCACATTGAGGTCCATTGTATTGATAGTTCATCACTATGTTATTCTCGTGTGCTCTACAGCTTTGTATTCCAGAAGATTTTTTCTGAAAACTTTAGCAATTCTTTATTGATAGAACACAGAAACTGGACAGCGTGGATAGTCATGACGAATTTCGAATTGAGTGGGTCATATCTGGGGTAGACTCGAAGACGCTTCGTGCTTATATTGAATAAGAGTTCCATATATACAGTGCTGGACATAATGACAAGACACCCCTGATTTTTGATGATATCAGCCGAACGGTAAAGGTAAATGAAAAATTATAATTATCATATTTTTTTTCGCCTTTGAAAACCATAGTAGCCGTAGTTGAAAAAAAAACAAAATTTCTTAGTTCTCGAGAAAAACATTTTTTTAAGGATTTTGACCTGGACATAATGATAAGACACACTTAAGACACTTGGGCTAAACTCGGCTGATATAGGTTGCTTTGATCATTTAAAGTATTGATAAACATGTGATGAATCATTTTGTAATCATGGGACGTGCACGAAGTCTTTCACTCCAGGAAAAAGCTCTTATTGATGCCATGCGGAATCTCAACACCAGCATCAAGAAGATCGCGAGCAGTCTGGGCCGTTCGCGTACTGTCATTACCAGCTACCTCGCCGACCCTCTTGGATATGGATCGAAAACCTCTGGAGGACGTCCACGCAAGCTCACGGAACGAGAAGAGCGGCGAATCGCCAGAAAAGCTTCGAACTCGACCGCCTCTGTAATGGACATTAAGGCAGAGCTCAACTTGAATGTCTCTCGCAGAACGGTTCAACGCGCTATTCGCCGTAATCCTCACATCACACGTCAGAAAATGATGAAGATTCCGAATCTCACCACTGTTCATCAACAGCGACGCACGGACTTCGCGAAAAACAACATGGCACGTGATTGGACAAAGGTAATTTTTTGCTCTTTTTTATAACTTAAGAAATAATTATTTAAAATAATTTAGACAATTCAGATCATTTTCTCGGATGAGAAGAAGTTCAATCTGGGCGGTCCAGATGGCTCCAAGTGTTATTGGAGGGATCTCCGCAAAGAGCCCCGCTACTTCAGTCGGCGCAACTTTGGGGGCGGATCAGTCATGTGTTGGGGAGCTTTCTCATCGTTCAGAAAGCTGCCAATCTCCTTCCCGTCATCTAGGATGAACTCGGCAGAGTACCAGGCGGTGCTGGAAACAACTCTCATTCTATTCATGAGGAGTCACCGCAGTCGTCAGCTTGTCTACCAGCAAGACAACGCTCCTATTCACGCCAGCGCCTCCACCACGTCATGGTTGTTGGCTAAGAACGTCTCTCTGCTACCTTGGCCGGCTCGTTCTCCGGACTTGAATCCGATGGAAAATCTCTGGGGACTCTTGGTTCGTCGGGTTTATAAAAATAACAAACAATACGCCACTACAGCCGAGCTTAGAGCTGCGATAACCAAGGAGTGGGATGGAATAGAGCCACATGTAATTTCTGCGTTATATAGAAGCATGCCAAATCGGATTTCTGACATTCTTTTGAAGAAAGTTCGTGCTATCAATTATTGAATCGTTTTTGTTGATAAGAAATATCAAATAAAGATTTATTGATAAAAAGCTTTTAAGTGTCTTATCATTATGTCCAGGTCAAAATCCTTAAAAAAATGTTTTTCTCGAGAACTAAGAAATTTTGTTTTTTTAAACTACGGCTACTATCGTTTTCGAAGGCGAAAAAAATATGATAATCATAAATTTCCATTTACCTTTACCGTTCGGCTGATATCATCAAAAATCAGCCGCGACATTAATCTCTAAACGATGAGATCATCGGCGCGATGATTATGAGCGCTCACATGACTTTGAGGTCTAAGATATGAGCTTCCCGGGTACGAGCTCGGCTGAATTTTTATTTTAAGACTATTTCAACCACGCGCTTGAAGAATCTGAATTTATCTGCCGCGACATTAAAACGCCGCGACATCTAAACGATGAGATCATCGCGCCGATGATGTCATCGTTTAGAGATTAATGTCGCGGCAGGGGTGTCTTATCATTATGTCCAGCACTGTATATATATATATATATATATTTATTTATTTATTAAACTCCGCGTTTTTGAAGTTCTGAAAGAGTACTGTGTTATTCTAAATAAGCGTTGATTATTGTTCGAGAAGATTCTGTGAACATTCAACAAAGTTTCAATTTTCTGCTCTCTCGCTTGATAAGATTTTTTTATGTTGCTAATAAAAAATTTAAATTGAGGATGTAAAGCTTTTCTTCTTTTCTGACACTTTTTTGTTAAACCAAGCGTCATTGCCTTTTAGCTTTTCAAGAAGGCATTTGTTATTCTCTTTTCAAACTCTCCCATCAGTCCCTTTTTTAATGTATGTATATGTAGATACATGTACACAGGGTGCGGCTAAAGTATGGAACGATTCGTTTCATATTGTAGTTAAGTGGGGCTACGTTACATTCGGAACGCTTTCGTTTCATAAGTACATAAGTACAGTAAGTACATAAATACAGTAAGTACATAAGTACATAAGTACATAAGTACATAAGTATATAAGTACAGTAAGTAAACTAAATCGTTCAGCCTCTCATGTCTGTGAAATAGATAAATACTCTTTTCGGGGAAACTTGTCTTTTTCTGTTTTGCCTCATGTTCCTCTTTTGTGATTTATTTTATAGTTTGCCTTATGTTCCTCCTTTTCCCTACTCCTTTTCCTCCTTCCTCAGACTGCTTTGCTGCCATTCTTCCTGAACTCCTCGTAATCTCCCTGGCTCAGAAAGCTTTACTGCTTTCGTTTCCATACTCTACTCCCTGCCTCGAGCAGCTTCGCTGCGTTCTTTTCTAGTTTCATCTTATCATTGACTCATTCAACTCCTCTGAGGGAAACACACCAATAATAACCGATCGCTGCGTTCTGGGTCACTGCGTGTGCGTGTGTTAGCAATAAAGGCAACGTTCTCGGCTTGCTGCATATTGGAAGAGCCGGGGTTGGGCTCGATCTAACACTGTCGACTGACTTGTGTCAGTGTGGTACTCAAATCTAACTACGATCGTTTCTGGTAATAGTAAGAGCAGTGACTCACACACACTCGCAACCGATGGAACGTGACTCGCAGACGCGGGACTTCTCTTCGATGCCGCAAGCTCCGCATGTTTGGTTGCAAGAAGAGACGACGACCCAGTTGGACCAAGTTCCTCCAAGAGGACAACAGGGGGCCGTCATGACCATCTCAGCTGCAAAAAAAGATTCTTTTGAACTTTTCGAGGTTTTCAAGCTATCAAAGTCCTTTGACAGTGGAAGAGATTATGTGCAGTTGCTAAGTTGGAAAAAGAGAAAGCGAAGGTTGCCGGTTTGTGAATATTTATATGAATAGTTATAGCGGTTTCTCTTCCTATTTGATTAGAACTTTCTCCGAAGCAATGCATAAGGGTTTTAAAAGTGGTTGTATTTTTGTTGCACTTAAAAGTGCTTGGAAGGATTAGTCTCGATTTTTTTCACTCGTTCTGAGTTTTAAGATGAGGCAGAAGAAAATTCTCAGTTGTACTTGTTAATAGTGAAGTGATTGTGGTAATTTTTGCTTAAAAATTAGTTTTTTTTTGCCGTATAAAAGTTTGAGTATCGACTTTTACACGGATATGAATAGAACTGTGAACCCAGATGAAGAGTCTAACTTGAGCTTGTAGTTGCTGGCGTGCTTGTTGAAGTTGGTCCGGAAGAAGTATGGTTTTTCGTTGCTGAGAAGTATTTTTTTCAGATAGTTTAAGTATTAATTTCTCCACGCCTTCTTAATTTTCGGCAACCAGTTCCTCAGTTGAGTAAAAAAAATTTCGTTTGGAAAGTACAATTTTCTCTTTTTCAAATAAAATTTACGATTACTCGAATGAAAAGTTTATGTTTGCCAGTAAATTTTCGCTTGAGAAGTATGTATGAGAATTCAGTTTTTTCTTGTTACAAACTGTACTTTGAACCAGATGAAAAGTCTCACTTGTGCTCGTGATTTTTGACGCGGTTGTAGAAGTTATAGTTGTTGAGGTGGTTGTTGAAGTTGTAGTTGTTGAGGTGGTTGTTGAAGTTGCCGCTAAAAAGTTTTTTTTTGTTCCAGAATAATGATGCTTGGAAAATTTGAAAAATAAATCACACTAGTTATAAAGTCAACGGTGATTCAGATGGCAAAAACTTACTTGTGCTCGTAGTTTTTGAGGTTGTTGTTGAAGTTGTTGTTGTTGAAGTTGCTGCTGAGAAGTATCGTTTTTTGTTGTTTTTTTTCAGAAAATGTTTTTTGTTGTATTGTTTTTTCTTCAGAAAACTGAAGCTTGGAAAAATGTAATGATGAACCAGCCGCGACATTAATCTCTGAACGATGAGATCATCGGTGCGATGACCTCATGTCATTCAAATTAGGCGAAAATTTTGAAAAATGTTGGAAGAAAAAAGTGGTAACAAGAAGAAAAAATGTTGGATACAAAGTTTCGGGGTACGAAATGTCGCGGTACGAAGTGTCGAGAATACAACAAAAAAAACAAAAAATTTAATGAAATGTTCAACAAAAAAAAGTGAAATGATTTTTAAGTACGGAAACAAATTAGATTGCGATTAGTTAGTATTTTAAGATTCATTTGGAGAGCAAGACGACATGTGAAATCTCATTTTCTCGTACTTTAAGATGTTATTTCGCGTGCTCTCGCAAGATCATCTCATACCTCACTGATCCAACATTTTTTTGCCTAAAAAGTGCGAGAGCCATGATCTCATCGTGAAAAATTTCAGTTGATGATCTCATCGTGAAAAATTTCAGTAACACTGACTCGATGATGTTCATCGAGCAATGATGTCATCTTTACAGATACATCGTCGATCACTCAACTTTTTTCGAGAGATTAATGTCGCGGCAGATAAAAAAGTCTCAATTTTACTCGTAATTGTTAAAATAATTGTCAAAGTTATAAGTTGATGTTGGAAAGTTGATATATACATAAGTTGATGTTGGAAAAGCATTGTTTTTTGATGCAAAGACATGATGCTTGGAAACTAAGTATAAGTGAATATTCTTGTTCTCATAATAAATGAAAGACTGAACCATGTTGAAAGTCTCACTTGTGCTCGTAGTTATTGAGGTGGATTTTGAAGTTGGAGTTGTTGAGGTTGTTGTTGAAGTTGTAGTTGTTGAGGTGGTTGTTGGAGTTACTGATGAAAAAATATTGTTTTTGTTGCAGAAAATACAGCTCGGTAAATATGAGTAAACAATCACTTCCGTTATAAAATGAATGTGAACCAGATGGAAAGGCTCACTTGTGCTCGTAGTTTTCGACGTGCTTGTTGAATTTGATGCAGAAAAAGCAATGTTTTTTTGATGTAAAAACATGATGCTTGTAAACTAAGTATAAGTGAATATTCTTGTTCTCATAATAAATGAAAGATTGAACCATGTTGAAAGTCTCACTTGTGCTCGTAGTTATTGAGGTGGATTTTGAAGTTGGAATTGTTGAGGCTGTTGTTGAAGTTGTAGTTGTTGAGGTGGTTGTTGAAATTGCTGCTAAAAATATTGTTTGTGTTTCAGAAAATAGAGCTTGGTAAATTTAAGTAAACAATCACTCCAGTTATAAAATGAATGTGAACCAGATAGAAAGGCTCACTTGTGCTCGTAGTTATTGACGTGCTTTTTGAAGTTGATGCTGAAAAAGCGTTGTTTTTTATGCAAAGACATGATGCTTGGAAACTAAGTAAAAAAGAATATTCTTGTTCTCGTTAAAAAATGGAGCATTGAACCAGGTTGAAAGTCTCACTTGTTCTCGTAGTTGTTGAGGGGGTGGTTGTTGAAGTTGTAACTGAAGAAAGTTTTTTTTCGAGTTAGTTATTGTTCGGAAAATTCAACTATCTAAACATTTAATTATCATGATTTGAACCTTGACAGAAATAAAAAAGTCTAAAATCTAGAGTTTTGAGTTCTTATAAGTCTATTTGTTTGCAAACAGAAAACATCCTTGAAAAAATTGTTTTGTTCCAATCTCTTCTAAATGTGAAAACTTGTTTGGAAAAAACTTCAAGAAAAAGTTTTTGGGAAGCTAGTTTAAAAAATAGATTTTTTTCCCATTCCAACCTCTAGCTGATAAGAAATTAAACAAACTAGTAATCAAATTCAGTATACTGGACCAGCCTGCTTTTTTATTCAAAGAGATACGAGAAAACGTCGATAAGTGTCGGCGGAGTCCCTGTCAGAACTGATTGTAAACTCTTTCTCAAAGCTTGCAAGGGAAACAGGCAGTTTTGAATCACATATAAGTGTGCAAAATGAGACTAAATAAGCACGACAACTGCAATCATCACAACGTGAGAATGACGAAGTTCAGTCGAAAAAATGAGAAAAAATCACTTCTCTCCACAATCACTGTGAAAAAAGTATTTTTCATGGGAACAAATAACGACGGAATGGTATTCATCAGTTTCCTCTACGTCTCGAGTATTTTCACGATTTCTCTCGCCTAGGTTTCTTCTCTGAAAAAAGTTTTTTCGATTAGAATTTTTTGTTTCATCATCATCCGAGGTTTTTTTGTACTTGAACAAGATTTCGCGATCCGAGTTTTCCGACAAATAACTCGGCAAGGTGTAGCAAAGCGTTTCCGTGCAATAAATAATCCAAGTCGTGGCTTGAGCGCCCTTCCTAGAAAAATACGGTTTTACGAAATTAATAGAACAAACACAATCACGCAACGGGCGGCATATTAAAGAGTCACATTTTCCAGTTCCTCAATCGTAGTTATAAGTCTGCGCGAACAGCCATAACTGCGATTGAATCATGCAAACATGGGAATTATTTCGATGGCATACGCTTCGCAACGTTTCAGATCCACCCAAACCAAGGGGGTTAAGAAATGTTGGTAGTGCTCATGCACGAATCTGACTCTCCCCACTGCTGCTAATCACACTAGCAGTGATTTAGCAGGCAGCCACTGGTTCTACCAGGATAGGTCTGTCCTGCATCTCAGGGGAGCGCGTACCCTGCCGCGAGGCGGGAACAAGCGCGAGGAAGATTATTATACGCTTCGCAGCGTTCTCATCGTCAAAGGAGCCCTTGAACCTCGCTTCTAAAACAGCGAAAACATCCAACCTTTTCTTGAATTCCCTCGTCTCGGAGCCACACGTTCTCATTTGTATTGAATGCTCAAACGTTGAAAAAAATTACGCTCCAGGTTCATAAAATCGGATTCGGAAGTCAATTGCAAATAACGAACAAAGCAAAGTCAGCATTAATAAGGCTCTGAGCAGGCTTGAAATTTTTTCTCTCTTTTCTAAGCAAACTGACACGATGGCTCCACATGATGCATTAAGCGAAGTATTCCGAAGCAGTACTGACTCGGGCCTCTGCTCGAGCTTTAAGACGGCCCCCAGTTTTGTGTCGTTCGGACGAAGCTAACCTGAAAACGTATCCACTGCTTGCTAGAATTCTGAAAACGGCAACAAAACTTAGGAATAAATACTCGTTTGGTGGTGACGGCTTAGCAAACAAATGAAAAAACAAAAGTGAGAGAAAGAACTTCTGGATGAGAAGAGGGAAGAATACAATGGAAGACTTTTCAATACTCTTTCTTCCCCACTTCTTCTTTCCAACAGTTAAGCAAACGATAGATAGATCGGGAAAGGAGGGTGGTGGAACGCAACATTTGCGTTTGCCAACCAGGTCCCGTAAACAGAGTCTTCGATTCAATTAAAGGGTATACGGAAGCCTACATAAAAGTTGAGTGGAGTTACGACTACAACTGTTTCATATCCTGAAAAAAATCTACATTTATAACTTCAAATTGCATACGCGCCGTCGGTCTAAAAAGATCGATTTCGTTCTTTATCCTTACTTTAAAATTCTTAAGTAGCCCGGATACACGTCCGCAATATAAGAATGGATGTTTGAGTGCCTCTTTCAGAGCCGTCTACGAACCGTTTGTTATGATTTTTTGATTGAAATTTCTGAAGCGTGTCGAATTTAGGTTTTTGATTAGGTTTTTTTGAGTTTGAAGCGAGATATAGCTTTTCTCCGAAACTACATATTTTTCTCTAATTAGCACATAAAATCTCCCCCTTTGAATTCATAACTTATAGCCACGTGGGAATAATGAGAGAAAAATCTGTGAGTTGAGCAACTCATCGAGTTATAAGGATTCTGAACATCTAGAACTGAACTTTTGAACTTGGATTTAAGTTTAAAAATGACCTTTTGAAGAATTTCTCTGATCCTCTTACGTCAGTTGTCTTGAAAGACCTTTTTATCAACGCAAGTCACGATTAGATCCGAGGTTTGTAAGCGGCTATTCTCTTAAGCTGGTCTTCTTAAACTTCGACTTGATGTACACATCTCTACACATCTCTTTCTCTTGTAAAACCTCATCTCCAGTACGCAACTTTTGGGTACGACATACTGACATTTTTTTGAACATTTACTGACCGGGAGTTTCTAAGATGTTGCGAGTAGATTTGGCAGCTGTCCGACCTTTTCGAATTCGTTGAAGGTTATTGCTTCAAGTTCCTTTTTCTCATGTATCCCATGATTCAGAAGAATGAGGTTAAGATCAACCACAAAAGAACAAAAATCGATACGATGTTGAAGAACAGAATCTCAGCTCCCGAGTAATGTATAATATTACACTATTTGGGTGAGTAATAACACCGTTTTCAGCCGGTGTATGTAGTTGAAAATGAGGCAAGAATTATGAAGCAACTTGATAATACAAAATATGTAATCAGAGGGCGGTTGCCAGAACATCTTTTGTACGGACAAAAGTGTTGTTCGGACTAAAGTATTTGGTTTTTCTAGTTGCTTGCGTTGCAAGGAACTTTTGGTTTTTCAACTTTTGTTTTCCTGACTGATCTCTTGTATGAATTTGTTATCCTAGGTTACCCCAGGATAACAGTCATGAAAACAGTTTCGTAAGATGGTCGACCTATTATACATCATTGTCCTATATTACGAATCACGCAGGAGGAGGAGATATGAAAGCCCCACCCATATGACGAATATATAACCCGGGATAATGGCGGAGCCAGAGAGAAGAGAGAGAGGAGACCCAACTCTGCAAGGTCCTTTGTTCTTTGCTTTAGAACCCTTTGTATGATGTTTAACTACCATTTTGCAATGTAATATTTTTTACCGCAATAAACCGATCAATGGCTGAACTGTTTGTCTTCGGGGGCATATTCATGGGCAAAGCACACTTCCCTCACTAGCAGCAGCGATTGGCTGACCTAGTCAGGAATAGTTCAGTCACCACCTCTCTCTGTTCCAACCCCCCCTGATTTTTTCCACCCTCTTCCCCGTTTGTGAGTCGCATTTATTTCTCTAAATTTGCTAAATTTCTGCTTTTTTCTCATTTTCACGAGTTGTGTTGCAATTCTTCTTCTTCTTCTTAGCGTTGTCCCGCGCCGGCCGAAGTCGGAGTAGGGTCCGCTGTACGGCTTCTGGCTCTCCAGAAACATCTGTCCGTTGCGTCTTCCGAGTGGAGTCTTGCAAGGCGCAGGTCTTGGTTGAGTGTATCCATATATCTTGTCTTCGGTTTGCCTCGCGGGCGTTTGCCTGGTACTTCCATGTCAAGGGCGTGTCTTGCGATGTTGGTCGCGTCACGTGTCCATACCATCTAACTCTCCCTTCTCCCATCTTGCTTTGTATTGGAGCCACGCCGAGTCTCCTTCTCACAATCGTGTTACGCACACAATCTAGGCGAGTCAGTCCTAGTGTCCAGCGTAACATTTTCATCTCATTCGTGTGGATAATGTTCTCGGTTACACGCGTTGTAGGCCAGGTCTCCGTCGAATAGAGAAGCACGGGTCGGATCGCTGTTTTATACATCTTTACGCGTATGCCAGCTGTGATATTCCTATCACAGAGGACACCTGTAGCTTCTCTCCATTTCATCCAAGCTGCATTTACTCCTTGGCGTGCCGCTGCATTTGTTGACGTGTCTGAGGAGATGACAGAACCAAGGTACTTGAATTTGGAGGTCTTTGAGAGTGGTTCACCGCTGATGTGAACAGTTCCCGTCGTTTGCAGTCCGATTTCCTGGTACTCGGTCTTCTTGATGTTGAGGCGTAAGCCATGCCTACTAAGAGCGTCATTCCATTCTTGGGTGCGTTTCTCGATTTCGGCACGTGTAGGAGCAGCAAGGAGAATGTCGACGGCGTATGCGATGGTTGACGGAGCCGGAGTCAATAGAGGACGCGTGACGGTATCCATAACCAAAATGAAGAGAAGGGGAGACAAAGCACTCCCTTGGTGCACTCCTACGTTTACTGGGAATGGCTCTGTGATGCCGACCGGAGTTCTGACAGTACTCTTTGAATCATCGTACATCGCCATTGTCCATCGAATGTACTCTTCAGGAACCTGATGATCGCGCAATGCATATGAAATAAGATCATAAGGGACTCTGACGAACGCCTTTTCCAAATCGAGGTAGGTCAGATGGAGAGGTGATCTTTGCTTCTCGAAGAGTAAACGGAGTGCAAATTTTGCATCTGTTGTGCCTCTTCCGTTCACGAACCCGCATTGGTGAGCTGGAATGTCGACGATATCACACTCTGGCATAGCCTTTTCCTTTAAAGACTGGAACGGTCGTGGAGTAGCGCCAGTTATGTGGGATTTGACCTTGCTTTACGATGGTGTTGAACAGATGCACGAGATGTGCTACTCCAACATCACCCGCAAGTTTCCAGGCTTCGGTGGCTATGTCGTCCGGTCCAGCCGCTTTCCCAGTCTTCATCTTAGAGAGTGCCTTCTTCACTTCCTCGGCCGTGATGGTTGGCACGGGTCCTTGTACGGCGTGGGAAGTCGGGATGGGAGGGTACTCAAACTCTTTGCCGCTCATTTCTTCGAAATGATCGCGCCACCTTTTTCTGACTTTTAAAGGGTCAGTGACGAGCTTTCCTTGTTTGTCCCTTATCGTGGCTGCTCTCTGGATGTCCAAGGTGTTGCGGTGTCGAGGCTTGGCAAGCCGATAGATGGATTTATCGCCTACTGGTTGGTTCATCTTCTCATAGAGATCACGGAAGTAGGAGGCTTTTGAAAAAAAAACTGCGACAGCTCTTTTGGCGGGATTTCTTGACTGAGCTGTATGCAGCGCGGTCGTCAGCCTCATTTGACGTCCTCCATCTCTTGTACGCATTCTTTTTCGCCTTGATCGCATCCTGAACTTCGGAGGTGAAAAACCAGGTGTCTTTCTCGATTGTTGGCTTCCCGGGTTTCTGTGTTTCCGAGGATGCTTGCGGCGGGTGCTCTGATGTTGTCTTCAAGAAGCTTCCAGTGTTCATTTATGTCATCTGTAAACTGCTTGTAGAGTGCAGGAGGGAGTAGATTGCGATGGATGATGTGCATGAGAGAGAGACGTTCTGCTTTCACAGTCGAGCGCCACCATTTGACACGTGTGCATTCAGGATTACGAGAAGGCTGTTTCTTCGACTTCAATAAGCTGTAGTCCAAAAAGAGAGGGTGGTGCTGAGATGCAACATGCTCTGATGGAATGACCTTTGCATCTTTCGAACTCCGGAGCTTTTCTCTCAGGATTAACCAAAAGCCAAGTTGACTCCGATTTCTTCCGTTCTCGTATGTGAGTCCGTGAGATCGTCTCTTTTTGAAAAAGGAGTTCACGAATGCTAGATCGCATCGAGCACAGAAGTCAAGTAGCCGTTGACCCTCAGCATTGATCGTTCCGATTCCATGTCCTCCATGTTCTCTCTCACGACCTTGTCGATCTGAACCGATGTGAGCGTTAAAATCCCCGCCGATCAAGATTTCTTCATGAGACTCTCGGAGTTTGATAACTTCCTCAAGAGAGTCGTAGAAGTCCTCCTTATCAGCGTCGCTACATCCTTGTTGAGGTGCATATGCTGAGACGACAAGGAAGTGATGGTTGAACGAAGAAATTCGGACGGCCATGACTCGATCTTTAGAGCGAATGACTTCGGTTACATCATCAGCAATTTTCGAGGAGAGGATAATGCCAACACCATTCCTTGTTGATGACGTGCCATGGTATATCAACTTGTATCCGTCTCCTATCGGCTTCGACTTGCTTCCTCTCCATTTCGTTTCCTGTACAGCCGCAATGTCGACCCTTCTTGCTCCTAGCATTGCGGCCAGCTCTCTACTGCGTCCCGTCAGTGTTCCAACATTTAAAGTGACGAGGCGAATTCGGGCTGTACACCGCGCAGACATACCCCGCCCATGGGTACCTGCCTGTCCTCGCATATTTGACGGTCCTAGTGGACAAGGTAAGACCGCGTCGCTTCCGGGGGACGCCCTAGCTTTGGTGATATAACTTGAAGAACTTGAAGCCATGGTTTACAACAAGGGTATTCATACGATCGGCTTGTTGAGTGGATGGTCAATCCCGCCTGGCATCGCGGAACGTGTTTGTCGGGAGTTCCTGCTAATCCTTGACCGTAGAAAAGCAGAAGATTAATCGAAAAGACGCCTCGACTCGTGTGGCCTAGACTAACCCCTCTCCGCCTAGCCATCTGACGGATAGAACCACTGCCGGAAGTGGACTCGTCCAGAGGGGCCCAATTTTAGCCTCACTCAGAACGTCGTGATTCCGGCAATCACGGTAGTAGGACTGAGTGAGTTTACACCTTTTCACCGACTTTGAGGTATTGGGGCTAGGGAAGGAGTTGCGTTGCAATTATTATGCCGTTTAACAGAAAATTTTGTTTTCTATCTCTCTTTTTCTTTAAAAAAAAAGTTTTTTTCCAATAAGGGTGGAGACGGACTGATCACCGTTCTCCAGGGAAAATTAGAGTTTTAAGTTATTCTCTAGTTATCAAACGGCACTGGCCCCCTGTCGACGAAGAGATACCCCATGAAGGAAGAAGCGGCAGAGTCCCGCTCGAGAGCTGATCGAAGGACCGTCAGTTCAAAGAGAACCGGTCAGTACCAATTTAATTATTTTTACACGAATTGGGTTACTTTCTGAATTTGATATGAGGAAATGCTCTATTTTAATCACATAGTCTGTCTTCATTGGTATCCATGTTCCGCATATATGCATCCAAACCATTCCAGGTGTCTTACTGAAGATCGAACCATAAAGAGGACTTTTTCACGCAAATTCAGATATTCTCGTAACAATTATATGTGTAGATTTGATAGAGAAAAGCCTTCCAAGTAACGATCTGTTATATGACGTATCAAATCGCTCCATAAAGTTTCTGTAAAGTTTGTCTTTATTGGTATCCATGATCCGCATGGATATGCAACTGAACCAATCTGAAGACGATGATCCATGGATATGCAACTGAACCAATCTGAAGACCATGATCCATGGATATGCAACTGAACCAATCTGAAGACCATGATCCATGGATATGCAACTGAACCAATCTGAAGACCATGATCCATGGATGTGCAACTGAACCAATCTGAAGACCGATTCACGAAGAGCGCTTTTCCAAGCAAGTTTAGACAATTTCTACATAGAATTTTTTCTTAAAAGTTCCCCAAGATTAACCGGACTGAAAAAAGTAGCCGGCTTAGAGGAAGGGTTAGTTTAGAAAAAATTTGAAATAGATGGAATAGTTTTGAACAGGAAAGCGAGTAAAACGTAACGAGAACCAATGTTAAACTTTAAAAAGTTTTTTAGACCTTTTTTCGTTAGAATTCATTTCTCATCAATAAGGATTATAGGTCGGACTGTCGGAGAAATCTACCGCGAGGATTCAAGCGGCATACAAGACGGGTAAGAATTGAATGAGTGGAGTTCTGGCGGTATAACCAGTGGAGCGAAAACAGCGAGTGCTGGTCGTGTGCGTAACTAACCACGATTGTCGTAAATTCAGCCTCAGAGTAGAAAAGATCCTGAAAGATACCCAGTATCCCCACTGCGGTACGTCGGAGACCAGGCAGCTGAAAGCTCGGTGGCTACACCTTACGACCTCGCAAAAACTCTGGAGCAATTTTTCTTCTTCAGATTAACGGAGAAAGCCACCAACAACACACAAAGCTGTTGGGGAAGTAATCAAAGCATACGACCCGGAGATCGTTATTGCGACAGTCTCATCGTTCCTCAATGGCACCAACAACAAAGGAACACTCCGGACGCTCTTTTCCGCTGACAAGCCCTACATCATGGTAATCGCGGACGAAGCATTGACGATTCCAGAACCCCTTACTGATCACCACGCTGTCTCGCCTGACAAACGCCCGGTTAAGAAGCAGTCAGAGACACAAAGCAGTTGGCTTTTTTCTGCAAGCTATCTGGAATAGCTTGGGAGCACTGACAGCAGCACAAGGACTTCTGGACACCCTCAACAGAAGTCCGAATGTTCCTAAGACAGCCCTCATGCATACCTTCCGCTTTCAACCAGAACTGAATAGAGTACCCTCCAAATTGTTCTACAAGGGAGAACTACGAAGCGGATGCAAGGCTGAAGAGAGTGCTTTGATGACCGGAAGATTGAGACTCCCGAACCCGAAAGTACCTTTCGTGTTCATTGCGCTGAAGGAAGGGTAATCGGTGAAAGCTCTATCGAAAAGTTATTTCAACGTTCATGAAGCCGACATTGCCATCAGAATGATTGAAATCCTAAAAAAACGGAATTCACGGAGAGCGAAATGTTTGTTACAACTTTCTACAAGGAGCAACAGAGAGAGCTTTTAATATGAATGGTAAGAACAATTACATTACAAAACAGTTGAGTTGATAATTATGGTGGAGGTGATAATTACATTACAATACAGTTGAGCCTATCAATTACTGTTACTATTACGAACTAGCCATACGGAGAATGGGACGTGAACCATCTGTGGGGCGGTATGCAGAGTCGCTAACTAAATTATAGGATAAAATATAGCCTATCATATCCTAGCTCTAGGAGATGGTCAAATCTCGTTGCAGAGACAAGTTCTAGCGCTAGAACATAGGGTATAATTTACCCTACAATGTTCTAGCTCTAGCCTAAAGTTTACTGGTTCCGACGCGCGTTGCTTGAACATGCTCCTGTACTACGGTAGGTTTTTCCTTTTAAATGTTCTACTTGATTAGCTGTAAAAATTAAAATTCGTTTATATATAATAATAAAACTTCTGAAATTTTGCAGTCCGGCACGGCAGGCTTGGCATAATCGGCATAATCGGCTGGCTGTTACGTTCATAACTACTATTTGGTTCATCACCACTATCAGGCACTGTAGTGTAGGGGTGAAAATGCTTCACTGTGAGTAGTTCGGCGAGAGTTCGGATTCGCTGTGATGATTATTTTGCCACATTTTTACTTTCACATCAAAAGTTATTTTGCATTAAAAAAACGCTCAGGCTAAGGAAAAAGGTTACGCTAACGAGGCCGTACGGCTTAGGCGAACGAGACCGCATAAGAAAACTTCTCATATTATTCATTTTTCTCAATTCAATGATTTTGATTTAGAGACCGTAATGAAAATATTTTGGTACGCCATTTTTGTCTGCCACACTAATATTCCGTAATTCCAAACTATTTGATAAATCGAATAACTTGGAACTTTCAACGGATTTACTTTTTTTTCTATATGTTATTCTGAGCGATTCAATTACTGTATCATGCCTCAATTCGTTTTAAAACTTGCGAAAAAAAATTTTTTTTAAAGAAAAAATTTTTTTTAGAGAAAATTTTAATTTTTATCATAGCCTTAAAAATATGGCCTTTCGAAGTTAAGCCACGCGCTGGAGTAAGCATAGTCACTGCTTTATGTGAAGGCGAACTTCCGATTGCTAAAAGCAGAGATATTATTCCATTTCATTAATGAGAAAACTGAAGTTGACATTATGGTAGAGAAAATTTTAATTTTTATCATAATTTTTTTTTAAAATATGGCCTTTCGAAGTTAAGCCACGCGCTGGAGTAAGCATAGTCACTGCTTTATGTATAAATTTTCAATAAAATGTTGAAGCGATATTTTTCAGAAAAAAGAGATGCGATCGGAGTCAGAAAAACGCAGCTGTTTTCACGGCTGCATCAGCATGAAAGTGACACCGTTCCGACTGTCGGTCTTCTGCTGTTTTTGAGATCGACTCGGCTTCTGGCTCTCTCAACATCTCTTTGCGAAATCGGGAAGGTCACACTCTGATTACCGACATGAACGACTTCGACTGCCTTCTAGCCGATTGTGTTTTTGCTTTTGATAGCATAGCATAGCTGTTTTAGATGATAACAGGAAAATGTTTAACTTTCATTTTTTAAACTTTGATCGATTCTCAGTTAGTTTTATAATAATAATTTTCTTGTAGTTAGTTTTATAATAATATTAGTTTTTGAAATCACTTTGTTTTTATAGTGTGTAAAACGTTTGAAGAAAAACTAAAGAATCGAAGAAATGCCTTCTTCTCTCTTTATCTTTTTCTAGCCTTTCCCTGATCATTCCCCGCAGTTCAAGGCGGAAACCGAACTCTGTGGCAATTCTGGAAATTGCGCTCACCTATTATATATGTAGTTATTGTATTACTGCCTTTCCGTTTCGGGTTTTCCTCTAAATTTCACCGGTTTAAATATTTATTTATTCATACATTATTAAAAATGTGACAACACATGGTATAGTAGTTATTAAATTTTTTAGTAAAAGTTATTAAATATACCACATTCTTAGTACTGCAAGTAGAATATTTAGGTTTGATAGTCGTGAATCCTTTGTTGGTTGTACTACTCATAACGTAGTTATCAAAGTTAGTAATCTTGCAAATTACACACCTGATATTATTGCATTAAACCAAAGAGAAAACTTTAACAAAAGAGAAGTCGTTAGTTTTGAGTATATGTCTTTCATCAACCTTACTGTGGTATATGGTTAAGTTGGAAAGGAAGTAGTTTTTGCTTGTGGTTTTTTAAAGCAGTTGGTTACGATGAGGTTGGCTGCTTATCCAGTCTGTCATCGTGCCCGCGGCTCCACCCCAACCGGTTTGACAAATAGGAAAGCAATTCACAATGGTTTTTGTTGTTTTTTTCAGTTTTGGTTCAAAAGCTGAAATTGACAGTTCTATAATCTTTATTCGCATTTTAAATTTATTAAGGTGAGTTTATTTTTATTACAAGATTTCGGTATATTCATAAAAATACCAATATTCACTTTTTTCACAAAAGTTTAGGTTTGGAAACTGTTAACAAATGAAAAACTATTTGATTGCATCGAGTAATATAAAAATATTGGACCCAGTTCGATCACCGAAAACAGTTTATGGTGTACATGCTCATTCTCTGAAATGTTAAAACTCATAATGGACCACCTTCAAAACGGTCTTTTAGTAGATCCAATCGTATTAATCTTAAAAAATAGTTTAGATAAAGGGAAAAGACCACAAATTTATAAGAAAAGTTGAGAAGAAACCGAGGAAAAGTTTGTACTCAATAAAGGTTTAGCTTAAAGCTGTCTCAACATCGAAACCAGCTTTAGCTTAAAGCTGTCTCAACATCGAAACCAGCTTTCATGCAAAGTGAATCGGCTCACTTTGTCAGCTCAAAATTATATGACATCAAGAAAGACTCACGTTTGCTTAAATGGAGCACTAGATTAGTACTCCGCTTGATCTCATTAATTCTTACAACTCAAATCGTATCGATTAGTTACATCCTAACTCATCCAATTATATTCGCCACAAGCACGGAATTGCGTGCAATGACGGACGAGGAATTCGGCATATTGGGCATCGGGCGAATGGGCACCGGGGCTCTGATTTCCTGAACAGGAGAATGGTACTTGGTGGAAGCTTTCTCACAGGGGAGCATCAACTGCATCGTCGTAGACGAGACTGAAGATGAGGAGGAGAAAGTAGACGAGTGGGTCGTTGAGACAGGCGAGGTGAGGATCGAGAGGGAGGGACGAGGCAGCGCATGCGAACGAGGCGAAGCGGCGAGGACGAGACCGCGCAGCTGATCCGTTTCCGCTCGTAGGTTCTCAACCTGAACAACAACTTTTTCTAAATCTCAAAAGCTTCCAAGAGATCATCTCGATTCTCATCGCCAATCTATTCTCAACTCGTATACTCATAAAAAATTGGCTTCTTTCTCTTTTTTTGCTGTGCCGATTCGCCATGTCTTCCGGACTGCTTTTCTTCTTCCGTGATGAGATTTTTTTTAGCGGAAGCACTTTATTAATTAACTATATGAATGATGATTCAGAAGGGAAGTATAAAAATTTATACAACTGAGAATAGTTCTCTTGTTTCCTGTGTTCCTGATGGAGAACGAGCGAACGTGCACTTGAGCGAATGCACTCAACTTATGTAACCTCCCAACTTCTCGCGCTTTACTGATCGTTTCATAAGTAAAGCGCACCCCCATTTTTTTGTTTTTTTTTCTCGAAAAAACTACAGACTTATACGAGCTGCTAACTTGTTGACAGAGTGTACACTTTTAAAAAACTACGAAATAATTATGAAACGCACTGTACATATGCTTTTCTGTTGCCGCGTGTCATAAGAAACGGGGTCCTGCTATTGAAGGTCTCATAGACATTCGAGACGAAGAAAAGGTCGTTACACGCTAAATCCCAGTCGCTGTATATATTACATACTTCGGAAGCCTTCAGTGTGCTAAGGTACGGGTCTTTCTCTCCTGTAAGATCACATTACTGTTTTTTTTCTCTTGTTGAAATTGGACCTACATGATGTATGTATTGTATAATCGGAAATATTCAATGGAGAAGATAGAGTTTTGTTCATGTATAGTTGTTGAAGTAATATTTTTTGGCAATTCTCAAAATTATTCCAAGGATTAGGTGATTAAACCTGCATTCTTAGTTGAAAGTTCTCGCGCTCGAGAGATTCTGCTTTCGCCGCGATCTCATCTTCCTTAAGAACCATAATTCAATCGGTATGAATTTTTGAGATCCGTCTTCTAACTGTAATTACACTTACATGATATGCTAATTCTGAGTCTTGTTCCGCAAAAGAACACTTTTACTCACTGAATAGGCTAAAATTAATTTCTTGTAATTTTCCGTTCCATCATCTGATTGACTTTCCTTGTTATATACTGATTTTGATAATCAAAGTTGCATTACCTATTCATCAAAGCTGTATACTCGCTTAGTAACGGAAATGCAAGTAAAACACCTATTTTCTCTTACAGGAGTCTACATTTAAACCTAACAATCCAATATCTAGCCTTGATTTTGCGTGAATCTCTGCTTCTCTTTGCGGCATCATTGTTTTTTCTGCGTCTCTGCCAGTACGCGTCATCCTTCACAAGCTCCTCAATGATCGGAAACATTTAGTTATTCATTCCTCCTCGGCGCACAAATCACACAGTATAAGTCTTCCTCGTGCTTTTTCCCGCCTCACGGCATCGTAAACGCTTCCCTGACATGCGGGACAGACCTATTCTGATGAAGCCAGTGCATGCGTGCTGAGTCAATACTAGTGTAGGTATCACGAGTGGCAAGAGTCTGATGGAAAAGTTTAGATTACCAAACAGTCAATTAACTATGTTTATCGACCGTTTTTTTCTATCAATGCAGCAACAAAAAAGAGAGTCAATACCTCTACCTTTTTCTTCGTTCGGCTTCCAGGGTTTACGAAGGCTCCTCCCCCTTCTAGTCGTGCAATGACCGTAGGAGGGCCGGAGGGAGAGATCGACGACCTGTCAGACGTGGAGGAACTCACCTCAAGCAAATGATGAAAATCACTTTCAAACTCATGAAAAAGATTAAAGCACTTTTAGAACCCACTTCTGAAACTTCGAAACCCTACTTGTATTACACTTGCGTGAAGCTTGATTTTTATGACTCTAAAAAAACAGAAAATTTGTCACTATTGTGATTAACTTCTCCAAGTATAAAGGAAAATATACATAATCATTGAAAAAAATTTTCCAACAGTGTGCCAAGCATGTTTTTGTTCCTGAAAACGGTTGATAATTGAGAAAAGAGAAAGAAATGGTGATAGATTTTTTCTGCCGCAGTTGTCTCAAAATTGTAATAGAAGCCTCCAGTTGGCAGGAAAAATGCTTTTTTTACACTCATGTGGACTATTTGTGATCTTACACCATTTGTAGAGCAAGAAATGTATGAATATATGTATGTAGTATCTCTTGATGATAGTACTGTGGAGTAGCATTAAACTATCTCATTACTGTTTTAGTACTTCTCCTCTAATTAAAAAAAAAACTTTATAAAAAAAAACTGGTGAAAATGATAACGAACCAGGTGCTCTGTTTTCTATGCAATATGAAAGAACTCTCAAACTAAAAAGAAACTTATTGAACCTAGAGTATTTTTTTTAATGTACAAGCTTGTTTCACTACCTTAATTCTTAACTTTTTCATATGTTTTTTTTTCTATTTCGTTATCGACCGAATCACATCCTAAGCAAACGGTATCTTTGGCCTCATGAGTTTAGGTTGCAAAACTTTCCCGATACTCTTTAGTTAAACCCCACAGTAGATTATCTCAGTTTCATCATTAATTTCGACGGCTCACAAAGAGTTATCCTAGTGCGATAAGTATTTTGGTATTTCAACTGTTTTATTCCTAAATCTTCAAATTCTAAGTTACACAGTTTAAAGGCAGTGACGCCTAGTTGAGATGACAAATGATTGAACTATCGCACAGAAAAAAGCTAGTCCACCGGACGGGATCGAACCCAGACCATCTCGACTCAAACTGGGAGCGCGTGTTACCATTACACTTCCTACAAAAGTTAGCAAAATTTCGACTAGGACTATGTATCAATCATTATCTCCCGCTCCTCACGAGATCATTATGTCTTATAAATATTATTGACTGTTCTCATTAATGGAAGATTAAATGAGTTGTAAAGTTAATGAATGACTAAATAAATAGCTACTGACTAGTATGCTGGGGCTACTCTCCCTGTCTTTGTCACCAATGAGCTGCAGCACCGGCCTTCGTAGGTCCATGTCTGCGATTGTGCGAACTACCGAGTCTCGAAATTCATTCGCCTCCAACAATCCGAAGGATTGAGCAGTTATGCGGTGAGACTTATGAATGAAGGTCACGCCATGCGATTTGTTGAAAAGCGAATCACGTCAATCTACCGATAATACCATCTCATTGATTACCTCACAGATGATCTCAATAAACTTTCTTTTTGGGAACCTTCTGATACATTTTCCTTTTACAAAACTCGTAGATTAATTGAATGGTTCTTTGGAATCCAAATAACTCCACAAAAAAACATGTGAAGAATTCTGAAGAAATAAAAAAAGAACTAAATATTCAGTAGTCTACACTCACGTTACTCAACCATTATGGCCTCACCAAATTGAAAGACAATAAGATCTAAAATTCTGGGTTGTTACATCTGTTTATGAATGAGATTATCAACTCGATGTTTCAAACACTTAGGTATTTCCGCGATGAGTTCATCGCACTGGCCATGATCTCATTCAATCGATGAACTCACCTCTCTCCGATGTGCTCATCTCACTTAAATATTCTTTTCAGAATGATTAAAATTGTTAGATCTCATCCTACCCGTGATCTAATTTCACCAGTGATCTCTGCTCGATTCGATTTCACATCTTACCTTATCCCACTATGACCCTATCTCATCCTGACTTAGTTTTAATCATTATCTCACTGATTTCGTACTAATAAAACTCCATTATTTCATCTCACCACTAACCTCTTTGTGAAAATGATACCTTCTCCGCCGTGACCCTATCCCACCGAAGATCCCATCTCAACTATGATCTCATCTCACGCCTGTCCTTACCTTACCGATGATCTCATCTACCCCTGACCTCATCCCCCGATGATCCCATCCCACCCTGACCTTTTCCCATCGATTTTCTCATCTCAACAGTGACCTCTTCCCACCGATTATCCCATTTATCCAATAACTTTGTTTCACGGAAAATAACATCTCAGCCCTCTACTTCATTCCACAGATCACTCCATCTCACCACTGAACTTATTCATTCATTCATAAATTCATTCTTCATATATTCCTTGCACAGATTATATTTAACTTCGGTTCACAATGAACAATTACAATAGCGGATATGTATGGACTGTCTTTATAGTGGCGGTGTGTGAGCAAAAGGTTGCTTAACTAGGGATATAGTGGGGGGAGATAGAAAATGCTATTAATAAAGAAACGAGCCTTTAGTTATCAGAAACAAAAGTATTTGGTAAAAATAGGTTAACAGGCAACTTGAGTAAATTGTATTTAAGAACAATTTTCCTTGCAATTAGGATCGTTTACGCATTCAAATTAGTGGATTGTTTGCAAAAACTTGTGCAAAAACTGTGTGGTGTGACGGGAACCGAACCCGCGACCTTCGCTTTCCGGGCGATGTTCTTACCAACTGAGCTACACACGCACACAATATAATGCACATTTTGAAGCCCATACAACACTGTGATCCCATTTCACTCCAGACTTTGTTCCACCAATTAACTAATTTTACCATAAACCTTAACCCACTAATGATTTCATCTCATCCTTGACCTGTCCCACCGATTAAATCGTAATATTGAAAAGGAGGCACAGAAGTTTCCCTCTGTAGATTGTCTATTGACCAACCGTTATCGTAGATGCAGACTGAGAAGTGAATTGGAAATTCGTTGCCTGAGCGTACGGCGAAGCCTCTTTCTCTAGCAGAGCCAGTAGTGATGGATGTAGAAAGGGCATCGGAAGTAGCGTGGAGAATGTGTCATAAGAAGAGTGTTCCTGGAGATACTAGAATGTGTGGGAGTCACTTTTCTTGAATTAAACGGAGAAGTTTTCCTAAGGCGTTCAGACGTTTCATATAGCCCTATCATACTAACTAGCAATAAGTTTTCGATGGTATCACTGGTAACGCGGTGGTACTGAAGGTTGGAGTTCGAGAGGTGATTGAGTCCCATCGTTTCCTGTGGAGTAGCTTTTCTCTAATAGTTCAATCTAATGGAAGGTTATTAAAAAGTATTTTCATGACGTTATCTATTTGAGCTTTTTTTTCGATAAGACTGTTTCCCTAACTTTAAATAGTTCACCCACCTGAGTATAAATGAAACATAAAACTTTTTCTCGTAAACTTTTTTCACGGAAATGTTTACTGCGTGTACGAGCAAATGGTTTTTGGTAGTCTAGAGCTGATTACTGGGTAATTGTTTAGTTCTTATATGTTATAAGAGTATGTGACAAGTGATCCATAACACGATTTAATATGTTTTCGTCAAGGCTTGCGAAGGAAAAAACTGATGTTTTTCTCATCACTCGATAAAACAGTCTTTGAACTAGCGATCCTTTATTGAAGTCTAAAGAACACATTAAGTCTGGTTTCGAAAACTCAAAAATAAATTTAAAGTTTCAAGTAAAAAAAGGTTTAAGGTGTTTTCTTTAGAATATATGTAAATCGTACGTCAGAAAGTTCGCATGATTCGAGGCCGAAAATCAAATTGGATTAACGAGGACCGATGGCTCATATCGTGAATTATATAACCCCGTTAAGCCAGAAAAAATATAACTATAACAATAAAAAGTCATACTTGTATCATCGAGGAATGAACAGCAGAAGACAATGAAGGCGATGGCGCAATCACCGACTGCACAGAAGACAACATTCTTGCTTAGCCCAAGTCTTTTCCCCTGAAACAAAGATACATACATATATACTTTCAACACAATCAAAACAATGCGAAAACTCTGCAAAAAATTGAGGGATTGAGTGTCTATAACTACAAATTGGAGGTCCTATGCCGAGAAATCGAAAATGGATCAACGAGCACCATAAACACGTAAAGCATCTTATCACCACCTAGCCGCGTTTTTTCTTTCTCCAATTTTGTTTGAAGACTGTGAAAACTACAACTGGAGTCAAAGCGCCTCCAAATACAATATGTTGAATGATGCCGAGGAATTGACAATGGATCATCGAGAAACGATGGCTGAGTTCAAGGTATTTAAGTTTGACCCCCGTGCTTCCAATATCGAAAAATTAGCGATAACATGGTTTAAACTTAATTACCTCATCATTTCCCAATGTATAGAAACCACAAAATGTTTTAGAAATCAAAAGACTAGGCATAACAAGATCAACGCGCCGAGAAATTCTACGCTTGTTTTTATCTTTGCATGGAAAATGTTTATTCAAAACAAGCTGCTGATGAATGCGAGTTTTGATGTCAACGGGTAACACGGCTACTCTCCCAACTCTGCCCATTGACATTAGAAAACCCGACGACGTTCAAAATAAATGTCTCCAATTTTTCATTCAATGCGATTGAAGAAAATATTTAGCAGATCTTTAAAAAAAAGACCCCGTCTAGAAAAACTTGTAAGAACGAAATTGAAGTGACCGTAATCTTTCGTTACGTTTTTTCTTGATCAATTCACATACTCAACTGCAATTTAAAAACAGTAAAATCTACCTAAATTTAATATATGTCATATTTGATTCGTTAAGAGCTAAAATTTACGTGATTGGTCCTTGCGCTTTCTGCTAGTTGAAAAACAAAACGGATACCAGAATCCTTCAGGATTATGTGACTGGAGAAAGTCCAAAAAAGTGAAAAGATGCAGTGAAAGTGAAATGTTATTTGGACACAGGAAAAGGGCGAGGGAGAGGAGCCGGACGTGGGTCACACAAGTGAAAGCTCCATTCTTTGTGCAACGCTAGCGCAAGGTGTCCAGAGACCGTAACCACTTTCACTACTTTCTCTCTCTCTACCGTGATTTCAACATCTCTCTCGTGATCACAACATCTCTTCCTCTCTCTCTCTCTCTCTCTCTCTCTCTCTCTCTCTCTTTCTTTCTTTCTTTCTTTTTCTCTCCCTCTCTCTTTATCTCTCTCCTACTTTCTACATCTCTCTCTCTTTCTCGAGCTGTCTTTTCTTTTATCTCTGTATCTCTCTTCCCCTCTACTTCATATTTTGTATTCTACTCTTCTTTCTCACTTTCTCTTTAGTCTCTTCCTACTCAACTTGCATCCTTCCTCTTATCTGTTCTGTTCCTCTCTCCATTCTTTCTCCTTCCTTCGTTCTCATTTATCCTCTCCACGTCCTCTGGAGGAATGGAAGGAATAGAAGAGAGCGATCGGGAGGAAAGTGAGATCGTACGCCTGAAAATGCGGTCATTCACCTACTTCCCTATTTTCAGTTTTGATCGCGTCTTCTCCCAGACCCCTTTGAATTCATCCTTCTTTCTTTTATTCTCTCTTCCTCTCTCTTTAACTTACTTTCTTCTTCTCTTTTTTTGCTCTTCATTTCTTTCTTCCTCTCTTTCTTTTTTGCTTCTCTCTTACTCTCTCTCTCGCTCACTTTCTCCCTACTCTCACTTTCTTTCCCTATTCTTTATTTATCTTTAATTGTTTGTCTTCTTCTCTTTCTCTCACTTTTCTTATCATGGATAATTGGAACAAGGAGGGATACGATTTCAGTGGAACATATTGCATGTGGATTGGAAATGATCACAGTCACTCGAACATATTGCATGTGGATTGGAAATGATCACAGTCACTCGAACATATTGCATGTGGATTGGAAATGATCACAGTCACTCGAACATATTGCATGTGGATTGGAAATGATCACAGTCACTCGAACATATTGCATGTGGATTGGAAATGATCACAGTCACTCGAACATATTGCATGTGGATTGGAAATGATCACAGTCACTCGAACATATTACATGTGGATTGGAAATGATCACAGTCACTCGAACATATTGCATGTGGATTGGAAATGATCACAGTCACTCGAACATATTGCATGTGGATTGGAAATGATCACAGTCACTCGAACATATTGCATGTGGATTGGAAATGATCACAGTCACTCGAACATATTGCATGTGGATTGGAAATGATCACAGTCACTCGAACATATTGCATGTGGATTGGAAATGATCACAGTCACTCGAACATATTGCATGTGGATTGGAAATGATCACAGTCACTCGAAAAAATCTACAACAATCACTCGAAAAAATCTTGATATAAATCTCAAGCACCGAGTATTGAGTTTCGAAATTTCCCAACTCGTATAGAGGCATCAAAGCTGAATTGTTTTGAATCATCGCTTAGTCAATCCACTTCATACTTTCAGGACTTTCACTCAATTGAATGTTTCACTTTGTTCGCTGAACGAATGTTCTCGATATGAAAATATCATCAAGATACGCCAATTCGCTTCAAGACCTATTCGCTTCAAGACCTAAAAAGTGATTCAAAAAGATAGATTTAAAGCTCAGACTATTTACACAAAAAATGTTCTTCAAGTCCTAATTTTACTTTAGGCATATAGAGATTACAAGAAGAATTATTGAACAACCTTTTCTTCTCTTATGATTTTCTCCTTTTTTAAAGGATAGCTAAAGACATAGAATCGAATTGAAATTCATAAATATTATAGATGCTTCGTTGTCCGGGTGTGGCATAATGGCAGTGTGTTCGACTATTGTGCGAAGAGTCCCGAGTTCGACTCCCAACCCGGGCAGATCCACCCAAACCAAGGGGGTTAAGAAATATTGGTAGTGCTCATGCACGAATCTGACTCTCCCCACTGCTGCTAATCACACTAGCAGTGATCTAGCAGGCAGCCACTTGTTCTACCAGGATAGGTCTGTCCTGCATCTCGGGGGAGCGCGTACCCTGCCGCGAGGCGGGAACAAGCGCGAGTGGATTATTATTATTATTATTTTTTATAGATGCTTCATTATAAAAAATTTTGGAGATAGGAACCTCAGATCCCACAAATGCATGTAACGTTCAAAACAATGTCTGGGCGCATAAAACGCATTATCTGAAACACCTAACGACGTAGGGAATATTCACAACCACTGACGCTAACGGAACGTGTTGTGACACGTTCCGTTAGCGTAAAACTGTGGGTAGCACAGTAAAAGAAAACTAGGAGCAAAAAAGACTCTCCGCAAAACAAATCATAAAATTATGATATTTTTTACCGCACTAGAAGTTCAATTTTGAGATGTTTTTTTACGATTTCAAGCAAGAAGTTTCTCACCCAAATTAGTTTGTTTCAGACTATAATTATTTGATATTTTCATGTAAATTTTTTGAATCGTTCTAATGTGTTCCCTGTTTTCCCTGAACCCCATAAATTGTAAAACCGAAATCTGGCTCTGAATTAACACATTGTTATTCGAATTCCATTAGTAAACATAATCTATTTCGCACCAGCTAAACTTTGTATGTATACAAAGCTTTTTTTCTAGATGTACCCGGAGATCTGGACGAATTTAGAGAATAGAGAAGATAATTAGGTAAATGAGTTATTGCAGTTTATTTAAAGTACACAATTAAACCCAGTTTATGGTTTTTTTTTACACAATTAAACCCAGTTTATGGTTTTTTTAAAGTACACAATTAAACCCAGTTTATGGTTTTTTTTTGCAAATAGTAAAAAGCCTGATACCCACAGTTTTCTCAACTAAAAATTTTACTTCCATGTTCTTTTGAAGTTAAAGATGAATCAACCAATATTGTCCTTGTGAACATTCCATTCTTTTCAGCTTTACCTCTTCTATCATATTGTATCAATTAAATATTTTCAATTTTGTTGTTACAGTTGATCCTTTGTTCCAAAAAGTTTCTAAACATTCCAAGTAAATGTTCTATTCAAGATCTTCGCATCATGAACGCAGCTAAACATTCGTTTATAAGATGAACTTCTCCTGTGATGCAAAGAGTAACCGTGAAGAATTTACTGATTGGATGTGAAAGTTCCCTGAGCAATGTCGGCGGAAAACTTATCGTTCACCGTAAGACTCTTGCTAGCTCTGTTCGTCATGTTCTTCTTCTGAACGTGTTCCCTCGCCGGCAAAATTTTGCCGAGGTTCTGATATTCAAATCATGACTCTTCAGAAAACTTGAGTTTAGTGTCTTCTGATTACAGACTCGAAGGGCTCAAATCTTGTCTGAGCGGGTTAAGGAGCCTAAGTCTGAGTTTGAAGTTATTCGCTCCGGATTCAAAACGACTTTCGGGTTTTTTTAAAAGCAAATCTTTGTTTCATTGGAATTTTTATCTTTTGAATAACAACAATAAAAGCGGGAATGAACTGATTGATTAAGTTTCTCAGATTCAGGGGGGACGGACTATGTATGTGCTGTTCTTTTTAACGTGTAACAGCGGGCTTTTTTCGTTTTTTCTCTCCCGTTTTTTCTCTCTCTCACAAAATGTCATGTGTCTTTCTTTGTATTTAGCTCTCTTTTTGTATCACTCTCCTTTTTCTCCCTTTCCTCTCTCTTCCTCACCTTTCCTGTCTCTTTCTTCCTTTTAAAAGTTCTCTTGCTTTTGTTGTATCTCTCTTTCTTTTCATCCCTATCTTTTCATTATAATAACTTCAGCTCTTCCTATTTAGTTCTCACTTTTTCCTCTATTGCTTCCCTTACCGTCTCGATAACAAATTTCATCCCTTTCACTTTTTTTGCGTAACCTCTATTCCAGAACGCGAAAAAATTTCCTTGTAGGCCATTGCATGGAGAGTGAAAGAGAAATCAGAAGAGCGATAGTTGGAAGAGTTATAGGTAGAGAGTTATAGGTAGAGAGTTATAGGTAGAGAGTTATAGGTAGAGAGTTATAGGTAGAGAGTTATAGGTAGAGAGTTATAGGTAGAGAGTTATAGGTAGAGAGTTATGGGTAGAGAGTTATATGTAGAGAGTTATAGGTAGAGAGTTATAGGTAGAGAGTTATAGGTAGAGAGTTATAGGTAGAGAGTTATAGGTAGAGAGTTATAGGTAGAGAGTTATAGGTAGAGAGTTATAGGTAGAGAGTTATAGGTAGAGAGTGAAAGTCATTCGGAAAACGAACAGTAAACATTAGAAAGAAGAAAAGAAAATAACAACAGAAACTGTCAGACAATAAGATAAAGATAGAGAAAGAGAGAGGAATAGAGAGAAGTAGTAAAAGAGAGCATGAGATAGAGACAGAGGACAAGAGAAGAAAGAGAGAGAGAGACAGAGAGAGTTAGAGAGCGAGAGAGCGAGAGAGAGAGAGAGAGAGAGAGAAAGAGAGAGAGTAAGAGATGAATGTGGAGAGAAAGAAACAAAAGAGTCCAGAATTAGGTCACATGTCGCCAAAGGTAACACCCTAGGCAGAGGGAGGAACGAAGGAGAATTAGAAGCAATAGAGAATATTAGGACCGTAAAGAGGGAGAGATGAAGAGTAAAATAAAGAGTTAAAACAGAGAGAGAGAGAGAGAAAAAGAGAGAGAGAGAAAAGAGAGAGAGAAGAGAGAGAGAGGAAGAGAGAGAGGAAGAGAGAGAGAGGAAGAGAGAGAGAGAGGAAGAGAGAGCGATATACATAGATGAGGTCACCACCACCCCCTATTGTATGTATTTTTAGTTTCTCTTTCTACGTTTCCCTTTTTCAACTAATACTTACGACATACTCCCTCATATTCCTCTCTCGTGTTTTCCTTTTCCTCGTCTCTCTCTCTCTCTTTCTCTCTCTCTTTCTCTCTCTCTCTTTTTCTTTCTTCCTTTTCTCTCCTCCCCCTTGACTTTTTATTTCTCTCTCTCTTTCCGTTTTTTTTGTTGAAAGTTTTTTCTTATGCTTCAGTAGGTTGACCTTCTTTTTCAGTTTTATAATCATGATATGCAAATCGTTCCCTTTTTTCAAATTTAACAATAGAATCCGCATCGTAAGACATGTGATGTTTCAACCCTCCAATGAGAACTCGAAAAAAACTGCATAACACTTTTTGGGAAATTGAATATACTTTTCTGCATTTTGATTCGTTCGCTCATGAGCTTTCTTGAAGCAGTAATTGACGCCAACAGCTTCGCGTGTTCTCAACCAATCAGTCTACTTGGATCTCGATAAAGCGGAGAAATGAGTACCAATCGGTTTTCCTGCTTCGCTAATTATGGTTATCACCTGTAAAATTAGCACCCTCTCAAATCCAAATGAAATTAAATCGAGCATGCCTGAAGGAAGAAGTGCTGAAATGTTACTAAATTCCCTGTCCCGCCCATCTCATGAAATCGAAAAGCTTTTTCAGAAAACTGATTAGGAGATTGTGATTTTTACGAATGAAATCCATCGCACGGGCAAAAACCTGGCACTCGGCTGGGACCGAACCTCCGCTGCCTAACCGGGGCTTGTAGAGAGTTAACCAATACACCAACCGAGCACACATTGTCCCATGCGATTTCCTGCTATATCTAAGGCACGATGGCCGTTAAAAAGTGATTCTCACGTTCACATAGTAAACAGGAAAAATTTAGGAGGAGGACTCAAATCGTGAAGAGAGCCCTGAAAAGAGATGAAGGAACGCCTTCTCATATAAGGAAATGTGCAACAAAATTGAAAAGGGTGCTTTAAACGATGGCGGTCCATGCCTTGTTCAGAATAAAGCTGTTGATTGAATGTTTACCTTTGCACATTGTTATGGTACAACGAGTATTCGTTACAGTAGTGATTCAGTTCGGCTGAAAGTGTTTATACATTTTCCCAGACTGCATAGACCTTGAAGAGGTTTGTCAAAATGAATCACGAAGTGCAAGGTGCGAGTTTGTATTTTTTTATATTTTAGTTTGATTATGAGTTTCGGATTAGAAAAAAATTTCAATCAACGGGAACTCTAGCAAGAAGCTCATCTTCTGTTTGTTGTTCCGTGAGTAATGGGCGAGATATGGAACTGGATTTACAAAGAAGATCATCCATCACACTAAACAAAGAATCGGATCACAGCTGTCTTCCAGCAGAAAGACATGCAGTTGCAACATGCCAGCAGAGCAATAAGAAGGGCACGAAAAGATATTGAAACTTGAACGAAGGCAGAAAAAGTACACGATGAAGAGTAAGAGAGGTCGAAAAGATAACTATGAAATTTGGCAATTATAAAAAATAAAAAGAGAGAAAAGAGAGGAAAAATAATCAGAATCCTGAGAAAAACACAGACATGAAATCAAACAAAGATTGAAAAAGAGAAAGAGAGGTAGAAAGATAGAAAAAAAAAGAGGGAGATACGAAGAAAGCGGTAGAGAGACGAAGAGGGAGAGAGAATGAGAGAGAGGGAGAGAGAGGGAGAGAGCAAGAAAAACGGAGAAAGAGAGATAGCAAGAAAGTGGTAGAGAGGCAAAGTGGGAGAGAGAGATAGATAACAAGAAAGATGTAGAGAGAGACACAGATAGAGAGAAAAAGAGAGAGCAAGAAAGAGAGAGAGAGAGAGAGAGAGAGAGAGAGAGAGAGAGAGAGAGAGAGAGAGAGAGAGAGGAGAAGAAATGATAGAGCAAGAGAGAGCAGAAAAGTGGAGAAAAGTTGGTAAAAATAGTAGCACGAGGTCACAAAGAAAATGAGATTTTTGCCAAAAAATGTTAATGATTGAGATAGAGCAAGTGCCATTACATTTTATCTAGAGAAATGCACATCTATGAGTAACAAAGTAAAAATAAGAAAAGCTTAAGAACGCAAAGTCGAATGAGAACTCCTTCTTCTTCTTCGACACCAAGAAAGTGATTGGCTCATTCTTTTCTTATTTCGCTAGCAAACTTCAGGTAACTGACATGAAGCTTTGCTCTCTCAACCGTTGCTCTAGAATCCGAATCGGTGTTACGGGAGAACAACATTCAAACTTTTGGAAAAAAACTAGCTTACAAAACTTCGAAAATCGGTTTTAGCGGACGAGAATGCTCAAAATGATTCATTCCAATTCAGTTCAGTTCAGTTCACGAACCCATTTATGAAAGTTCTTTAATCTTAACATTCAAAAGCGAGTTCTTCGGTAGTCTTTACTTAAAGCATTCGGAAAAGTTTCTTTGTAACCTAATTCGTGTCTAAGCTTGATCGCTGCGACAGCAAAATTTTTCTACGTCGCTTTCGCATGTTTTTCACTTTCGAAAAAAACCAAAGGTGATTGATATTTTCGTCGCTGAGACTTTTATTATGTTTTTTGGTGCGTTGTTGTTTGGCAATAAAATTGTATTTCTCTTCCTCTGGCTCGGCACGATATAAAAGTCTTTCTGATGGTTTGGAGGCGAAATGCGTTCGTGATTTAGCATCCTGCCCATCATCATCATTTCATTGAAATTGAAATAGAAAGTTTTGATGACACTTGTCTCTTCTCGCTGTTCTTTTTTCTGAGAGATTTTGCTTGTGCTCTTTTGAAAACTTTTCCTTTGTCATACTCAGCTCAAAAAAATTATGAAACGGAGCAAATATTACTGGAATCGCGTTTTTCCTTGATGAAACAGAAGTTTTTTAGAAGAATTAGGAATAACTTACACTGCTTCTCTTTTTCAGTTGATACTATTACTCGATGGGAAGTAGAGCTCTCTTTGTAGACGCTCAAACCAATAAGGACGTTTTAAATATTAAAATTTAACCAGTTAAAATGTGACTAAAGTCCATCGAAATAACTCGCTTTTCTCAATTACATATGCTTGATTACCTTCAAACGTTGTAACTTATTATGTATTGTCATTTTACATTATTTGAGTCAACGATAACGCGATCAGAGATATTCATATCTCAGATTCTTCTTCTTCCCAGAGATTCATTCATTCTTCTTCCCTAACCCCCGGAACGGCTGCTATGTAACATCAGTAAATCAACCATTCATCATTCTCCATTTCTCCCTTTTTCCTGAATGGCCGCATTGAAAAGACTGTCAACAGCCTTTATCCTTTCTTCTCATCTTCCCTTACCGCTTCCAGGCTCATCAACCCGTAGCTCATCAAACTTCTGCTAAACTAAATCTTCCATATTACCCTATATAAGAAAAACTTGAAACTTGAAACTTGATGTTATCGTTATCTTTGATGCTATAAAAAGAGGTATGATTATCGCTTGATGAATTCATAAATTTTCTGACTCGTCTTCTTTCGTCTGATCAATTTTCTGACCCGTTTCTTTTGTCTGACCAATTTTCTGACTCGTCTTCTTTTGTCTGATCAATTTTCTGACTCGTCTTCTTTTGTCTGATCAATTTTCTGACTCTTCTTCTTTCGTCTGATCAGGATGTACTGTGCAACTGAAAGATGTATTCAGCGTTATAGTGATACATCAGGTCGAGTTTTGCTTTTTTGTCTTAATAAAAATCTTCCTTGCGCTTGTTTTAACCTCGCAGCCCGGTTTCCCTGAGATTCGGGACAGACCTATTCTGGTAGAACCAGTGGCTGCCCGCTGGGTCACTACTAGTGTGTATAGCTGAAGAGAGGAGATTCAGGATTGTGCAAAAGCACTACCAACATTTCTTAACCCCTTGTTTTAGGTGAACTGGCCCGGGTAAGGTTACTCTGCAGACTATTCGCACTATACAACACAACCATTATGCCACAGCCAGACTTTTCGGTACTTTGAGCTTTGAATAAACAGCGGATTGTCCTGTCTTAGTCATTTCATAAAACAAAGGGCTTTATAGGATATGTTTAGATGGTAGCTTTGATGTCACTTATTGCTGATCAAATTCGCGAGTTGAAGGTATAAGGTAAAATGAGGCAGCTTCTCGTTGTTGCTCTACTCGCTTCGATTGGGTCTACGGCTGATGTCGTCCCGGGATGCCGCTATAAGGGAGGAATCTACAAAAATGGAGAGCACTGGGTGTGTTATGCGTCCTAGATAGAGTAACTCGCAGTCGGATAAAGAAAGATGGCCGGGTTCGAACTCGACCCGTAGACTAAATTTTTACCGCGTATTAGTTTAAACCTAAACAAAGTCTTTATCCAACAAGTGCAAACATTTCGAGTTCTTTCCAAGCGGCTCTTAGATTGTAGGTTGAAGAACGTATTTTGTATCCGTAACTGCAAAAATACTGGTTGTGAATTAGGTTTCTGGAAGAAAAAAAAACTGATAATTGAAGTGGAAAATTAACCAGATGTTTATTTAACTAATTTTGCGCTCGTACACATTAAAATAATAATAACAGGACATTTTTTTATTCATTCTATGTAATGGTTTGTTTCAATTCGCCACTACAGGGCGGCGCATAAATACGCAAACAAGAGTTTCTATGTTCATAAATCAATCAGTATAGAGTTTCGATGTTCATAAATCAATCAATATAGAGTTTCGATGTTCATAAATCAATCAATAGACCGTATCGTGCTTTCTTCTTTTGACGCGCTCTTCTTACACGTGTTTCAACTTCCTGTTTCAACTAACTTCGTTTCAACCAGTCCGTTTTCACAATTATGGTGGAGCGGCTCATCGAGCACGTTTTCTATCGTGGACAAACTTGGTCGACCCGATTCGCGCATCGCTGAAGACCTCAACGTTTTTTGCCATCTCGTCTGGAGAACATTAAAACGGTTCAACGAGATTGACACACTCGCTGACTCAATTCGAAGTGGTCGGCCTCGCTTCGTATGCAGCCCTAAGAATATCGAGGCCGTCAGGAAGCGAGTTAGACGGAATGCCAGGGCGAGCATAAACAAGATGGCCTTGGAGATTGACCGGAGTATCCGCCACAGGTAAAACTCAACTTTTTGTTCGTCGAACCAGTAGTCAAATTCGACCAGGATTACTACTTAACGCATTATCTTCAGAACGTGTAAATTGGATATTCCAACAAGAGTCTGCGCTAGCTCACAGAGCCAAAGGAACACAGGCATGCTGCAAGATTCGTCTGCCAGACGTCATCGCCGGCTCAGAATGGCCCTCCTCCTGGCCCGATCTCAATCCTCAAGACTATTCAGTATGGTTGTACCCGGAGATCAAAGTCAATGTTCATTCCGACTTGATTATTGAGTCTCTTAATTAAGCCCCACAGAGAGAGAGTGGTCGAAGATCGACGGCAAGTACCTCCGTCCGGTAATCTACGCCTTCCCGATGAGTCTCAGAGCATTCATTCGTGCCAAAGGAGACTGAATCGAATAATTTTTCCACACGATGTTTCATGATTGTTAACTAAAAAATCTGTAAATTCTAACTTGGTTGCTCGATTGCTTTCTGAAATACACGTTGTTGAACATGGTTGCATATTCATGGGTCATCATGTAACAGATGATAAGACATCGTCGTAAATTCCAGTTTCTATCTGATCTACATCACAAAGCTGCAGTAGACGCTGGCGCCTGATCGTGCTAAAAGCACAAAGACATTTTTCATCGCAGTAGTCTAGAGTTGTTTTCCGGGAAGAGAAGTTTTTCAACGGTGTGTAATCGTTGAGCGGTCATCTGGGTCAGTGAATGTGAAAGTATTGAAAGGGAGAACACAGAGGTTAATTAGGTATGGAAAAAGATGAAAGAAGAGAGAGAGTAAGGGAAAAAAGAGAAAGAAAGAGAGATATAGAGAGGTATAGGGTAAAAATTATAGGTAGGTAGATATGAATAAAGAGATTGAAAGAGAGAGTGAGTGAGAGAGAGAGAGAGAGAGAGAGAGAGAGAGAGAGAGAGAGAGAGAGAGAGAGAGAGAGAGAGAGAGAGAGATATCAGTGAAAATGTACTCAATTGTAGCAGTGAATCCGCACGAAGATACGTATTTGTCAAAACAACTTTCCCTTTCGAAGATAGGGATTATAGTACTTTGAGTGCAGTGATTTATCTTTCGAATGTGTTCATATTCATGAAGTACGGGGTTCTCACTAAGAGAAAAAAAGTTTTGCGCAGTTCATAAGCTGAACTCCCTGGGGAAAAACTTTGTAAAATGTTCGGAGAAATGGGAGATCGCATCAGTGTAGATAAAAAAAGCATTGAAATAGTTTTTTTTGTTGAGAACTTGTTTCACTCATAATTTAAATCAGGTTTTTACACAGGTTTTTACACAGGTTAGGAAATTTTCCTTTCTCTTTCTTTTTCACAAAAGTATATAACCAAGTTTTTCATTGTAAGTGATTCATAATACCTACTTTAAATTAATAGAAGTTATACATTAATAAAGACCAGATTGATAATATTTACGGACAGCTGATGTATAAAAGCAGCATGTTCTTGAAAAAACCCGAATAGGAAAAAGAAAAAAGCTGAGAAAAATTTGTGGTTAAGAGGAGAATAACTATAATAATTCTTTGAATGATGATAACAACCTGCAAGAGTATCCCTTGACGCATAGATGGCAGTGAATCGAAACACTCTTAATATCTTGAACCACGTCTGGGTAACAAATCGACTTAAAAGTTGTTGTTCCTATTGTTCAAAATGACAATTTCAGTGAGAAAGGTCATGAAAAAATAGGAATCGGAAAGAAATAAGTGCTGCTCAATTCACCATTAAAGCAGTTCGGAAAACAACTATTTGAAAAGTTCAAAATATGAGGTTTTTTTTAAAAAGCTAATGCGCTAAATTTAATGTTATTCTAAACCTCGAAACTATTGTCACAACGAAACGTTTAGTTTCCTAAACTGAAATTCCTTTTGGAGGATGAGAAAGATGCGTTTCGAATGAGATGCATTGTGGAGCCGAATGGGTCATGGCGGACTGAAGTCTCGGCCTGCTTGGTCAAAGATCTCGAGGTTCTTTCTTTGTCAATCTTTTTCTGTTGAATGGAATGATATTTTAGTGAGAGCTGGAATAAATATGTAGAACCTCCGGTACAAACTTGGAGAAAGAATTTTGTACACATTGATATTGATATTCTTTATCGCCAAAGGACAACTGGTTCAGGGTCATCGCTAACATGGTTGACAATGAGAAAATGAAAAAGTAAAAAATCTTCGGAAGAGGAATAAGCAACTGTGGCGTTGCACTGAAGAGTCTTGGTAGACCACTTAGCGTTTCAACCTCATACCGAAGAGATTCACGAAGTCTTGAGTCCCAAGAAGACAGAAGAGAAATCTCGTAATTCAATGAAGTAGAGACGAGTAGAAGTCAGTGTGAAGAGGAAATGATAGACCCGACCATCTCCGGGGTTTGAAAAAGAAAAGAATGAAAAAGAAAAGAAAAAGAAAAACATAATGATGATTTTGTATCAACGTGTTAAAAATAAAAGTTTGCTAATGTTAAATGTTAAATTTATTGAGAAATTTTAAAACTCGTACATTTATTTTAATCAAGTTTTTGAATGAGTTTATTCGCTGAGAGTAGAGAGTTCAGCATTCTTTTGCTAGAGTATAGAATAGAGTCTTGAATAAGATATGATGCCAACAGTCTATTTTTTGTAGAGCTTCTAAGCGGATTATAGTTTTTTGTAATTTAATTATCTTGTTTTTCGGTTTACAATACTGAGTTAATCATTCTGAGTTGTTTTCTACTGAATAAATCGTTTGGAAACCTAATCAAGCTGATTAAATTGACGGGAAAAGGTAAAGACTCAAATCGACTCTTTTCTATATTTTTTGCGTCTTTCAATAACTAAAAAATAATACTTTTTTTGTATTCAAAGTTAACTGCACAAAACGACTACAACTTGCTTGAAAAAGTATTTTGAATAAGGTTTGGTGAGCTTTCTGGGTATATGTATAGTTATATTTGAACTTTTGTTTTGTACATCTGTTAAACAATAGTTGCCTAGGAAGCTTCACATGATGATTTATATCAAAATGAAACAATCTAATTTTTTCATTCAAAAATAAGGATCAGAAGATTTTGAAGTTAAAAGTGAATTCGAAACACCAATCAAATCAGGAAGTAAAGGGCCACTGTAGTCGGCCAGTTGCGGGTAGAACTTGATGATCGAAAAGTAGGAAAACGGGAAGCATTCTTAGTTTGAGGCCTTTAGGGCCCCCCATTCTCAGTTTGAGGCGTTTAAATTCGCATCGTAAATTATTTTTCAATACTTAATAAGTTTTTATAATTCAAGTTCGATTCAGTAAATGAGCCTTTGGTGAAGCTCTTCAGATGATACTTGTTACGATTCGGCCCTATCTTGTCTCGTCTATGTTAAAATGATTTTTTTTCCGAAGAATCTGTTTTTTATGTTGTTCTTACAGGTTCCCGTCAATGCAACCAGGAGCGATGGGCAGATGGATTGGATTTGCGAAGGCAACGCGGAAGGGACGATTCTTCTGAAGGCTAAAAAAGGGAAGTGGTCCAACTGCGACAACGATCGCAAATTCCGTTAGTATTCTTGAAGCAATCAAAAATAACTATCGCACGGCTCTTCGTCATAGATGATCTATAGCGTAATGGTAATCACAAGGTTTTGGAAAAGAAAGGGTAGTGACAGGTTCAACCTCACCCTGTGAACTCGTTTTTTGCCTTCACGAGTCAATGGGTTTTCGGGTGAGAGTATGATGAATTTGGGTATGATGAATTTGGCCATTTCGAGAAATATGTTTTAAGTGAATAAGAACATGCTTTGCTCTTCAAATCAGCTTCAGGTAAACAGCGAACATTGAAACAGAAACTAAATTCTTTTTATTCAACAGTCGGGGAGCGCGTACTCCGCCTCGCGGTAGGGTACGCGCTCCCCTGAGATGCAGGACAGACCTCTCCTGGTAAAACCAGTGGCTGTCTGCTAGATAACTGCTAGAGTGAATAGAAGCAGTGGGTCAGATTCGTGCATGAGCACTACCAACATTTCTTAACCCCTCGGTTTGGGTGGATCTGTCCGGGGTGGAAGTCGAACTCGGACTTGTTTTGATAGCTCACACGTGAAAACTTGCAGGCGAACGCTGGGTCGACAAAACATTTGAGTTTGAGTGCACGGAGCACGGCGTGACGCGATTCCTCGGTTGTATTGCCCCGAATGGAGAGAAAATTTCTGATGGACAGATCAAAGAGGTTCGGTCGCACTAAAAATGCGAAAAAAAGGACTTGGTACTTCAAAAAAAAAACTATTCTACTCCAGCATCTCATGCTTCACCAGTACAAAAATTTTTTTTAAACTTCATAGAATTTGGTTAGCAGACCAAAATCAGCAAGTCACCGTTGGAAATAATGGATTCGTTTCCAAATATCTAGTTATGCAATTTCAATTCAGTAGCTTTTCGGATTATTGCTAGAATTTATTCACTAGAGATTAGATTATTGCTTATTAGAGTAGATTATTGCCTACTACACCACGGAAACGTTATAAAATCTCTGTTTGAACTAAAAGAAGTCTAGGTTTACCAACAGAAAACGAAGAGCTCATTTTTTCTCAGAAAGGCAGCTGGTTTGAAAACGCAGTGAGGTATTTCAACCGAGTTCAACCAATTCAACCAAGACATGTGCGTTTTTGCCACCAGACAAGAAAGATCACGAGAAAGATTGATTAACACGCAATCATCATAGCTAAAGAGAATGTTTTGCATAAATTGTTTTGCCACTCTGTGAATGAGCGAGTAGAAAAGCCGAATGTTCGAAATAAAAAAAATTCCATGCGAACAAAAATTCGTTCCTTAGCTTTTTGGAAGGTTTTTTTTACTTAGTTTTGCGCCTAGATTTCAGTCTCCGTACAATATTTTGAGTTCATTGTAACTGTTGTTGGTCGTGGTTGTTTGAGATTCTATCTTGATTATGTGAAATAAAATTCTAGTTATTTGAGTTGAAGCCCTGGTTGTTCGAGGTCTTATTTGAGGCAAATCACATGTTTTTTTTAGGAAAGCTCTAAGCTTTCAGAACAATATAACGGTTCGTCGGAATGAAACCCCGGTTTAAATTCAGGTGAACGGCTTCAAGATGCAGTGCGAGCAGCACGGAAACGGCACCGTCGCTCTTCGAGGCCTTCCGAAGGATGTGAATGCGGATTGCGTTGGTTCCGGAGGGGAGAAGCACCCACATGGTCAGAAATACTTATTGAATTATTCATCACATCCAGTGCAATTCATGTATGATGATAGTAGATATCAGTAGATACAATTTACATGGAATCACAACAAAAATGGAATCAAACAAAGAAAGGCGAAAAATTTAGAAATCTTTAATGAGATCGACCTTTTTAGTGAATAATAAATGTACATATAATGAGCTTTCCGAAGTCTTGAATAGCCACAGTTTTCTAGGAAATTGGCTTTTTTTCAGACTATCAGAGAAGGTTACAGGAGTATAAAATCTAATATCCCATTCATAGCTTAAACCTATGCATTATTGAACCTATGTGAATTACCGAAGTGCGAGTCAGGGCCGAGGAAAAAAGCATTCAATTTCATTTCATTGCCCAAGATTTGTTTTCAATTCGAACTTTTGAACTCATGAATTTTGTACGAACTATCATTTGAGGAGCGACATGGGTGGAGAATGTCATGTTCGAGTACCGCTGTGATAACTACGGTATCAAGGCTGTCAAGGTTCGTTTCTATCCGATTTCATTCTATACAAAGTTTTCCCACTAAAAACATCAAATTGACCGGGTAAGCAGAACTTAAGTTTTTTTGTTTTGATTTGAACCAGTTAGGGGGTTTGATTTGTTTTGATTTGAACAGGTTAGGGGGTTTGAACTGCTGAAAGTTAATGAATAAAACATTCAACTACTGTCGAAAACCGGACAGGATTTACTAAAATACATCCATATAAAATACAGGGTGGGGCGAAAGTTCATGTGGACAGTACATTAGTTCTCAGGGGAAGCGATATCAAGTGATCAAATTTTCTTAAACTTGCTACTTAATTTGTTGAGGGATGCGTCGTAAAGGAGCAAGGGCTCTTCATTCCGATGAACCAGACACGGGATGCAGGAAGAACATCATACCAGTTAGCAAGCCTTTACTTCTTATGTCTACATTACCGTTTAAAAGTACAGTATACAGTACAATGTCTATGTCTACAGTACGCATGTGTGTCGAAGATGCAGAGAAAGAAATGAATGTGAATAGAAAGACAACGGTGAAAAAAAAATGAAAAAAAATGAAAAAAAAAAATGAAAAAAATCATATTAGAGTTCTTTTAATACATATTCATAACATACAGACTCTCATAATTGTAATCACTGTAAAACTTTGGTAAAACGTAGTTCTATGAGATGAAAGTTATCATTTCAGCTGTGAGCAAAAAGACGGCTCTTATCGTTTCTACACAACTTTGAAGAAAAATTGAAAAGGAACCTACACTCTGATTGAATGATTGAACTTCTAATTATGCAATCTACTGAATCGCCAATCAACCTTTTGAAATGATTTCGCGCGGAGCCCTACTAGTGCAATTAATTAACCTCTGGAAGTGATTATGCTCCCCTAATAAGAGAAGCTCCAAGTTAAACAACCAATTGACTCGTCCGTTTTTTTTATAGTTATTTAGCGCCCTTTATGAGCGAACCCCTAATTAGACAATTAATTTGATAATATATCTTTGTTTTATAACCCTATAAATGTCACTTTTTGAATCTATTCTTACCACTAAAAGTAGTCAGTACATATTGATGAATCTATTCTTACCACTAAAAGTAGTCAGTACATATTGATGAATCTATTCTTACCACTAAAAGTAGTCAGTACATATTGATGAAGTAAAATTACATGACATTAACCGGTTTTATATTTCGATTTCAGCCCGCTTAGATTCTTCGTTCTTTGTTTCTTTTTTAAAAAAAAAGTAACTTTCAAATGAAAATCTGTTGTGTGAAAAAAGGCGAAATAAAAAAAAATTAAAATGTGTTTCATAAAAAAAATCAATTAATGAAAATTAGGCTCAAGGAAATACATCCTTAAAGGTGAGTATGAAGAAGAACGGATCCAATTCAGGGTGAGAGAGAAAGTCGAAAAGTTCATATCATTAATTTCGAAATTGTGGAAGAGAAGTTGAGTATCGTGAGATTATCAACAAGAACGTTGTAAGTATAATGAAGTGGAGTTACGCTCCATTCATGACGCAATCGCTTGATAAGCATGCGTGACTAAGAGAACAAGGCATATGAGCCTTTCATATAACACTATCGCACAGAATAGCAATGTGTCCCCGTGGTGTAATGGTAACACGCGCTCCCGGTTTTATTCGAGATGGTCTGGGTTCGATCCCGTCCGGTGGACTAGCTTTTTTCTGTGCGATAGTTCAATCGTTTGTCGTCTTAATCAGGCGTCCCTGCCTTTAAACTGTGTACCTTAGAATTTGAAGATATAATGAAGTTCATAACATGAAAATTAAGAGTATCATGAGATTCATAATAAAAATGTTGAAAGCATCATGAGGTTTATAATATGAAAGTTGGAAGTATTATGAAATTCATAACGTGAAACTTAGAGTCCGGGCTTGGCATAGTGGTAGTGTGATAGACTATTGTGCGAAGAGTCCCGAGTTCGACTCCCACCCCGGACAGATCCACCCAAACCAAGGGGGTTAAGAAATGTTGGTAGTGCTTATGCACGAATCTGACTCTCCCCACTGCTGCTAATCACACTAGCAGTGATCTAGCAGGGCAGCCACTGGTTCTACCAGGATAAGTCTGACCTGCATCTCAGGGGAGCGCGTACCCTGCCGCGAGGCGAGAACAAGCGCGAGGAAGAAGTAGAAGATAACGTGAAACCCAAAAATATGAGATTCAAAACAAAAATGTGGGAATTGTCATGAGGCTCATAAAAAGAAAGTTGAAAGTGTCATGAGGTTAATGAGAATACATTTGGAAGTATCATGATGTTCATGAGATGAATGTTAAAAGTATGCTGATGATTTTCCTGACATGACATGACATCTTCTCAATAGGGGACAGAAAGAATTTAAGGTTAAGGTTGAAAAAATTTTGCAAGCAGTAAAATTGAGCACGGAAGTTTTTTTTCTAGAATATTGGTATCAAGCCTTCTATATTGCATTCAAAAGTTACACAGAAGGCCGCAGAAAGCGGGGTTAGTTTTAAAAGAGACCCGCCGGTGGCATGACGTAATATTATCATCTTAAGAGTAGAAAGTTTTGTTTCTCCATGAATAGCAGCTAATCTGCATCAACCGCCATTGAAACCGGCCGAAACTCACCATCAAAAAGATTCAACTATCGCCCTTAAAGTTTTTTTTCAGTGGTTTTGCGCACAAAAAACGTCGTTCAATGTGTTAAAAGTGAAAGTCAGACCTTGACTTAACTCTACAACAGGTTCCACAAGTACACAAACAAGGGGCATTGTTTGCGAATCTTTCGAGAAGACACAACTTGTTCTACATGATCTCTGCACTCTTCTACGCACTTTCCCATCTCAAACACTGTTATGAGCAGTTGTGGAACTTTCCCTTTTCAATCAAGTGAAACATATGATTTGGTTATCGTGTGCTTTTTTTGCAGCGAAAAATTATAATTGTTCGGAAAACAGTTTTTAGTTGAAAACTTTTCACATGTTCGATAATTGCAATATAATTTGAAACTTGATGGCAATCCTTTTATGTGATCATAAGATGTCATATGTGAATCTTTTCTTCGAGGAATAAATCAATTTGTTCGATTTTATGCATCCATTTTGTGCTTGAAAGTAAAACTTCGAATGACGTTATAAGACGGCTTGAACGCGCTGAAGAAAGGGAGAGTTTCAGTGACAATTTCATAATTAAAAATTGACTGCTGAATTTGATTTTCAATTTATGTCTTCAAATTCTGACGCGATGAGTTCTTCTTTTCAAATATATATATATATATATTTATATTTAATTTTTAAACACTGTTGCTTCCAAATCAAGCAACTTACAGCTTTCGTCTTCTCCCTGTCATATTCTGTGTATGAGAGCTCCATTGACTACCAGAGTCAATGACTACGAACTTCAAAACGTGCGCAGTTTCGGCCTTCTTTATCTTTCTCTCATATTTCGTTCGAAAAGGTGGGTGAGCACAAAATGAACAACATTTTAAGAATTCTATAAACAATGACAGTCTCTTCCCACAAGCTGAGGTTATGTGAACTCACCACTGTTTGAAAAAAAGTTTGTGATTTACTTGAAATTGTGATTTATTTGAAATTTTAAACATCGGTATCAATTTTCCACTTAGTTCAGAGAAAAACAGTGTTTTATTTGGAAGACACTTCACCTACTCGGAGTAAGAGAAAAACTGTGATTTCATCGAAATATTTTGAAATAATTTCTGAGATCCTACATACGGTTTCCAGTTTGATTATAGTAATGAACGCTGGCCATTCATGTTATTGACTTTTTCCCGCAGAACTCGATTCCATTTGTGTTTAATTAAAAAAATTCCGAATGCGTTTCAGGAACATATAAAACTGAATTATGCACGTCCTTGCCGGATTTGTTTGTCAGATTGAAAACTTAAACTAGTGGTAATTCAAAAACTTCAAAATTCAGAGAGAGAGAGAGAGAGAGAGAGAGAGAGAGAGAGAGAGAGAGAGAGAGAGAGAGAGAGAGAGAGAAGAGAGAGGGAGAGGAAAAAAAGATGAGAGAAAGCGACAGAGATGAGAAGAGAGAGAAAGATAGATAGATAGAGAGATAGAGAGAGAGAGAGAGAGATAGAGAGGTAGAAAGAGAGAGAGAAATTCCTCAGCTCAAGTGAGCGAGAAGAAAATACAACGGAAGGCAGTGAGGAGAAGACAAAAAAGGGAGCAAAAATAGTAGCTTGATACATTATGAGGAGTTATGCATTCTCTCCAAGATAGAAATATAATTTATGTTTTTTTGGAACAAAACAATCAAAGAATTAACGTGGGACTCAAAGAAGTGAGTTTCTGCCTCCTGGTAGGAGACGCGTTCATGCCACAATGAGATCCTGAAACATGGTGTCAAAATTCACAACCTGAAAAAAACCACCGAGAAACTGGTAAAATTCACAAAGTCCCCTTTTTGAGGTTATTGTTGTAAGGAAGTACTCGACAAAGGCTCGTTCTGTGACGAAGCACCAGCCCAACTGAAGTTCTACCACCACAAAGGAACAGGTTTTTGTTAATACGTGAATTTTTCTCAAATTAAATTTTTATTTTTATCACCACAGGACATCGTTAAAGGCCAAAACTTGCATAAGATTTGAAAATAAAAAAGAGGAGAAAAATTTGTGTTTGAAAACTCTAAAAATTTTTTTAAGAAACAGAGAAAAAAATACAAAAAGCTAATTTCAAAAATCACGCTAATTTCACTGAATTTCGAAAACCATAAGTTTTTCTTATTGAATTCGCTTTTAGGTAGTGAGTAATACGTTTAAAAGAGTGCTCAACAAAAGAGCGGCTCATTGATAATTCTATAGATTGTTCTATAGATAGGAGTGTTAAAATTGATTGCATTGAAGAAGCTATGTGAATTTTCGATGATACATGAACAATTTCCGAGTCAGCACACCAGAAATCAGTCTACTAAGTTTGGTTTTTTTTGGACATTATAAGGATGTCCAGACAGTGTTCAGTATCTTCCGATGCGATAATAATGAAATCCAACTGCTCAGTCAAAAAGTTTAAGGTAAGGCCGTCTTGTTTAGATCCCTTACCCGCTGCTTTTGAGTCTCTCTTATACACAGTACTGTAATACGTGATACATTAAGGTCTTGGGTGATGTAATGTGTAACGAGCTCGAAATACTGGTCAATTGAAGAGAGAAGGCTGGGTTTGATCTCGGCCCGTGTTCCAGACTTTGCATGTATGATAAAAAGCCTCGTTGACAGGAGTCTGCCAGCCATTCTCTTTCCGCGGTTGCGGTGGGAACTCGAACAAGTTTGACTCGGCAAGTGCGTGCAAGAAAGCATGCGTCTTCGCGAAAGAGGCATCAGCTATGGAGGCGACTCGAACCTCTCCTACGAGCACAGCGGACTTGGCAACAAAAGCAAACAGAAGCATCGGTCAATTTTGAGCCCCTTTTAATAGATTAGATTCGAGAACCGCAACCAGTTGAGATCAAATTTGTACGAGACTTCAACAAAAGATTGAGGGATGTACAAACCTTGTTGTTGATTAGAGTATTGATAGCTGAACTTGCTTTGTAAACCTTTTTTTGAAGAACCAGTTAAAGTGAGACTGAAGAAGCAAGAATCAAAAGACAGTCGATCACTCACATATGTACAAGAAACTAATGACAGTAAATCCAGTTCTAACTCATAAAACATGTCTAAAAAACATTAAAAATGTCTATGTACATACAGGATAGCCCATGTATTCGCGAACGTGTTTACAAACGTGTATCTCAATGCATAAGAGAGCAAGAGTGTTCTAATTCCCACATATATTAAACTCACATTAATAAAAACATTGGGTCAAACAATTTTTGAATTCGGTCTCCTTTGGCACGAACGACAGCACGGAGTCGATTTGAGAACGCTTCGATCACTGGACGAAGGTACTTGTCGTCGATTTCGACCACTCCTTCTGCAGGGATTTTTTTAGAGACTCCATATTCAAGTTGCGATGAACATTGACTTTGCTCTCGAGTTAGGACCACAGGGAATAGTCTAGCGGATTGAGGTCGGGCTATGAAGAGGACCATTCTGCGCTTCAGATGAAGTCGGGAAAATGAGCCTTACACCATGCCTGTGTTCAGATAGCCTTGTGAGCAGGAGCAGAATCTTGCCGGAAGACCCAAGGTGTATTACGGTTGTGGGCGGCAGACAAAGGAAGCAATAATTTTTGAAGAATAGGCTGGCGGTAGTATCCCGGTCAATTTTGACTCCTGGTTTGACAAAAACAAGGGAGTTTTACCGATGGCGGACACTCCGGCACAAACCATGAATTATGCAGGATGGGTGTGGGGAGGATTAGGGTGCGGCACCTTCTGAGTCTTCCCTCCTTGTTCTTCAGAGTTAGGATGCCTTTTTTAGTACGATATGGGGTGAGCCTCAAATCCTCTTTAACAGTTCTTTGAAGAGTCGTGCGTGATAAGTTCATCCCTGAGGCCATTTTGTTCATACTACACCCAGCATTTCGACCGACTCGCTAACTCATGGCCTCAATCTTGTTAGGGGTGTGCACTAATCGAGGACCACCTCTTCGGGGCCAGTCAGCAAGTGTACCGTTCTGTTCAAACCGTTTGATTGTTTTCAGACAAGTTTGTGAGAGAGAATGAGATCTTCAGCGAAGCGCGTATTTGATCGACCAAGTTTGTGCAATTCCACAATGATAGAGCGTGCTCTATGAGAGATCACCATTCTTTTGAGAATTGATAGAGCGTGCGCTATGCGCGGCCGTAATTTTTTTGAGAATAGATCAAATGTAATGAAATTTTCACCATGTAATGAAACACATGTGATAAAAACATATGGGAAAATTGGAGCTCATTGTGTACTATAAAGTGAATAAGAAACGCCAAAAAATTGGTTGCCGATTGCATGGGATACCCACCCTGTACTCACTTCCGACAACTAATTTTTCACTTAAGCAACGATGTGCATTATTGTTTTTGTGAAGCTTCACCAACGGGAAAATTACGCGGAGATATAAAAAACATGTTCTCAATTTTCCTTGTGATCAAAAATGTACAAGAAGAAAGATCGCTCGTTTTCAATAATTAGCGCAAGATACGAATTTTCTGAGGTTTTTTCGGCTCATTTGAACCTTTTTTTTTCTACTTTTTATTTTTATTTTTTTAAATTACAAAGTCTTTTTGAAGGTTTAAGACCTGTTAACTTCGATATGAGCTTCAAAACCAAAGCAACCAAAATTCGGCCATATTCATTGCTTTCTCATCTCTAATAATTATTTCATTTAGTCGTTTAATATACATTTTGCAATGTTACAACAGTGATGAAAACAACACATAGCGAACAATTGGCTTATACAGTCTGTATTGATATTCAAGACTTGATAAAAAAATAATATTACCTTTTTCACTTGTTTTTTGAAGTTATATTAACACAACAAGTCAGATAAATGTTTTTCTCAGTCTCTGTATGCGATTTGAAAACGACCGCCGTCATCGTGGAGGATGTCATCGCGGTTCAGAGTTGCTCATTCGATGGTGAATGTCAGAAGAGTTGGTCGTGCACTGCAGGAAACTGCTGTCCCTCCAAAGGTTCGCAAGTTAAAGTGCTCAAATTTCATCGAAGCATCGTTGCCGAAGGGTAAATTATCTACAAATTACTATTAAAATGATGGTTTCAGAGTACTGACAAATGAGATTTCTAAAGAGGGAGCCAAGAAATAAGAAAAAAAACGATGTTCTGGAAACCATTAACCACGTTATCGCATGATTTTGTAGAATCCGTCAAGTCCGCGAAGTCGGAGTTGATAGCTATGAACAAAACTATATGTAGAGGAAGAATACACTATATCACTGTATGGCGCATAATTGCGTATCTAATGGAGCGTTAGAATTCAACTTTTCACTTTGCAAAGTAATCTCTGCAAAGTTAGGGATGCGGCCTAGAGCGTTAAACGCTTAACAGGCTGCGGCCGGGATGCGGCCTAGAGCATTTAACGGGATCACTTTGCAGAGATAACTTTGCAAAGTGAAAAGTTGAATTATAATGCTCCATAACTCTTATCTTGCCCGTCTACCGCTCCTTTTTCGGTGTTGTCTTCCCGGTGACGCTCTAAGAGGCGTGTCAGCTGCAATGGGAGGCATTTTTAGCTTAGTGATAATTGAAAAGGTTTGATTGAAACTTTAATATGGGTCAAAGTTTTTGATTGAAACCACCTAATGTGACCAACATAAGAATATCAAAATGAACGACGCAAGGACGGGGAATGGTTAATGAATATCCTTTTTGTGCCAGGAAAACGCTGAAGTGTCCGTTTCGGACGCTTTTTTTCAGAGGGAAATGGGTTCATTTCATGGTTATTGAAGAACTTCATCAAGTTTCTGTTTCAGGTTTCATCTGCAGTTTGCCGGTGGCTTCAGGCGGAGAGCGAATGGAGTACAAGCACGAGGGAAGATACGCTTGGCTGCCCGCGCTCAACAATTGTCTAAGGTGAATCAACCGGGTTCGATTCCCCGCCCTCATTCTCTCTTTTTTCTTCCTCATGCCCTCTTTTGTACTACTAATAAAAAATTCATCACTAATAAACCTATAGATTCTTCATGCAATACTAAGAATGTAATATATTTAATAACTTGTACTAAATGTAATACACAGTATGTAGGAGAGACCACGCAAACTCTCAAGAAACGCATATAACAACATAGATACCATTTCAAGAAAAATATACTCAACACCTTTTTATGTAATCACTATAAAGACACGATTCACTCAGATGACGATATTAAAATTGATATTTTGGATCATGCAACATGTAAATCTGAATTAAGAAATAAGGAGAATTATTGGATAAGATTACTAATGACAGCCTACCCATACGGACTAAACGATCAAATACAAGGTTATGGTCTCATATCTGACAATATTAACCCATTGGAAAAGATAAAACAACCTTATCATAATCTACCTATAAATATCCCTAAGAAAGCTCCAAGTAGACATAAAAAATAGACGTAGAACAATACCCAGTTACAAGGCCAGAGAATTAAACATAATTCTGGATAATATACTAAAAATTAAGAATGGTAGGCAACTATATCTAGAATATAAGAAACTAAGAGTTAAAGAGAAAGATAAACTCATTAAGTTTACTCTCACTAATGAGTTTTACCGTTTAGAAAACAAACAAAAAGTTTTAATAACATGTTTAATCTGCGACTATTTTTGGAAAGGACAGAAAGAAAACTTAAAAGAAGAAATAGACAAAGTCAATGTTAAACTCACATACCATGGAAAATATATGGACAACATTCCTCTCAATCGCATTTTTAACAAAGCACTCAATCATCATAAAAATGAAGATTTCATGAAAACGATCAACAAACCTTTCAAATTTCGTATAATATATAAATTTAAAGATCCTATAAGTAAATATATATTCAATTATAACACTTTTTTAAGAAAACTGGACTTTCATCTGATTAATAAGATATCAAACGAAAAATGTGCATGTCATAAATACCCTAATCTCATAGACAAAACCCTTGGACATATATGTACAGGTGATACACATTGCACCCCTTATCCAATTCTACAAAATATTCTCAATAAAGGCACTAAATACAGGATTAACACTTCTAGCTCTAGTAAAGAATACATTATTAACGAAATCAAAGAATCTATATCTCTTACCATAAATAAACTTACTAAGAAATATAATCTCAACTATATAAATAGAAATAAAATTAGATAAACATGAAATACATATTGCATAGATAAAATTATTGTTTATTTAGATAAATTTCACTATAATGACAACATAGAATACAGAAAGATACAATAGGCTGTTAATCAATTACAACAAGAATTCATAATCACTCCTATAGATAAAGCTACCAACAATTACGCATTCATATGTAAGAAAATCTATCTCAGATTTATGAATGAAGAAATGAATACTAGTCATAATAACGTGAAAACATATTAACCTATTACATCTCCCAACATCATTGAAATTATCAACAGTCATCTGAAACAAACCAGATACTTCAAAATAGATACTATGAACTTAAAACCATTTCAAATTCCACAAGTTTATGGCATACCTAAAATGCATAAAAACCCTATCAAATTCAGATTCATTACTGGCGCATCCAATAGTAGTCTTAAACCCATTTCTATTGAATTACAACTCATTCTCAAACATTTATCAAAACATTTCAAAAATTACTGTAAACAAACTAGCGAGAGAAAGGGTATTAACCACTTATTCTCTTTACTAAATACAAAACCATTATTAGAAGCATTGAAACCAACAAATAATAAGAATAGAGAAATATTTTGTGCAGACTTCACATCTTTATTCACCAATTTACCTCACGATGTAGTTAAACGCAATATGGATAGTCTAATTAAAACATGCTTCAAAAACAGTTGTTATGAAGCTATAACAATCAAAGGTTATTATACTTATTATACTAACGACACTTCACAAAAAAGAACTTATTTGCCTTATGAAATTTATAAAATGATCACTTACATTCTAGAAAACAGTTATATTACATATAACTGTACTCTATACAAACAAAATAAAGGAATACCTCAAGGAAATAATGCTTCACCACAATTAGCAGATCTAATATTAGTCATGATGGAGTTCCAATACATTAATAAAAATATAGATAGATATCATATATTAAATAGATTTTTACACTGTACATTCAGATATATTGACGATCTACTACACATTTCAGATAAAACCCAAGAATTCGTAACAATAACCAAAGAAATGTACCATAGTTCACTAACTCTGGAACAGACAAATATCAATAAGAATACAGCCGATTTCCTAGATCTCAATATAAAACTCGAGGAAGATGGAAATAATAAACTTAAACTGTTTAATAAAACAGACGAGTATAACTTTAAAATACTTAAATATCCTCATTATACTTCTAATATACCTATATATATATTGGACTTAATACTATATATACAGAAACACTTAGGTTTACCGACAATTGCACATACTTTGAAGACTTCCTCAAGAGAATGCGTGGTATGATTAACATATACAGTACCGCCCAAAATGTTATAATATATTGAATTATTGAACATAACTTTTTTCAAAAAAAACGAATGAAGATCAAATTTTCAGATATTTTTTTACAAGCCAAATTCACATGTTTCGAGTAATAGAACAAGTTTGGAAAATGCTTTATTAGGTTTATTCGTTAAAAAAAATGGAAATAGTAAAAAGTGCTTATAGAGATGTTCAGTTTTTTCGAAGTAATAAAACAAATATTCTAGTATTTGGTGGCATATCCTTTCGAGTCAATGACTGCCTGACATCTACGAGGCATAGAATCAATCAAAGAGTCAATGGTTGCCTGCGAAATCGCCGAAACCTCCTCTAGCTGCTTAAACTTTTCATCAGCATTTCTGCAAGTTCTTCCCGTCAATTTTCGTTGCAAATGTTCCCATAAATTTTCGATGATGTTCAAATCGGGAGACTGGCTCGGCCAGTCCAAAACATCCACATGCCGACGGCGAAACCAGTTCTGAACGTGCTGAGATCGATGTTTCGGGTCGTTATCTTGTTGAAAGGTGAACCCACGGCCGAATTTGGAGAGGACCCAAGGGCGCATAGTGCTTTCCATTATGTTCTCATAGCCGTAACGATCGAGATTTCCGACAATACGTCTAATTGGACCCATGCCGCTGGCGGAAAAACAGCCCCAGACCATCACAGAACCACCGCCATGTTTGACTGTGAGCGACTGGTATTGCGGCAGGAAACGCTTGCCCGCTGGACGTCTTACCCACCTCAGACCGTCACTGCAGAACATATTAAACTTGGATTCATCGCTCCAAACAATCTGAGACCACTCACGGCGTGTCCAACTGAGGTGATCCTTAGCCCACTGAACTCGAACTTTACGATTTTTGTCGCTGATGAAAGGCTTCTTTGCAGGCCGCCTTCCATTCAGTCCAGCGGCTTGCAAACGGCGTTTGATGGTAGTTATTGAAGGAGCAGGAGTCGCGGGCGTTGATATGATAGCTTGAATGTCTGTAGCAGTGCGTTTCGGGTCTTCGCGAGATGCGCGCAGGACGCTTCGGTCCATGTACCTCGAAGTTACGCGGGGTCTCCCCGAACTTGTCTTCACGATGACTCGTCCCTGCAATTTTTTTGTGTTCCAAAGTTATTCAGTTGTAGAAAATTCGTTTACCTGGGTTCGAAAACGCCGGAGGATATGGGAGATAGCGCTCTGAGTTACCCCGAACTGCTGAGCGAGCTCGCTCTGTGACCGGCCCTGTTTCGCCCCAGCAACAACAGCTTCTTGCATTCTTTTACTTGTATTTCGATGTCCAACAGTTCGAACCATGACTTGAAACAAAATTTTTATGAATGAAGTTCGGTAAACAAAAAAAATCATGGAGAAAAACTGAAAAATGGAAGATATACCAATTTCGGTGTATTTCCTGGAGATAAATAATAAATCACTCAAAACGACGTCCGGTACGATACAGACACCCAAAAAAACTTCTGTGAAAATTTGAGCTTTGAATTTTATCTTTGAAAAAAGTTATTTTCAATAATTCTATATATTATAACATTTTGGGCGGTACTGTATCAGGAAAATCGATTTCCAGATGATATTATATTATACTTAATAGGATAATTAAGACTCTAAACAGAAATCCTAAAATACAACTTAAATATAATACCGTAAACTATAGAATTACGGAACATATTATAGAGCTGTTAAGAAATAAAGAAAAATAGACCACTACTACAAACTACAATTAGTTGTTGCTCTAGATTGCTTCAATATATTCCCGCTCATTACTTTTCAAAAATGCTTGGATAGCATTCTCTATCTTATCTTCCAGTTTTTCATTATTTTGTTTTTCATCATTTTGTTTTATTTATTTATTTTTGTTTATATATGTTTATTTGTTTTTGTTTTTATTTTGTATAGTTTAATTCTAAGCTATTCGTTATAATTATACTCGTTTCTCTCTGGGCACTTACTGATGAACCCAGAGAGAGCAGAAGTCTGTCTGAGTTGGGGCGAAACAGGCTTCTTCTACATTATATTTTCAGCAGTGATATCTTAAATGTAAATAAATTAAATTTTATAAACTCTTTTACCTTTTTTTCTATAATAATTATCCCCTTTCAATCTCCGCTCTCTTTTTCTCTTCCTATTCATTCAGAAAAAAATGTGTTATGCTATCATTGACTTGATACATGTTATACGAGAAGCTAGAATGAGGACGGCACAAACGGTCTGATTCCTTTTCTGCTCTTAGTTGACAAGAGAAAAAAAGGTTTTGTAGACGCTTTTTTGTTCTGTTGAATCAAATAATTCTCACTTACACAGTTCAAAGGCAGTGACGACTGCTTTATATAGCTACAATGACCGATTGTAGCCCACAAAGTATAACGGAAACAAAAAAGTATGAAATATGACGAATAAATATACAAATGAAAGTATGACTATTCATTCTTATAATTCATTACCATTCATAATTTTATGCACGCCTATTCATGATTTTACACTTTATAAGTATGAATAGTCATACTTTCAAATATATATGTGTAATTTTCGATACTTACTTTTTGTGTGTTGAATTTTATCGATTGCCTTTTTATGGCTTTTATTTCAGGTTCTCATATTTTGGGACAGGAGGAAACTTGAATAACTTCCTGTCCTTCAATGAGTGCGTCTCGTTCTGCAAATCATAGTTTCACAAATTTTCTTCTTCCAAATTTCATGTAATATCGATTCACTAAAACTGGAGTTCGTGATTATCACCAAGAATATTTCGGCTCGTGATCAGATCTCTTATCATAGTTGTAAACAAAACTTATTTCACTGTTTGATATGGTTGCTGCAATAACACGGAACCCGGAAATAATTAGCACTTGTTTCTTCCGCTGATTTGTGGTATTGTCAAATTCAGTAACTCTAAACTGTACAAAATGTTTGAGAATATTCTCGAAAGCTATTGATTTTTTTATTAAGAACATAAATTTGTTTTGAAATTATACCTTTTTCATCTTTTTATACCTTCAAATTATACCTTCTTCATCTTTTTATACCTTCAAATTATACCTTCTTCATCTTTTTATACCTTCAAATTATACCTTCTTCATCTTTTTATACCTTCAAATTATACCTTCTTCATCTTTTTATACCTTCAAATTATACCTTCTTCATCTTTTTATACCTTCAAATTATACCTTCTTCATCTTTTTATACCTTCAAATTATACCTTCTTCATCTTTTTATACCTTCAAATTATACCTTCTTCATCTTTTTATACCTTCAAATTATACCTTCTTCATCTTTCAAAATTGTTTCTTTGTGTTGATAAATTACCTTCCAATCGGAAAGTTTGACTTTTACATACCTTTTTGCTTGAAAAATTTCGAACGCGGAAGTTCTAATGCAATAGTGTTGTTTGCTAGAGTGAAAATATACGAGAGTTTACAGCAGTTGTTAAAAGACCTTGTTGAGCTCTTTATCATTCACAAAGTCGAACTAAAGACAAATGAAGAAGTTGTTTACTTGCTGAAAATTTCGTGGTCGAGCGATTAGGAGGGGAAACCAGTTCTCAATGGTCGTTGGTGTCATTGATAAACAATCTCGCTTGAGTGGACGGAAGTATTGAAATTCACCACAGTGTCAGCAAACTGTATCGCGCAAAGTTGCAAATGATTTCAACTTTTTTAAGGGTAAATTTTTCTTTCCTTTTTTGAATTTTCGATTTTTTTTCTTTCTATTTTTTCTCTTTCCTCTTTCTCTTTATTTCTTTCTTTCTCATCATTTTCTTCTCTATCTTTCTTGTTTTGTGGCCGTTCTTTATCTCTTACTCTCAGTTCGTCCTTTTAATAGTGTTTTTTCTCTTCTTTGCAAAATTTTCATTAAAAAATTTTGTTCACCTTTCGCAGCACTGAAAGCTTTATTTGATTATTCTCGGGTGTTTTGACAGAACATCATTTATTTCCGTCAATTTTGTCGATCAACTCATGAAGAAATGTTCTTAAGATGAAAAAAACAACTGTTCATAAAAAAATAACAATTCTGCTCAACAATTCTTTCAAGCAGCAGTCTCTGCTCCTTTGTAATTTCTGCCCGCTCTCACTCACGAGAGAAGGCTCATTCTATGTAGCATCTGCTTACTTTCATTCACAAATACATGTTTACTTATAACTAGTATCTGCTAGCTCTCATTGATTAGTCTCTGCTCATGTATAGTATCTGATCACTATCAATCGCTAATACATCTTCTTAGTTTATATTAGCTCGATGTTTGAAACTATATTAGCTCATATTTAGAAAAAAAAATCACTAGTACGTGCTTATGTCTGGTGACTGCCAAACACCATTCACTAGTAACTCCTCAATTGTAGTATCTGTTCACTCTTATTCTCTGGTATCAATCTCTTATCATTGCAAACCCATGCCCGTGTCGCCTGGGCGGTTTATCTGTTCATATTTTTTCCATTCTGTTTGCCGTTTTAGAATTTAGCGCAGCTCCTTGAACATTTCATGTTATGTCTTTTTCGCTTTCTAAACCATTCCCCGCCGTTCCTTTACGCTTTAACATTTCTCTTAACTTCATTTTCCAGACTTTAAAAGTCAGGTTGCCTTTTTTCAAAGACTGAAAATGGCGAAATGTTAATTTATTTGACTCTCTGAAATCAATATCACCTTTGGTTTTGTCATGTCACCTGTAGAAACATATTTTGAGCAAACTATAACAAACTTCTGCTCATCTGATCATCCGGAGTGTGTTTTTTTTAAATTTCGAAAAATTCACATATAAGTTTGTTTTTCATTCGAGCTCTCATTTGAGTCATATTGTACGCGTTTCAAATATAAACTGGCTCGACTTTCGTAAAACTATGCTTCTTATATGCTTGAAGATGAAAACGCTTCTGCTGCTCTTCGCTTTGCTCATTGGAGGTGAGATTGAAAAACTTAAATAATTGGGTTTTTTTGTTAACTGAAGGATGAAGAAATTTTGTAACAGGGATGAAACGAAGCATGCATTGGGGAAAAGGCGTCGTAGGCAAGCTACAGAAATACATATATATATATATATATAGAGAGAGAGAGAGAGAGAGAGAGAGAGAGAGAGAGAGAAGAGAGAGAGAGAGGGAGAACGATAAAAAACAAAAACAAAAATGCGAGCAACATATAGAGGAAGAGAGAGGTACACGAAAGGTACAAATCGAGAGATAGAGAAAGAAAGAGACTCGAAAAAGAGACACACAGAGAGAAGACACAGATACAGTCGAATAGGAAGAAACGAAGACAAAAGGGGAGAGATACATAGATATAAACTTATTGTTCAAGTGAGCTTTGGATGCGGGAATGGTTACGACCGCGGTTTTCCTTGCCCAGGAGGAATGGCAAAACTCCAATTTTACTTCGATGCGCGAACTGGTTAGTCAATTTTTTTTCAAATTGTGCCTCACCGGATATACGAATTTCCGTTTCGAAGTTTAATCATTAGTTTTGAAGTAGTTTTTTTTTCGTTTTGAAGTGTGACTCTGCTAGACTATCTTTATTCTCCGCAATCTAATCAGAATAAATACTGTTTTTCTAGGGTGATAACTATATCTTACAGACGAATACTGTAACTCAATACATGTTTCTCAAGAAAGTGTCACTGTGACCCGCAGGAGTCTGTCAACCCTTCTTCTACAAGGGATGTGGCGGTGATAGCAGCAATAGATTCGCTTCCATCGCGCAATGCAAGAAAGCCTGTCAACAGAGAGATCGTGGCTCAAACGAGAAAGAGAACGAACCCAGTCTCACAGGTTCATCATCGCTCAATAATAAGCTTTTTTAAAAAACGAATTCTCGAAGCCAGCCGATATATTGACTTACTACAACATTGAGATGGATTCCATGCAGTCCTTATCAGTGGTTTAAAAAAATCAAGACCTAACGTCTGGTGGTGGGCTTCTGTGTCGAACTTCTTAAAGTCTCTGTTCTGATTTGAAGGGCAAAACCTCACGTGAAACGTGGCACCTTACGTTTTTTTGCTAGAAAAAGTTCCTGTACGGTCCCCTGTGAGTCTGGGTTCATGCTAAATTTCGCTTCTGGCGGACCTCTGTGTCCTTATCAGACGCACCATGAAGTTCCTGGTCCTAATCAATAATCGGCATTGATCTACGCTTTTAGTGAATGTTTGCTCTCTGGTGACGGACGCGAACGTCTCCGAGAAAGCTCAGAGGTGCTCTTCTGATGCGGAATGCAGCTCGAGGTGGTCCTGCAACCGGGGATTCTGCTGTCCAAGCCGAGGTATCAACGCCGAAAATTAAGCAAATAAGAACCTCTCTATTGAGTTTATAGACAAAAAGGGAGCAAGGAAGAGAGAGAGAGGGAAAAAAGAGAGATAGAGACAGAGAGGTAATGCGAAAAAGATAATGAAACAGTTAAGGGAGAGAAAGAGACAATGAAAGGTGGAAAATGATGTAACTAGAAACATAGAAAAATAAAAAGGGAAAGAGAGAAATAGAAAAATAAAGCCCCGTCGCCACTTCTTAGTCTAATAGTTTTAAAAAGGCTTCTGTTTTTTTTTCAGAATACGTCTGCAACCTGCCAGCCAATCAGGGAACAGTCCTTCCGGGTACTCACCGTGTCACCAACTTCTACTACAATCCAGGGCTGCGAAACTGCATGAAGTCAACTTCTATTTGTTTTCGCAATGTGCCGAAACGCATTGCATTATCCATTCGTTTCATGAGCTAGTATGTACATTCATCTTTCATTAGATTAGTAAGCACATTTTTCTGTCGAAACATGAGTTAGAACATTCTTTGATCTTTAGATGAGTTAGTACATTCTTTGGTCAGTAGATTTTTTTTTATTTTATTTTCCAAACGACAGTTTTTCTGACCGTCACTAACATGGGGAAAGGGGAAATTAAAATAGGGATCGAAACAAGTTCAGCAGAGCCATTGATGAAGATTATATATTAACCTTCATTTCAAAATTCTAAAAGCATCAGCAAATAAACCGAAGATGATGAGGTTGTTTCGGCCTTTGAGAAGGGTTGAAAGTCATCGGAAAACAAGAGGGGTTTACACAACCATCTCTGGCACTCAGAGAAGAGAAGATGTGAAGAGTAAGTGATTCCGTTAGTCATTGTAGGAGTTAATACACTCTCAATATCCAAGTCAGTACATTGGCCACTCGGTATAATAACTCTGAAAAAGTTGGGGTGACCAACTGTGAGTTAGTAACTGAGCACAAACAGCTAAAATCATCAAAACTTTGTAGATCTTCTAACCCATATAACAACTACCTTCTTCTAGGAATCGCTCTGATTGTTTTCGTCTTCCTACGTTCTTGGTAAGATCTTGTGAATTTTTTTAAACTAAACTTTTTTTGCAGATTTTCTTACACAGGCGTCGATGGGAACTTCAACAATTTCGCATCTAATGATAGTTGCATTTCTTATTGTAAACCCTGGAAATAATTGTATTCGACTTTGCATCGCCTTTGGAAACCTTCTCTCTTGTATCATGAAAGTCGTTGTCGTAAACTATATTTGGGAATCTGATCAAAAATGACTCAGATACACTTGCATTGACCTATTATGAATGTTTAAGAATAAAAAGGTTAGAATATACAAGCACTATCACTATCGATCACTGTGATGACGCTAATCACAAAAGTCTGTTTCGCCCCCGCTCAGACAGACTTCTGCGCTCTCTCGGTGGGGCTCATCAGTGAGTGCCCAGAGAGTATAGCCACTGGTTTTACCATAACACTTCTGTATTCCATCAATGAGTTCTTATCTTACAAAGGAGCGGGAATTTCCGCGAGAAAGTCTATTTACTGGTCAAGTTAAGTTTTTGTTTCTCCTTTGGGCTAAGTTTCTGGCCTTAGCGGAGTAGTTTGAACTTTAAAAAAAACCTGGTCCTGACTTGAGCTAGGACAGATATCAACTATTACCTCAACCTTCCGACGAGTTCAAAACACACTTCTTAGCATTCAAAAAATGAATCATCAGTCTGTATTAAAAGTCTGAGAAAAAATTATCCTAGAAACTGTTGATGTTTAAGCCGAGTTATGTTTCTGATATGATAACTTGACATTTTTATATAATTATTTTCATGTATGAACTATACAATTATAACAATGTATGTAAATACATATTATCATATCTTATTGAACACCTGAAAAAAATTAATTGCTTGTTTATTTTGGTTCTCTGACTGGTTTAAAAACTAGCTTTTTTTTAAACTGTTCAAAAATGTAGCGAAAAGTATACCTATTTACATGATTTTACCTTGAAATGTAATGGAATTCAGATAAACGTTATTATATGCATTTTTGGCATCTCAAAATTGCGAGATCTAAATTTCAAGGTGAAAATATTACTACAAAATTTTTTTGTTTGGGTGACAGAAACAACAGAATAAACATCGCTTCCTTATGCTCCACATATATATATATATATATATATATATATATAATCATTAAATGTATTTAAAAAATTCTTTCGTGAAAGTTTCTGGCCGGTTTTATCTGAAAATGCGAATCTAAGAACGAAAAGTATATGATTCAAGACAAATCATGAGTTTAACAAACAGGGGGAGGCAGATTTATTACCATTTGGTTATTAACCGAGTTCTCGAACGGAAAAGATTAATTTCAATTTTTCATTACTCACATTAACTAGTACATTCTGTTAAAAAAATTTTAAAAACGGGCTCCTCGTTCAGGAATAACGGTCTTCAGACGTTGTGGGTATTTGGCTATCTTAGCAAAAAGGAACTCTGGAAAGGTTGACCCAAGCTCCTTTTCAAAGAAGATTTTATGGTATTGACGCTGTGGTGCGCTTTAGCGCAGACTTTGGCATGCATGTACCCCCCCCCCTCACTTAGCGTAATTGAAGGGGTTCAGGTCGGGAGAGCAGGCCGGCCAGTCTTCCTTCGGAATGAAGCTCGGAAAATTGGTTGCGCACCATGTTTGCACACTTCTTGCTGTATGGGAAGGGGCTCCGTCCTGCTGATACTCGTAAAGGGCTCCATTTAAATGAGAATCTAACCAAGGCTTCATTACACCCTCCAGTATGTTTTCCAAGTAAATTTGGGCGTTCACTTTGACGTCCTCTTCGACGAAAAAGAGCGTTCACTCGCCGGTCGAGCACACAGCCCCAAACACCTTGACTCTAACTGGGTGTTGGGCTCTGTGTACCAATCTCCCGTTCCGATCAGCCTCCAGAGACTTACGAGACAGTACGCGTCGGTTCTGGCTATTGTGATCTTCTTGTACGGTGAAGGTGAAGATCTTCTCTTCACTGAAGACGGTCGTGTCCAACTCTCCACCATTTATCCGAGTAAAGAGCCTGTGTGCTTTTTTGACCCTTGCTTTCTTATTTCGATCCGTGAGTATGGCACACTTTTTGCTCTGATAGGAAGTAAGTCCTAGCTGCTCGTGGACAATCCTTCCGATCGAGCGAGGAGAATTTTTTAGCGACTCGGCAATCTTCTTCATGCTTCTTCTCGGATTGTAGGCAACTCTTTACCTGACTTTGTGTAAATTTTCGTTTGCAGAAGCACTTTGTTTTCTTCCTCTGCATGGTCGATCGTGAATCCCTTCAGTGTGTCACTGTTCCTGTCAAATCACCCAACTGCGACCATCCACTAGATGAATTTCTGGTCTAGTTCAACTAACGCAAAAACTTCGAATATAAAATATTGGATGTGCAAGAAAATAATCTCGGTTTAAAAAAAAAAGTTAATTATTTTTTTCCGGAATTTTCTAGAACTTTCTTTAGTAAAGGTATATGAAGTTCTCACTCTCATGTTCTTTTCTCAGTCACCTGATTCTATTAGCTTTCCAAATGGCTGAACGGTGCGAGCTCGAACAAAATGATACTACGGGCCTCTCTTCTCTTCTGCTTCAAACTGGGCGAGAGCGCTGCCGCAGCACATCGAAAATTATGTCAGGCATATGGACTAGGATGCCTCAGTGAACGACAGTGCCAGGCTTTGTTCAGTCGGTTCAAGCAAGGCGACCACACGCTGAAAGACATGGACCGTCCAGGACGGCCTCGCCAGGTCGATCTTGAGGATCTTCGATCCTTTGTCGAACCGATCCCAAACGAACGAGCACTTCGCGGTCTCTCACACCACCATCGCAAACGGGCTTCACGAACTCGGTAAAGTACACAAGTTCGGACAATGGGTGCCACACGTCCTGAGGCCACTCGACAGGAACCGACGAGTCGCGGCCGCCTGACCACTTCTCTCCTACAAAAGAAAATACGAGTGGCTGGACAAATTGCTAACTGGGAGCTGCTACCTAACGGCATGACTGCCGAGAAGTGGGTGATCTACTGCAATGTTACACGCAAGCGCCAGTGGCTCAGCAAGGGCGAGCAGTCAGAAGCGATTCCAAAACCCGGACTGCACCCGATGAAGATGATGCTGTGTGTTTGGTGGAACTCACGCGGTGTCGTCTACTGGGAGCTGCTACCTAACGGCATGACCTTTACAGCAGATTTCTACTGTGCACAACTCGACCGGGTGCAGCAAGCTATGGTGGCTCGAGGCGAAGAGAGCGCCAAGATTCGATTCCTACATGACAACGCACGACCACAAAATGCGAAAAAAACGGCTCAGAAGCTGTAGGAGCTGGGATCGGAGTTGATGCCTCATCCACCGCACTCGCCCGACATGGCACCTTCTGACTATCACCTATTCCGCTCCATGAAGAACCACCTCGCACAGAAAAAATTTGAGAACGAAGCTGATGTAAAATCATGGTTACAAGACTTCTTCGACTCGCTCTTTCTGTCGTTCTACCACAAGGACATCCACGATCTGCCCCCGCGATGACAACACATACTCAACCATGATGGAACATACTTTGTTGATTTAGGTTCTTGTTTAACTTAACAAATAATTAATAATAAAAAAATTAAAAACCGAGGTTATTTTCTTGCGCACCAAGACTTCGTGTCATGAAATAAATGCAGTGCTCTGCATTTGTTTTAAGACACGGCAAACGGCGGATGGGCATACTTCGAATGTTCTGGCGATTACGGACTACTTGCATCCATGGCTGTACATACCAAGTAATGAAGTACGCTGTCTATTTGCTGCTACGATATCTTTCAGAGTAAACAGAATCCCATTAAACTTTGACGGAATGTTAAGAAAAAGACTGCTCTTTAAAAATTATCTACCAGTTAAATTGTTTCTTGAGTGCAACTGTCGCGCATAATAGGTCGAACATTTATTGCCATAAATCTACCTATCATTGTATACATGAGTGAGTTTCCACTTCATACAATTTAATAGCTTGAGTATTTTTTGAAGGCTTTGTTTAACTTTCCAAAGATTATCGTGTTTTTTCGTAACGATAAGCCCCGATCTAATCAGTCTTGGCATTATGCATTTCGTCCGGAAGACCTATACTCTTCTCTCACCTACTGTACTCTACGAATCTCGAAAAACAGCTCTGCGGTGTTTTTTTTTAATTGAGAAATATCTTGCTGTATATACCTTGTGCAATATATGTTTGTATATACCTTGTGCCATCCTTGAATACACCGAATATACCTTGTACAAGGAATAAAGAATGAATGAATGAATGAATGAATGAATGTAATACTTATTAGCAGACATTTCTTGAAAACTCATATATATTTTAGTTGGAAAAATGGATCTTATTCCCTGTAGGGCATCTGCGTCTTGTCTTGCAGAAATTGGAATACTAAACGAAAAAATGGCTTTAAACGCTACGGTTTCGAAAATTTTCTTCATTGGTGATCATTTTGAGCATCAGAGACTCTGGTTCTTGAAAAAAAAAGTTTTTACAAAAAAAAATTTTACATCAAAAATATTTTTACATTAAAAACGGGGCTTAGGCTTAGGCAAAAAATTTTTAACGAGGCCGTACGGCTCAGGCTAACGAGACCCTATCGAAAAATGCCACTCTGCACTGTCTGGCGTCTAGTATGCCCATGAGTATATAAGAGACGGAAAAGGTATTGGAAATTCGAAGCTCTTTTTTTCGAAATAATCCGTCTTAAGCACAAAATGCCGAATTAGACCAACCAAGTGTTTGCTGTTTTTGGAGCCCCTGTTGCTTAGATGTTTGTGTCCAACGCAAATCAGCTCCCTTTCTAAACCGTTGCTTAGTTGCATCTTTCTCAACAAGAAGCACGCGAATAGCTTTTTTAAAACTTCACTTCCCCCTTTAGTCACTCAATTCCGTCCTTCTGTTCATGGTTTGATAGTTTTCACAATAGATATACGTTCCGAGAAAAAATTCTTTCGGACAAATTCTCACTTTCATGGTACATGTATTCTGTTTTACCTCGTGAAGCTCTTCCTGAAATAAGAAAATTTCATATAATCATTTGACATTCTGTTGTATTTGAGAATAGCTTCAAGGATGAGAAGAGATCGTTGCATTGTTTCAAAAACTTCCTACATCTTCATCTGATGAACCGTTCATCTATATTTGGGTGACCCCCTTCCACGCAACACAATAATTTGTTGTCGGAAGATTTACTTCTTCGTTCAGTTCCAGTTGACATCAAAGCAAAGGAGAAATGAGTGACGACGAAAAGTTCATGGAGAAGTGGATGTTTTTGAGTGAAGAGGCGAAAGATGTGGCGGCTAAGGTTCTTTATCTTCTTCACTTTGCTGCTCTCTTTCTAAGGAGAGAGAGAGAGAGAGAGAGAGAGAGAGAGAGAGAGAGAGAGAGAGAGAGAGAGAGAGAGAAAGAGAGAGAGAGATGAGGGAGAGAGAGAGAGAGAGAAAGAGAGAGAGAGTAAGAGAGAGATGAGGGAGAGAGAGAGCGAGAGAGAGAGAGATAGAAAATGAAAAATCCTGCAGCAAAGTCTCTTACGAAACCTAACTTAATGTAACCTTTTAACTCGATGTTTTGGAACCCGAATTCACCCTCCCACTCCCCAAAAACAGCGCATTTCTTCTTTATTACATTATATGACATAGAACGCGATAGAGTGGGCACGGGTGAGGCAATAGAATTTTGATGTCTCCAAATTTCGCTGAAAATTTACCAAAGGGTATTTTAGCATGGCGAGAACGATGGTCAACTTCATTTTCCTGATTTTAGCTCTCCGAAAAGCATTAGAGGATTGAAAAAAGCTTGTTTCGCGAAAGTACATGAGGGTGTCGCACTGTTCTAAGAGGCATATGTCAGTCAGATTGATAGCTAGATCCACCAAATACCGACTCGATGTAGTCGAATGATGTAACTTCGAGTACCTATGTTTGCTTTTTTAGCTTATTCAACTTTTACGGTTTTCGCGAGAATAAATATAAAAACAGAAATTTCATGAAAAGATGAGAAAAAAGATTTTTTTCTCGGAGTACAGGAAAAAGATCCGGGATTCCAGTCAGTATGTAGTAGCCCTGAGTTTTTGCTACAACTTTCGTTTACATCTTTTTTTTTTCAAACTAAGGCAAACTCGAGATACATCGCTTTGAGTTCGTATATTACTATAGGTGGGGTATGTCTCAAGCTTCGCATTAGAGCTAGGAGTCTAAAACTAAGAGAATCATACTTGCAATCCACTCCTGACTTCAAAATGATAACAAACTTGATTCTAGGACGTCGGGAACCTTGTCAAATAGGTTGTACTCGCCTCTGTATTTCTGAGCAGATAAACTCAAGGATAAATCCTTTTGTCTCTACTTGTGAAGTTGCCACGCGGGACTTAAAAGACCTTTACTTAACAGCAAGAAACAAACCAATAAAGAAAATGAATGGAGAGCAATGTATTACTTAATCACTAAAATTATGGAATGGTAAACTACAAAGAATTGAAAGAAACAACTGCAGTGAACAAGGAGTGTCCCGTATCTTTAACTCCCCACCCCTACTTCACTCAAACCCGAATTTCTGCCGCCGCCTTGTCCATCGTCTTGCTTGTCCTCGCAACGTGACCTTGAGTCGTAGGGAGATGATTCGTGGGGAGAGGGGTGCCCGTGGATAGAGAGTGCCCGTGGGTAGAGAGTGCCCGCAAACTCAAACTTGGGTAAATAAACCGAAACCGTTGGTTTTATTAACACAAAATAAACACGAATAATACGCGCCTAGCCAAACACTAGCTATCTTGTCAAAGAGATGAACAAAAGGCACAAAGGAGAGAACATTAATGATTAGGATCTTTGAGTGAGCTGTCATGAGAGGTTCTAGCTCTATAGACTTGGAGAAAATGCTCTTTGAGGAACTCAAAACATAATAATGAACTAGATAAGGCTAGGAGGAGGAAATGTTACATAAAAACATAGCAAAGTATAGAATCTGTAGAATAGATTACTATAATTTAGAATTCAATGAATTCTGAAATGAATAAATATAACTAATGAAGAAAAGGTACAGTTGAGGGTGATGATCAACAGAAATATCGAGAAAGATCTAGTGCGTGCGTGGCGAGTCTTTACCGTAATTCATTAGCTAGAATAACACTAAAAATGGGTCATTAAAACACGGATTTAATGACATAGGTACCTCGTTTTCAAAAACTAACTTTTGAAAAAAAAACTTGTTTGGATTTTGAAATAACTCAACGCGTTTCGCGATCTGAAAGATGGAATTCGCCTACATAGAATGTTGGAATTTTCTAAACTTAGATATAAAGGAAGATTCAAGTTTGTTCTTTTTTTTGAAGTGGCCATAACTCGCTTCAAAATTGAGGGGCACTTGTTCATTTCATGCCCCATACAACGATAAACATTTTTGTAGTTAATCACTTTTCGCTTATATCAAAACATGATGCGTTCCGACCAAAAAACCATTTTCAGGTTTTTTTTAACTGGCTTAACTAATCGATAATCAAACTTATCAATTTTAAACTTCTTGTTTATCTTAGTTAAGAGAATTCCAACATATTAGCCAAATTTCATCTTTCAATTCGGAAAACTCGTTGAGTTATTTCAAAATCCAAAGAAGTTTTTTTCTTCAAAAGTTAGTTTTGAAAACGAGGTAACTATTTGACAGGGCTCCCGATGTCCTAAAAATTGTTATCATTTTAGAATAAAGAGTGGATAAAAAGTATGATTCTCTTGGTTTTAGACTCCTAGCTCTATTGCGAAATCTTTAGACATACCACCACCTATAGTACAGTCAAACCTTTAGACTTACCCTGTAATATACGAACTCAAAGCGATGTATCTCGAGTTTGCCTAAGTTGTTTGAAAAATGATGTTGACCGAAGTTGTAGCAAAAACTCAGGGCTACAACACACTGACTGGAATCCCGGATCTTTTTCCTGTACTCCGAGAAAAATTATTTTTTTCATCTTTTCATTAAATTTCTGTTTTTATATTTATTCTCGCGAAAACCGTAAAAGTTGAATAATCTAAAAAAGCAAACATAGGTAATCGAAGTTACATCATTCGACTACATCGAGTCGGTATTTGGTGGATCTAGCTATGAATCTGAGTGACATATGCCTCTTAGAACAGTGCGGTACCCTCATGTACTTTCGGCGAAACAAGCTTTTTTTTAATCCTCTCATGCTTTTCAGAGAGCTGGAAACAGTAAAAATTAAGTAGACCATCGTTCTCGCCATGCTTAAAATACCCTTTGAAGAAATTTTCAGCGAAATCGGAGACATAAAATTCCTATTGCCCAATGTATTTAGAGCTAAGTCGTCATATATCTTTTTCAGGTAGTCCTTTATGATCCCGAGAATATAGTACACTGTATACATAGTTTTTCGAGAAAAATATAGTTTTTCTGGACTGAGTATGGCACATCCTAGCCAGTGTCGCTTAAAACAAAAGCAGTGGTTACCCCAAACTACATTGAAAACGGCCTTTGGAAGAGGCTTTAGTTGTAAGTGTATTTGAACCAAACTAAGTTGGGGCCAGCTGCTCGTTTCGCTTGCTAATTGGCACTAATCATTCTGAAACTTTTGAAAGCAATCGAATTTTTCAAGATTCGCAATCTGACAAAGGAGAAACCAGATAACGAGCGGGAACAAGTTCGTTTTTTTATAAAGTCTTTCGGAAATTTCGATTCTTAAATCCAAAACGAAAACTTCGTTTTCAAATCGGATTTGCACCGCTACCACAAAAAAATGTTTCAGTTTTTTCAAAGAACTGTTCATAGCGTAAAGTTTGGTGGAACATTAGTTGGAATAGTGTGAGTTTTGGATTATATGGTATGGGTCTCAGGTGGTCTCAAGGTTCCAGCGTAGACAAGGATAAAATAATTTTGGAAAAGGTGAGTAATTACAACGCGGCCGTTCGGAGGGTAAAAAAGATTAAGGTTGAAACAAATAAACAATGATACACATACATATATTGAAAAAAACGGCGAGGTGTTGGAAATCGCTAGGTTTTGCGACTGTTGTGTGGAGGGTCCTTAGTTCCACCAAATGTTGGCAGTTGTTGCACAAATCCGAATATCTCCACTGTTGATACACACACTAGGGGACAAGGGATCAGTCATTGGTCACGTTAGGATAGGTCGGTATCTCATGTCAGGGTCGGTAGCGTACTCTACCGCAAAGCGGGAAAGAGTTCTAAGAGTAGTTGAATATTGCTTACATATGTTTCGTCAGGTGTGCCAGATATTGTATGACGCGGATCCCGCGGTGCGGGCTGAGATTGTCAACAACTGGAGTGAGCTATATCCGGACGCTCAGCCTCTCAATTGAGAATGAAGTGCAGAAAAAATAATAGGATTGGTAAAGTAAAGATAAGGAGTAAAAACTACCAATCAATCTCTTATCGCGGAGCTCATTAATTGTTTCGCTAATTAAAATTTTCAAGTTCTTATTGGAAAAGATTCTCAGCTATGTCAGAATCATTCATCTTGTATGTTCGGAAACCGAGTTAATAATAAAGACTTTATTCAATAAAGACGTGACACTCAAAAGTGGAGATATTTCAATACGCAAACTCTTGCAGTGAACGAGCAGTTTTCTCCAGTTGTTTTTAAGTGAAGAAACGTGCGGTTTACATAAGCATAAGCACTGAGGACGCGTCAATACTTTCCTTATTTTCGCAGCTCCTCTGGGCTCTAATGAATAAGTTTTTTTGCTGAAGTTGTGACCTTACTACCGAACTAACTTGTAAATACGACACTGAACCACAAGTGATTCACTACCTTTTGAAAAAGCAGGTGAGGTTTGTTTTAAATAACTTTTCTAAGCAGGGAAAAAGTTATTTCACGCTGCGGGAATGAAATCAGTAAAAAAAAGGACTTTTTCTACTGATCTGAAGCAACCGCGTAACTCCTAAAGGACTCGGTTACCCCTTAAACGCCGCCACTCCAATTATTGTACCCAGTAGAACACATCATCATTGCTTCTGCAAGTGAATTCCGTAGTGAATCGAAGTTGCGATTGGTACGGATTCGTGGACACAGGAACTCATCGCTTGAGAAAGCAGGTACACGAGACAGGGATCGAACCTGGCCATATCTCACAGGTCTACGAGACAGGGATCGAACCTGGCCATATCTCACAGGTCTACGAGACAGGGATCGAACCTGGCCATATCTCACAGGTCTACGAGACAGGGATCGAACCTGGCCATATCTCACAGGTCTACGAGACAGGGATTGAACCTGGCCACATCTCGCAGGTCCACGAGACAGGGATCGAACCTGGCCACATGTCTCCTACCACAACCAAATGCATTACTAGAACGGTACCGATGAAACAAAACAACGAAAAACATTTTAAAACACAGAGCACAAAAAACACAAAAAAGGCAACCAGAAAAATATGGTTAGCTTTTTTCCTTTCTCATTTTTTCTTACATTGTGTGAAATAAGTAACGAAGTAGAAACATTCAAAAATAATCAAAATTTATCTGTTTTTTCTCTCTCATGATTTATTTTTATTTAGTTCTTCCAAGTTTTCAACTGTGGAGATCTAAAATCTGACCCTCTCCAGAAATTTCGTTTGATTCACATAAGCAAGTAAGAACGCATTACTATTAAAATGCCATACGGACAAAACCTAGTTTTCGGGGCAGGAAACTATGTATATACTTTCCCGTCGAAAATGCGATCGCGGTTTTTTAAATTAAATTTCTTGACCAACCTATATCGAACAGGTTGGTGGATGCCCAGAATCGTTTCAAAACTTCAACCAGAAAATAAAACATTGGTGCTTCAAGAATGCATGCTTTTCAATCAGCTGAGATTAAATCAATGGCAAACTAGCCTACAAACTAGTGTATTATATAATACTAGTGTATTGTAATTCAATTTTTTAAATCATTATTTGGCTTGGTCGTCACCTAATATTCAGCCTTGTTTCATCCGGTTCTCTTCGGGGAAAACTTGATAAGGACATTTTTTATCAGAAAGGAGTCATGAACGATAACTATTGGCAACCAGAAGCTGAATGCAACCGGAAAAGGATCGATGTAGTCCATGGTTTCCAAACATTCACTCTCACCTCATTTCTTGCTTCATTAGATTTTTTTCTCGAATGACTTATCCAACTAAAATCTGAAGAAACAACTTGATTTTAAAAACTTTTTTCTGATCTAATCTACTTTAGATGCTAGTTTTTGTTTCGAGTTACAGAAATATGTGAAAGGGCTTCGATAAGAGCGATGTTCTGATAACTTACGGCTTCGATAAGAGTGATGTTCTGATAACTTACGGCTTCGATAAGAGTGATGTTTTGATAACTTACCGCTTCGATAAGAGTGATGTTCTGATAACTTACGGCTTCGATAAGAGTGATGTTCTGATAACTTACGGCTTCGATAAGAGTGATGTTCTGATAACTTACATTTTTCATCAAGGCTTAACCGATGATCCGAAAAAATAGGAGGAATGTTGAATGCAATCTGATGATTTTCTGTACCAAGTGATAAAAAAAACTGTTCAAACCTTCTGCTTCGTTTCAATGCTTTCGCCTTTGCTTGAACTGAATTCATTGTTCAACTTGAACTTTCTTTATTACAAGTCGCTTTCGACGTGGACGTACATTTATGAACTTCAACTACTACGTATTCTATGTCTCATGACAAATGTATCTCATGACAAATGTATCAAAGCATCTCATGACAAATGTATCTCATGACAAATGTATCAAAGCATCTCATGACAAATGTATCTCATGACAAATGTATCAAAGCATCTCATGACAAATGTATCTCATGACAAATGTATCAAAGCATCTCATGACAAATGTATTCACACACAAAAAATGAAAGCGAATTCATTGAATCCTGGTCTCCACAATACACGTAAACAAGTAAGCAAATTCCGCTTCAAATTCAGAACTTGCTGGAAGTTTTTGTTAATTCTTGAATGTCTTTGAATTTTTTCACAGTTTCTAGCTTAACTTTGAAAACAAGCTCCCAAATCTGGTACAATTTAAAACTTTGAGGCTCCCTGTTTTTTGGTCGTTTAAAAATATTCTATGTTTTTTTTCAACATCTCCAAAAATAGCGAGTTAGCGAGGCGAGGAAATCGCCCGAAGGCTCTGACCATTGAGATAGAAAACTTTTGAAATAAAGTTTTACAAGTTCAAAAAAGTTGTTATCAAACAATACAAGTGCTCGGAATAGGTTGGCATCAAACTATGTATGTATATGCAATACTTGGTTTTCCCTCACATAAGTTCATCTGATCACTCACAATGTAACACATGGGATCAACGACTTGGCTCAGTTGCCTTGAAAGCTAAGCGGCCTCCTGAGCGAGCCACTGAAAGGATACTAAGCGGCCGGGTCGAGAAGTTAAGCGACCTTGTCGGCGAGTTACCGAAAGCATACTAAGGGGCCTCGTCGGGAAGCCAAGCGTCATCGAGCAACGAAAATAATACTAAGCGGCCTCGTCGGGAAGCTAAACGGCCTCGTCAAGAAGCTCCTTCGTGTTGTGTTGAGCGCTTTTAGCACGTCCTTGGTGTCTAACGGCTCCGTTGTCCTTCTGTCGCAACCTTCTTTTACGGTCGAAGTCAATGGCTCGGGCGAGTCGTTGATCGAATTCTGCGACAGAAAGACGCAGTGGAGCCTTCTTCTTTTTCGTGTCCGAGTGGCGGAGTCTGAGTGATATTTTTTAATTCAATTCTTTTCTTTTTAGGTTATTTACTTCTTTTGGTTAGAAAGAGATCATGCAATAATTTCACAAAAGTCTGCTTGGGATTTCTCGACTATCCATCGATGTTACTCCTTCTTCTTCTGACTTTCTTTCTCTCTCTTTTATTTAAACTCTGTTTTATTGTTGTGAATCTTCCTTCCTGAGCGCTGCAAAGTTTCTATGGAGATTGCTTTTTTGGTAAAAGACACAGTTTTCATTGGATATTCTTTGTTACAAGTCTCCGTAAAGATATAGAGCTCTATTTCTCCTTTTCTTCAATTTCCTGACTGTGAAGTTCGACTTTCACAATTTTTCTACTACTTTTACAATTGACGATCGGTCGAATCAAGTTTCTCGTCTCTCTCAATAAAGCTATGTATATCATGTAAATTTAAAATCCCAATAATCTTGAACAATAAAGTTCCAAAATCAATACTCAATGAGATTCATTTTGTTGTGAAATGTCAATCGATGTTGTGAAATGTATAAACATATTGCTTTCCAATACTTAATTTTCCAGTTTTACGTAAAATTTCTGATTTCACACAAAGTTTCACTTTTCCATATTCGACCTCGAATTCTCATCGTTTCAACTTTTTCTCTCACAAAGTTGATGAGATTTTCAGTTGAAAAAATGCGTATGAAAATTTTTTATACAGTATTAGGCTGAATGAAATCTGCTTTTAAAATTTGGTTTTACTTTGTTAAAGCTGAGCGTTTGAAATAAAAAAACGAGCGATCAATATGCTAAACGGAAAAGAGCTTTTTTAACGGCACGGGATCGAACTCAGTCATCCCTACTTTTCCGATTGAGAGTGCGAGCTTGTTACCATTCACAGAACCAAAGACATTCCACTATATTAGTAGTGAATACAACGAATCTTCTCCGATCTTCTGGCCGAATACGTAGAGAATGGCTGAATACGTGGGAAAGATGCGAGAATTTCTGGAGGCTAACAAATCGGTCCGTTTTAAGTTTGAAGTTTTATTACACAAAGTATTTTGAAACATGACGTGTAAAAGCATATGTCAGAGGGAAGATATAGGGTTTCTGTGGCATAGGGGAGCAGAGGAATTCAGGGGGTTTCCTGCTTTCGTTGCTATAAGATCAATCACTGGTGGAGCAATTGAAACACTAGCTCATTAGGGAAAAGTCTGTGCACTTGCCAAAAAATGATCGCTCAGAAAAAAGCTAGTCCACCGGGCGGGATCGAACCCAGACCATCTCGACTCAAACCGGGAGCGCGTGTTACCATTACACACCGCTATTAACCAGGCGTCACTGCCTTTAAACTGTGTAACTTAGCATTTGAAGATTCTTAGTATGTTTCTGTGTTTCTCATGAAGTCTTCCAGAAAAAGCTATCCCTTAACTAGTTTTCTGAGCTTTCCCGTTTTAAAAGGAAATGAGAAGCAGCATAAAGCTGCACATTAATGTGATTCATTAGAACCTTGACTTCCGCCATTTCCAGCAGAATCCTAACTAAGCCACTATATTTTTTATAACTTCGTACATGAACTAAACGAGCCGATGTTTCAATGAATACAGATCATTTCCGAAAAAAATCATGTTCTCAGCTTGTTTTTATACCATGACCAGGCTATTAAATCACATAAGCTTAGTTCTGCAGATGGTTGGAGAACTGATGGGTGGCCTCAGTCCCGAAGGACAGTCCGGTGCCGAAAAGGTTGGCTCATTCGAAGGTCTGTTTATGGCTAGGACAATATTTCTGTGTGTCTGCCTATCATGGTTTCGTTACAAGCTCGACTCTTCTCGGAAAGATACATCCACACTAGAAAGTTAATTTAATAGGTGTTAAAAAAAATACTTTTCTAGTGTAAGATGAAGATGAAGTTAACCAGTAATTTCGTACTCTCATTTGTCTCACCTGTAAAGGCGGAGAATGCGATTGGTTGAGATGAAACCATCACTTCACAGCAAGAAGCAATTACTTTCCAAGAAAAGTTGCGAATAAAAAAATACAAAATCAATTGGAATTTAACGGCAATTGGGGGTGAGACAAATGAACGTACGAAATTTCTGCTCTCTCCATCTTACAGAAGTTTATTTTTTTGAAATACAACGCTCCATAAGAAATCGAATTAGTGTTAGTGTTTGCACGCATCTATTTCCCTCACTTCACCATCTAGCGATGTTCCAAAGAGCTGGTACGCAAAAGTCGAATGACTAAACACTATAACTGAAAAGCTCCTTTGGCTATTTGGCATTAGCCATCCTACGTGAAACACATTTCAGACAACAATCTCATTATCGTTTTTTTCCTACTTCAGATTATGGCAATCTACTCCGACGGAAACAACGTTCCAGAAGCTGTTAAGGAGAAGGTACTTTCACCATATACGAACTCGGAAATTTTTTTAACAGTTCAAAGAAAGAGTCGCCTGATAATATTGAGAAAAAAATATTAGATAGCCGCGTGGTGGAAAAACTGGTCCACATGTTGGGATTTAACCCAGCCCTCTTTTCCCAAACCGGTACTAAGCGGGACAAATAAGAAGATTTTTTGTAATCCTATAAATGTAGTTTTTTTTTGTTTAAAGGAGTCAATTTGGTCTCATGCCCAGTTTTGGATAAACATATTTTAGGTGGAAGCATTGAAGGCGGAGCTCCCCGATACTATCAACGAAGAGTTATCCAACCACAAATGGGAGCTGATGAAGGCTTCTGGCCTCTCTCTCATACCTTAAAATTTCGAGCTCCCAAATCTCTATTTCTCTATAATATCCGAATTTGTTCTGTAAGCTGAACGCAATCTGTAAGCTGAACGAAAACGGTTTTTATCACCATTCTCTTCATGTCTACAATGCCTTCCCGTCCCAGATCTCTTGAGAATCTACGGATTATTAAAACCAAACTTTCTTGAGAAAAAAAATCGATAAGAATTCGATAAGAGATAAGATTATCGATATTTGGAAGAATCTTTCAAAACCATGTGACCATTTGAAAACGACGTTGGAAAAATAATTCACTCCAAACGGTAAAAATTATTTTCTTTTGCTTGTTCAGTTTTTAAATCAACTCTGGCCTTTAAAACCAATCACACACACACACATAAAATGTTTATATTTTCTACCATGCAACTACGTTGTTTTGTTCAACGTTCATTGAACATGTGGACTGAAATTTGAGATTTCATTTGCAAATGGAGAAAATAATGTTTACGAAATCTTTTTCGTAAGGCACGGGAAAAATGAACTGATACGATTGAATGATAGCTTGGAAAGGGTCATTTTTCGTATTTTTGAATCTGAACAGAAAAGAAACCTTTCGCCGATTCTACTGAAGATATTGAAAATCGCGTATCTGTTATAACCAACTTGTTTGCATCAACCGAGTGGCTTCGCAAATTTAAAAAAAAAAGTATAAAAGTAAAGTATAAGTAATTTCCTCATCTTTTTCCAAACTTGAAACGGTCAAAAAAAATTTTCTATAGATGTTTTCCAAACCTTTTTGCTCACATGCGCCGATTGGCTTTGAAACCTCAGATTTCTCTTAGGGTTGCAAATATCATTTGAAACCGGGAAATGCTTTTGAAAGTCAGAAAACAAAAGTACCTTGAAATGAAGTCTTCCACAGTCATTCGATCAGCAATATCACTGTTGCCCGTTTTAAACACGTTGTACTGCCACCTGGAGTTGTACTGTCATTATGGGACTGTCAGTCGAAATACACGAACACGTTGTAGTGTCATTATCGGACTGTCAGTCGAAATAATAGTGACACCGTGAGTGACAATCATAATGACATCATGAACGGGAGTCATCGTGAACTGCTGTCTCCGCCCGTTCTAATGCTATACACGTTGTATAAAGCCCGTGAAAAAACACCCTTATTTGTGGAACATAATTATTTGTAGTGACCATAAAAACATCTGGTAGAGAAATTTCTTCTTCTTACCTCACCCCCGGAACGGCTGCTATGTAACAACAGTAAACCAACCATTCATCATTCTTCACTTCTCCCTTTTTCCTGAATGGCCGCTTTGGACCGACTGTCAATAGCCCTTATCCTTCCTTTGCATCTCTCTTCAACCCGTAGCTCACCAAACTTGTGCTAAACTAAATCTTCCCTAATACCCCATCAAACTCTTTTCTACATTGCGTGATAATAAAAACTTGAAAATAATTACGTATGAAAGAAAAGTAAACTTTTTCTCCCAATTAACTAGAAAAAAATTGGGGCGATACCGTATATTGAATCGATAATTTTTTTTAGTTACTCGATTCATCGCGAAATACCGCACACGACAACCAGCCGTGCCTTCAATTTCACTATGTTGAAGTAAGTGCTAACATCAACTCAGTGCTATACTGCTTGCGTTAGTTGCAATTCGACGTTTATCAGTTATAATAACACTGAAGTTTTTATCAACTAGCTCGCACTAGTGTGAACTACCTCATAAGCACACTAGTACTAACTTCTTTTATGGTGAAGTTAAAGGCGCGGCAGATGAAGGATCAACCAAACTAATTATTCGGAGCAACGTATTGTTATTCTCTATATCATTGACTTGAGTAGAGGGTATTCATTAATATGCATATAATTTCTTACCAACTTTCTCAAGCAAAGTGTGAAGTTCAACTGTCAATGTTACTCAACTGTCACAACTGTTACTCAACTGTCACACGAACCTAAAATTATTGCTTGGAGTGGAATCAAACCAATTCGTCTTCATCTTACATGCTCGTTACCAATAAAAACATTTTCCCTGCCTAAGCGAATTCCCCCTCACCTGCGCACCACTGCAAGGCAGAAAGCAGGTGTTTGGTCCTTGTTGGAGTGGTCCGGAATCGTCCAGTGGACCGGAAAGGACAGCAAATGATGGCATAAAAGTAGCGCATCATGCGAAGTTTTTTTTCTCCAAACTTTCATTGTATTTGTTGTCATTCCTCCATTTTGCGAGCCAAAAGAGGTCGTCTAACTTGTTGTGCTCTGATTCTATGGCTCGAAATGTGAGATTCGATAACAGAACTAGGGCAGCTTGTTAGTACCCCAAGAATGGAATTTTTTTTGGATGCAAGACTATACTATATTGAGTTCTCGAATTACTTATTGTTAGAATAAAATTGTGAAATGCGTGCAGAAGATCTTGGATCAAAACTGACCGCGAAAACGAGCAGTTATAGAGGCATTAACGACAAAAACGTACGCACTGAATTTGAAGTATGCAAAGAGAAGGTTTTTTCAAACAGAACTTAGCATCGAAAAATTTATTAATTTGATCATAAAGTTTTTCAATAAAAGGCTGATTCTTCCTTACTCTCTCTCTCTCTCTCTCTCTCTCTCTCTCTCTCTCTCTCTCTCTCTCTCTCTCTCTCTCTCTCTCTCTCTCTCTCTCTCTCTCTCTCTCTCTCTCTCTCTCTCTCTCTCTCTCTCTCTCTCTCTCTCCTTCTCTCTCTCGCTGCTTGTCTCTCGTTCTTTCTCTCTCCTTTTAATTGTTCTCTTTCTTTCTCTCTGTTTCTCATTTTCTTTCTCTTTCCTTTCCTCTCTCTCTCTCTCTCTCTCTCTCTCTCTCTCTCTCTCTAAATGAGAGCTAGCGCACTTCAAATTCACTGTCGATGTTACACTGCTTTTCCATACGACATGATGTGAGTAAATGATCAGATGTTTTATGAAAACCCAGAAGTTCCAGAAAACGAGAAAATCTGCTGAGAAGAAAAGTTAATAGACTGAGAACATACGCAAAAAACCATTGAGTAACTTTCGAATGAAAATGAATAAACGATGTATTTCTATGTCCTTTACTCCTCTGACCCTTTTCTTTCACTTTCAAACAGCCTTCTCCAAATGAAGTTTGAAGTTTGAAGTTTTATTACGCAAATTATTTTGAAACATCACGTGTAAAAGCATAAGTCAGAGGGAAGATAGAGGGTTTCTGGGGCATAGGGGGTGAAGAGGAATTAAGGGGTTCAGAGGTGTTTTCTGATGGAAGTCCCTACGGAAAGATTCGAGTTAGGGAATCGAGAATGGAAAGAATCATTGTATACCAGCCGCTCAGAATGACGCAAAAGGGAAAATTAAGAGACGTGGGGAGAGTTGTGAAAGAATGAGAAAAGGGAAGAATGCAAACGTGCAGTAAATGTTCTCACTGAAGCTTTTCAGAGAAAAAAAACATAATTGGCGCAATTATAATTCACTTTATGTATTGTTCCTCACTGAATCAACATGCCAATCTTTTTTTCTTCCTTTCAACAGGTACTTCAATTTTAATCGAAAATCATCAAACATTTTATACACAGAGAGTCATGTGGTTGTAGAAAAAAAAAGGGAATTTTTACTTTAAAGTTTTCTCTAACAAATTTGTAAAAAGTTTCAGTTTTAAAAGTTTTTTCTTGGATTTTCTGAACGGTTTGATACTACGACTGAGAACTCTGTGTTATGAGTTTCAGAAACTTTAATTACAAAGCGTCAGTTTTGAATAGAGGCCTATTAACCTCATTTGTGAGCCGTAAGGAAGTTTTTTTATCTCCAAACTTAACTACCTAGAACTGGAAAAGCTTCCTAAAAGTGTATCAGAGACAGCAGTGAACCTCCTGGGAGACGAGTGTTGGATCTCGGACAATGAGTACACCCCATGTCCCACCGTGCACATCTTCCATGATCCGCCGAATCATCTTAAGTTTACATTTGAAACGATTTTTATCTCAAAATTTGAAACTGTAATTTAAATTATTTATTGAAATACATTTTGCAATGTAACAACACGAGGAAGACTCTGCTGACAAAACTAAAGATAATTAAAAAAACTGAAAAAATAGAAAAAATATCAAAAAAATCGTAAACTTAATAGTGGAATCGTTCAGAAAGGGAAACTGATTTATGAAATCTCAGTTTCGAACTAATCGATCAACCGAATAGACAAAGTCTCATTAGGATTTTTCAAAGGACACAACAGAAATTCGTTAAGTGACATAAATAAGTCCAAGATTTTCTTCATGGTGTTTTTTCGTTGAAAAACAGGGTTCAATAATCAGATCGGACGTCTTCAACTAAACCGACCTGATTGATCTTCACGAATGTCGGAACATCATATACAGATCAGTTTTTCAGGTGAGTTTTGTTAGTGAGAAAAGTTGAAGATTGAGGGTTAACGTATAGATACAGTACCGTGCAGAAGTATACCAAAGAGTAAACTAACTCCAAAGTTAAATGTATCTTTAAAATTTTTCCACATGATTTTCCATTTTTCGGAGTGAAAAGAAATTTATTGCTGTGGGAGAACCTGCATTTGGGTCGCCGGATCTTTTGCAGCCAGAGCAGCTCTTTGAATTACAGAGCGCACGCTGGACATAGGGCAGTTCTGCAGCGCTGCAACAAATTCACTCATTCTTTCATTCAATCATTCTAGCACTCATTCATTCATTCATTTAACCTTTCATTTATTCATCCAATTATCCAATCATTCCTTCATTCCTACATACTTTCATCAGTTTTTTGAAAACTTATTTATTTTAATCTGAAGAGTGCGGCTGAATAATATAAATGTATACAATAATAAAAATGTATACAATAATATAAATGTATACAACAACATAAATGTATACAATAATATAAATGTATACCTCAAACATAGCCTGAGTATACACTTCACGATAGCTATTTACTGTATTCTGTATGTCGGTTATCTATAACTTCTTTGCACCGTCTCCTGAAAGTTCATGATCACAAGCTTTCATGAATTATTTTTTGAAGCATTTGTTTAGTTTTTTCTGAAAATTTCAATTACTCGCTTTCATCGACTTCATTTGGCAACAAATTCTTTTCTCGTTTTTTCTCAAATAAATTATCGAATTCCGCTTTCCCTCTTCAATCTTTCACATTCGGTTTCCAAATCTTTTTTTTTCAACTTTCCGGGATTATGTAGTTCACTAGACCCATAACTTCAAAAAACTTGCTTGAAAAAAAACTTCGTGGTTAACTCAGAATTCCCAGTGCTACGCCAAAGTTTCGCATTCATTTGTTCAAATTTTTTTAGTTACAAACCCCTTTTGCTCCTGTATCGGTGATGAAGCGGAACAAAGTATTCTTTGGCGATAGAGCGGTCAATAAATTGATAGAATAGTAAAAGTGGAACCGACATGAATAACTTCGTACTGTGACGGGACCTACATAGTTTTAGCGTGCTTCTCTGTGAAACCAGCTTAAAACTTGAAACCAACAAGACTATCGCTCGCATCTGGCATATTTACCATTTTATTTCTTTTCCGCCTGACTTTTAGTGTGTGAAAAGTATCCCTTTTTTTTATTTCTTTTCCGCCTGACTTTTAGTGTGTGAAAAGTATCCCTTTTTTTATTTCTTTTCCGCCTGACTTTTAGTGTGTGAAAAGTATCCCTTTTTTTATTTCTTTTCCGCCTGACTTTTAGTGTGTGAAAAGTATCCCTTTTTTTATTTCTTTTCCGCCTGACTTTTAGTGTGTGAAAAGTATCCCTTTTTTTATTTCTTTTCCGCCTGACTTTTAGTGTGTGAAAATTATCCCTTTTTTCGCATCGAAAAGGTACAAATAAAAAATGCGTGAACTTTGGTATTTACCTGTGCATTCGACTAGCTGTGAATAGATGAGTGAGAGAAGATACAAGATGGCGAGATTGTCTGCTGTGCTCATTGTATCTGAAATCATCGACGAATACGCTATTCTGAAGAATTGCTAGAAACATATTATTGATTAATTAGTTTCTTTTTACATTCACTCGTTTATTCATTCATCGATTCTTTTTACATTCACTCGTTTATTCATTCATCGATTCTTTTTACATTCACTCGTTTATTCATTCATCGATTCTTTTTACATTCACTCGTTTATTCATTCATCGATTCTTTTTACATTCACTCGTTTATTCATTCATCGATTCTTTTTACATTCACTCGTTTATTCATTCATCGATTCTTTTTACATTCACTCGTTTATTCATTCATCGATTCTTTTTACATTCACTCGTTTATTCATTCATCGATTCTTTTCACATTCACTCGTTTATTCATTCATCGATTCTTTTTACATTCACTCGTTTATTCATTCATCGATTCTTTTTACATTCACTCGTTTATTCATTCATCGATTCTTTTCACATTCACTCGTTTATTCATTCATCGATTCTTTTTACATTCACTCGTTTATTCATTCATCGATTCTTTTTACATTCACTCGTTTATTCATTCATCGATTCTTTTTACATTCACTCGTTTATTCATTCATCGATTCTTTTTACATTCACTCGTTTATTCATTCATCGATTCTTTTCACATTCACTCGTTTATTCATTCATCGATTCTTTTTACATTCACTCGTTTATTCATTCATCGATTCTTTTTACATTCACTCGTTTATTCATTCATCGATTCTTTTTACATTCACTCGTTTATTCATTCATCGATTCTTTTTACATTCACTCGTTTATTCATTCATCGATTCTTTTCACATTCACTCGTTTATTCATTCATCGATTCTTTTTACATTCACTCGTTTATTCATTCATCGATTCTTTTTACATTCACTCGTTTATTCATTCATCGATTCTTTTCACATTCACTCGTTTATTCATTCATCGATTCTTTTCACATTCACTCGTTTATTCATTCATCGATTCTTTTTACATTCACTCGTTTATTCATTCATCGATTCTTTTTACATTCACTCGTTTATTCATTCATCGATTCTTTTTACATTCACTCGTTTATTCATTCATCGATTCTTTTCACATTCACTCGTTTATTCATTCATCGATTCTTTTTACATTCACTCGTTTATTCATTCATCGATTCTTTTTACATTCACTCGTTTATTCATTCATCGATTCTTTTTACATTCACTCGTTTATTCATTCATCGATTCTTTTCACATTCACTCGTTTATTCATTCATCGATTCTTTTTACATTCACTCGTTTATTCATTCATCGATTCTTTTTACATTCACTCGTTTATTCATTCATCGATTCTTTTCACATTCACTCGTTTATTCATTCATCGATTCTTTTCACATTCACTCGTTTATTCATTCATCGATTCTTTTTACATTCACTCGTTTATTCATTCATCGATTCTTTTTACATTCACTCGTTTATTCATTCATCGATTCTTTTCACATTCACTCGTTTATTCATTCATCGATTCTTTTTACATTCACTCGTTTATTCATTCATCGATTCTTTTTACATTCACTCGTTTATTCATTCATCGATTCTTTTTACATTCACTCGTTTATTCATTCATCGATTCTTTTTACATTCACTCGTTTATTCATTCATCGATTCTTTTTACATTCACTCGTTTATTCATTCATCGATTCTTTTCACATTCACTCGTTTATTCATTCATCGATTCTTTTTACATTCACTCGTTTATTCATTCATCGATTCTTTTTACATTCACTCGTTTATTCATTCATCGATTCTTTTTACATTCACTCGTTTATTCATTCATCGATTCTTTTCACATTCACTCGTTTATTCATTCATCAATTCTTTTTACATTCACTCGTTTATTCATTCATCGATTCTTTTTACATTCACTCGTTTATTCATTCATCGATTCTTTTCACATTCACTCGTTTATTCATTCATCGATTCTTTTTACATTCACTCGTTTATTCATTCATCGATTCTTTTTACATTCACTCGTTTATTCATTCATCGATTCTTTTTACATTCACTCGTTTATTCATTCATCGATTCTTTTTACATTCACTCGTTTATTCATTCATCGATTCTTTTCACATTCACTCGTTTATTCATTCATTGATTCTTTTTACATTCACTCGTTTATTCATTCATCGATTCTTTTTACATTCACTCGTTTATTCATTCATCGATTCTTTTTACATTCACTCGTTTATTCATTCATCGATTCTTTTTACATTCACTCGTTTATTCATTCATCGATTCTTTTCACATTCACTCGTTTATTCATTCATCGATTCTTTTTAAATTCACTCGTTTATTCATTCATCGATTCTTTTTACATTCACTCGTTTATTCATTCATCGATTCTTTTTACATTCACTCGTTTATACATTCATCGATTCACCTTTTTTTCTGTGCACAAATGGTACTTGAGAACATTAATTATTGCTGGCAAGCATCTCAACAGTGGTTTTATTTTAGTAAGTTCAGAACACAAATGACGAGAATAAGTTAAATAATGCAAACTACTTTCGTAAGACAAATGACTTCATGACTCATGTCAAAAATCTAACTTGTTTATGAAAAAAATAATCACACATAAAAGTCTTTGAAAAACATGGAACGTTTTTTACGAGGCTATAGCCTATAAAATCTGTGTCTCGTCATTCTATTCTCGTCATTCAAAAATATAAATCTGTGTCTCGTCCTTCTTGTTTTAAGTAAACTGATTATGGAAAATGTATTCAAGTAAACGGTAAGTTTCTGCTCGGTGAACATACAGTCCAAATGAATTGAAAGACGCTTGAAATTGATGCTTCGATCAGGCGAATGCTTTTTCGTAACTTGTGACTAGGAAATGTGATAATTATTTTTTCTATTACCCAATCACTTGACGACCAAGTTCATAGTCATGAAGAGCCATCCACAGAAATCCCCGAATCCCCTTCTCTATATGTGGCTCATAGTCATTAAGAGCCATCCACAGAAATCCCCGAATCCCCTTCTCTATATGCGGCCCATAGTAATTAAGAGCCATCCACAGAAATCCCCCAATACCCTTCTCTCTATGCGGCCCATAGTAATGAAGAGCCATCCACAGAAATCCCCAATCCCTTTCTGTCTATGCGGCCCATAGTCATGAAGAGCCATCCACAGAAATCCCGCAATCCTCTTCTCTCTATGTGGCTCATAGTCATGAAGAGCCATCCACAGAAATCTCCCAATCCCCTTCTCTCAAATCGACCCATAGTCATGAAGAGCCATCCTCAAAAATTCCTCAATCCCCTTCTCTCTATGCGGCCCATATTCAATAAGAGCCATCCACATTAATCCCCCAATCCCCTTCTCTCTATGCGGCCCATAGTCATGGAGAGCCATCCTCAGAAATTCCCCAATCCCCTTCTCTCTATGCGGCCCATAGTCATGAAGAGCCATTCACAGAAATCCCCCAATACCCTTCTCTCTATGCGGCCCATAGTCATGAAGAGCCATCCACAGAAATCCCCAATCCCTTTCTGTCTATGCGGCCCATAGTCATGAAGAGCCATCCACAGAAATCCCGCAATCCTCTTCTCTCTATGTGGCTCATAGTCATGAAGAGCCATCCACAGAAATCTCCCAATCCCCTTCTCTCAAATCGACCCATAGTCATGAAGAGCCATCCTCAAAAATTCCTCAATCCCCTTCTCTCTATGCGGCCCATATTCAATAAGAGCCATCCACATTAATCCCCCAATCCCCTTCTCTCTATGCGGCCCATAGTCATGGAGAGCCATCCTCAGAAATTCCCCAATCCCCTTCTCTCTATGCGGCCCATAGTCATGAAGAGCCATTCACAGAAATCCCCCAATACCCTTCTCTCTATGCGGCCCATAGTCATGAAGAGCCATCCACAGAAATCCCCAATCCCTTTCTGTCTATGCGGCCCATAGTCATGAAGAGCCATCCACAGAAATCCCGCAATCCTCTTCTCTCTATGTGGCTCATAGTCATGAAGAGCCATCCACAGAAATCTCCCAATCCCCTTCTCTCAAATCGACCCATAGTCATGAAGAGCCATCCTCAAAAATTCCTCAATCCCCTTCTCTCTATGCGGCCCATATTCAATAAGAGCCATCCACATTAATCCCCCAATCCCCTTCTCTCTATGCGGCCCATAGTCATGGAGAGCCATCCTCAGAAATTCCCCAATCCCCTTCTCTCTATGCGGCCCATAGTCATGAAGAGCCATTCACAGAAATCCCCCAATACCCTTCTCTCTATGCGGCCCATAGTCATGAAGAGCCATCCACAGAAATCCCCAATCCCTTTCTGTCTATGCGGCCCATAGTCATGAAGAGCCATCCACAGAAATCCCGCAATCCTCTTCTCTCTATGTGGCTCATAGTCATGAAGAGCCATCCACAGAAATCTCCCAATCCCCTTCTCTCAAATCGACCCATAGTCATGAAGAGCCATCCTCAAAAATTCCTCAATCCCCTTCTCTCTATGCGGCCCATATTCAATAAGAGCCATCCACATTAATCCCCCAATCCCCTTCTCTCTATGCGGCCCATAGTCATGGAGAGCCATCCTCAGAAATTCCCCAATCCCCTTCTCTCTATGCGGCCCATAGTCATGAAGAGCCATTCACAGAAATCCCCCAATACCCTTCTCTCTATGCGGCCCATAGTCATGAAGAGCCATCCACAGAAATCCCCAATCCCTTTCTGTCTATGCGGCCCATAGTCATGAAGAGCCATCCACAGAAATCCCGCAATCCTCTTCTCTCTATGTGGCTCATAGTCATGAAGAGCCATCCACAGAAATCTCCCAATCCCCTTCTCTCAAATCGACCCATAGTCATGAAGAGCCATCCTCAAAAATTCCTCAACCCCCTTCTCTCTATGCGGCCCATATTCAATAAGAGCCATCCACATTAATCCCCCAATCCCCTTCTCTCTATGCGGCCCATAGTCATGGAGAGCCATCCTCAGAAATTCCCCAATCCCCTTCTCTCTATGCGGCCCATAGTCATAAAGAGCCATTCACAGAAATCCCCCAAGCCCCTTCTATCTATGCGGCCCATAGTAATGAAGAGTCATCCACAGAAATCCTTCAATCCCCTTCTCTCTATGCGGCCCATAGTAATGAAGAGCCATCCACAGAAAACCCCCAATCCCTTTCTCTCTATGCGGCCCATAGTCATGAGGAGCCATCCACAGAAATCCACCAATCCTCTTCTCTCTATGCGGCTCATAGTAATGAAGAGCCATCCACAGAAAACCCCCAATCCCTTTCTCTCTATGCGGCCCATAGTCATGAGGAGCCATCCACAGAAATCCACCAATCCTCTTCTCTCTATGCGGCTCATATTCATGAAGAGCCATCCACAGAAATCCCCCAATCCTCTTCTCACTATGCGGCTCATAGTCATGAAGAGCCATCCTCAGAAATCCCTCAATCTCCTTCTCTCTATGCGGCCCATAGTCAATAAGAGCCATCCACATTAATCCCCCAATCCCTTTCTCTCTATGCGGCCCATAGTCATGAAGAGCCATCCTCAGAAATCCCCCAATCCCCTTCTCTCTATGCGACTCAAAGTCATGAAGAGCCATCCACATCAGTCCCCCAATCCCCTTCTCTCTATGCGGCCCATAGTCATGGAGAGCCATCCTCAGAAATCCCCCAATCCCCTTCTCTCTATGCGGCCCATAGTAATGAAGAGCCATCCACAGAAATCCCCCAATCCCCTCCTCTCTATGCCGCCCATAGTAATGAAGAGCCATTCACAGAAATCCCCCAATCCCCTTCTCTCTATGCGGCCCATAGTCATGAAGAGCCATTCATAGAATTCCCCCAATCCCCTTCTCTCTATGCGGCCCATAGTCATAAAAAGCCATCCACAGAAATCCCCCAATCCTCTTCTCTCTATGCCGCCCATAGTAATGAAGAGCCATCCACAGAAATCCTCCAATCCCCTTCTCTCTATGCGGCCCATAGTCATAAAGAGCCATTCACAGAAATCCCCCAATCCCCTTCTCTCTATGCCGCCCATAGTCATGAAGAGCCATCCTCAGAAATTCCCCAATCCCCTTCTCTCTATGCGGCCCATAGTCATGAAGAGCCATTCACAGAAATCTCCTTCTCTCTATGCGGCCCATAGTCATAAAGAGCCATTCACAGAAATCCCCCAATCCCCTTCTCTCTATGCCGCCCATGGTATCGAAGAGCCATTCACAGAAATCCTTCACTCCCCTTCTCTCTATGCGGCCCATAGTAATGAAGAGCCATCCACAGAAAACCCCCAATCCCTTTCTCTCTATGCGGCCCATAGTCATGAGGAGCCATCCACAGAAATCCACCAATCCTCTTCTCTCTATGCGGCTCATATTCATGAAGAGCCATCCACAGAAATCCCCCAATCCTCTTCTCTCTATGCGGCTCATAGTCATGAAGAGCCATCCTCAGAAATCCCTCAATCTCCTTCTCTCTATGCGGCCCATAGTCAATAAGAGCCATCCACATTAATCCCCCAATCCCCTTCTCTCTATGCGGCCCATAGTCATGAAGAGCCATCCTCAGAAATCCCCCAATCCCCTTCTCTCTATGCGGCCCATAGTCATGAAGAGCCATTCATAGAATTCCCCCAATCCCTTCTCTCTATGCGGCCATAGTCATAAAGAGCCATCCACAGAAATCCCCCAATCCTCTTCTCTCTATGCCGCACATAGTAATTAAGAACCATCCACAGAAATCCTCCAATCCCCTTCTCTCTATGCGGCCCATAGTCATGAAGAGCCATTCACAGAAATCCCCCAATCCCCTTCTCTCTATGCGGCCCATAGTCATAAAGAGCCATCCACAGAAATCCCCCAATCCTCTTCTCTCTATGCCGCCCATAGTAATGAAGAGCCATCCACAGAAATCCTCCAATCCCCTTCTCTCTATGCGGCCCATAGTCATAAAGAGCCATTCACAGAAATCCCCCAATCTCCTTCTCTCTATGCCGCCCATAGTCATGGAGTGCCATCCACATTAATCCCCCAATCCCCTTCTCTCTATGCGGCCCATAGTCATGGAGAGCCATCCTCAGAAATTCCCCAATCCCCTTCTCTCTATGCGGCCCATAGTCATGAAGAGCCATTCACAGAAATCCCCCAATCCCCTTCTCTCTATGCGGCCCATAGTCATGAAGAGCAATCCACAGAAATCCCCCGATCCTCTTCTCTCTATGTCGCCCATAGTAATGAAGAGCCATCCACAGAAATCCTCCAATCCCCTTCTCTCTATGCGGCCCATAGTCATAAAGAGCCATTCACAGAAATCCCCCAATCCCCTTCTATCTGTGCCGCCCATAGTATTGAAGAGCCATTCACAGAAATCCTTCAATCCCCTTCTCTCTATGCGGCCCATAGTAATGAAGAGCCATCCACAGAAAACCCCAATCCCTTTCTCTCTATGCGGCCCATAGTCATGAAGAGCCATCCACAGAAATCCACCAATCCTCTTCTCTCTATGCGGCTCATATTCATGAAGAGCCATCCACAGAAATCCCCCAATCCTCTTCTCTCTATGCGGCTCATAGTCATGAAGAGCCATCCTCAGAAGTCCCTCAATCTCCTTCTCTCTATGCGGCCCATAGTCAATAAGAGCCATCCACATTAATCCCCCAATCCCCTTCTCTCTATGCGGCCCATAGTCGTGAAGAGCCATCCTCAGAAATCCCCCAATCCCCTTCTCTCTATGCGACTCAAAGTCATGAAGAGCCATCCTCAGAAATTCCCCAATCCCCTTCTCTCTATGCTTCCCATAGTCATGAAGAGCCATTCACAGAAATCTCCCAATCTCCTTCTCTCTATGCGGCCCATAGTCATAAAGAGCCATTCACAGAAATCCCCCAATCCCCTTCTCTCTATGCCGCCCATGGTATTGAAGAGCCATTCACAAAAATCCTTCAATCCCCTTCTCTCTATGCGGCCCATAGTAATGAAGAGCCATCCACAGAAAACCCCCAATCCCTTTCTCTCTATGCGGCCCATAGTCATGAGGAGCCATCCACAGAAATCCACCAATCCTCTTCTCTCTATGCGGCTCATATTCATGAAGAGCCATCCACAGAAATCCCCCAATCCTCTTCTCTCTATGCGGCTCATAGTCATGAAGAGCCATCCTCAGAAATCCCTCAATCTCCTTCTCTCTATGCGGCCCATAGTCAATAAGAGCCATCCACATTAATCCCCCATTCCCCTTCTCTCTATGCGGCCCATAGTCATGAAGAGCCATCCTCAGAAATCCCCCAATCCCCTTCTCTCTATGCGACTCAAAGTCATGAAGAGCCATCCACATCAGTCCCCCAATCCCCTTCTCTCTATGCGGTCCATAGTCATGGAGAGCCATCCTCAGAAATCCCCCAATCCCCTTCTCTCTATGCGGCCCATAGTAATGAAGAGCCATCCACAGAAATCCCCCAATCCCCTCCTCTCTATGCCGCCCATAGTAATGAAGAGCCATTCACAGAAATCCCCCAATCCCCTTCTCTCTATGCGGCCCATAGTCATGAAGAGCCATTCATAGAATTCCCCCAATCCCCTTCTCTCTATGCGGCCATAGTCATAAAGAGCCATCCACAGAAATCCCCCAATCCTCTTCTCTCTATGCCGCACATAGTAATGAAGAGCCATCCACAGAAATCCTCCAATCCCCTTCTCTCTATGCGGCCCATAGTAATGAAGAGCCATCCACAGAAATCCTCCAATCCCCTTCTCTCTATGCGGCCCATAGTCATGAAGAGCCATTCACAGAAATCTCCTTCTCTCTATGCGGCCCATAGTCATAAAGAGCCATTCACAGAAATCCCCCAATCCCCTTCTCTCTATGCCGCCCATGGTATTGAAGAGCCATCCACAGAAATCCACCAATCCTCTTCTCTCTATGCGGCTCATATTCATGAAGAGCCATCCACAGAAATCCCCCAATCCTCTTCTCTCTATGCGGCTCATAGTCATGAAGAGCCATCCTCAGAAATCCCTCAATCTCCTTCTCTCTATGCGGCCCATAGTCAATAAGAGCCATCCACATTAATCCCCCAATCCCCTTCTCTCTATGCGGCCCATAGTCATGAAGAGCCATCCTCAGAAATCCCCCAATCCCCTTCTCTCTATGCGGCCCATAGTCATGAAGAGCCATTCATAGAATTCCCCCAATCCCCTTCTCTCTATGCGGCCATAGTCATAAAGAGCCATCCACAGAAATCCCCCAATCCTCTTCTCTCTATGCCGCACATAGTAATTAAGAACCATCCACAGAAATCCTCCAATCCCCTTCTCTCTATGCGGCCCATAGTCATAAAGAGCCATTCACAGAAATCCCCCAATCCCCTTCTCTCTATGCGGCCCATAGTCATAAAGAGCCATCCACAGAAATCCCCCAATCCTCTTCTCTCTATGCCGCCCATAGTAATGAAGAGCCATCCACAGAAATCCTCCAATCCCCTTCTCTCTATGCGGCCCATAGTCATAAAGAGCCATTCACAGAAATCCCCCAATCTCCTTCTCTCTATGCCGCCCATAGTCATGGAGTGCCATCCACATTAATCCCCCAATCCCCTTCTCTCTATGCGGCCCATAGTCATGGAGAGCCATCCTCAGAAATTCCCCAATCCCCTTCTCTCTATGCGGCCCATAGTCATGAAGAACCATTCACAGAAATCCCCCAATCCCCTTCTCTCTATGCGGCCCATAGTCATGAAGAGCCATCCACAGAAATCCCCCAATCCTCTTCTCTCTATGTCGCCCATAGTAATGAAGAGCCATCCACAGAAATCCTCCAATCCCCTTCTCTCTATGCGGCCCATAGTCATGAAGAGCCATCCACAGAAATCCTCCAATCCCCTTCTCTCTATGCGGCCCATAGTCATGAAGAGCCATTCACAGAAATCCCCCAATCCCCTTCTCTCTATGCGGCCCATAGTCATGGAGAGCCATCCTCAGAAATTCCCCAATCCCCTTCTCTCTATGCGGCCCATAGTCATGAAGAGCCATCCACAGAAATCCTCCAATCCCCTTCTCTCTATGCGGCCATAGTCATAAAGAGCCATCCACAGAAATCCCCCAATCCTCTTCTCTCTATGCCGCACATAGTAATGAAGAGCCATCCACAGAAATCCTCCAATCCCCTTCTCTCTATGCGGCCCATAGTCATGAAGAGCCATTCACAGAAATCCCCCAATCCCCTTCTCTCTATGCGGCCCATAGTCATAAAGAGCCATCCACAGAAATCCCCCAATCCTCTTCTCTCTATGCCGCCCATAGTAATGAAGAGCCATCCACAGAAATCCTCCAATCCCCTTCTCTCTATGCGGCCCATAGTCATAAAGAGCCATTCACAGAAATCCCCCAATCCCCTTCTCTCTATGCCGCCCATAGTCATGGAGAGCCATCCTCAGAAATTCCCCAATCCCCTTCTCTCTATGCGGCCCATAGTCATGAAGAGCCATTCACAGAAATCTCCCAATCTCCTTCTCTCTATGCGGCCCATAGTCATAAAGAGCCATTCACAGAAATCCCCCAATCCCCTTCTCTCTATGCCGCCCATGGTATTGAAGAGCCATTCACAGAAATCCTTCAATCCCCTTCTCTCTATGCGGCCCATAGTAATGAAGAGCCATCCACAGAAAACCCCCAATCCCTTTCTCTCTATGCGGCCCATAGTCATGAGGAGCCATCCACAGAAATCCACCAATCCTCTTCTCTTTATGCGGCTCATAGTCATGAAGAGCCATCCTCAGAAATCCCTCAATCTCCTTCTCTCTATGCGGCCCATAGTCAATAAGAGCCATCCTCAGAAATTCCCCAATCCCCTTCTCTCTATGCGGCCCATAGTCATGAAGAGCCATTCACAGAAATCCCCCAATCTCCTTCTCTCTATGCGGCCCATAGTCATGAAGAGCCATCCACAGAAATCCCCCAATCCTCTTCTCTCTATGCCGCCCAAAGTAATTAAGAGCCATCCACAGAAATCCCCCAATACCCTTCTCTCTATGCGGCCCATAGTAATGAAGAGCCATCCACAGAAATCCCCAATCCCTTTCTCTCTATGCGGTCCATAGTCATAAAGAGCCATCCACAGAAATCCCCCAATCCTCTTCTCTCTATGCGGCTCATAGTCATGAAGAGCCATCCACAGAAATCTTCCAATCCCCTTCTCTCAATTCGACCCATAGTCATGAAGAGCCATCCTCAAAAATCCCTCAATCCCCTTCTCTCTATGCGGCCCATATTCAATAAGAGCCATCCACATTAATCCCCCAATCCCCTTCTCTCTATGCGGCCCATAGTCATGGAGAGCCATCCTCAGAAATTCCCCAATCCCCTTCTCTCTATGCGGCCCATAGTCATGAAGAGCCATCCACCGAAATCCCCCAATCCTCTTCTCTCTATGTCGCCCATAGTAATGAAGAGCCATCCACAGAAATCCTCCAATCCCCTTCTCTCTATGCGGCCCATAGTCATAAAGAGCCATTCACAGAAATCCCCCAATCCCCTTCTATCTATGCCGCCCATAGTATTGAAGAGCCATTCACAGAAATCCTTCAATCCCCTTCTCTCTATACGGCCCATAGTAATGAAGAGCCATCCACAGAAAACCCCCAATCCCTTTCTCTCTATGCGGCTCATAGTCATGAAGAGCCATCCTCAAAAATCCCTCAATCTCCTTCTCTCTATGCGGCCCATAGTCAATAAGAGCCATCCACATTAATCCCCCATTCCCCTTCTCTCTATGCGGCCCATAGTCATGAAGAGCCATCCTCAGAAATCCCCCAATCCCCTTCTCTCTATGCGACTCAAAGTCATGAAGAGCCATCCACATCAGTCCCCCAATCCCCTTCTCTCTATGCGGTCCATAGTCATGGAGAGCCATCCTCAGAAATCCCCCAATCCCCTCCTCTCTATGCCGCCCATAGTAATGAAGAGCCATTCACAGAAATCCCCCAATCCCCTTCTCTCTATGCGGCCCATAGTCATGAAGAGCCATTCATAGAATTCCCCCAATCCCCTTCTCTCTATGCGGCCATAGTCATAAAGAGCCATCCACAGAAATCCCCCAATCCTCTTCTCTCTATGCCGCACATAGTAATGAAGAGCCATCCACAGAAATCCTCCAATCCCCTTCTCTCTATGCGGCCCATAGTCATGAAGAGCCATTCACAGAAATCCCCCAATCCCCTTCTCTCTATGCGGCCCATAGTCATAAAGAGCCATCCACAGAAATCCCCCAATCCTCTTCTCTCTATGCCGCCCATAGTAATGAAGAGCCATCCACAGAAATCCTCCAATCCCCTTCTCTCTATGCGGCCCATAGTCATAAAGAGCCATTCACAGAAATCCCCCAATCCCCTTCTCTCTATGCCGCCCATAGTCATGGAGAGCCATCCTCAGAAATTCCCCAATCCCCTTCTCTCTATGCGGCCCATAGTCATGAAGAGCCATTCACAGAAATCTCCCAATCTCCTTCTCTCTATGCGGCCCATAGTCATAAAGAGCCATTCACAGAAATCCCCCAATCCCCTTCTCTCTATGCCGCCCATGGTATTGAAGAGCCATTCACAGAAATCCTTCAATCCCCTTCTCTCTATGCGGCCCATAGTAATGAAGAGCCATCCACAGAAAACCCCCAATCCCTTTCTCTCTATGCGGCCCATAGTCATGAGGAGCCATCCACAGAAATCCACCAATCCTCTTCTCTTTATGCGGCTCATAGTCATGAAGAGCCATCCTCAGAAATCCCTCAATCTCCTTCTCTCTATGCGGCCCATAGTCAATAAGAGCCATCCTCAGAAATTCCCCAATCCCCTTCTCTCTATGCGGCCCATAGTCATGAAGAGCCATTCACAGAAATCCCCCAATCTCCTTCTCTCTATGCGGCCCATAGTCATGAAGAGCCATCCACAGAAATCCCCCAATCCTATTCTCTCTATGCCGCCCAAAGTAATTAAGAGCCATCCACAGAAATCCCCCAATACCCTTCTCTCTATGCGGCCCATAGTAATGAAGAGCCATCCACAGAAATCCCCAATCCCTTTCTCTCTATGCGGTCCATAGTCATAAAGAGCCATCCACAGAAATCCCCCAATCCTCTTCTCTCTATGCGGCTCATAGTCATGAAGAGCCATCCACAGAAATCTTCCAATCCCCTTCTCTCAATTCGACCCATAGTCATGAAGAGCCATCCTCAAAAATCCCTCAATCCCCTTCTCTCTATGCGGCCCATATTCAATAAGAGCCATCCACATTAATCCCCCAATCCCCTTCTCTCTATGCGGCCCATAGTCATGGAGAGCCATCCTCAGAAATTCCCCAATCCCCTTCTCTCTATGCGGCCCATAGTCATGAAGAGCCATTCACAGAAATCCTCCAATCCCCTTCTCTCTATGCGGCCCATAGTCATGAAGAGCCATCCACAGAAATCCCCCAATCCTCTTCTCTCTATGTCGCCCATAGTAATGAAGAGCCATCCACAGAAATCCTCCAATCCCCTTCTCTCTATGCGGCCCATAGTCATAAAGAGCCATTCACAGAAATCCCCCAATCCCCTTCTATCTATGCCGCCCATAGTATTGAAGAGCCATTCACAGAAATCCTTCAATCCCCTTCTCTCTATGCGGCCCATAGTAATGAAGAGCCATCCACAGAAAACCCCCAATCCCTTTCTCTCTATGCGGCCCATAGTCATGAAGAGCCATCCACAGAAATCCACCAATCCTCTTCTCTCTATGCGGCTCATATTCATGAAGAGCCATCCACAGAAATCCCCCAATCCTCTTCTCTCTATGCGGCTCATAGTCATGAAGAGCCATCCTCAGAAGTCCCTCAATCTCCTTCTCTCTATGCGGCCCATAGTCAATAAGAGCCATCCACATTAATCCCCCAATCCCCTTCTCTCTATGCGGCCCATAGTCATGAAGAGCCATCCTCAGAAATCCCCCAATCCCCTTCTCTCTATGCGACTCAAAGTCATGAAGAGCCATCCACATCAATCCCCCAATCCCCTTCTCTCTATGCGGCCCATAGTCATGGAGAGCCATCCTCAGAAATCCCCCAATCCCCTTCTCTCTATGCGGCCCATAGTCATAAAGAGCCATTCACAGAAATCCCCCAATCCCCTTCTATCTATGCCGCCCATAGTATTGAAGAGCCATTCACAGAAATCCTTCAATCCCCTTCTCTCTATGCGGCCCATAGTAATGAAGAGCCATCCACAGAAAACCCCCAATCCCTTTCTCTCTATGCGGCCCATAGTCATGAAGAGCCATCCACAGAAATCCACCAATCCTCTTCTCTCTATGCGGCTCATATTCATGAAGAGCCATCCACAGAAATCCCCCAATCCTCTTCTCTCTATGCGGCTCATAGTCATGAAGAGCCATCCTCAGAAGTCCCTCAATCTCCTTCTCTCTATGCGGCCCATAGTCAATAAGAGCCATCCACATTAATCCCCCAATCCCCTTCTCTCTATGCGGCCCATAGTCATGAAGAGCCATCCTCAGAAATCCCCCAATCCCCTTCTCTCTATGCGACTCAAAGTCATGAAGAGCCATCCACATCAATCCCCCAATCCCCTTCTCTCTATGCGGCCCATAGTCATGGAGAGCCATCCTCAGAAATCCCCCAATCCCCTTCTCTCTATGCGGCCCATAGTAATGAAGAGCCATTCTCAGAAATCCCCCAATCCCCTTCTCTATATGCGGCCCATAGTCTTGAAGAGCCATTCACAGAATTCCCCCAATCCCCTTCTCTCTATGCGGCCCATAGTCATAAAGAGCCATCCACAGAAATCCCCCAATCCTCTTCTCTCTATGCCGCCCATAGTAATGAAGAGCCATCCACAGAAATCCTCCAATCCCCTTCTCTCTATGCGGCCCATAGTCATAAAGAGCCATTCACAGAAATCCCCCAATCCCCTTCTCTCTATGCCGCCCATAGTAATGAAGAGCCATTCACAGAAATCCTCCAATCCCCTTCTCTCTATGCGGCCCATAGTAATGGAGAGCCATCCACAGAAATACCCCAATCCCTTTCTCTCTATGCGGCCCATAGTCATGAAGAGCCATCCACAGAAATCCACCAATCCTCTTCTCCCTATGCGGCTCATAGTCATGAAGAGCCATCCACAGAAATCCCCCAATCCTCTTCTCTCTATGCGGCTCATAGTCATGAAGAGCCATCCACAGAATTCCCCCAATCCTTTTCTCTCTATGCGGCCCATAGTCATAAAGAGCCATCCACAGAAATCCCCCAATCCTCTTCTCTCTATGCCGCCCATAGTAATGAAGAGCCATCCACAGAAATCCTCCAATCCCCTTCTCTCTATGCGGCCCATAGTCATAAAGAGCCATTCACAGAAATCCCCCAATCCCCTTCTCTCTATGCGGCCCATAGTCATAAAGAGCCATTCACAGAAATCCCCCAATCTCCTTCTCTCTATGCGGCCCATAGTCATGAAGAGCCATCCACAGAAATCCTCCAATCCCCTTCTCTCTATGCGGCCCATAGTAATGAAGAGCCATCCACAGAAATCCTCCAATCCCCTTCTCTTTATGCGGCCCATAGTCATAAAGAGCCATTCACAGAAATCCCCCAATCTCCTTCTCTCTATGCGGCCCATAGTCATGAAGAGCCATCCACAGAAATCCCCCAATCCTCTTCTCTCTATGCGGCCCATAGTCATGAAGAGCCATCCACAGAAATCCCCCAATCCCCTTCTCTCTATGCGGCCCATAGTCATAAAGAGCCATTCACAGAAATCCCCCAATCCCCTTCTATCTATGCCGCCCATAGTATTGAAGAGCCATTCACAGAAATCCTTCAATCCCCTTCTCTCTATGCGGCCCATAGTCTTGAAGAGCCATTCACAGAATTCCCCCAATCCCCTTCTCTCTATGCGGCCCATAGTCATAAAGAGCCATCCACAGAAATCCCCCAATCCTCTTCTCTCTATGCCGCCCATAGTAATGAAGAGCCATCCACAGAAATCCTCCAATCCCCTTCTCTCTATGCGGCCCATAGTCATAAAGAGCCATTCACAGAAATCCCCCAATCCCCTTCTCTCTATGCCGCCCATAGTAATGAAGAGCCATTCACAGAAATCCTCCAATCCCCTTCTCTCTATGCGGCCCATAGTAATGGAGAGCCATCCACAGAAATACCCCAATCCCTTTCTCTCTATGCGGCCCATAGTCATGAAGAGCCATCCACAGAAATCCACCAATCCTCTTCTCCCTATGCGGCTCATAGTCATGAAGAGCCATCCACAGAAATCCCCCAATCCTCTTCTATCTATGCCGCCCATAGTATTGAAGAGCCATTCACAGAAATCCTTCAATCCCCTTCTCTCTATGCGGCCCATAGTAATGAAGAGCCATCCACAGAAAACCCCCAATCCCCTTCTCTCTATGCGGCCCATAGTAATGAAGAGCCATCCACAGAAAACCCCCAATCCCCTTCTCTCTATGCGGCCCATAGTAATGAAGAGCCATCCACAGAAAACCCCCAATCCCTTTCTCTCTATGCGGCCCATAGTCATGAAGAGCCATCCACAGAAATCCACCATTCCTCTTCTCTCTATGCGGCTCATATTCATGAAGAGCCATCCACAGAAATCCCCCAATCCTCTTCTCTCTATGCGGCTCATAGTCATGAAGAGCCATCCTCAGAAGTCCCTCAATCTCCTTCTCTCTATGCGGCCCATAGTCAATAAGAGCCATCCACATTAATCCCCAATCCCCTTCTCTCTATGCGGCCCATAGTCATGAAGAGCCATCCTCAGAAATCCCCCAATCCCCTTCTCTCTATGCGACTCAAAGTCATAAAGAGCCATTCACAGAAATCCCCCAATCCCCTTCTATCTATGCCGCCCATAGTATTGAAGAGCCATTCACAGAAATCCTTCAATCCCCTTCTCTCTATGCGGCCCATAGTAATGAAGAGCCATCCACAGAAATCCCCCAATCCCCTCTCTCTATGCCGCCCATAGTAATGAAGAGCCATTCTCAGAAATCCCCCAATCCCCTTCTCTCTATGCGGCCCATAGTCATGAAGAGCCATTCACAGAATTCCCCCAATCCCCTTCTCTCTATGCGGCCCATAGTCATAAAGAGCCATCCACAGAAATCCCCCAATCCTCTTCTCTCTATGCCGCCCATAGTAATGAAGAGCCATCCACAGAAATCCTCCAATCCCCTTCTCTCTATGCGACTCAAAGTCATGAAGAGCCATCCACATCAATCCCCCAATCCCCTTCTCTCTATGCGGCCCATAGTCATGGAGAGCCATCCACAGAAATCCTCCAATCCCCTTCTCTCTATGCGGCCCATAGTCATGGAGAGCCATCCTCAGAAATCCCCCAATCCCCTTCTCTCTATGCGGCCCATAGTCAGTAAGAGCCATCCACGTTAATCCCCCAATCCCCTTCTCTCTATGCGGCCCATAGTCATGGAGAGCCATCTTCAGAAATCCCCCAATCCCCTTCTCTCTATGCGGCCCATAGTAATGAAGAGCCATCCACAGAAATCCCCAATCCCTTTCTCTCTATGTGGTCCATAGTCATGAAGAGCCATCCACAGAAATCCCCCAATCCCCTTCTCTCTATGCGGCCCATAGTCATGAAGAGCCATTCACAGAAATCCCCCAATCCCCTTCTCTCTATGCCGCCCATAGTAATGAAGAGCCATCCACAGAAATCCTCCAATCCCCTTCTCTCTATGCGGCCCATAGTCATAAAGAGCCATTCACAGAAATCCCCCAATCCCCTTCTCTCTATGCCGCCCATAGTAATGAAGAGCCATTCACAGAAATCCTCCAATCCCCTTCTCTCTATGCGGCCCATAGTAATGGAGAGCCATCCACAGAAATACCCCAATCCCTTTCTCTCTATGCGGCCCATAGTCATGAAGAGCCATCCACAGAAATCCACCAATCCTCTTCTCCCTATGCGGCTCATAGTCATGAAGAGCCATCCACAGAAATCCCCCAATCCTCTTCTATCTATGCCGCCCATAGTATTGAAGAGCCATTCACAGAAATCCTTCAATCCCCTTCTCTCTATGCGGCCCATAGTAATGAAGAGCCATCCACAGAAAACCCCCAATCCCCTTCTCTCTATGCGGCCCATAGTAATGAAGAGCCATCCACAGAAAACCCCCAATCCCCTTCTCTCTATGCGGCCCATAGTAATGAAGAGCCATCCACAGAAAACCCCCAATCCCTTTCTCTCTATGCGGCCCATAGTCATGAAGAGCCATCCACAGAAATCCACCATTCCTCTTCTCTCTATGCGGCTCATATTCATGAAGAGCCATCCACAGAAATCCCCCAATCCTCTTCTCTCTATGCGGCTCATAGTCATGAAGAGCCATCCTCAGAAGTCCCTCAATCTCCTTCTCTCTATGCGGCCCATAGTCAATAAGAGCCATCCACATTAATCCCCAATCCCCTTCTCTCTATGCGGCCCATAGTCATGAAGAGCCATCCTCAGAAATCCCCCAATCCCCTTCTCTCTATGCGACTCAAAGTCATAAAGAGCCATTCACAGAAATCCCCCAATCCCCTTCTATCTATGCCGCCCATAGTATTGAAGAGCCATTCACAGAAATCCTTCAAACCCCTTCTCTCTATGCGGCCCATAGTAATGAAGAGCCATCCACAGAAATCCCCCAATCCCCTCTCTCTATGCCGCCCATAGTAATGAAGAGCCATTCTCAGAAATCCCCCAATCCCCTTCTCTCTATGCGGCCCATAGTCATGAAGAGCCATTCACAGAATTCCCCCAATCCCCTTCTCTCTATGCGGCCCATAGTCATAAAGAGCCATCCACAGAAATCCCCCAATCCTCTTCTCTCTATGCCGCCCATAGTAATGAAGAGCCATCCACAGAAATCCTCCAATCCCCTTCTCTCTATGCGACTCAAAGTCATGAAGAGCCATCCACATCAATCCCCCAATCCCCTTCTCTCTATGCGGCCCATAGTCATGGAGAGCCATCCACAGAAATCCTCCAATCCCCTTCTCTCTATGCGGCCCATAGTCATGGAGAGCCATCCTCAGAAATCCCCCAATCCCCTTCTCTCTATGCGGCCCATAGTCAGTAAGAGCCATCCACGTTAATCCCCCAATCCCCTTCTCTCTATGCGGCCCATAGTCATGGAGAGCCATCTTCAGAAATCCCCCAATCCCCTTCTCTCTATGCGGCCCATAGTCATGAAGAGCCATTCACAGAAATCCCCCAATCCCCTTCTCTCTATGCGGCCCATAGTCATGAAGAGCCATCCACAGAAATCCCCCAATCCCCTTCTCTCTATGCGGCCCATAGTCATAAAGAGCCATTCACAGAAATCCCCCAATCCCCTTCTATCTATGCCGCCCATAGTATTGAAGAGCCATTCACAGAAATCCTTCAATCCCCTTCTCTCTATGCGGCCCATAGTCTTGAAGAGCCATTCACAGAATTCCCCCAATCCCCTTCTCTCTATGCGGCCCATAGTCATAAAGAGCCATCCACAGAAATCCCCCAATCCTCTTCTCTCTATGCCGCCCATAGTAATGAAGAGCCATCCACAGAAATCCTCCAATCCCCTTCTCTCTATGCGGCCCATAGTCATAAAGAGCCATTCACAGAAATCCCCCAATCCCCTTCTCTCTATGCCGCCCATAGTAATGAAGAGCCATTCACAGAAATCCTCCAATCCCCTTCTCTCTATGCGGCCCATAGTAATGGAGAGCCATCCACAGAAATACCCCAATCCCTTTCTCTCTATGCGGCCCATAGTCATGAAGAGCCATCCACAGAAATCCACCAATCCTCTTCTCCCTATGCGGCTCATAGTCATGAAGAGCCATCCACAGAAATCCCCCAATCCTCTTCTCTCTATGCGGCCCATAGTCATAAAGAGCCATTCACAGAAATCCCCCAATCCCCTTCTATCTATGCCGCCCATAGTATTGAAGAGCCATTCACAGAAATCCTTCAATCCCCTTCTCTCTATGCGGCACATAGTAATGAAGAGCCATCCACAGAAAACCCCAATCCCCTTCTCTCTATGCGGCCCATAGTAATGAAGAGCCATCCACAGAAAACCCCCAATCCCTTTCTCTCTATGCGGCCCATAGTCATGAAGAGCCATCCACAGAAATCCACCATTCCTCTTCTCTCTATGCGGCTCATATTCATGAAGAGCCATCCACAGAAATCCCCCAATCCTCTTCTCTCTATGCGGCTCATAGTCATGAAGAGCCATCCTCAGAAGTCCCTCAATCCCCTTCTCTCTATGCGGCCCATAGTCAATAAGAGCCATCCACATTAATCCCCAATCCCCTTCTCTCTATGCGGCCCATAGTCATGAAGAGCCATCCTCAGAAATCCCCCAATCCCCTTCTCTCTATGCCGCCCATAGTAATGAAGAGCCATTCTCAGAAATCCCCCAATCCCCTTCTCTCTATGCGGCCCATAGTCATGAAGAGCCATTCACAGAATTCCCCCAATCCCCTTCTCTCTATGCGGCCCATAGTCATAAAGAGCCATCCACAGAAATCCCCCAATCCTCTTCTCTCTATGCCGCCCATAGTCATAAAGAGCCATTCACAGAAATCCCCCAATCCCCTTCTCTCTATGCCGCCCATAGTAATGAAGAGCCATTCACAGAAATCCTCCAATCCCCTTCTCTCTATGCGGCCCATAGTCATGGAGAGCCATCCACAGAAATCCTCCAATCCCCTTCTCTCTATGCGGCCCATAGTCATGGAGAGCCATCCTCAGAAATCCCCCAATCCCCTTCTCTCTATGCGGCCCATAGTCAGTAAGAGCCATCCACGTTAATCCCCCAATCCCCTTCTCTCTATGCGGCCCATAGTCATGGAGAGCCATCTTCAGAAATCCCCCAATCCCCTTCTCTCTATGCGGCCCATAGTAATGAAGAGCCATCCACAGAAATCCCCCAATCCCCTCCTCTCTATGCCGCCCATAGTAATGAAGAGCCATCCACAGAAATCCTCCAATCCCCTTCTCTCTATGCGGCCCATAGTCATAAAGAGCCATTCACAGAAATCCCCCAATCCCCTCCTCTCTATGCCGCCCATAGTAATGAAGAGCCATCCACAGAAATCCTCCAATCCCCTTCTCTCTATGCGGCCCATAGTCATAAAGAGCCATTCACAGAAATCCCCCAATCCCCTTCTCTCTATGCCGCCCATAGTAATGAAGAGCCATTCACAGAAATCCCCCAAGCCCCTTCTCCCTATGCGGCCCATAGTAATGAAGAGCCATTCACAGAAATCCCCCAATCCCTCCTCTCTATGCGGCCCATAGTCATGAAGAGCCATCCAAAAAAACTCCAATCCCTTCTCTCTATGCGGCCCATAGTCATGAAGAGCCATCCACAGAAATCCCCCGATCCCCTCCTCTCTATGCGGCCCATAGTAATGAAGAGCCATCCACAGAAATCCCCCAATCCTCTTCTCTCTATGCCGCCCATAGTAATGAAGAGCCATCCACAGAAATCGTCCAATCCCCTTCTCTCTATGCGGCCCATAGTCATGGAGAGCCATCCTCAGAAATCCCCCAATCCCCTTCTCTCTATGCGGCCCATAGTAATGAAGAGCCATCCACAGAAATCCCCCAATCCCTTTCTCTCTATGCGGCCCATAGTCATGAAGAGCCATCCACAGAAATCCACCAATCCTCTTCTCCCTATGCGGCTCATAGTCATGAAGAGCCATCCACAGAAATCCCCCAATCCTCTTCTCTCTATGCGGCTCATAGTCATGAAGAGCCATCCACAGAATTCCCCCAATCCTCTTCTCTCTATGCGGCTCATAGTCATGAAGAGCCATCCTCAGAAATCCCTCAATCCCCTTCTCTCTATGCGGCCCATAGTCAGTAAGAGCCATCCACATTAATCCCCCAATCCCCTTCTCTCTATGCGGCCCATAGTCATGGAGAGCCATCTTCAGAAATCCCCCAATCCCCTTCTCTCTATGCGGCCCATAGTAATGAAGAGCCATCCACAGAAATCCCCCAATCCCCTCCTCTCTATGCCGCCCATAGTAATGAAGAGCCATTCACAGAAATCCCCCAAGCCCCTTCTCCCTATGCGGCCCATAGTAATGAAGAGCCATTCACAGAAATCCCCCAATCCCTCCTCTATATGCGGCCCATAGTCATGAAGAGCCATCCAAAAAAACTCCAATCCCTTCTCTCTATGCGGCCCATAGTCATGAAGAGCCATCCACAGAAATCCCCCGATCCCCTCCTCTCTATGCGGCCCATAGTAATGAAGAGCCATCCACAGAAATCCCCCAATCTCCTCCTCTCTATGCCGCCCATAGTAATGAAGAGCCATCCAAAAAAACCCCAATCCCTTCTCTCTATGCGGCCCATAGTCATGAAGAGCCATCCACAGAATTCCCCCAATCCCCTCCTCTCTATGCCGCCCATAGTAATGAAGACCCATCCAAAAAAACCCCAATCCCTTCTCTCTATGCGGCCCATAGTCATGAAGAGCCATCCACAGAAATCCCCCAATTCCCTTCTCTCTATGCGGCCCATAGTAAAGAAGAGCCATCCACAGAAATCCCCCAATCCCCTCCTTTCTATGCCGCCCATAGTAATGAAGAGCCATCCAAAAAACCCCCAATCCCTTCTCTCTATGCGGCCCATAGTCATGAAGAGCCATTCACAGAAATTCCCCAATCCCCTTCTCCCTATGCGGTCCATAGTCATGAAGAGCCTGCCACAGAAATTCCCCAATCCCTTTCTCTCTATGCGGCACATAGTAATGAAGAGCCATTCACAGAAATCCCCAAATCCCCTTCTCCCTATGCGGCCCATAGTAATGAAGAGCCATTCACCGAAATCCCCCAATCCCCTTCTCCCTATGCGGCCCATAGTCATGAAGAGCCATTCACATAAATCCTCCAATCCCCTTCTCCCTATGCGGCACATAGTAATGAAGAGCCATTCACAGAAATCCCCCAATCCCCTTCTCTCTATACGGCCCATAGTAATGAAGAGCCGTTCACAGAAATCCCCCAATCCCCTTCTCCCTATGCGGCCCATAGTAATGAAGAGCCATTCACAGAAATCCTCCAACCCCCTTCTCCCTATGCGGCCCATAGTAATGAAGAGCCATTCACAGAAATCCCCCAATCCCCTTCTCCCTATGCGGCCCATAGTCATGAAGAGCCATCCACAGAAATCCCCCAATCCCCTCCTCTCTATGCGGCCCATAGTCATGAAGAGCCATTCACAGAAATCCCCCAATCCCCTCCTCTCTATACGGCCCATAGTAATGAAGAGCCATTCACAGAAATCCCCCAATCCCCTTCTCCCTATGCGGCCCATAGTCATGAAGAGCCATCCACAGAAATCCCCCAATCCCCTCCTCTCTATGCGGCCCGTAGTAAAAAAGAGCCGCCATTCACAGAAATCCCCCAATCCCCTTCTCTCTATGCGGCCCATAGTAATGAAGAGCCATCCACAGAAATCCCCCAATCCCCTCCTCTCTATGCCGCCCATAGTAATGAAGAGCCATCCACAGAAATCCTTCAATCCCCTTCTCTCTATGCGGCCCATAGTCATAAAGAGCCATTCACAGAAATCCCCCAATCCCCTTCTCTCTATGCCGCCCATAGTAATGAAGAGCCATTCACAGAAATCCCCCAAGCCCCTTCTCCCTATGCGGCCCATAGTAATGAAGAGCCATTCACAGAAATCCCCCAATCCCTCCTCTCTATGCGGCCCATAGTCATGAAGAGCCATCCACAGAAATCCCCCGATCCCCTCCTCTCTATGCGGCCCATAGTAATGAAGAGCCATCCACAGAAATCCCCCAATCCTCTTCTCTCTATGCCGCCCATAGTAATGAAGAGCCATCCACAGAAATCGTCCAATCCCCTTCTCTCTATGCGGCCCATAGTCATGGAGAGCCATCCTCAGAAATCCCCCAATCCCCTTCTCTCTATGCGGCCCATAGTAAAGAAGAGCCATCCACAGAAATCCCCCAATCCCCTCCTTTCTATGCCGCCCATAGTAATGAAGAGCCATCCAAAAAACCCCCAATCTCTTCTCTCTATGCGGCCCATAGTCATGAAGAGCCATTCACAGAAATTCCCCAATCCCCTTCTCCCTATGCGGTCCATAGTCATGAAGAGCCTGCCACAGAAATTCCCCAATCCCTTTCTCTCTATGCGGCACATAGTAATGAAGAGCCATTCACAGAAATCCCCAAATCCCCTTCTCCCTATGCGGCCCATAGTAATGAAGAGCCATTCACCGAAATCCCCCAATCCCCTTCTTCCTATGCGGCCCATAGTCATGAAGAGCCATTCACATAAATCCTCCAATCCCCTTCTCCCTATGCGGCACATAGTAATGAAGAGCCATTCACAGAAATCCCCCAATCCTCTTCTCTCTATACGGCCCATAGTAATGAAGAGCCGTTCACAGAAATCCCCCAATCCCCTTCTCCCTATGCGGCCCATAGTAATGAAGAGCCATTCACAGAAATCCTCCAACCCCCTTCTCCCTATGCGGCCCATAGTAATGAAGAGCCATTCACAGAAATCCCCCAATCCCCTTCTCCCTATGCGGCCCATAGTCATGAAGAGCCATCCACAGAAATCCCCCAATCCCCTCCTCTCTATGCGGCCCATAGTCATGAAGAGCCATTCACAGAAATCCCCCAATCCCCTCCTCTCTATACGGCCCATAGTAATGAAGAGCCATTCACAGAAATCCCCCAATCCCCTTCTCCCTATGCGGCCCATAGTCATGAAGAGCCATCCACAGAAATCCCCCAATCCCCTCCTCTCTATGCGGCCCATAGTAAAAAAGAGCCGCCATTCACAGAAATCCCCCAATCCCCTTCTCTCTATGCGGCCCATAGTAATGAAGAGCCATTCACAGAAATCCCCCAATCCCTCCTCTATATGCGGCCCATAGTCATGAAGAGCCATCCAAAAAAACTCCAATCCCTTCTCTCTATGCGGCCCATAGTCATGAAGAGCCATCCACAGAAATCCCCCGATCCCCTCCTCTCTATGCGGCCCATAGTAATGAAGAGCCATCCACAGAAATCCCCCAATCTCCTCCTCTCTATGCCGCCCATAGTAATGAAGAGCCATCCAAAAAAACCCCAATCCCTTCTCTCTATGCGGCCCATAGTCATGAAGAGCCATCCACAGAATTCCCCCAATCCCCTCCTCTCTATGCCGCCCATAGTAATGAAGACCCATCCAAAAAAAACCCCAATCCCTTCTCTCTATGCGGCCCATAGTCATGAAGAGCCATCCACAGAAATCCCCCAATTCCCTTCTCTCTATGCGGCCCATAGTAAAGAAGAGCCATCCACAGAAATCCCCCAATCCCCTCCTTTCTATGCCGCCCATAGTAATGAAGAGCCATCCAAAAAACCCCCAATCCCTTCTCTCTATGCGGCCCATAGTCATGAAGAGCCATTCACAGAAATTCCCCAATCCCCTTCTCCCTATGCGGTCCATAGTCATGAAGAGCCTGCCACAGAAATTCCCCAATCCCTTTCTCTCTATGCGGCACATAGTAATGAAGAGCCATTCACAGAAATCCCCAAATCCCCTTCTCCCTATGCGGCCCATAGTAATGAAGAGCCATTCACCGAAATCCCCCAATCCCCTTCTCCCTATGCGGCCCATAGTCATGAAGAGCCATTCACATAAATCCTCCAATCCCCTTCTCCCTATGCGGCACATAGTAATGAAGAGCCATTCACAGAAATCCCCCAATCCCCTTCTCTCTATACGGCCCATAGTAATGAAGAGCCGTTCACAGAAATCCCCCAATCCCCTTCTCCCTATGCGGCCCATAGTAATGAAGAGCCATTCACAGAAATCCTCCAACCCCCTTCTCCCTATGCGGCCCATAGTAATGAAGAGCCATTCACAGAAATCCCCCAATCCCCTTCTCCCTATGCGGCCCATAGTCATGAAGAGCCATCCACAGAAATCCCCCAATCCCCTCCTCTCTATGCGGCCCATAGTCATGAAGAGCCATTCACAGAAATCCCCCAATCCCCTCCTCTCTATACGGCCCATAGTAATGAAGAGCCATTCACAGAAATCCCCCAATCCCCTTCTCCCTATGCGGCCCATAGTCATGAAGAGCCATCCACAGAAATCCCCCAATCCCCTCCTCTCTATGCGGCCCGTAGTAAAAAAGAGCCGCCATTCACAGAAATCCCCCAATCCCCTTCTCTCTATGCGGCCCATAGTAATGAAGAGCCATCCACAGAAATCCCCCAATCCCCTCCTCTCTATGCCGCCCATAGTAATGAAGAGCCATCCACAGAAATCCTTCAATCCCCTTCTCTCTATGCGGCCCATAGTCATAAAGAGCCATTCACAGAAATCCCCCAATCCCCTTCTCTCTATGCCGCCCATAGTAATGAAGAGCCATTCACAGAAATCCCCCAAGCCCCTTCTCCCTATGCGGCCCATAGTAATGAAGAGCCATTCACAGAAATCCCCCAATCCCTCCTCTCTATGCGGCCCATAGTCATGAAGAGCCATCCACAGAAATCCCCCGATCCCCTCCTCTCTATGCGGCCCATAGTAATGAAGAGCCATCCACAGAAATCCCCCAATCCTCTTCTCTCTATGCCGCCCATAGTAATGAAGAGCCATCCACAGAAATCGTCCAATCCCCTTCTCTCTATGCGGCCCATAGTCATGGAGAGCCATCCTCAGAAATCCCCCAATCCCCTTCTCTCTATGCGGCCCATAGTAAAGAAGAGCCATCCACAGAAATCCCCCAATCCCCTCCTTTCTATGCCGCCCATAGTAATGAAGAGCCATCCAAAAAACCCCCAATCTCTTCTCTCTATGCGGCCCATAGTCATGAAGAGCCATTCACAGAAATTCCCCAATCCCCTTCTCCCTATGCGGTCCATAGTCATGAAGAGCCTGCCACAGAAATTCCCCAATCCCTTTCTCTCTATGCGGCACATAGTAATGAAGAGCCATTCACAGAAATCCCCAAATCCCCTTCTCCCTATGCGGCCCATAGTAATGAAGAGCCATTCACCGAAATCCCCCAATCCCCTTCTTCCTATGCGGCCCATAGTCATGAAGAGCCATTCACATAAATCCTCCAATCCCCTTCTCCCTATGCGGCACATAGTAATGAAGAGCCATTCACAGAAATCCCCCAATCCTCTTCTCTCTATACGGCCCATAGTAATGAAGAGCCGTTCACAGAAATCCCCCAATCCCCTTCTCCCTATGCGGCCCATAGTAATGAAGAGCCATTCACAGAAATCCTCCAACCCCCTTCTCCCTATGCGGCCCATAGTAATGAAGAGCCATTCACAGAAATCCCCCAATCCCCTTCTCCCTATGCGGCCCATAGTCATGAAGAGCCATCCACAGAAATCCCCCAATCCCCTCCTCTCTATGCGGCCCATAGTCATGAAGAGCCATTCACAGAAATCCCCCAATCCCCTCCTCTCTATACGGCCCATAGTAATGAAGAGCCATTCACAGAAATCCCCCAATCCCCTTCTCCCTATGCGGCCCATAGTCATGAAGAGCCATCCACAGAAATCCCCCAATCCCCTCCTCTCTATGCGGCCCATAGTAAAAAAGAGCCGCCATTCACAGAAATCCCCCAATCCCCTTCTCTCTATGCGGCCCATAGTAATGAAGAGTCATCCACAGAAATCCCCCAATCCCCTCCTCTCTATGCCGCCCATAGTAATGAAGAGCCATCCACAGAAATCCTTCAATCCCCTTCTCTCTATGCGGCCCATAGTCATAAAGAGCCATTCACAGAAATCCCCCAATCCCCTTCTCTCTATGCCGCCCATAGTAATGAAGAGCCATTCACAGAAATCCCCCAAGCCCCTTCTCCCTATGCGGCCCATAGTAATGAAGAGCCATTCACAGAAATCCCCCAATCCCTCCTCTCTATGCGGCCCATAGTCATGAAGAGCCATCCACAGAAATCCCCCGATCCCCTCCTCTCTATGCGGCCCATAGTAATGAAGAGCCGTCCACAGAAATCCCCCAATCCTCTTCTCTCTATGCCGCCCATAGTAATGAAGAGCCATCCACAGAAATCGTCCAATCCCCTTCTCTCTATGCGGCCCATAGTCATGGAGAGCCATCCTCAGAAATCCCCCAATCCCCTTCTCTCTATGCGGCCCATAGTAATGAAGAGCCATCCACAGAAATCCCCCAATCCCTTTCTCTCTATGCGGCCCATAGTCATGAAGAGCCATCCACAGAAATCCACCAATCCTCTTCTCCCTATGCGGCTCATAGTCATGAAGAGCCATCCACAGAAATCCCCCAATCCTCTTTTCTCTATGCGGCTCATAGTCATGAAGAGCCATCCACAGAATTCCCCCAATCCTCTTCTCTCTATGCGGCTCATAGTCATGAAGAGCCATCCTCAGAAATCCCTCAATCCCCTTCTCTCTATGCGGCCCATAGTCAGTAAGAGCCATCCACATTAATCCCCCAATCCCCTTCTCTCTATGCGGCCCATAGTCATGGAGAGCCATCTTCAGAAATCCCCCAATCCCCTTCTCTCTATGCGGCCCATAGTAATGAAGAGCCATCCACAGAAATCCCCCAATCCCCTCCTCTCTATGCCGCCCATAGTAATGAATAGCCATTCACAGAAATCCCCCAAGCCCCTTCTCCCTATGCGGCCCATAGTAATGAAGAGCCATTCACAGAAATCCCCCAATCCCTCCTCTCTATGCGGCCCATAGTCATGAAGAGCCATCCAAAAAAACTCCAATCCCTTCTCTCTATGCGGCCCATAGTCATGAAGAGCCATCCACAGAAATCCCCCGATCCCCTCCTCTCTATGCGGCCCATAGTAATGAAGAGCCATCCACAGAAATCCCCCAATCCCCTCCTCTCTATGCGGCCCATAGTAAAAAAGAGCCGCCATTCACAGAAATCCCCCAATCCCCTTATCTCTATGCGGCCCATAGTAATGAAGAGCCATTCACAGAAATCCCCCAATCCCTCCTCTATATGCGGCCCATAGTCATGAAGAGCCATCCAAAAAAACTCCAATCCCTTCTCTCTATGCGGCCCATAGTCATGAAGAGCCATCCACAGAAATCCCCCGATCCCCTCCTCTCTATGCGGCCCATAGTAATGAAGAGCCATCCACAGAAATCCCCCAATCTCCTCCTCTCTATGCCGCCCATAGTAATGAAGAGCCATCCAAAAAAACCCCAATCCCTTCTCTCTATGCGGCCCATAGTCATGAAGAGCCATCCACAGAATTCCCCCAATCCCCTCCTCTCTATGCCGCCCATAGTAATGAAGACCCATCCAAAAAAACCCCAATCCCTTCTCTCTATGCGGCCCATAGTCATGAAGAGCCATCCACAGAAATCCCCCAATTCCCTTCTCTCTATGCGGCCCATAGTAAAGAAGAGCCATCCACAGAAATCCCCCAATCCCCTCCTTTCTATGCCGCCCATAGTAATGAAGAGCCATCCAAAAAACCCCCAATCCCTTCTCTCTATGCGGCCCATAGTCATGAAGAGCCATTCACAGAAATTCCCCAATCCCCTTCTCCCTATGCGGTCCATAGTCATGAAGAGCCTGCCACAGAAATTCCCCAATCCCTTTCTCTCTATGCGGCACATAGTAATGAAGAGCCATTCACAGAAATCCCCAAATCCCCTTCTCCCTATGCGGCCCATAGTAATGAAGAGCCATTCACCGAAATCCCCCAATCCCCTTCTCCCTATGCGGCCCATAGTCATGAAGAGCCATTCACATAAATCCTCCAATCCCCTTCTCCCTATGCGGCACATAGTAATGAAGAGCCATTCACAGAAATCCCCCAATCCCCTTCTCTCTATACGGCCCATAGTAATGAAGAGCCGTTCACAGAAATCCCCCAATCCCCTTCTCCCTATGCGGCCCATAGTAATGAAGAGCCATTCACAGAAATCCTCCAACCCCCTTCTCCCTATGCGGCCCATAGTAATGAAGAGCCATTCACAGAAATCCCCCAATCCCCTTCTCCCTATGCGGCCCATAGTCATGAAGAGCCATCCACAGAAATCCCCCAATCCCCTCCTCTCTATGCGGCCCATAGTCATGAAGAGCCATTCACAGAAATCCCCCAATCCCCTCCTCTCTATACGGCCCATAGTAATGAAGAGCCATTCACAGAAATCCCCCAATCCCCTTCTCCCTATGCGGCCCATAGTCATGAAGAGCCATCCACAGAAATCCCCCAATCCCCTCCTCTCTATGCGGCCCGTAGTAAAAAAGAGCCGCCATTCACAGAAATCCCCCAATCCCCTTCTCTCTATGCGGCCCATAGTAATGAAGAGCCATCCACAGAAATCCCCCAATCCCCTCCTCTCTATGCCGCCCATAGTAATGAAGAGCCATCCACAGAAATCCTTCAATCCCCTTCTCTCTATGCGGCCCATAGTCATAAAGAGCCATTCACAGAAATCCCCCAATCCCCTTCTCTCTATGCCGCCCATAGTAATGAAGAGCCATTCACAGAAATCCCCCAAGCCCCTTCTCCCTATGCGGCCCATAGTAATGAAGAGCCATTCACAGAAATCCCCCAATCCCTCCTCTCTATGCGGCCCATAGTCATGAAGAGCCATCCACAGAAATCCCCCGATCCCCTCCTCTCTATGCGGCCCATAGTAATGAAGAGCCATCCACAGAAATCCCCCAATCCTCTTCTCTCTATGCCGCCCATAGTAATGAAGAGCCATCCACAGAAATCGTCCAATCCCCTTCTCTCTATGCGGCCCATAGTCATGGAGAGCCATCCTCAGAAATCCCCCAATCCCCTTCTCTCTATGCGGCCCATAGTAAAGAAGAGCCATCCACAGAAATCCCCCAATCCCCTCCTTTCTATGCCGCCCATAGTAATGAAGAGCCATCCAAAAAACCCCCAATCTCTTCTCTCTATGCGGCCCATAGTCATGAAGAGCCATTCACAGAAATTCCCCAATCCCCTTCTCCCTATGCGGTCCATAGTCATGAAGAGCCTGCCACAGAAATTCCCCAATCCCTTTCTCTCTATGCGGCACATAGTAATGAAGAGCCATTCACAGAAATCCCCAAATCCCCTTCTCCCTATGCGGCCCATAGTAATGAAGAGCCATTCACCGAAATCCCCCAATCCCCTTCTTCCTATGCGGCCCATAGTCATGAAGAGCCATTCACATAAATCCTCCAATCCCCTTCTCCCTATGCGGCACATAGTAATGAAGAGCCATTCACAGAAATCCCCCAATCCTCTTCTCTCTATACGGCCCATAGTAATGAAGAGCCGTTCACAGAAATCCCCCAATCCCCTTCTCCCTATGCGGCCCATAGTAATGAAGAGCCATTCACAGAAATCCTCCAACCCCCTTCTCCCTATGCGGCCCATAGTAATGAAGAGCCATTCACAGAAATCCCCCAATCCCCTTCTCCCTATGCGGCCCATAGTCATGAAGAGCCATCCACAGAAATCCCCCAATCCCCTCCTCTCTATGCGGCCCATAGTCATGAAGAGCCATTCACAGAAATCCCCCAATCCCCTCCTCTCTATACGGCCCATAGTAATGAAGAGCCATTCACAGAAATCCCCCAATCCCCTTCTCCCTATGCGGCCCATAGTCATGAAGAGCCATCCACAGAAATCCCCCAATCCCCTCCTCTCTATGCGGCCCATAGTAAAAAAGAGCCGCCATTCACAGAAATCCCCCAATCCCCTTCTCTCTATGCGGCCCATAGTAATGAAGAGTCATCCACAGAAATCCCCCAATCCCCTCCTCTCTATGCCGCCCATAGTAATGAAGAGCCATCCACAGAAATCCTTCAATCCCCTTCTCTCTATGCGGCCCATAGTCATAAAGAGCCATTCACAGAAATCCCCCAATCCCCTTCTCTCTATGCCGCCCATAGTAATGAAGAGCCATTCACAGAAATCCCCCAAGCCCCTTCTCCCTATGCGGCCCATAGTAATGAAGAGCCATTCACAGAAATCCCCCAATCCCTCCTCTCTATGCGGCCCATAGTCATGAAGAGCCATCCACAGAAATCCCCCGATCCCCTCCTCTCTATGCGGCCCATAGTAATGAAGAGCCGTCCACAGAAATCCCCCAATCCTCTTCTCTCTATGCCGCCCATAGTAATGAAGAGCCATCCACAGAAATCGTCCAATCCCCTTCTCTCTATGCGGCCCATAGTCATGGAGAGCCATCCTCAGAAATCCCCCAATCCCCTTCTCTCTATGCGGCCCATAGTAATGAAGAGCCATCCACAGAAATCCCCCAATCCCTTTCTCTCTATGCGGCCCATAGTCATGAAGAGCCATCCACAGAAATCCACCAATCCTCTTCTCCCTATGCGGCTCATAGTCATGAAGAGCCATCCACAGAAATCCCCCAATCCTCTTTTCTCTATGCGGCTCATAGTCATGAAGAGCCATCCACAGAATTCCCCCAATCCTCTTCTCTCTATGCGGCTCATAGTCATGAAGAGCCATCCTCAGAAATCCCTCAATCCCCTTCTCTCTATGCGGCCCATAGTCAGTAAGAGCCATCCACATTAATCCCCCAATCCCCTTCTCTCTATGCGGCCCATAGTCATGGAGAGCCATCTTCAGAAATCCCCCAATCCCCTTCTCTCTATGCGGCCCATAGTAATGAAGAGCCATCCACAGAAATCCCCCAATCCCCTCCTCTCTATGCCGCCCATAGTAATGAATAGCCATTCACAGAAATCCCCCAAGCCCCTTCTCCCTATGCGGCCCATAGTAATGAAGAGCCATTCACAGAAATCCCCCAATCCCTCCTCTCTATGCGGCCCATAGTCATGAAGAGCCATCCAAAAAAACTCCAATCCCTTCTCTCTATGCGGCCCATAGTCATGAAGAGCCATCCACAGAAATCCCCCGATCCCCTCCTCTCTATGCGGCCCATAGTAATGAAGAGCCATCCACAGAAATCCCCCAATCTCCTCCTCTCTATGCCGCCCATAGTAATGAAGAGCCATCCAAAAAAACCCCAATCCTTCTCTCTATGCGGCCCATAGTCATGAAGAGCCATCCACAGAAATCCCCCAATCCCCTCCTCTCTATGCCGCCCATAGTAATGAAGACCCATCCAAAAAACCCCCAATCCCTTCTCTCTATGCGGCCCATAGTCATGAAGAGCCATCCACAGAAATCCCCCAATTCCCTTCTCTCTATACGGCCCATAGTAAAGAAGAGCCATCCACAGAAATTCCCCAATCCCCTCCTTTCTATGCCGCCCATAGTAATGAAGAGCCATCCAAAAAACCCACAATCCCTTCTCTCTATGCGGCCCATAGTCATGAAGAGCCATTCACAGAAATTTCCCAATCCCCTTCTCCCTATGCGGTCCATAGTCATGAAGAGCCTGCCACAGAAATTCCCCAATCCCTTTCTCTCTATGCGGCACATAGTAATGAAGAGCCATTCACAGAAATCCCCAAATCCCCTTCTCCCTATGCGGCCCATAGTAATGAAGAGCCATTCACCGAAATCCCCCAATCCCCTTCTCCCTATGCGGCCCATAGTCATGAAGAGCCATTCACATAAATCCTCCAATCCCCTTCTCCCTATGCGGCACATAGTAATGAAGAGCCATTCACAGAAATCCCCCAATCCCCTTCTCTCTATACGGCCCATAGTAATGAAGAGCCGTTCACAGAAATCCCCCAATCCCCTTCTCCCTATGCGGCCCATAGTCATGAAGAGCCATTCACATAAATCCTCCAATCCCCTTCTCCCTATGCGGCACATAGTAATGAAGAGCCATTCACAGAAATCCTCCAACCCCCTTCTCCCTATGCGGCCCATAGTAATGAAGAGCCATTCACAGAAATCCCCCAATCCCCTTCTCCCTATGCGGCCCATAGTCATGAAGAGCCATCCACAGAAATCCCCCAATCCCCTCCTCTCTATGCGGCCCATAGTCATGAAGAGCCATTCACAGAAATCCCCCAATCCCCTCCTCTCTATACGGACCATAGTAATGAAGAGCCATTCACAGAAATCCCCCAATCCCCTTCTCCCTATGCGGCCCATAGTCATGAAGAGCCATCCACAGAAATCCCCCAATCCCCTCCTCTCTATGCGACCCATAGTAATAAAGAGCCGCCATTCACAGAAATCTCCCAATCCCCTTACCCTATGCGGTCCATAGTCATGAAGAGCCATCCACAGAAATCCCTCAATCCCCCCTCTCTATGCGGCCCATAGTAATGAAAAGCCATCCACAGAAATCCCCAAATTCTCTTCTCTCTATGCGGCCCATAGTAATGAAGAGCCATCCACAAAATCCCCCAATCCCCTTCTCTCTATGCGGCTCATAGTCATGAAGAGCCATTCACAGAAATCCCCAATCCCCTCCTCTCTATGTGGCCCATAGTAATGAAGAGCCATTCACAGAAATCCCCCAATCCCCTTCTCCCTATGCGGCCCATAGTCATGAAGAGCCACCCACAGAAATCCCCCAATCCTCTTCTCTCTATGCGGCCCATAGTCATGAAGAGCCATTCACAGAAATCCCCCAATCCCATCCTCTCTATACGGCCCATAGTAATGAAGAGCCATCCACAAAAATCCCCCAATCCCCTTCTCTCTATGCGGCTCATAGTCATGAAGAGCCATTCACAGAAATCCCCCAATCCTTTTCTCTCTATGCGGCCCATAGTAATGAAGAGTCATTCACAGAAATCCCCCAATCCCCTCCTCTCTATGCGGCCCATAGTAACGAAGAGCCATTCACAGAAATCCCCCAATCCCCTTCTCCCTATGCGGCCCATAGTCATGAAGAGCCATCCACAGAAATCCCCCAATCCCCTCCTCTCTATGCGGCCCATAGTAATGAAGAGCCATTTACAGAAAACCCCAAATCCCCTTCTCCCTATGCGGCCCATAGTAATGATGAGCAATTCACAGAAATCCCCCAATCCCCTTCTCCCTATGCGGCCCGTAGTAATGAAGAGCCATTCACAGAAATCCCCCAATCCCCTTCTCTCTATGTGGCCCATAGTAATGAAGAGCCATCCACAGAAATCCCCCAATCCCCTTCTCCCTATGCCGCCCATAGTAATGAAGAGCCATCCAAAAAACCCCCAATCCCTTCTCTCTATGCGGCCCATAGTCATGAAGAGCCATTCACAGAAATTCCCCAATCCCCTTCTCCCTATGCGGTCCATAGTCATGAAGAGCCTGCCACAGAAATTCCCCAATCCCTTTCTCTCTATGCGGCACATAGTAATGAAGAGCCATTCACAGAAATCCCCAAATCCCCTTCTCCCTATGCGGCCCATAGTAATGAAGAGCCATTCACCGAAATCCCCCAATCCCCTTCTCCCTATGCGGCCCATAGTCATGAAGAGCCATTCACATAAATCCTCCAATCCCCTTCTCCCTATGCGGCACATAGTAATGAAGAGCCATTCACAGAAATCCCCCAATCCCCTTCTCTCTATACGGCCCATAGTAATGAAGAGCCGTTCACAGAAATCCCCCAATCCCCTTCTCCCTATGCGGCCCATAGTAATGAAGAGCCATTCACAGAAATCCTCCAACCCCCTTCTCCCTATGCGGCCCATAGTAATGAAGAGCCATTCACAGAAATCCCCCAATCCCCTTCTCCCTATGCGGCCCATAGTCATGAAGAGCCATCCACAGAAATCCCCCAATCCCCTCCTCTCTATGCGGCCCATAGTCATGAAGAGCCATTCACAGAAATCCCCCAATCCCCTCCTCTCTATACGGCCCATAGTAATGAAGAGCCATTCACAGAAATCCACCAATCCCCTTCTCCCTATGCGGCCCATAGTCATGAAGAGCCATCCACAGAAATCCCCCAATCCCCTCCTCTCTATGCGGCCCATAGTAAAAAAGAGCCGCCATTCACAGAAATCCCCCAATCCCCTTCTCTCTATGCGGCCCATAGTAATGAAGAGCCATCCACAGAAATCCCCCAATCCCCTCCTCTCTATGCCGCCCATAGTAATGAAGAGCCATCCACAGAAATCCTTCAATCCCCTTCTCTCTATGCGGCCCATAGTCATAAAGAGCCATTCACAGAAATCCCCCAATCCCCTTCTCTCTATGCCGCCCATAGTAATGAAGAGCCATTCACAGAAATCCCCCAAGCCCCTTCTCCCTATGCGGCCCATAGTAATGAAGAGCCATTCACAGAAATCCCCCAATCCCTCCTCTCTATGCGGCTCATAGTCATGAAGAGCCATTCACAGAAATCCCCCAATCCTTTTCTCTCTATGCGGCCCATAGTAATGAAGAGTCATTCACAGAAATCCCCCAATCCCCTCCTCTCTATGCGGCCCATAGTAACGAAGAGCCATTCACAGAAATCCCCCAATCCCCTTCTCCCTATGCGGCCCATAGTCATGAAGAGCCATCCACAGAAATCCCCCAATCCCCTCCTCTCTATGCGGCCCATAGTAATGAAGAGCCATTTACAGAAAACCCCAAATCCCCTTCTCCCTATGCGGCCCATAGTAATGATGAGCAATTCACAGAAATCCCCCAATCCCCTTCTCCCTATGCGGCCCGTAGTAATGAAGAGCCATTCACAGAAATCCTTCAATCCCCTTCTCTCTATGCGGCCCATAGTCATAAAGAGCCATTCACAGAAATCCCCCAATCCCCTTCTCTCTATGCCGCCCATAGTAATGAAGAGCCATTCACAGAAATCCCCCAAGCCCCTTCTCCCTATGCGGCCCATAGTAATGAAGAGCCATTCACAGAAATCCCCCAATCCCTCCTCTCTATGCGGCCCATAGTCATGAAGAGCCATCCACAGAAATCCCCCGATCCCCTCCTCTCTATGCGGCCCATAGTAATGAAGAGCCATCCACAGAAATCCCCCAATCCTCTTCTCTCTATGCCGCCCATAGTAATGAAGAGCCATCCACAGAAATCGTCCAATTCCCTTCTCTCTATGCGGCCCATAGTCATGGAGAGCCATCCTCAGAAATCCCCCAATCCCCTTCTCTCTATGCGGCCCATAGTAAAGAAGAGCCATCCACAGAAATCCCCCAATCCCCTCCTTTCTATGCCGCCCATAGTAATGAAGAGCCATCCAAAAAACCCCCAATCTCTTCTCTCTATGCGGCCCATAGTCATGAAGAGCCATTCACAGAAATTCCCCAATCCCCTTCTCCCTATGCGGTCCATAGTCATGAAGAGCCTGCCACAGAAATTCCCCAATCCCTTTCTCTCTATGCGGCACATAGTAATGAAGAGCCATTCACAGAAATCCCCAAATCCCCTTCTCCCTATGCGGCCCATAGTAATGAAGAGCCATTCACCGAAATCCCCCAATCCCCTTCTTCCTATGCGGCCCATAGTCATGAAGAGCCATTCACATAAATCCTCCAATCCCCTTCTCCCTATGCGGCACATAGTAATGAAGAGCCATTCACAGAAATCCCCCAATCCTCTTCTCTCTATACGGCCCATAGTAATGAAGAGCCGTTCACAGAAATCCCCCAATCCCCTTCTCCCTATGCGGCCCATAGTAATGAAGAGCCATTCACAGAAATCCTCCAACCCCCTTCTCCCTATGCGGCCCATAGTAATGAAGAGCCATTCACAGAAATCCCCCAATCCCCTTCTCCCTATGCGGCCCATAGTCATGAAGAGCCATCCACAGAAATCCCCCAATCCCCTCCTCTCTATGCGGCCCATAGTCATGAAGAGCCATTCACAGAAATCCCCCAATCCCCTCCTCTCTATACGGCCCATAGTAATGAAGAGCCATTCACAGAAATCCCCCAATCCCCTTCTCCCTATGCGGCCCATAGTCATGAAGAGCCATCCACAGAAATCCCCCAATCCCCTCCTCTCTATGCGGCCCATAGTAAAAAAGAGCCGCCATTCACAGAAATCCCCCAATCCCCTCCTTTCTATGCCGCCCATAGTAATGAAGAGCCATCCAAAAAACCCCCAATCTCTTCTCTCTATGCGGCCCATAGTAATGAAGAGCCATTCACCGAAATCCCCCAATCCCCTTCTCCCTATGCGGCCCATAGTCATGAAGAGCCATTCACATAAATCCTCCAATCCCCTTCTCCCTATGCGGCACATAGTAATGAAGAGCCATTCACAGAAATCCCCCAATCCCCTTCTCTCTATACGGCCCATAGTAATGAAGAGCCGTTCACAGAAATCCCCCAATCCCCTTCTCCCTATGCGGCCCATAGTAATGAAGAGCCATTCACAGAAATCCTCCAACCCCCTTCTCCCTATGCGGCCCATAGTAATGAAGAGCCATTCACAGAAATCCCCCAATCCCCTTCTCCCTATGCGGCCCATAGTCATGAAGAGCCATCCACAGAAATCCCCCAATCCCCTCCTCTCTATGCGGCCCATAGTCATGAAGAGCCATTCACAGAAATCCCCCAATCCCCTCCTCTCTATACGGCCCATAGTAATGAAGAGCCATTCACAGAAATCCCCCAATCCCCTTCTCCCTATGCGGCCCATAGTCATGAAGAGCCATCCACAGAAATCCCCCAATCCCCTCCTCTCTATGCGGCCCGTAGTAAAAAAGAGCCGCCATTCACAGAAATCCCCCAATCCCCTTCTCTCTATGCGGCCCATAGTAATGAAGAGCCATCCACAGAAATCCCCCAATCCCCTCCTCTCTATGCCGCCCATAGTAATGAAGAGCCATCCACAGAAATCCTTCAATCCCCTTCTCTCTATGCGGCCCATAGTCATAAAGAGCCATTCACAGAAATCCCCCAATCCCCTTCTCTCTATGCCGCCCATAGTAATGAAGAGCCATTCACAGAAATCCCCCAAGCCCCTTCTCCCTATGCGGCCCATAGTAATGAAGAGCCATTCACAGAAATCCCCCAATCCCTCCTCTCTATGCGGCCCATAGTCATGAAGAGCCATCCACAGAAATCCCCCGATCCCCTCCTCTCTATGCGGCCCATAGTAATGAAGAGCCATCCACAGGAATCCCCCAATCCTCTTCTCTCTATGCCGCCCATAGTAATGAAGAGCCATCCACAGAAATCGTCCAATCCCCTTCTCTCTATGCGGCCCATAGTCATGGAGAGCCATCCTCAGAAATCCCCCAATCCCCTTCTCTCTATGCGGCCCATAGTAAAGAAGAGCCATCCACAGAAATCCCCCAATCCCCTCCTTTCTATGCCGCCCATAGTAATGAAGAGCCATCCAAAAAACCCCCAATCTCTTCTCTCTATGCGGCCCATAGTCATGAAGAGCCATTCACAGAAATTCCCCAATCCCCTTCTCCCTATGCGGTCCATAGTCATGAAGAGCCTGCCACAGAAATTCCCCAATCCCTTTCTCTCTATGCGGCACATAGTAATGAAGAGCCATTCACAGAAATCCCCAAATCCCCTTCTCCCTATGCGGCCCATAGTAATGAAGAGCCATTCACCGAAATCCCCCAATCCCCTTCTTCCTATGCGGCCCATAGTCATGAAGAGCCATTCACATAAATCCTCCAATCCCCTTCTCCCTATGCGGCACATAGTAATGAAGAGCCATTCACAGAAATCCCCCAATCCTCTTCTCTCTATACGGCCCATAGTAATGAAGAGCCGTTCACAGAAATCCCCCAATCCCCTTCTCCCTATGCGGCCCATAGTAATGAAGAGCCATTCACAGAAATCCTCCAACCCCCTTCTCCCTATGCGGCCCATAGTAATGAAGAGCCATTCACAGAAATCCCCCAATCCCCTTCTCCCTATGCGGCCCATAGTCATGAAGAGCCATCCACAGAAATCCCCCAATCCCCTCCTCTCTATGCGGCCCATAGTCATGAAGAGCCATTCACAGAAATCCCCCAATCCCCTCCTCTCTATACGGCCCATAGTAATGAAGAGCCATTCACAGAAATCCCCCAATCCCCTTCTCCCTATGCGGCCCATAGTCATGAAGAGCCATCCACAGAAATCCCCCAATCCCCTCCTCTCTATGCGGCCCATAGTAAAAAAGAGCCGCCATTCACAGAAATCCCCCAATCCCCTTCTCTCTATGCGGCCCATAGTAATGAAGAGTCATCCACAGAAATCCCCCAATCCCCTCCTCTCTATGCCGCCCATAGTAATGAAGAGCCATCCACAGAAATCCTTCAATCCCCTTCTCTCTATGCGGCCCATAGTCATAAAGAGCCATTCACAGAAATCCCCCAATCCCCTTCTCTCTATGCCGCCCATAGTAATGAAGAGCCATTCACAGAAATCCCCCAAGCCCCTTCTCCCTATGCGGCCCATAGTAATGAAGAGCCATTCACAGAAATCCCCCAATCCCTCCTCTCTATGCGGCCCATAGTCATGAAGAGCCATCCACAGAAATCCCCCGATCCCCTCCTCTCTATGCGGCCCATAGTAATGAAGAGCCGTCCACAGAAATCCCCCAATCCTCTTCTCTCTATGCCGCCCATAGTAATGAAGAGCCATCCACAGAAATCGTCCAATCCCCTTCTCTCTATGCGGCCCATAGTCATGGAGAGCCATCCTCAGAAATCCCCCAATCCCCTTCTCTCTATGCGGCCCATAGTAATGAAGAGCCATCCACAGAAATCCCCCAATCCCTTTCTCTCTATGCGGCCCATAGTCATGAAGAGCCATCCACAGAAATCCACCAATCCTCTTCTCCCTATGCGGCTCATAGTCATGAAGAGCCATCCACAGAAATCCCCCAATCCTCTTTTCTCTATGCGGCTCATAGTCATGAAGAGCCATCCACAGAATTCCCCCAATCCTCTTCTCTCTATGCGGCTCATAGTCATGAAGAGCCATCCTCAGAAATCCCTCAATCCCCTTCTCTCTATGCGGCCCATAGTCAGTAAGAGCCATCCACATTAATCCCCCAATCCCCTTCTCTCTATGCGGCCCATAGTCATGGAGAGCCATCTTCAGAAATCCCCCAATCCCCTTCTCTCTATGCGGCCCATAGTAATGAAGAGCCATCCACAGAAATCCCCCAATCCCCTCCTCTCTATGCCGCCCATAGTAATGAATAGCCATTCACAGAAATCCCCCAAGCCCCTTCTCCCTATGCGGCCCATAGTAATGAAGAGCCATTCACAGAAATCCCCCAATCCCTCCTCTCTATGCGGCCCATAGTCATGAAGAGCCATCCAAAAAAACTCCAATCCCTTCTCTCTATGCGGCCCATAGTCATGAAGAGCCATCCACAGAAATCCCCCGATCCCCTCCTCTCTATGCGGCCCATAGTAATGAAGAGCCATCCACAGAAATCCCCCAATCTCCTCCTCTCTATGCCGCCCATAGTAATGAAGAGCCATCCAAAAAAACCCCAATCCTTCTCTCTATGCGGCCCATAGTCATGAAGAGCCATCCACAGAAATCCCCCAATCCCCTCCTCTCTATGCCGCCCATAGTAATGAAGACCCATCCAAAAAACCCCCAATCCCTTCTCTCTATGCGGCCCATAGTCATGAAGAGCCATCCACAGAAATCCCCCAATTCCCTTCTCTCTATACGGCCCATAGTAAAGAAGAGCCATCCACAGAAATTCCCCAATCCCCTCCTTTCTATGCCGCCCATAGTAATGAAGAGCCATCCAAAAAACCCACAATCCCTTCTCTCTATGCGGCCCATAGTCATGAAGAGCCATTCACAGAAATTTCCCAATCCCCTTCTCCCTATGCGGTCCATAGTCATGAAGAGCCTGCCACAGAAATTCCCCAATCCCTTTCTCTCTATGCGGCACATAGTAATGAAGAGCCATTCACAGAAATCCCCAAATCCCCTTCTCCCTATGCGGCCCATAGTAATGAAGAGCCATTCACCGAAATCCCCCAATCCCCTTCTCCCTATGCGGCCCATAGTCATGAAGAGCCATTCACATAAATCCTCCAATCCCCTTCTCCCTATGCGGCACATAGTAATGAAGAGCCATTCACAGAAATCCCCCAATCCCCTTCTCTCTATACGGCCCATAGTAATGAAGAGCCGTTCACAGAAATCCCCCAATCCCCTTCTCCCTATGCGGCCCATAGTCATGAAGAGCCATTCACATAAATCCTCCAATCCCCTTCTCCCTATGCGGCACATAGTAATGAAGAGCCATTCACAGAAATCCTCCAACCCCCTTCTCCCTATGCGGCCCATAGTAATGAAGAGCCATTCACAGAAATCCCCCAATCCCCTTCTCCCTATGCGGCCCATAGTCATGAAGAGCCATCCACAGAAATCCCCCAATCCCCTCCTCTCTATGCGGCCCATAGTCATGAAGAGCCATTCACAGAAATCCCCCAATCCCCTCCTCTCTATACGGACCATAGTAATGAAGAGCCATTCACAGAAATCCCCCAATCCCCTTCTCCCTATGCGGCCCATAGTCATGAAGAGCCATCCACAGAAATCCCCCAATCCCCTCCTCTCTATGCGACCCATAGTAATAAAGAGCCGCCATTCACAGAAATCTCCCAATCCCCTTACCCTATGCGGTCCATAGTCATGAAGAGCCATCCACAGAAATCCCTCAATCCCCCCTCTCTATGCGGCCCATAGTAATGAAAAGCCATCCACAGAAATCCCCAAATTCTCTTCTCTCTATGCGGCCCATAGTAATGAAGAGCCATCCACAAAATCCCCCAATCCCCTTCTCTCTATGCGGCTCATAGTCATGAAGAGCCATTCACAGAAATCCCCAATCCCCTCCTCTCTATGTGGCCCATAGTAATGAAGAGCCATTCACAGAAATCCCCCAATCCCCTTCTCCCTATGCGGCCCATAGTCATGAAGAGCCACCCACAGAAATCCCCCAATCCTCTTCTCTCTATGCGGCCCATAGTCATGAAGAGCCATTCACAGAAATCCCCCAATCCCATCCTCTCTATACGGCCCATAGTAATGAAGAGCCATCCACAAAAATCCCCCAATCCCCTTCTCTCTATGCGGCTCATAGTCATGAAGAGCCATTCACAGAAATCCCCCAATCCTTTTCTCTCTATGCGGCCCATAGTAATGAAGAGTCATTCACAGAAATCCCCCAATCCCCTCCTCTCTATGCGGCCCATAGTAACGAAGAGCCATTCACAGAAATCCCCCAATCCCCTTCTCCCTATGCGGCCCATAGTCATGAAGAGCCATCCACAGAAATCCCCCAATCCCCTCCTCTCTATGCGGCCCATAGTAATGAAGAGCCATTTACAGAAAACCCCAAATCCCCTTCTCCCTATGCGGCCCATAGTAATGATGAGCAATTCACAGAAATCCCCCAATCCCCTTCTCCCTATGCGGCCCGTAGTAATGAAGAGCCATTCACAGAAATCCCCCAATCCCCTTCTCTCTATGTGGCCCATAGTAATGAAGAGCCATCCACAGAAATCCCCCAATCCCCTTCTCCCTATGCCGCCCATAGTAATGAAGAGCCATCCAAAAAACCCCCAATCCCTTCTCTCTATGCGGCCCATAGTCATGAAGAGCCATTCACAGAAATTCCCCAATCCCCTTCTCCCTATGCGGTCCATAGTCATGAAGAGCCTGCCACAGAAATTCCCCAATCCCTTTCTCTCTATGCGGCACATAGTAATGAAGAGCCATTCACAGAAATCCCCAAATCCCCTTCTCCCTATGCGGCCCATAGTAATGAAGAGCCATTCACCGAAATCCCCCAATCCCCTTCTCCCTATGCGGCCCATAGTCATGAAGAGCCATTCACATAAATCCTCCAATCCCCTTCTCCCTATGCGGCACATAGTAATGAAGAGCCATTCACAGAAATCCCCCAATCCCCTTCTCTCTATACGGCCCATAGTAATGAAGAGCCGTTCACAGAAATCCCCCAATCCCCTTCTCCCTATGCGGCCCATAGTAATGAAGAGCCATTCACAGAAATCCTCCAACCCCCTTCTCCCTATGCGGCCCATAGTAATGAAGAGCCATTCACAGAAATCCCCCAATCCCCTTCTCCCTATGCGGCCCATAGTCATGAAGAGCCATCCACAGAAATCCCCCAATCCCCTCCTCTCTATGCGGCCCATAGTCATGAAGAGCCATTCACAGAAATCCCCCAATCCCCTCCTCTCTATACGGCCCATAGTAATGAAGAGCCATTCACAGAAATCCACCAATCCCCTTCTCCCTATGCGGCCCATAGTCATGAAGAGCCATCCACAGAAATCCCCCAATCCCCTCCTCTCTATGCGGCCCATAGTAAAAAAGAGCCGCCATTCACAGAAATCCCCCAATCCCCTTCTCTCTATGCGGCCCATAGTAATGAAGAGCCATCCACAGAAATCCCCCAATCCCCTCCTCTCTATGCCGCCCATAGTAATGAAGAGCCATCCACAGAAATCCTTCAATCCCCTTCTCTCTATGCGGCCCATAGTCATAAAGAGCCATTCACAGAAATCCCCCAATCCCCTTCTCTCTATGCCGCCCATAGTAATGAAGAGCCATTCACAGAAATCCCCCAAGCCCCTTCTCCCTATGCGGCCCATAGTAATGAAGAGCCATTCACAGAAATCCCCCAATCCCTCCTCTCTATGCGGCTCATAGTCATGAAGAGCCATTCACAGAAATCCCCCAATCCTTTTCTCTCTATGCGGCCCATAGTAATGAAGAGTCATTCACAGAAATCCCCCAATCCCCTCCTCTCTATGCGGCCCATAGTAACGAAGAGCCATTCACAGAAATCCCCCAATCCCCTTCTCCCTATGCGGCCCATAGTCATGAAGAGCCATCCACAGAAATCCCCCAATCCCCTCCTCTCTATGCGGCCCATAGTAATGAAGAGCCATTTACAGAAAACCCCAAATCCCCTTCTCCCTATGCGGCCCATAGTAATGATGAGCAATTCACAGAAATCCCCCAATCCCCTTCTCCCTATGCGGCCCGTAGTAATGAAGAGCCATTCACGGAAATCCCCCAATCCCCTTCTCTCTATGTGGCCCATAGTAATGAAGAGCCATCCACAGAAATCCCCCAATCCCCTTCTCCCTATGCCGCCCATAGTAATGAAGAGCCATCCAAAAAACCCCCAATCCCTTCTCTCTATGCGGCCCATAGTCATGAAGAGCCATTCACAGAAATTCCCCAATCCCCTTCTCCCTATGCGGTCCATAGTCATGAAGAGCCTGCCACAGAAATTCCCCAATCCCTTTCTCTCTATGCGGCACATAGTAATGAAGAGCCATTCACAGAAATCCCCAAATCCCCTTCCCCCTATGCGGCCCATAGTAATGAAGAGCCATTCACCGAAATCCCCCAATCCCCTTCTCCCTATGCGGCCCATAGTCATGAAGAGCCATTCACATAAATCCTCCAATCCCCTTCTCCCTATGCGGCACATAGTAATGAAGAGCCATTCACAGAAATCCCCCAATCCCCTTCTCTCTATACGGCCCATAGTAATGAAGAGCCGTTCACAGAAATCCCCCAATCCCCTTCTCCCTATGCGGCCCATAGTAATGAAGAGCCATTCACAGAAATCCTCCAACCCCCTTCTCCCTATGCGGCCCATAGTAATGAAGAGCCATTCACAGAAATCCCCCAATCCCCTTCTCCCTATGCGGCCCATAGTCATGAAGAGCCATCCACAGAAATCCCCCAATCCCCTCCTCTCTATGCGGCCCATAGTCATGAAGAGCCATTCACAGAAATCCCCCAATCCCCTCCTCTCTATACGGCCCATAGTAATGAAGAGCCATTCACAGAAATCCCCCAATCCCCTTCTCCCTATGCGGCCCATAGTCATGAAGAGCCATCCACAGAAATCCCCCAATCCCCTCCTCTCTATGCGGCCCATAGTAAAAAAGAGCCGCCATTCACAGAAATCCCCCAATCCCCTTCTCTCTATGCGGCCCATAGTAATGAAGAGCCATCCACAGAAATCCCCCAATCCCCTCCTCTCTATGCCGCCCATAGTGATGAAGAGCCATCCACAGAAATCCTTCAATCCCCTTCTCTCTATGCGGCCCATAGTCATAAAGAGCCATTCACAGAAATCCCCCAATCCCCTTCTCTCTATGCCGCCCATAGTAATGAAGAGCCATTCACAGAAATCCCCCAAGCCCCTTCTCCCTATGCGGCCCATAGTAATGAAGAGCCATTCACAGAAATCCCCCAATCCCTCCTCTCTATGCGGCCCATAGTCATGAAGAGCCATCCACAGAAATCCCCCGATCCCCTCCTCTCTATGCGGCCCATAGTAATGAAGAGCCATCCACAGAAATCCCCCAATCCTCTTCTCTCTATGCCGCCCATAGTAATGAAGAGCCATCCACAGAAATCGTCCAATCCCCTTCTCTCTATGCGGCCCATAGTCATGGAGAGCCATCCTCAGAAATCCCCCAATCCCCTTCTCTCTATGCGGCCCATAGTAAAGAAGAGCCATCCACAGAAATCCCCCAATCCCCTCCTTTCTATGCCGCCCATAGTAATGAAGAGCCATCCAAAAAACCCCCAATCCCTTCTCTCTATGCGGCCCATAGTCATGAAGAGCCATTCACAGAAATTCCCCAATCCCCTTCTCCCTATGCGGTCCATAGTCATGAAGAGCCTGCCACAGAAATTCCCCAATCCCTTTCTCTCTATGCGGCACATAGTAATGAAGAGCCATTCACAGAAATCCCCAAATCCCCTTCTCCCTATGCGGCCCATAGTAATGAAGAGCCATTCACCGAAATCCCCCAATCCCCTTCTCCCTATGCGGCCCATAGTCATGAAGAGCCATTCACATAAATCCTCCAATCCCCTTCTCCCTATGCGGCACATAGTAATGAAGAGCCATTCACAGAAATCCCCCAATCCTCTTCTCTCTATACGGCCCATAGTAATGAAGAGCCGTTCACAGAAATCCCCCAATCCCCTTCTCCCTATGCGGCCCATAGTAATGAAGAGCCATTCACAGAAATCCTCCAACCCCCTTCTCCCTATGCGGCCCATAGTAATGAAGAGCCATTCACAGAAATCCCCCAATCCCCTTCTCCCTATGCGGCCCATAGTCATGAAGAGCCATCCACAGAAATCCCCCAATCCCCTCCTCTCTATGCGGCCCATAGTCATGAAGAGCCATTCACAGAAATCCCCCAATCCCCTCCTCTCTATACGGCCCATAGTAATGAAGAGCCATTCACAGAAATCCCCCAATCCCCTTCTCCCTATGCGGCCCATAGTCATGAAGAGCCATCCACAGAAATCCCCCAATCCCCTCCTCTCTATGCGGCCCATAGTAAAAAAGAGCCGCCATTCACAGAAATCCCCCAATCCCCTTCTCTCTATGCGGCCCATAGTAATGAAGAGTCATCCACAGAAATCCCCCAATCCCCTCCTCTCTATGCCGCCCATAGTAATGAAGAGCCATCCACAGAAATCCTTCAATCCCCTTCTCTCTATGCGGCCCATAGTCATAAAGAGCCATTCACAGAAATCCCCCAATCCCCTTCTCTCTATGCCGCCCATAGTAATGAAGAGCCATTCACAGAAATCCCCCAAGCCCCTTCTCCCTATGCGGTCCATAGTAATGAAGAGCCATTCACAGAAATCCCCCAATCCCTCCTCTCTATGCGGCCCATAGTCATGAAGAGCCATCCACAGAAATCCCCCGATCCCCTCCTCTCTATGCGGCCCATAGTAATGAAGAGCCGTCCACAGAAATCCCCCAATCCTCTTCTCTCTATGCCGCCCATAGTAATGAAGAGCCATCCACAGAAATCGTCCAATCCCCTTCTCTCTATGCGGCCCATAGTCATGGAGAGCCATCCTCAGAAATCCCCCAATCCCCTTCTCTCTATGCGGCCCATAGTAATGAAGAGCCATCCACAGAAATCCCCCAATCCCTTTCTCTCTATGCGGCCCATAGTCATGAAGAGCCATCCACAGAAATCCACCAATCCTCTTCTCCCTATGCGGCTCATAGTCATGAAGAGCCATCCACAGAAATCCCCCAATCCTCTTTTCTCTATGCGGCTCATAGTCATGAAGAGCCATCCTCAGAATTCCCCCAATCCTCTTCTCTCTATGCGGCTCATAGTCATGAAGAGCCATCCTCAGAAATCCCTCAATCCCCTTCTCTCTATGCGGCCCATAGTCAGTAAGAGCCATCCACATTAATCCCCCAATCCCCTTCTCTCTATGCGGCCCATAGTCATGGAGAGCCATCTTCAGAAATCCCCCAATCCCCTTCTCTCTATGCGGCCCATAGTAATGAAGAGCCATCCACAGAAATCCCCCAATCCCCTCCTCTCTATGCCGCCCATAGTAATGAATAGCCATTCACAGAAATCCCCCAAGCCCCTTCTCCCTATGCGGCCCATAGTAATGAAGAGCCATTCACAGAAATCCCCCAATCCCTCCTCTCTATGCGGCCCATAGTCATGAAGAGCCATCCAAAAAAACTCCAATCCCTTCTCTCTATGCGGCCCATAGTCATGAAGAGCCATCCACAGAAATCCCCCGATCCCCTCCTCTCTATGCGGCCCATAGTAATGAAGAGCCATCCACAGAAATCCCCCAATCTCCTCCTCTCTATGCCGCCCATAGTAATGAAGAGCCATCCAAAAAAACCCCAATCCTTCTCTCTATGCGGCCCATAGTCATGAAGAGCCATCCACAGAAATCCCCCAATCTCCTCCTCTCTATGCCGCCCATAGTCATGAAGAGCCATCCAAAAAAACTCCAATCCCTTCTCTCTATGCGGCCCATAGTCATGAAGAGCCATCCACAGAAATCCCCCAATTCCCTTCTCTCTATACGGCCCATAGTAAAGAAGAGCCATCCACAGAAATTCCCCAATCCCCTCCTTTCTATGCCGCCCATAGTAATGAAGAGCCATCCAAAAAACCCACAATCCCTTCTCTCTATGCGGCCCATAGTCATGAAGAGCCATTCACAGAAATTTCCCAATCCCCTTCTCCCTATGCGGTCCATAGTCATGAAGAGCCTGCCACAGAAATTCCCCAATCCCTTTCTCTCTATGCGGCACATAGTAATGAAGAGCCATTCACAGAAATCCCCAAATCCCCTTCTCCCTATGCGGCCCATAGTAATGAAGAGCCATTCACCGAAATCCCCCAATCCCCTTCTCCCTATGCGGCCCATAGTCATGAAGAGCCATTCACATAAATCCTCCAATCCCCTTCTCCCTATGCGGCACATAGTAATGAAGAGCCATTCACAGAAATCCCCCAATCCCCTTCTCTCTATACGGCCCATAGTAATGAAGAGCCGTTCACAGAAATCCCCCAATCCCCTTCTCCCTATGCGGCCCATAGTCATGAAGAGCCATTCACATAAATCCTCCAATCCCCTTCTCCCTATGCGGCACATAGTAATGAAGAGCCATTCACAGAAATCCTCCAACCCCCTTCTCCCTATGCGGCCCATAGTAATGAAGAGCCATTCACAGAAATCCCCCAATCCCCTTCTCCCTATGCGGCCCATAGTCATGAAGAGCCATCCACAGAAATCCCCCAATCCCCTCCTCTCTATGCGGCCCATAGTCATGAAGAGCCATTCACAGAAATCCCCCAATCCCCTCCTCTCTATACGGACCATAGTAATGAAGAGCCATTCACAGAAATCCTTCAATCCCCTTCTCCCTATGCGGCCCATAGTCATGAAGAGCCATCCACAGAAATCCCCCAATCCCCTCCTCTCTATGCGACCCATAGTAATAAAGAGCCGCCATTCACAGAAATCTCCCAATCCCCTTACCCTATGCGGTCCATAGTCATGAAGAGCCATCCACAGAAATCCCTCAATCCCCCCTCTCTATGCGGCCCATAGTAATGAAAAGCCATCCACAGAAATCCCCAAATTCTCTTCTCTCTATGCGGCCCATAGTAATGAAGAGCCATCCACAAAATCCCCCAATCCCCTTCTCTCTATGCGGCTCATAGTCATGAAGAGCCATTCACAGAAATCCCCAATCCCCTCCTCTCTATGTGGCCCATAGTAATGAAGAGCCATTCACAGAAATCCCTAAATCCCCTTCTCCCTATGCGGCCCATAGTCATGAAGAGCCACCCACAGAAATCCCCCAATCCCCTTCTCTCTATGCGGCCCATAGTCATGAAGAGCCATTCACAGAATTCCCCCAATCCTCTTCTCTCTATGCGGCTCATAGTCATGAAGAGCCATCCTCAGAAATCCCTCAATCCCCTTCTCTCTATGCGGCCCATAGTCAGTAAGAGCCATCCACATTAATCCCCCAATCCCCTTCTCTCTATGCGGCCCATAGTCATGGAGAGCCATCTTCAGAAATCCCCCAATCCCCTTCTCTCTATGCGGCCCATAGTAATGAAGAGCCATCCACAGAAATCCCCCAATCCCCTCCTCTCTATGCCGCCCATAGTAATGAATAGCCATTCACAGAAATCCCCCAAGCCCCTTCTCCCTATGCGGCCCATAGTAATGAAGAGCCATTCACAGAAATCCCCCAATCCCTCCTCTCTATGCGGCCCATAGTCATGAAGAGCCATCCAAAAAAACTCCAATCCCTTCTCTCTATGCGGCCCATAGTCATGAAGAGCCATCCACAGAAATCCCCCGATCCCCTCCTCTCTATGCGGCCCATAGTAATGAAGAGCCATCCACAGAAATCCCCCAATCTCCTCCTCTCTATGCCGCCCATAGTAATGAAGAGCCATCCAAAAAAACCCCAATCCTTCTCTCTATGCGGCCCATAGTCATGAAGAGCCATCCACAGAAATCCCCCAATCCCCTCCTCTCTATGCCGCCCATAGTAATGAAGACCCATCCAAAAAACCCCCAATCCCTTCTCTCTATGCGGCCCATAGTCATGAAGAGCCATCCACAGAAATCCCCCAATTCCCTTCTCTCTATACGGCCCATAGTAAAGAAGAGCCATCCACAGAAATTCCCCAATCCCCTCCTTTCTATGCCGCCCATAGTAATGAAGAGCCATCCAAAAAACCCACAATCCCTTCTCTCTATGCGGCCCATAGTCATGAAGAGCCATTCACAGAAATTTCCCAATCCCCTTCTCCCTATGCGGTCCATAGTCATGAAGAGCCTGCCACAGAAATTCCCCAATCCCTTTCTCTCTATGCGGCACATAGTAATGAAGAGCCATTCACAGAAATCCCCAAATCCCCTTCTCCCTATGCGGCCCATAGTAATGAAGAGCCATTCACCGAAATCCCCCAATCCCCTTCTCCCTATGCGGCCCATAGTCATGAAGAGCCATTCACATAAATCCTCCAATCCCCTTCTCCCTATGCGGCACATAGTAATGAAGAGCCATTCACAGAAATCCCCCAATCCCCTTCTCTCTATACGGCCCATAGTAATGAAGAGCCGTTCACAGAAATCCCCCAATCCCCTTCTCCCTATGCGGCCCATAGTCATGAAGAGCCATTCACATAAATCCTCCAATCCCCTTCTCCCTATGCGGCACATAGTAATGAAGAGCCATTCACAGAAATCCTCCAACCCCCTTCTCCCTATGCGGCCCATAGTAATGAAGAGCCATTCACAGAAATCCCCCAATCCCCTTCTCCCTATGCGGCCCATAGTCATGAAGAGCCATCCACAGAAATCCCCCAATCCCCTCCTCTCTATGCGGCCCATAGTCATGAAGAGCCATTCACAGAAATCCCCCAATCCCCTCCTCTCTATACGGACCATAGTAATGAAGAGCCATTCACAGAAATCCCCCAATCCCCTTCTCCCTATGCGGCCCATAGTCATGAAGAGCCATCCACAGAAATCCCCCAATCCCCTCCTCTCTATGCGACCCATAGTAATAAAGAGCCGCCATTCACAGAAATCTCCCAATCCCCTTACCCTATGCGGTCCATAGTCATGAAGAGCCATCCACAGAAATCCCTCAATCCCCCCTCTCTATGCGGCCCATAGTAATGAAAAGCCATCCACAGAAATCCCCAAATTCTCTTCTCTCTATGCGGCCCATAGTAATGAAGAGCCATCCACAAAATCCCCCAATCCCCTTCTCTCTATGCGGCTCATAGTCATGAAGAGCCATTCACAGAAATCCCCAATCCCCTCCTCTCTATGTGGCCCATAGTAATGAAGAGCCATTCACAGAAATCCCTAAATCCCCTTCTCCCTATGCGGCCCATAGTCATGAAGAGCCACCCACAGAAATCCCCCAATCCCCTTCTCTCTATGCGGCCCATAGTCATGAAGAGCCATTCACAGAAATCCCCCAATCCCATCCTCTCTATACGGCCCATAGTAATGAAGAGCCATCCACAAAAATCCCCCAATCCCCTTCTCTCTATGCGGCTCATAGTCATGAAGAGCCATTCACAGAAATCCCCCAATCCTTTTCTCTCTATGCGGCCCATAGTAATGAAGAGTAATTCACAGAAATCCCCCAATCCCCTCCTCTCTATGCGGCCCATAGTAACGAAGAGCCATTCACAGAAATCCCCCAATCCCCTTCTCCCTATGCGGCCCATAGTCATGAAGAGCCATCCACAGAATTCCCCCAATCCCCTCCTCTCTATGCGGCCCATAGTAATGAAGAGCCATTTACAGAAAACCCCAAATCCCCTTCTCCCTATGCGGCCCATAGTAATGATGAGCAATTCACAGAAATCCCCCAATCCCCTTCTCCCTATGCGGCCCGTAGTAATGAAGAGCCATTCACAGAAATCCCCCAATCCCCTTCTCTCTATGTGGCCCATAGTAATGAAGAGCCATCCACAGAAATCCCCCAATCCCCTTCTCCCTATGCGGCTCATAGTAATGAAGAGCCATTCAGAGAAATCCCCCAATCCCCTCCTCTCTATGCGGCACATAGTAATGAACAGCCATTCACAGAAATCCTCCAATCCCCTTCTCCCTATGCGGCCCATAGTCATGAAGAGCCATCCACAGAAATCCCCCAATCCCCTTCTCTCTATGCGGCCCATAGTAACGAAGAGCCATTCACAGAAATCCCCCAATCCCCTTCTCCCTATGCGGCCCATAGTAATGAAGAGTCATTCACAGAAATCCCCCAATCCCCTCCTCTCTATGCGGCCCATAGTAACGAAGAGCCATTCACAGAAATCCCCCAATCCCCTTCTCCCTATGCGGCCCATAGTCATGAAGAGCCATCCACAGAAATCCCCCAATCCCCTCCTCTCTATGCGGCCCATAGTAATGAAGAGCCATTTACAGAAATCCCCAAATCCCCTTCTCCCTATGCGGCCCATAGTAATGATGAGCCATCCACAGAAATCCCCCAATCCCCTTCTCCCTATGCGGCCCGTAGTAATGAAGAGCCATTCACAGAAATCCCCCAATCCCCTTCTCTCTATGTGGCCCGTAGTAATGAAGAGCCATTCACAGAAATCCCCCAATCCCCTTCTCCCTATGCGGCTCATAGTAATGAAGAGCCATTCACAGAAATCCCCCAATCCCCTTTTCCCTATGCGGCCCATAGTCATGAAGAGCCATTCACATAGATCCTCCAATCCCCTTCTCCCTATGCGGCCCATAGTAATGAAGAGCCATTCACAGAAATCCCCCAATCCCCTTCTCTCTATACGGCCCATAGTAATGAAGAGCCACATAAATCCTCCAATCCCCTTCTCCCTATGCGGCACATAGTAATGAAGAGCCATTCACAGAAATCCTCCAACCCCCTTCTCCCTATGCGGCCCATAGTAATGAAGAGCCATTCACAGAAATCTCCCAATCCCCTTCTCCCTATGCGGCCCGTAGTAATGAAGAGCCATTCACAGAAATCCCCCAATCCCCTTCTCTCTATGCGGCCCATAGTAATGAAGAGCCATCCACAGAAATCCCCCAATCCCCTTCTCTCTATTTGGCCCATAGTAATGAAGAGCCATTCACAGAAATCCCCCAATCCCCTTCTCCCTATGCGGCCCATAGTAATGAAGAGCCATTCACAGAAATCCCCCAATCCCCTCCTCTCTATGCGGCACATAGTAATGAAGAGCCATTCACAGAAATCCCCCAATCCCCTTCTCCCTATGCGGCCCATAGTAATGAAGAGCCATTCACAGAAATCCCCCAATCCCCTTCTCCCTATGCAGCCCATAGTAATGAAGAGCCATTCACAGAAATCACCCAATCCCCTTTTCCCTATGCGGCCCATAGTCATGAAGAGCCATTCACATAAATCCTCCAATCTCCTTCTCCCTATGCGGCGCATAGTAATGAAGAGCCATTCACAGAAATTCCCCAATCCCCTTCTCCCTATGCGGCCCATAGTAATGAAGAGCCATTCACAGAAATCCCCCAATCCCCTTCTCCCTATGCGGCCCATAGTAATGAAGAGCCATTCACAGAAATCCCCCAATCCCCTTCTCCCTATGCGGCCCATAGTAATGAAGAGCCATTCACAGAAATCCCCCAATCCCCTCCTCTCTATGCGGCCCATAGTCATGAAGAGCCATTCAAAGAAATCCCGCAATCCCCTTCTCTCTATGCGGCTTTAATGCGAGTAAAACGTAGAGATGGGAATCTCGAATATGTTACTTTACTAAGATGAGCTCAAGGGATCCGAGCTCGAAGCTCGAATCCGAGCTCTAAACTCAAGGAGCTCGAAGCTCAAGGGGCTAGTTAGATTACGCCTACAAGAATAGGGAAGAGAAGCTTAAATAGGGTAAGAAGTGTGACAGCAAGGGAATTGAACCAGTGAGTTGAGAACTGCCAGACCAAGAGCTTTGTGCTCGGCCGATTTAGCCAGTCGTAAAATTACACAACTCTGATCTTACACAAATGTACTATGAAAGGATGAATGATCAAATTATTTCTCAACTTGGAAAAACATGAGCGAATGCTCTGAATAGTGAGTTTTTAACGGATTTACTATCTTGTTCCAGTTGATTCGATCATTTGCAATTTACTGCCTAGGTTATGCTCTATTGAATGGGTGTCTTCGACCCGATGAAGTCAATTTTGAATTGATGTCAACGGAGAGTTGAATAAATGAATGCCATGCGATGATTTTGTCATTGTTACAATGGTATTGTGCTAAAAACGGTAATAAGCACACGTTCACTAAATTCTATTCTTCCTGGCATTTCGAGAGTCTTTTGGCTGAGCCTTTGTATCAAATGCTATTATCCTTTTCACTCTCAATCTTTCTCGTTGTCTCTCTCTTTCTCTCTATTAAAATTTCTCTCTCTTTCCCTTTCTCTCCTACTCTCCCAATCTCTTTCATTTTCTCTTTCTATCTCTCTCCCTCTCTCCCCCTTTCATTTTTCTCCCCATCTCTTTTTTCTCTCTCTCCGAATATCCTTTTTTTCTGTCTCTCAGTCTCTCTATCCAGTTTTAACTTCTCATTCTCTCTCTCTTTCTTTCTTACTTGAACTACTCTTTTCTCCGCTTAAAAACGCGAACCACTGCCAAACCTACTCGAGTTCCACTAAACAAGTAGCGAACAATAGCCCAACGGGTGAATGACAGAGCACATGCGGAGAGAGAGCGATCAAATGAGAAGCAGTGAGCTATGAAGCAAAAAAGTGGAACAAAGAATTACCCATAGAACTGAAGTGAGGGGTCTAGAACAGAGATAAAAGTCATCTTGATCAGTATTTAGTTCAAACGTTTTTGATTGGCGATGTTATTGCTTCTTATCTTTTAAAGATTCCAAAAAGTGAGACGTCGTCGAAATAATTAGGTTGATTAGGAGGGAGCAGGAGATATCACTGAAGTTCTTCTTGAGTACTCGCTTCTTTTGCTTGCTGAACCTTACCATCTTATTGAACCAGTGGCTTTTCTTCGAGTCAGTGTTTGTGAATCGAGCAGGCGTAGAAACCTGAGGGATATGCCAGCTGTACCGAATTCTACAACTTTTTTTGTTAAAGTGGATCTGCACCCAACTATATTGAACTTGAAACTCTTTAAACAGAAACCTAGAATTCAATTTATTTATTTTTATATATTTAAATCTTATTCAATTTTAGTTATTTTTTCCTTATTTGTTTTTATTATTATTTATTATTTTAAAAATTATTATTTGGTATTTTTAGTCATCATTTTTGTTTAGTTATTATTTCTTTCTTATTCATTCCTTCAGTATGAGATATTCATAGGAAGAAATAGGAAAGAGTTATGTCGCGGGCGCGAGTTCAGTAAGATCGAATATTTAGAAAATGACAATTAAAAAGGAAGTAGATCGTCAAATCAATTTTTTCTGAGATAGAGGTTAATTTTTATCGGAAAAGAAGTCTCGAGCAAGAAATCGTAGCTTTAACACTATTCCTGAGTAAAGAAACAAGATAAAGACAACTTGAGACGGCAAAGTAGTATATCGGTGTACATAAAAGATGGCATCAATAAAATCAATGTCAATTGGAAAACCTATGCCAATAAAATAAATGTCAATTGGAAAACCTAAGCGGAATAGAACAACTGAATAGAACAACGAATAGAACAAATCATTGACAAAAATCATTTTTCATCTAAACCAGGCGTCACTGCCTTTGAACTGTGTAACTTAGCATTTGAAGATACATTTGAAGCATTTGAAGAAGCATTTGAAGATACTTAATCATTGTTAGATGATGAAATAAATCAGATGAAGTGGTTATTTAAAATTTTAAATTTCTCCATGCAGTCTTCTATTCATATAATAAAACATAAAACATATAAAAAGTCTTAAGCCTTTGCGCTCATAACTGAGTAATCAAATATATGTCAGTTGTTCCGAAAAAAAAACATTTTTTTCGTCATTCTCTGTCACAACAACTATCAAACAGTCACAAAGCTCTGACTGATATCGTTAGAAGTCACTGTGTTAGGAATAACTTCAAGATTTTGAAAAAAACCTTTTTATAAAACTAGAAAATACAAAACATACTTTTCTACTGTGAACAGTTCGAACTTTCGAAGAATTTATCCAGAGAGAGATAGCAAAATAGTAGAGTATTGCGCAAACTAAGTTCATCGAAAAATAGCCATCACCTTCTCGAGTTAATTAAGGATTGAGTTTGGCTCGAGCTCAGAGCGGTGTTTCAAGTGATGCTCCGCCCACTCACCTGCTTCTCTTGAACGTATCATGACGAGTATGGCTCGGTTCACAGCAATTATAACCCTCGGCCTTTGTGCGCGGTGCATAATAGAACGTGCTTTGTTGCGAATTGCACCAGCAGGTCTTCATACGAGGCATTCTTTCAGAGGTTCTTTTGAAACGCCTGGTTGGGACTGAAAACTGGTTGTGATTAGAGCATCAATTTGATTACTTTCTCCTTTACCTTCTAAGTTTTCTCCTTTTAACTAGGTTTCGTAATTTTTCAAAGATGCCTTAGTAGGAAAATGTCAATAAGGTATGTAGATAGAGAGTTAATAAGAGAAGTCATGTGCATCAAAATTTGAAAATTTTTTGATTTTAAAATAGAGACGTTGATTTGTTCTAGAGGGTTATGTGTTCTAAGCTCTTCGAATGTTTCATTTTCTCGCTCTTAACGTGCGAAAAAATTTAGAGGAACGAAAGGTCAACATAAGTAGAGACTTTTTGCGCAGACAATCTTACTGCCTCGGACACCAATGTGGAAGTATTGGGTTGCTTCATAAGATATGTGTCTGATTTCCATAATTAAACATTTGGCGTCGAAATTGTATGTCACTAAGCTTCGGTATTTTTTCCCTGGGAGGTGATGAGGAAACGTGTTTAAATGACGCATAAAATATGAAGCAACTTCTCATTTCAATTGCGAGGTATGTAGTTGGAAAAATTTTTCATTAGAAGTAAAGCATCAAATGTACTAAACTGTATTTGAATTCGAAGCTCCGATCACTTTTGAGACTATTTCACATTTTTCAATTGCAATAGTTCACATTTTACTCATATTTTCAGATCAACATTTCCACTGAAAAAAGGATGACACAATAAGCAACCTTTCCGACAAAGCTCAAGCCCGTGCAAATGCGAAACTCAAAAAAGAAGGAGAAGAGGGTGAGAGAATCAGGAATTTCAGCGGGTCAAGAACATGAACAAGGAAATGTAGAGGGCACAAAACCTGTTATAGTTCGTGAGAAAGTTGTGGCTCTCTCGAGAAAAATTCTTTGGAACGTCTTGTTATGAGAAGATGTCGAAGAAAAAACTACTTTGATTGAAACTTTTTTCGCCAACATGAGGGGAACAATCGAAAAGAAAATGTGCTGCCCGGAAAAGGATACATATCTCGCGAAAGCTGGGGTGGGGAAGAAAGACCGAGGTGAGATGGTATAACAAGAATTGGGAGTTGAATATGATTCTGGAGAGCTGTTATGAAAAGTCGTTTATGAAGACACAAATGGGTGCGCTAGAGAGCTTAATTAAAAATTAGAAAATAATTTTAAAAGTGCTGCCGCGACATTAATCTCTCAAAAAAAGTTAAGCGATCGTGCGATGTATCTGTAAAGATGACATCATTGCTCTATGAATGAGATCATCGAGTCAGTGTTATTATAACTGAAATATTTCACGATGAGATCATGGCTTTCGCACCTTCTTGGCCCAAAAATGTTGGATCAGTGAGGTACGAGATGATCTTGCGAGAGCACGCGAAATAATATCTTAAAGTACGATAAGATGAGATTTCAAATGCCGTCTTTCTCTCCAAATGAATCTTAAAATACTAACTAATCGCAATGTATTTTTTTCGTAATTAAATAAAGCATTTAACGTTTTTGGTTGAACATGAAGTATCGAGTCCGTGTAATAAGAAAAGGGCAGAGCGCAGACATTGACTCTGTCACTGGGTATGCCCGTAAGAAAAATTTAATGAAACTTGACTGGTTTGTAATTTAGCTCTACTAACTAGATTGAAATTGAATTACGCGCGTAAGTTCTAAGAATGGAATTTCGTGCAGGACCTTTTATTTCCAAAAAAAAGTTAGTCAAGGTGACATCATCTTTCAAAATTTTCGCCTAATTTGAATGGTATGAGGTCATCGCGCCGATGATCTCATCGTTTAGAGATTAATGTCGCGGCTGATGTCAATATGCATGATGAAGAACTCAATGTTGTCCAAAAAAAAGGAATAAAAATTAGCTCAAGGGCAGTTTAACCCTTGAGGTAAAGTTTAACCTCTTTTGCTTCTCTTGAAAACTTAACCTGAACTATACTCTTGCCTTTCTACGGCTCTACTTTGGCTCGACCATCAAGAGGTTTGGTATCAACCTTCTGTGTTCAATAGAGAGAAAAACCGTTACTACAGGGTGTGGCAAAAAGCTAGGTGGTCATTGTTTTTCCGATAAAAACTCAACCGATCAAGCAAATCAAACAAAATTTTCATCAATTTTCATTAAAAGAGTTTATAATAGAACTGCACTTTCAAATTTCGAAAAGTCCTCCCTTCTTTTTGCAATCGCTTGTCCAAATCACCCACCGGGGTGGACAGTTTAAGCAACGTCAAGATCATTCCACGCCTTTGGGAGAGCGAGCTTCCGAATGTTTAAATTCTTGTGGGGAGAAGCGCAGGCCTTACTCTCTCTCTCTCTAACGCCACACAGAGACGTCCAGGGGATTTGAATCAGGCGAGTTTTGAGGCAATTCGGCGGAGGTGATCAGGAAGGGGAAATTGGTCTTGCACCAATCTTGCACCACTCTAGCCGTGTGGGCGGGCACAGAGTCCTGCTGAAACGTCCAGTTACGTCCCGCGAAATAAGTCTTGCCAGTCACACAAATCCCGGACCAGCCCATGACCGATGACAGAAGCGGGATGGCCCTTTCTCGAGACGTAACGACCACTCTTATTGGCCTCGTTGACCGATTTCTACCAAATATTATCGTTCTGGTGGTTGAAGGACTGCTCAATATGGAACAACTTCTCATCGATGAAGAGATATCCAAACGGTCAACCGGTTGAACCGCTTTGAAAGTTAACGACATTTCCAAAGACGGTTCGCCTTCATCTGGTGCGTCAATGCGTGTGTCTTTTGCAGCTTGATGGGGCGAAGTCACATACGAGATTTGACGATCCTATGAACAGATCTAACCGAGATATTCAGCTCCTTTTCGACTTTTATGAGACTCCGCTTGGGGTTATAATGTCGCCTCGGTCCATATCAGAGAGCATTACCGGAAAACGAAAAGAGTGCTATTCCGTGCGATAGTGTTATATGAAAGGCTCATATGCCTTTTTCTCTTAGTCACGCATGCTTATCAAGCGATTGCGTCATGAATGGAGCGTAACTCCAGAGTTTACGATTAAGACAAGAGAGATGGAAGATGGATGATAAATCTTCAATTTCTAAGTTGCTCAGCAATTTCTAAGTACAACTCAGGATCAACAAATATTACTTGCAGTTGTGTTGAAGTTCAAAAAACGACCGCTTTGTGAGTGAATGGTCATAAATGATGATAAGGGAGCTATAGGCAAAGGGCGAAAAAGGGAGAGCTTCTTGTTATTTTATGGAGCGTTAGAATATCACTTTTAACTCTGCTAAGTGATTTTCTGCTGTCTGTTTTTTTTTTTTGAACGCTCTAATGTCTCACCACGAAAACATGGACTACGGTAAAAAGAAAGAACACATGCATTCTAATGGAGCGTTAGAATTCGCGAAAACACTTGATTACACTAATCTTCTCAAAATACATCCTTCCCCTTACACCCATAGGAGCTCCCATTCTCTCAGAATTATTCTACCTTTCAAACTACCAAGTGGTCATTCCACTTGTGTATCAAGATGTATAGATACTTGGAATTCTCTACCATCTGAAATGGTATCTCTCACTTCTTCTGATGCCTTCAAGTCCTCAGTTTTGCTTTTACCACTCGAAATCATTGTTCCGAGCTCAAAGCTGCGTCTCTCCTAATTTTTTTCCCTAAGGATCAATTTTACCTGTGAAATCATATTTCTGTTACCTTGACTCATTTTTATATCCTTTTTTTGTATATTTTTTATCTCAGTTACAAACTAGAATTACTGTGAAATTTTGCAGTTTATTTTCTGTGAAATCAACCCGATTCTATTCTCACATGCTTGCTTTTTCGCAAATGCGATAACATCCTCTGTGTGATTATGTATACAAGGAATAAATGAATATATAATGAAACATAACGATATAAGACGGTGCTGGGAATTTAGTTCGGCAATTCGTGTTGTTTCGGTGTCTGTGGCAAGTTTCGAAACATGGCGGTAAAAAACTCGTTTATCCGTAAATTGCACAGAGGATTTGAAAAAGAAACACGTGTCACATTTAATATACAGATTTTTGCTTTAGCAAGATAAATAAGTAACAAAAGCACTGAGTGTCAAAGACATAAGAGTTGGCGAATTTAGAACGGTTCGAATATCGTCACCGGTTGATGATCATTACAAGGCAAATTTAGAACGGTTCGAATATCGTCACCGGTTGATTATTATTACAAGGCAAATTTAGAACGGTTCGAATATCGTCAACGGTTGATGATCATTACAAGGCAAATTTAGAACGGTTCGAATATCGTCACCGGTTGATGATCATTACAAGGCAAATTTAGAACGGTTCGAATATCGTCACCGGTTGATGATCATTACAAGGCAAATTTAGAACGGTTCGAATTTCGTCACCGGTTGATGATCATTACAAGGCAAATTTAGAACGGTTCGAATATCGTCACCGGTTGATGATCATTACAAGGCAAATTTAGAACGGTTCGAATATCGTCACCGGTTGATTATTATTACAAGGCAAATTTAGAACGGTTCGAATATCGTCACCGGTTGATGATCATTACAAGGCAAATTTAGAACGGTTCGAATATCGTCACCGGTTGATTATTATTACAAGGCAAATTTAGAACGGTTCGAATATCGTCACCGGTTGATGATCATTACAAGGCAAATTTAGAACGGTTCGAATATCGTCACCGGTTGATGATCATTACAAGGCAAATTTAGAACGGTTCGAATTTCGTCATCGGTTGATCAGTACAAGGCTATTTAGCAAAATAAGAGCAGACTTATATAGTATGAACAAAACGAGCAACCTATACAGGCCGGGTTTGCACGAACGCTATACTGTTTTCTTTTTCTGTGGTGCGAAAAGAGAATAGTATAGCATTCGTGCAAACCCGGTCTGTATAGGTTGATCGTTTTGTTCGTACTATATAAATCTGCTGAATAGCCGGGAGAGTGCGAAATTGTGAGAGTGCGGGAAGAGTGTGAGATTTAGAAAGCGAGCATCGTAACATGACGAAATTCGAACAGTGCGAAATTCGTCAAGTGCTGAGCATCGTAACGTGACGAAATTCGAACCATTCGAATTTCGCCATGTGATGAGTATGGTAGCATGACGAAATCCGAACCATTCGAAATCCGTCAAGTTATGAGCAATAATACATGAAAAAATTCGAACAGTTCGAAATTCGTCAAGTGCTGAGCATCGTAACGTGACGAAATTCGAACCATTCGAATTTCGCCATGTGATGGGTATTGTAGCATTACGAAATTCGAACAGTTTGAGTTCCGTCAGGCAAGATTCGCTATCTGCTTACTCTTGTGTTTCATATTTGATTGTTTATTGTGCCAGAAGTGATGAAATAAAATAAAATTTTGATTCCACGAATTCACAAAGAAATGGCGAGAAATTCCGATGAATTTTACGATAAACTTGCCACAGACACCGAAACAACACGAATTGCCGAACTAAATTCCCAGCACCGTCTTATATCCCGTTTGAACTCTCTCGCTGCAAGAAAAAAAGACATCGCTGCTCATGTCTCGAACGTTATATTTCTCTCACTAATTGTTCACATTTTAGGTTAGAACAAGACGTTCACGCAATTCGAAAAAAACGGGGTATAGTTATGTTTCATTATGTTTTCGCGAATTTTAACGCTTCATTAGAAAGCATGTGTTCTTCCTTTTTACCGTAGTCCATGTTTTCGTGGTGAGACGTTGGAGCGTTCAAAAAATCAGATAGCAGAAAATCACTTAGCAGAAAAAAAATCACTTAGCAATGTGAAAAAAAGATATTCTAACGCTCCATTAGACATCCCTGCTCAAAGTAAGGTTATTTTTCCAAAATATCAAAAGTACTGATGACCTATGGGGTTTTAAACTACCCTTGATCTGATAGAAAATAGTGTATTGGACAAGCAAGTGAGAACCTGTTTTTTTTTTAATTTAAGTCTCTTTTATTGAAACTGAAAAACTTTTTCCCTGAAAACTGTAAAACTTGCTTATTCTCTAAATGGAATGTCAAAAAGATTATTTAATAGTAGCAACAAAAAATGGAAAACTAAAATTAATTTGGCGTCTCGCTAAAAAACTCAACAGCTCAGGCGAATCTTTAAAAAAAACTATGACAATACAAAAGAAACTATGACAATACAAACTCAACAAAGATTTCACAAAACTCAGCATGTTTATTTCTGCTCATTCTGCATCTATGACAATGGTGAGATAATTCGAAGATTACTGCTAAAACACGCAATTTTCAGATCGAACAATAGTAGATAAAGAAAGGCAGAAAAAAGGAGAGAGAGAGAGAGAGAGAGAGAGAGAGAGAGAGAGAGAGAGAGAGAGAGAGACGGAGAGAGAGAGAGAGAGACGGAGAAACATAGAGAAAGGTGTTGAAAGACGGAAAAGAAAATATTAAAAGCAGATCGAGTTTTTAAATCTATATGAATAACTTATATTTGCTATCACAACCCTGTTGAGAAAGCCGGTCTAACCAATACAAGCTTACGTTATCACTAAATCTACCCAGTTTTAAAACAGACCCTATCCAAGGCACAATAGAAAAATATACAAATTTTGCAGCTCACATTTTTCAATGCAAAAAGTCAGAACTATCAAATAGTCTTAAAAGTCTTTGGCACTCTGCTATGCACTAGAAGCGGGTCGAATACTGTACATGAAGGCGGGTCGAATACTGTACATGAAGGCGGGTCGAATACTGTACATGAAGGCGGGTCGAATACTGTACATGAAGGCGTATCAAGAAAAATATCGTGATTCCCTCTCTTTGTAAACGAAGATTGCTCGAATTTCTTCTTTGTTCAAAGCTTAGCGATCCGTGTTCCCGGGGTAACAAAAGTAAACATTTGTTGGCCTGAAAATTCTTCTCGAGTGATCGGGTAACAATCGAATTTGACTATGAAGCTGCGAAACGCTGAGATAGTATTATTCAGGACTCATCTGCATTCGTCATCTGCATTTGTCATAAAACGACCACTCATTCACTCGGAAGGTACTTTTCCGATGATTTAGCGATGTGGAGGGCATAGAAAAGGACAGAAGAGGTTGGGCGATATAAAAGCTGAAGACTGTGAAGTCGCTCGCTTTTCATCATTCCAGGCTTTACACTTAGTAAATGAGCGGTAGTTTTCTATGTTTTCAAGTGTGGGGGACTCATTCCGTCCGTCAAGCGAATCATGCTCTACAGCGGGGAAAAACACTACTGAGCAGGAAAAAAACTAGAAACAGCTACCCTTTGTCAATAAATATGCAGAAACGCCGTAATTGACCATCCTTAGGCATTTGAATTAGAATTATACAGACATTACTCGAATAGCACCACAATAACCCTAATTACAATGCTAGTGCAATCAATATGACCATGTTAGAGTAATAAGGGGTCAGAACTGCAGTAATCAAGCACAAAAAGCTACAGTAACCATTGCGAAAATACCAGCATAAATATCACCGCGGTTTTTAGCAATATGTCGCAGCTGCTGGTCGAATTGACCAAATTCTCATCCACCGACGCATCCATTTGCCAGCGAGAGCGCGCTTCGTTCCAATGGAGAAGTGCAACGCGCTTCTCATCCAGAACTCGGAGAGACTGACGTGATGCGTCTTCCACCTGCGCATCATAAATATGTATAAATATGCAAAAACAGTTGTATAATTCTTTCTTTTTCTATTTTTCCCAATTTTACATTTCTCAAATGAAAAAAAGTTAACCATCCACTGAAAAACTTGATTTTTTCCAAACTTGAGAATCGTTTATATTCGGCTCTGAACAAACAACTATACAGGGTGTTTCAAAAGTACTGGCACAAAGATTTTACCTTCTATTCCCATTCAGTATCAGCAATTTGCAATTTTTTTGCAATTTTGCAATTTAAACGCTTTATCAAGATCAGCAAGCCACATCGGTAATATAACATCATCGATTATGGGATCTGTTGCGACATGTGACGACTCCACTCCTCATCGTTCTCTGCCTTCCTTAGGAATCGGGGACTAACGGCTTTGAAAAAGTAGTCCCTCCATCTCATTCTTCTGCCGCTCATGATGGCGCTACGATCCCGGAGCGCCAAATCTTCTCGGGAAAGGACTCTCACAGACGAATGAAGAGACGGTGCGAGGAGCAACCGTGCACGGAGGGAGACGAATGAGAGAATGATTATATGTTTATATATATATATTTTTTTTTTTATATTATAATTTTTTTTTTTATAGAATGAGGGAGACAGTATCAGCGAATCAGTTTAATATCATTAAAAAATGTTTATCAACAACTTCAAAAATTATGTTTTACAACAGTCACTCAAAATGATTTCCTTTGGCCTTAATGACAGCTTTGAGACGACGAGGGTATGCCTCGATGGTTGCCCGCAGTGTCTCTTGTGGAATAGCGTCACATGCTCGGGTAAGGGAGACTTTAAGCGCTTCCAAATTTTTGTGAGATTTTGCACAAGCCTTTGCCTCCAAAATAGCCCAGATGGAGAAGTCGAGTGGATTGAGATCGGGGCTATTAGCCGGCCATTCATTGGCCGGTATGAAGTCGGGCAGATGATGTTTGCACCACTCTTGAGTCTTCTTGACTCTGTGTGCTGGGGCACCGTCCTTTTGATAAGTCCAGTTGTTGGTTTTGAAGTGAGCCTGGGACCAAGGTAGAAGATGCTTTTCAAGAATTTCATCAATGTACTTTAGTATCAATTTTGGCGCCTTTTGGCACAGAAACGAGAGGAGTGCGACCACTGGAGGAGACTGCCGCACAAACCATGACTTGTGCAGGATGAGAATCGCATTCGATGACGCGAACTGCATCGTTCGCTTGCTGTGAACTCTCTGCGAGTATTCTGGAGTTTTGGCGGTTGTAATGAGCCTCTAATGTAAAAAGCTTCTCATCTGAAAAAACCGTTGTCAAGTGGTCTCCGTTTTCGGCCCGCGCCAGTAGCAAGCGACATTTTCCCGTCTTCCTTTTCTCTGAGCTTCAGTCAAGCCATGTCTTTTCTGGAACTTGTAGGGAAACTTCTTGAGCTTTTTCTGACGACTCACCACATCGATGCTACTGAGACATGAAGCTCAGTGGCCATTTTCCTCATGCTTCTCTGTCCTTTGCTTCTCTGTCCGCTTCTTGACAATTTTCGTGATACGAGAAGAAGTAGCGGTGACCGGTCTACCGGAGCGTGGAAAATCCTCTTGGGTTCCATGTTTGATAGTTTGGTAGACAGTTCGACGAGGAACATTCAGCATGTTACTGATCTCAGACGGTTTGCGTCCCGCACGACTTAAAGTCAGAATCGCGAAACGTTTCGAACTTGGACGCGCCATTCACCTACAAAACAAAAAGAACAATTTATAATTTCGAACACATAATCAACAACGACTAGAGAAAAAATTGTGATGTCTTGCCAAGTCAATTGATCCATGGAGCGCAGCGAAAGGCGCGCGCGAAAACTGTGCCAGTACTTTTAAAACACCCTGTAGTGTAAATTCAATAAAAAAAATTGATAGTGGAAATCGAATAAACTATCACATTGACAAAAGATAGTTCCTGCGGCAGAATCAAACCCGGTACGATCTGTCTAACCCTGACCCGTAGTGCAAGGGCTTTATCAAAAATACCACCGAAGACGCATTGACAGTCCTATTCAGAGGACACATGGCTCGTCGGCGCGATAGTACCACTTGGAATTCTAAAATACCTTTAAGCCTCCCAAGTAGTTATTTTCATCTCAATTTATGGTCTTGTTCTCTCAGTTCCAACAGAGCTGACCTTTATTCGTTGCGGGAACGCTCTGTTCATATTACAGTAGTCGCCCTGGCAAACGCAAAGTATGTAGTCCAGAGGCTGTTGTTCCACATACAGCGGTAATGACCGGATGAGATAGCACCTTAATTGTAAGTCTTCATTCGGTATACCGAAAACAAATATTCAGGCCTGGAGCAGATGGAGTGCCAACACTTCTTCGGTAATTGAGACATGAGAGGTACATACATTGACTCCCTCTGATACCTAGGATCTGAATAAAATCATACAAACACCTTGACTATGACAAATAATTATTTAGATGAACTGAAGTTTATGGGAGTTTTTCATTCAATATATTTGCTGATTGTTTTATATTTTAAAAAAAAGTTTTATGAATAGATTCATACATATGATAATAATCACAAGCACAAATTCCAAGTTATAGTTCTCAAAAAATTACGACTACCCACTTGGAAAAAAAGGCATATTTTTCTTTCTTTTACAACACTGTCCTTGTTCACAGCATTTCACCGATGAAGTTTTTATAAAAACATTTGGCTCTTATTCCCTCATGGGCATACCCTACGTCTTGTCTTGCAGAAATTGAAATACTAGACGAAAAATTGTACTAGACGGCTTTAAACGCTACGGTTTCGGAAATTTTATTAATAGGTGATCATTCTAAGCATCAGAGACTCCGGTTAGTAAAAAAAAATCGAAAAATTATTTTTACATTAAAAATTATTTTTGAATTAAAAAAAGAAGCTTAGGCTTAGTAAAAGTTAACGCTAACAAGGCTAACGAGATGATATCGCAAAAAAGCCACTCTGCACTGTCTGGCATCTAGTATACCCATGAGTATATAAGAGCCGAACATTTATGCATGACATCTTTGTAGGAACTCGCAGGTATTTTTGACTTTCGAAAAAAAACTTTTACAAATAATGTTTCGCTCTCTCTCTCAAACTTTTACAAATAATGTTTCGCTCTCTCACAAATACAAACCTCTCTTTCGCTCTGCTATCACACTGAGCGGTGACCCTTCCTATTGCTCTCATATTGATTCTTTCTATATCAATTGTTGAGCCAGTCCTTTTCTCAAACCAATTCCAAACAAACAGATATGTCTGTTCCCTCGTCAGTTTCTCAACCCTCATCTGATGTACAAATTCTGATCCAAGCTGTCAACCGTCAAAGCGACCAAATCTCCCAACTTCTGAATGCAGTAACCTCAATGATGACGACATTATCTTCTCTCATTCCTCTTCTCTCTAAGCTCACAACCCAAACCCCGGCCCCTCCATCCAACTCTTTGATGACTTCCTCTCTCATATCGCAGCCTGAACTTCTCGCCTATGACGCGGTCAGGAGAGTCCTTCAGGAAGACAAAGTCATTCTGGAAGAGAAGGCTCACAACATCGTTTTGGTCGGCATTCCGGAGGAGATAAGAAAAGACGCCACGGATCAACATGATGGAAAACTTCTTGATTCTCTCGTTAGTGAACTCAATATACCTTCTCTCACTAATGCATTCAACCAAGGTTCTATCACTCATCGACGCTTCGGAAATGAAGAGAACAAGAGAAGAATTCTTAAGATTCATTTTCCATCGCCATCTCTCCGAACAGAAGTACTTCGAAAACTACGAATCCGTCGTCCTGAAGTACTTCGCATATTTCCTCACGCGTACGCGAGAGAAGACCTTACCAGAGAAGGACTCCAACTCGAGAAGGACTGCCAGAAACTCGCTAAAGAAAGAAACGACAAAGCTGGATTGATGGAGTGGGGGGTACAAGGAACAAGGCTCATTCGATTCTCTCATCCGCGTCCTCTATACACTCCGAAGACAGACGCTGAGGCTAATGGTTCTCTTCAAAACGTGACGGTGACAAGAGGAAAAAGGATGGACGCAAACGATGTACAGAAATAGGTCAGTAGTGCTGATGGCGATAGCCTGTTTACTTCTTCTGATATTTGGAATAGCCAACATAGTATTAGAGGAAATTTTAGTTTTTACTATAGTAATTGTCGCTCTATACGGAATAAATTGTACGATCTTAATCATTTATTATCTTTAACGCAATACAATGCTATTTGCTTTTCAGAAACTTGGTTACACGATAGTGAACCTGATGTCATTTTACATTCAAATAAACCATATTCTGTTTTTCGTTCTGATAGAAACTCTAATATCAGTAACAGAGGTGGCGGAGTAGCAATTTTAGTGCAATCTAGACTCAGTCCAGTAGCAACTTCGTCGATGTCAGTTTCAGAATGTGAAGCTATTACAGTTGAGTTACAATGTAGTGACAAAAATTCATATTTTTCTCGGGTTAGATTAATGTGTGTTTATCGATCTCCCAGTGCCCCAGACGATATCATGAATGAGTTATTAGCATACTTCTCTTTAAATACCATTCCCAATGTCCCTCTCATAATCGTTGGTGATTTGAATTTGCCTTGTATTGATTGGGACAAGTTGACGTGTTCTAAGAGCTATTCTTCTACTCAATTTCTTAATTACTGTTGTGATAACCATTTCACTCAGTACATTCTGATGCCGACTCGAATTCAGAACATTCTTGATCTTCTTTTATGCAATCATCCGATTATCTCTTCTTCTAGTGTTATTGCTCCCTTCACATCCCAGTGCGATCATAATTCTATTTGTTTCGATTGTATTACCTCCAAAGTATTCGATGACATAATCAAGCCTATAAAACTTTATTCTGAGGCAAACTGGCATATGATTGAGTACTTTATTTACTGTCATGATTGGACCTTGGCATTATCATCTCTTGACCCTAATCAAGCTTACAACTATATCGTTGATCTACTATGTGACCTTATCGATCGCTTTGTGCCAACTGTTGTTCCTAATTCGTCCTCCTATAGATATCCAGCGCGTATTCAACGCTTATTCAATAAGCTTCAGAAAGTTTCAATTACTGCTCCTTACTCCGAATATTGTAAAAATCTATCAAGAAATTTTTCTTCTGAGCTTTATGATTTTGAAACATCTAAGGAATCTTCTCTGATTGTTAAAGGCAACCGTAAACAGTTTTTCTCGTATTGTACAAATCGTATTAAATCTCAAAACGATTCCTATGTTTTGTATGACAGTAGTGGAACGGTAGTGACGGACCCTTCCATAAAAGCTGAAATGTTTTCTTCTCAGTTCTCATCAACTTTCTCTGAACCGTCTCAGAATGTTCTTCCTGTCCCTATTTTAGCTCCCTTCGATCAACACTTTTCTCTTGAAATAATTGATGATCAAATGATAATCGAGGCTGTTTCTAAGTTAGAGAATAAATGTAATACCTCACCCGATTCCATTCCGAACATTTTTATCAAAAAAATGTAAATTTGCGTTGTTGAAACCTCTGCGTATTTTATTCAACAACTGTTTAATGACTGGAATTGTACCCGATATGTGGAAGTTTGCTATTGTAAAGCCTCTGCTCAAAAACAAAGGACCTCCTATCTTATCAAATTACAGACCCATTTCTTTAACCTGCTCGATTTCTAAAGTAATGGAAAAAGTTATTGTTAATTCTATTTCAAAGTATCATGAAGAGCGTTCATTGCTCTCCCCTTTTCAAGCCGGTTTTCGACCTAATCGATCGACAATCACTTCTTTAGCCGAATCATATTCCTTCATAACCCACTCTCTGAGTTCAAGTATTGATATTGATGTAATTTTCCTAGACATCTCAAAAGCTTTTGATTCTGTAGATATTCGATTTCTATTGTTTAAATTGAATTCACTTGGTATTGTAGGGCCAGCACTTAAATTTATCTCTTCTTTCCTCAACTCCCGTAAACAATCAGTGATCATCGATGGTATCAACTCAGTACCAGCTTCAGTTTTAAGTGGTGTTCCTCAAGGTTCTTCAATAGGCCCGTTGTTGTTTTTACTGTTCATTGACGACATCAAGAAAGTTATCCCTGCTACTATTCGCTTCAGTATTTTTGCCGATGATGTTAAGCTGCTAGCTCAAGTACCCTTATATTCAGATGACTTACAAACAGCAGTCAACAATATATTTGAGTGGTGCACTCAGTGGAACCTTACTCTATCAACTTCTAAATGTACTGTTCTTCATATAGGCAAGCAATCGGTGTTTCACCCCTACTCTATCAACCATATTCCATTGATTGTTACCAACCAGGTTAAAGATTTAGGGATTTTGTTAACTCATGATTTCCGTTTCAATTCTCATATTGAGAAGATTTGTAAAAAAGCCTCTTCTACTGCAAACCTTATTCTGAAGGCTTTCAAGACCAAATCATGCGAAATGCTCATGCTTGCTTTTAATGTATACGTTAGACCGATTCTCGAATACGGGACTGAAATTTGGTCCCCTACCACGAAATACCTCATCAATGATTTAGAATATGTACAACGTAATTTTACTAGAAGGCTGTTATATAGATGTGGTAATGTAAGCCTGCCTTATTCTCAGAGATTGAAACTGCTCAAAACTGAGTCATTAGAATATCGTCGAGCATTCAGAGATCTATGTTTTTTGCACAAATGTTTACATAACAAATGCTCTCTCGATTTTTCCTTTCTATACATTTTATCTCCCCCCAAGTATAATACAAGACAAGCGCACTCTCTCAGAATTCGTCTGCCTATCGTTTACCCGACTAGGTTGTCTACGTTTGTCTCTAGATCAATAGCAATATGGAACTCCCTTCCGGAAGATATCGTTGTAATCGAAAGTTCTTCAAGTTTTGTGACAAGACTAAAGAAATTCCATTTGAAGTTGTGCTTCCTTGTCCGAGTGTAACAGATTGACGATTATTTGTATTTACATACATATGTATAGGACACAATCTTCTGATTATAAATAACTATAGACGCTATTTCATATCATTTTTTTTTCTTAGATGATATTTGGATTAGTTGAATGCCATTCAGCACTTTTGAATGAATGATTGTTTTTTTTTCTTTGTCTCCCTATCCTACGCGTCCATGCTAATTGGAACTACCATTCATAATTGTATAACAAGTTGTTGTTCTTGCATGAAATAAATGAATTGAAATTGAATTGAATGTAGCACCTAATAATTCTGAAACATTGAGAAATTTTTAAAATTTGATAACATCTTGAACTATACAAGATCTCCGCAAGCTTCTACGATTTGTTGCATCTGAAATGGTTCCTCTCATTTCGGATTCCCATCTGGTTTGTTAAGAAAGCTCACCTTGAACTCTCATGAATTCAAATATTCCGTGGGAGTTCCACAGTGTATTTCGGAGCTATAAATAATTAAATAATTAATATAAAAGTTTTCCCCCAAATCTTCATCTTACACTAGAAAATTCACACGACCACATTATCAGGCTTTAGAATTCCAACAATTCCTTTTTATTTTGTTGATATTTAGAAGAAATTCAATCTTTTTATGTATAAGGTTTCAGTAACGGTTGTCGAAATATGATACCCTGACTGATGAAGAAAAGAGTCCTCGCGATAATGATGCCTTAGAATACTGTCCATGCAGCCTCGTACAATGAAAGATGTATCTGGAAAAAGCATCGCTTTTGGAGCTTAATTTTTGAAGAGTGAGAGCCAATCACAACCTCATACTGGCGAAAATCTATACGGTTTTTTACAAAGTTGTATCCCTTATCAAACATTGAAGACCGTTTTCTTTCAAATGTGGAATGGAAAAGAAGGAAAATCTTAAGTTTATGTTTCACAGTAACTATGCCCTTTAAACTCTGATAATATCAAGAGGTAATAAAGAAGCCGTTCCCAACTAAGCGTAATAACTCGCTTGTTTCTGGATGCTGGTCCAGATTGGGCTGCAAAGTGACGCAAAAGTGCCGCCCTCCGCCGCATATATCAATTCTGGCGTCTCCGACAGCTGCGCCCGAACTAGCCGACAAGTCTGCGTCACAGGTCTCCGAGCGAGCTTGCAGCTGAATATTACACAACTTATCGTTCATTCATTCCTTAACTCCCCTCTCCATTCAATGTTCTTTCGTGCTAGTATACTTTTGAAGAAATCTTATGGAGCGTTATAATTCAACTTTTCACTTTGCAAAGTGATCCCGTTAAACGCTTAACGGGATGCTGCCGGGATGCGGCCGGGATGCGACCTAGAGCGTTTAACGGGATCACTTTGCAGAGATTACTTTGCAAAGTGAAAAGTTGAATTCTAACGCTCCATTACACGACTGGCGATTTGTTTTTCATTCATTACTCATTCCTTTATTAACATCAATAGAAGCGCACAGAAAAGAGATCTGTCGCAGGTGCGAGTTTAGTGGGACAAAATATATGAAAACTTACACTTCCAGATGGGATTGAGCTAAATGTCTACCACATGCGAAGCTTCGAGCAAGAAATGACAGCATACATTGAAATCTTAAGACTAGACTTTTCTAAACTGCTTGGTAGACGAAAGAGACAACATGGGAGGAGAAAAGAATCTAGGAGTCTATCTAGCGTGATGTGCATGTGCCGTGAGTACCAATGAGTTGCTAAGATCTTTGATATAAGTATCTGTTAACGCGCTCGCGCTCCTGGTCAGAGATGAAGAAAGAACTGGGTTCGATCCCAATCCAGACATCAGCTTTTGCCTTAAGGTTCAGTTCCACCAACTTTCATATCTTAAAAAAACGCAAATATAAACTGTTTGACTGAGAAATTTCAGGTTTAACGTTCAGTTTTTCAGTAACACTGGTTATTAATATTTTTATTGGCCTACTGATCAATGCAGAAGACATGAAGCGTTAGAAACTATGCGCTTCCATTTCTGGTCAGAACTATGACTGACCAGAAATGGAATCTACATATACAGGGTGGCCCATGTATTCGGCAACGCGTTTACAAACGTGTATCTCAGTGCATAAGTGAACAAATGTGTTCAAATTTGTACATTTATTAGCCAACAATAAAAAAAACATTGGGTCAAAAATCATCAGATTCGGTCTCTTTTGGCACGAACGACAGCTCGGAGTCGCTTTGGGAACGCTTCGATCACTGGACCCTTCGTCTTGTCGTCGATTGTCGTCGATCTTCGACAACTCTTCCTGCAGGGATTTTTTTAGAGACCCCAGATTCAAGTGAGGATGAGCATTGACTATGCTCTCAAGGTAGGACCACACGGAATAGTCCAGCGGATTGAGGTCAGACGATGAGGAGGTCCATTCTGCGCTGGAGATGAAGTCGGGAAAATGAGCCTTGCCCCATGCCTGTGTTCCGATAGCCTTGTGAGCAGGCGCATAATCTTGCTGGAAGACCCAAGGTGTATTACGGTAGTGGGAAGCAGACCAAGGAAGCAATACTTTTGAAGAATATGCTGGTGGTAATATTTCTGGTTACTTTTGACTCCTGGTTCGACGAAAACAAGGGGAGTTTTGACGGTGGCGGACACTCTGGCCCAAATCATGACTTGTACAGGATATAAAGCTCTATGAACGAATCTACCGGTATCATTAGCTGCCTGTGAGTCCCGAGCGAGCACTCGCACATTTTGAGGGTTGTAGGCCTCTTCCACAGTGAACAGCTTCTCATCCGTTGCTTCTTTTGGAATTTCAGGCTGACTTCTGAGATTTATAAGGAGTTTCCTATACAATCGAGAACAGAAAATTCGAATAGGAAACTCGTGCTCCGCATCTTATCCGACGCCTTCGGGAGTACCACAGGGAAGTTGCTTGGGGCCTCTTCTGTTTCTCCTTTATATTAACGACCTCCCAAAAATTCTTCCTGAAGGTTGCGATGTTAAAATGTATGCGGATGATGTCAAAATTTCGACAGTCAACAACCCTGCACTTTTACAGCTCGCTATAGATAATAATTCGGAGTGGGCAACAATATGGGGTATTTCAATTTCAACAACTAAGACTCTAGTTATCAGACTAGGTAAAAATCATCCGTCTCACCCATTTTTACTCAATGGTAGGGTTTTGCCTCTAACGAATATGGTAAGGGATCTCAGTGTTCAGTATTCTAGTGAATTAAATTTCACACAACACATCGAGGACATTTGCAACAAAGCGAGAGCTAGGTGTGCCTACATCCTAAGAACTTTTAAATCCAAGAGTCATTCTCTTTACAAAAACCTTTTCACTACATATGTGCGCCCTCAACTAGAGTACTGCTCCACTCTCTGGTCACCCCATCTCGGATATCAAGTAGATCTTATCGAGAAAGTGCAGGGCTTTGCGAAATGTCCTACGAAGAGCGTTTACACCTACTGCAGCTACAATCCTTGGAAAAAAGAAGGACGCAAGCAGATTTGTTGATGACATTCAAGATAATGAGTGGAAAAACGCCGATAACACCACCGAAAATTTTCTCTCTACCTAGTCATAGATACGAAACTAGATCTCATCGATACAGCCTTGTTATACCAAAAATGAAAAGCGTAGCACATTCTAATATTCTTTCAATTAGAATTGTTAACAAATGGAACAGTTTACCACTATCGGTAATCTCAGCGAATTCAGTAAAATCTTTTAGAGTCATGATTTCAGAACTATAGCTATTCTAAATATAAAATACCCAATCCATGAATTGTTTTTTTTCTTCTTTCTCTTCTTCCGCTGTTTCAGTAATATTTTCTTCTTTCGAAAAATGAATTTCTCACTTTAATTGTTAAAGTGTCACGCTTGTGTACTCATTCCACATATGCCTTTATGTTGATGAATGAACTCAATGCGATAAACTATTATTATTATCCGAGAAGACTGTCCTAAGGTGAGCACTGTCGCGCGTCCAGAGGATTAGGGCGCGGCACCTTTTGAGTCTTTCTCCTTGTTCTTCGGAGTTAGGATGGCAGCCTTTTTAGTGCGATTTGAGGGGAAACTCAAGTCCTCTTCAACGATTCTTTGAAGAGTCTCGCGTGATAAGTTCATCTCGGAGGCCGTTTTTTCATGCTACGCCTAGAATTTCGACCGATTCGCTTCCTCATGGCCTTAATCTTGTTAGGGGTGCGCACTAATCGAGGATCACCTCTTCGGGGCAATTCAGCAAGTATACCGATCTATTCAAACGGCTTGACTGCTTTTCAGACAAGATTGCGAGAGGCGTTGAGATCCTTAGCGATGCGCGTATTTGATCGACCAAGTTTGTGCAAGTCAACAATGATAGAGCGTGCTCTATGAGAGGCCACCATTCTTTTGAGAATTGATCAAATGATATGAAATTTGAACCATGTAATAAAAACACATGTGAGAAGAACATATATGTAAATATTGGAGCTCAGTGTGCACTAAAAAATGAATTATAAACGCCGAAAGATTGGTTGCCGAATACATGGGCCACCCTATATATCTACATATATACATAAATATTTTAACAGTTTTTTTTAATTGATAGAATTGATCAGGCGCTTCAAATTGATCAGATCTCTTTCTTACGGCTTTCAGATGGCTCTTTCGGCTGAATATAAGAACTTTTATTATGCGGTCTCGTTGGGCTAAGCCGTACGGCCTCCTTAGCGTAAACTTTTGCCTAACCCTAAGCCTTTTTTAACGTAAAAATAAATTCAAAAATGATAATTCAAAATTTTTTGTGCCTAAGCCGTACGCTAATGAGGCCGTACGGCTTAGGCTAACGAGACCGCATAAGAAAAGTTTTGATGTAAAAATAGATTTAGTGTAAAAAATAGAAAGAAACTAACTTCTGATCAATTTAAAGCACCTGAACAATTCTAGTAATTATATATATATATATATCAGTAAATTTCATGAAGTGTAATTATAAGAATGGAAAGATGACCGGATGGAAGAAAACATCAGTTTGTGTTCTGAGTTGCATACGCAGGGCCGGTTCAAGATGTCGGTCAGGAGAGGCGCACAAATAGCATCCGAGACCTTGATAAACCATTTTGAAATGGTAAACAAACCAGTTTACTTGGTCAACACACCAATTTGAATTAGTAAACAAACCAATTTACTTGGTCCACAAACAAATTCGAATTGGTAAACAAACCAATTTATTTGGTCCACAAATCAATTTGAATTGGTAAACAAACCAAGTCTACCTGGTCGACAAACCGATTTGAATTGGTCAAAAAACCAATTTAATCTGGTTAAAGAACCAATTTATCTGGTATGGAAACATTTCGAGCTTGTCTACAAGCTAATTTGAACTATTAAACAAACTAATTTGCCCTTTTCAGCTATAATAATTAACTTCCTCACTCAAAAAAACTAATTTCACATGGTTAATTTTACCAGTTCGAAACCTATTTTGAAATGCTTCCCTTTTAAATCGTCTAAAAGTCGAAAACGTACAATAAATTACTTTTTTGAACATTGAGAAACAATTTGTTCGCACTAATCGTAAGTGATGTTGTTTTTTTTCCAAAATAATTGCTCCAAACAGGGAACATGAAATTGTTCGACTTGATAAAATCGAACCGCTCTTTATGCGTGGACTGAACTATTAAAAGCGATCTAGAGATGGTTGACATAGAAGGGAGAGAGCTTTGGCTAGATGACTGGTCAAGACTTTTAATACTAGCTCGCTTCTTATTAATTGCGTGCGTTAAAAATGTGTTTTTTTTATTCAGTGATCCATGTGACATAAACGAGTCAACTTCATATGCAACTGAGCTCGTCAATTACCTTGCGTGGAACCAGGCAGAACGACCAGAGAGAAGAAGAGCACTTTCATAGACGAGGCCATAGACGAGCCACTGGCCCCTGAGAAGGCAGCGAAATTCTTGCGCATGCTTCATCAATAGTAACTCGCAACACAAACACACACTTGTCCAGTAAGCATCCAAAAGGCGATAGTAAAGACCTCATTCGTCTGCTTGGAAATCATTGTGACGTTTGTAGGGGCTACGAATGAAAGAAAGAAAGAAAGAAAGAAAGAAAGAAAGAAAGAAAGAAAGAAAGAAAGAAAGAAAGAAAGAAAGAAAGAAAGAAAGAAAGAAAGAAAGAAAGAAAGAAAGAAAGAAAGAAAGAAAGAAAGAAAGAAAGAAAGAAAGAAAGAAAGAAAGAAAGAAAGAGAGAGAGAGAGAAAGAGATAGAGAAAGAGAGAAAGAAAGAAAGAGAGAGAGAGAGAAAGAGATAGAGAAAGAGAGAGAGAGAAAGAGAGAGAGAGAAAGAGATAGAGAAAGAGAGAGAGAAAGAGAGAAAGAGAGAGAGAGAGAAAGAGATAGAGAAAGAGAGAAAGAAAGAAAGAGAGAGAGAGAGAAAGAGATAGAGAAAGAGAGAGAGAGAAAGAGAGAGAGAGAAAGAGATAGAGAAAGAGAGAGAGAAAGAGAGAAAGAAAGAAAGAAAGAAAGAAAGTAAGAAAGAAAGAAAGAAAGAAAGAAAGAAAGAAAGAAAGAGAGAGAGAGGGAAAGAGATAGAGAAAGAGAGAGAGAGAAAGAGAGAGAGAAAGAGAGAGAGAGAGCGAGGTAGAGATGAAGGAAAGAAAGAGAGAGAGAGAGAAAGAGATAGAGAAAGAGGGAGAGAGAAAGAGAGAGAGAGAGAGAGCGAGGTAGAGATGAAGGAAAGACAGAGATAAAGAGAGAGAGAGAGCGAGGTAGAGATGAAGGAAAGACAGAGATAAAGAGTGGAAAACAAAAGAAAATAGAGGAAGAGAAGAAAAGAGAGAGAGGCAGATAAAGCGAGGCATTGTAAGAGAAAATGAAAAACATAAATTTCCCGGAATCAGATTTATAGGAATTTGGAAAGCGTGCGTGAGTCAGAAAGCATTTTGTGAACCCAGAAGCAAGGGAGAACACCAAAAAGAAGCCGTTGTTCTGATCGAGAAAAGAATACTTTCAATTTGCAGTGAGCTCACTTCTTTTCAACGTCTAATGGTAATGCGCTCGTTACCGGTTATAGGATAGTGGGTGGGTTCGATTCCGCCCGGTGGACCAGCTGTTTACTGTGCGATGGTCTAATCAATTGGCATCTCTTAAACTCTTCAAGATAGAAATCGTTTAGATATTTTTACACAATTAAAAACAAAACCTCAAGCTGGAGCTTGTCCGGTTTTCAATAAAGACCGTTTAAATGATGTTTCTTGAATATCGGTGAATGACTCGAATGATCCTCAAGTTCCAAAAAATTACTTTTCCAAAACAAGCTTTACGGTAGAATTCAGAAGCTGAATCCAGACGTTAACCTTGTGCGGTTCCCATAATCGGTGCTCGGTCGTATGATGATTTCCCCACTAAAAGATATTTACTGTGTTTGCGTTCATTAGCTTTGTCAGCGCTGTTCAACGAACGTGGATGTCTTTGGAAGGCTTACGAGGTGGCTCAGATCATGATGCAAGTTATTCTTTGCGCCTCAAGCAGGGTATGGGGTTTTTTTAATCGAAATTCTTTATTACCATAGGACAGCTTGTAAGGCCACCGCTTATATGGAATCAAGAAATAGGAAGGGGAAAATGGGGAATAAGACAATCAAATTTCGTTGGAGTCGACTCTTGCTGTTGACAACAGAAAGTTCGGTAGGGTTATGAGATTCGAGAGGTCGATCTCTACTAGAGCCTTGCCGAATGCTTCCAAATCTTGAATTTTTTTGAAATTATCTGCAACTTCATTCCATAAAGCAATTGCTCTAGAAAAGAAAGAATTTGGATCATTGTATCGTTTAAAGTTCATCAGAGTTAATTTGGAGGTTCGGTCTGAAGTGCGGAGATTGGTTTCAGTTCTTAACTCCCGCTCTTTTTTGCATGTCTGACAATCCGCTCTATCAGAAAGTACATGAAAAACTACCAAAAAATCAAAACATATTCGTCGAACGATTAGTGAATCCAAATTGAATTCAGCGAGACGTTGGGGGTAGCTCAACCTAATACTTCCACAGCGAGAATAAGCTCTTTTTGTGAAAAGTCTTTGAGGGTATTCCAACCTTTTCGAATTATTACTGCGGACTTTCGGGGAAAAGATAATAGTTCCATATTCAAGGAGGGGTCTGATGTAAGTAGTGTAAACGATTTTAAAACCGTTCAAGTCCAGACATCGGAACACTTTGAAAACTTGCGAAATTCTACATAGACTCCTAGCACGTATAATTTACTAAATGCTGTTTGAAGCTGAGCTTAGAGTCCACATAAATACCTAAGTCTCTGACTAAATCAACAACTTTTATCAGCGAGCTATCAATGAAATAATCGTTTTGAGATTTCCCGAGCCGGAGACAGCTAATTTTCTCGGCTGCTAAGGGAAGTTTGAATTGACGCGACCATTCTGTGATATTATTTATATACATACATATAGTTGAAGAGAGTCACAGTCCTCGCTATAAACTTTTAGGTCGCTGGCGAACAATGAAAACTTCACAGTTGAGGGAATGCAGCTTTCGATGTCATTGATAAAGCAGAGAAACAAGAGGGGGCCTAGGACTGTCCCTTGGGGTATTCCGCTGAGTACTGGGAAAGAATCAGAGTAGACATCTTCTACGCGAACTTTGAATGATCTACCTTGAAGGAATAAAGTAATCCAGTCTATTAGAGAGACATGAAGACCCATGTTGTGAAGCTTCTTGATTAACTCTTCTTGATTTCTTGATCTTCCTTGTCGAAAGCCCTCGCAAAGTCAAAATAGATGACATCTAGTTCCTGATGGTTCTGAAGAGTTAGTTCCCACTCACTGATAGATTTCAAAAGTTGTAACTCACAACTCCTTTTGGAAATGAAACCATTTTGCGACTTGGAGAAGAAGTTCCTGTGGTGAAGTCTAATGTGATTCGATAAAATGCTTTCGAAGACTCTACAGACCACGGAAGTCCCAGTTATAGGGCAGTAACTGCTAAAATTTGATCGATCACCTTTACGTTTGTATACTGGGATCACCTGTCCCAATTTCCATTGAATAGGAATCGAGCAGCGCGTCAGAGAGTCTTCGAATAGAAGTGATAGTGGGAAAGCCAGAGCAAGGGCGCATTTCTTTGAAAGGAATTGATTTCTGAAAATTTGGTGAACTTATTAGATAAGTTCTTGAGGACATTGTAAATAATATGCGGCGAGAAATCTATACACGACTCAATTCCGTTATCTGCGAATCTCGAAGTCACTAGTTATTTGTGGCCTTCGTCTTCGTAAGAGTAATTCCTGGAAAACTCTTCAGCGAAAAGTAAAGCTTTTTTTATCGTTATCTGAAACGTAATCATCTCCGAATTTCATTATAGAAAAGCTACTCTCAGATTTCAGCGTTAGTTTAACCCGTCGATGGATGCTACCAGCAGACTCTGAAGCCTTCCTCTCATTCTTCCGTAGCTGGTCTGATTGTGATTTAAGATTTAAAAGATTCTGATTTAAGAAATATTTCTGATTTCTGATTTAAGAAATAAACCCAAACTGGTCGAACCAAACGTCGCACCACCAGCTCGCTCGGCAGTAGGAGAGTGAAAAACGTTTTAGCACTACCGTAATTCATTGATATTTTTTAAGGTTGGGTAAAGTGTAACGCAAAACCCATTTTTTTCAATATTCAGACAGATTCACAACTCTCGCGTCATAGGATGACTTCTCAGAGTCATCACTAATACATTTCATGGTGGGATGACTTCTCAGAGTCATCACTAATACATTTCATGGTGGGATGACTTCTCAGAGTCATCACTAATACATTTCATGGTGGGATGACTTCTCAGAGTCATCACTAATACATTTCTTGGTGGGATGACTTCTCAGAGTCATCACTAAAACATTTAAGGGTGGGATGACTTCTTAGAGTCATCACTAAGACATTTAATGGTGGGATGACTTCTCAGAGTCATCACTAATACATTTCATGGTGGGATGACTTCTCAGAGTCATCACTAATACATTTCATGGTGGGATGACTTCTCAGAGTCATCACTAATACATTTCATGGTGGGATGACTTCTCTGAGTCATCACTAATACGTTTCATGGTGGGATGACTTCTCAGAGTCATCACTAATACATTTCATGGTGGGATGACTTCTCCGAGTCATCACTAATACATTTCATGGTGGGATGACTTCTCAGAGTCATCACTAATACATTTCATGGTGGGATGACTTCTCAGAGTCATCACTAATACATTTCATGGTGGGATGACTTCTCAGAGTCATCTCTAATACATTTCATGGTGGGATGACTTCTCAGAGTCATCACTAATACATTTCATGGTGGGATTTACCGAGAGAAATACAGACGCCAACCCAGGGGATTCGTGAAAACTTAATAAGAAGAGTAATAAACTAGGCAATGCGCTGAGAACTTGAGGAGGGCCGATAAGTTATTTATGAAATAGGTTTCAAGTGGGCTTTCAGTTGAACTAAAGAGTGAACGAGATGAGCTTAAAAGATTTCAATCAGTAAAAAAAACTATGAACCAAAAACATTCAGTGAAAGCAAACTATTATTGAAACATACCCGAATAGAGCGAGAGAGAGAGAGAGAGAGAGAGAGAGAGAGAGAGAGAGAGAGAGAGAGAGAGAGAGGTCGCTTATATCAATTTTTCTAAATTCATTTAACTTAATTTTATGGATGATGAAGGAATCTCTCAATTCTGCAGCAATTAGGCGCCATCAGAACAAAGCCGATAACTTGGATCTTACTCAAGCAAGGGAGGTGAGGTGAATACAACTACATAGAAAAAAGAGATGAATACAACAAGAAAACAATTCCTGTTTAATAACTTGTTACTTTGTCAGAAGTCTATGACCGAATCCTTTCAATATATTCCTGCCAATCTGTGGCATTGTACGTTCAATAGAGGGAGAGATTAGAATAGCAGGAATAAGAGTTGAGGCTGCAAGACCGGGACTTAACACAAAACCTCACGGACACTAACTTAGAAAATAATTGTAATAATGGATAAAAGTCATTATGGAAGGAAATCGAGAAACGCGGCCGACTTTAATGCTCCGTTGTTCATACATAAAAATCGCAGAGTTAGAAGAGAGAATTACTTGAAATATGTCGAAACAAAGATCGAAAAACAAAATACTAAAGCGAAAACTGCCTTGCCAATTGAAACAGTAGTTGAACACGGAATGACTGAGAGAGAGAGCGAGAGAGAGGGAGAGAGAAAGAGAGATGTAGAAAGGTAAAAGAAAGAGGAATAATAGAAAGGAAGAAAAAGTGAGATAAATTTTAAAAGTGCAAAGTTCAATTCTTTTAAAATAGAGAAAGAATGAAAAAAGGCGCCAACTTTGGTCGACAGCCGTTCCATACCAGCAACACACAATCAACTAAATGCATCCCTCCGGCAGTGCGTTTCTATTTTTTCTTTCTCCCTGTTAACCTTCCCAGTCTCTCTTCTTACATCTCTGTCTCTGTTTCTCTTCTCCTCTCAATCACTCTGCTCCTTTCATTTTTTCCTTGTCCCTCTTCCGCTCTGTTCTCTTCCTAGTCTCTCTTTCTCCCTTTTCGCCTCTGTTCTGATCTCTCTCTTTGTCTCTTCTCTTCTTAGTCTCTCGTATGATCTCTCATTATCCCTCACTCTCTACCCTCTCCCTTCATCTCTTCTTTCTCGGTCGCTCGTTTCGCAAATGTCTTATCTGTCTGCTCCGAGAATTATATGTGTGATATTTATGTGGTTGATGTCTTGTTTGAGTAGCGCGCAGATATTGGTGGAAACGCGACATAAGAATAGAGCGGCCACTGT
>OZ057406.1:31198699-31233699 GCA_964056735.1 Allodiplogaster pararmata | reverse complement strand
CTCTCTTTCTTCTCTGCTCATTTTTCGTTTCTTCTCTTATACTCAGCCCGTTATTCTCTTTATCATACGAATCATTAATAGAAAAATAGCAAAAATGGAGCAAATAATGCTTTCCCGTCCCCGAGCTATCCCAACAAAAAATTGCGCTCGTAAGTAAGACTTCTCAACTACTAAGATAGTGCGAGGTGGAGAAAAAGAAAGAGAGAGAAAAAAGAATTCAAGAAAGATAGATGAAGAGAGGAGTAAAGATAAAGGGATCGAGGAAGAGAGAGTTAGAGAGAGAGAGAGAGAGAGAGATAGAGGGATGGAGAAGAGAATACAAGAAAGATTATAGGGTGAAAAGAAAATTTAAGATAAAAAGTGATACAAAGAAAGGAAACGACAAATCGAGACATAGATGAGCCTGCAGAAATGCAACAATGGGACTTGGTAGGAAAAACTCCAGCAAAAGTTGAAAGTCCTGATAGACACGCTATCCCTCGTAAATTGTCTCTCTCTCTTTCTCTCTGGAAGACCATGTCTGGAGTCACAGTTCACTTGGAGTATACATAATAAACATAGCAATTCCCTACATGTATGAATCTATTCCCTGAGAGCTTTGGCCAGGTATATTACATTCCAAAAGTGTTAAGCAGGATGTTTCTTACCACCCGCATAATTTTCCTCGAGCGCATAGATTTCCAGAATTTCAAAAAGTTTTGAATTTTTCTTTAAAGATTTGGAATTTTCCTAGGTAAAAATCGAAAACGTCTTCTTTCGAGTGCATAGATTTGAATTTTTTCGGACTTTTTTAAGAGCGCATAGATTTTTTCACCCGCAGTGCCGGTGAAAGAAACACCCTGCTATGCAGTGAACTCGTGTTATACTGTTTAACTTTATCATGTAAGAATGAAAGGAGCGGACTGGAAAAGCTGAACAGGCAAGAAAAACACCATGAGCAGGAGAAGAAAAGAGGGTTCTCAAACAGGATCAAGGAAGGGGGGAAGAGAAAACTGATTATGACAGATAGGGAAAGATTGCAGAAAGAGAGAGGAAAACAGAGAAAAAAAGATTTATATGTAGGTAGAAACTATATATCAGGGGTTTTTTTAGAGTGCAAGAAAAAGGTACAGACGCTCGCCAAAGGCGGAGAAAATTTTTCACATAAGGTCCCCCTTAAGAATTTTTAAACAGAGGCACGCGCGCGAAATTTTTTTTGTTTTACATAAGGGTTATATATACACAATGGTCCCTTATGCTTTGTAAAAACAGAGGCTCGCCGACAGAAGGTCTGACATGACAATTTAACTCCTGTTATATATACACAAATCGGAAGTAAAATTGGAAGAAAAAAAGAGAACACATATGCATAAGTTGTTTTTGAAATAGTTGCACGCCAAAAAAACACCTAAAACTGAAAAAAAGAAGTTCCCGATCCATTTCAGAAAACTGCTGGAAGCCCTCGAAAGCATATACTCACCGAAAAAAAGAAGATTGGAGAATTATGAAAGAGAAAGACAGAAAGAAAGAAAGACATAAAGAGAGAGAGAGAGAGAGAGAGAGAGAGAGAGAGATAAAATGAAAGAGAAAGAGAGAGCGAGAGTAAGAAAAGACAGAAATAAGAGAGAAATATAGAGAAACATACTTTGGTTAGCTGGAGCAGTTAATCTTTTGGCCGGTTTACCTCGTGTTCCACTAGAGAATAATCTGATGTCATTCAAAATAGCAAGTAATCACGAAAATGCTTCGAACTTTCAATTTTATTATGCCAAGGATTCTGTAACAACGCCTTTGAAATGAATGTTATGGGAGATAAGGAAGGGCTTGAACGGCAGAAGAGTAGGATATATTATCAAGTTAGGAAAAGCTTTTCTGAGGTAGCCATCACGAAGTCAGGTTGGAAGGAAATGATGAGTTGGGAGAGCTATTGCATGAAAGCCGTTCGACAGGACGAAGACTATAAAGAATGAATAATAGCAGAATATGTCATATTCAATTCGATAAAGTGAACTTTAATGCCATTTTTGAATGATCTATCGTTTGGGTACAAACTATCCCAAGGTTAGTGGTTCGAAGCCTTTTTTTTTAAATTTACTGGGCGACAGTTTGATGGAATTTCGTTTTCAGCAGTCGCGATTCACGACTCGTAGAAGCCTATCAATTATCTAGTTTGGCACTCGCTCAGTTGTTCGAGCGCGTCCTCAGGTGACGGATAGAGGGATGTCTCTCTGCACAAGTGCATTGGAGATAGCGGGCTTGCCCGTCGTGGACCAAAATTTGATAGTATAGGTCGTCAAAGGAGGGCGATGCCGGAATGGCCTGGGCATGCCACCGGAGAAAACATCATCCGATATTCGCTTATACTTTGTATTGGCGAGTCGAGGCGCCAGTAAAATAGCTCTTGTTTTTCTCCTGTTAACGAATGGGTCTCGCGAAGAGGATCGCCGACTGCGGTGCGAGTGTAGACGGATAAAATTTCTCCGGACTCAAAAGGATCCTCAACAAACTATCCCAAAGGACTCCCCTCGACAGGGCCTATGGGCAAGCAACATCATCAACAACAACAACAACCTCTCCTGGTGATTAGTAATGCCGTTCTACATAAATGTTTGGCGGTTGGTAAAAAAACGCCTGGTTTAATCAATGAAGTTAAATATTTAGATGAATACATACGTTGAAAAGATCATCTTCGACCCTCCAAAAAAGACTCGGAAAAGCTTTAAAAACTGCTTGATTGGTAGGTGAACACAAGAAAAACCTTCGCCTTCAATTCACATTGCGGTTAAAATTTATCTTCTATATTTCGGTTAAAATTTATCTTCACATTAAACTTCCACTGTTACACATCTTCTATATTCAAGTCAATCTCTACTACCCCGTACGCACTCGGTCCCTATCCCTATGAATCTCTTTTTAAATTTGCTGTTTCCTCAAAATCAAGATTTCCGATATGAACTTTTTGCGGGTGGTGCGAAATCACTTGCTCGAATCCCTACGTTCCGAATATCGGAATGAGAACTTCGATAACCGAGTCCCACTAACTTTCTTCTCCGCTGCACTAAGCAGACGAAATGTTTGGGTGCAAAACTTGGCGAAATCCTCTTCTTCTCCTTGGAATTGACTTTGGAGGTCCTTTTCCCTCTCCGCTAGCCACATATCGTAGCCACTTCTGCAACATTCTCATCTCAATATGGTTTTCGTCAGCCTTCATCTACGTCCCGACCGTTCTTCTACCAGTTGCTGTTGTTGTCAAAAAGGGTCGCCAACTGCGGTGTGAATCTATCTATACAGTAGTAATTCCTGCTTAAAAGTAAAAACATAGTTGTTTTATTCTAAGCTTAAAGCTCCGGTCGAGCGGCTCGACTCGAACCAAGTCCTTACGAACAGCATTGTGAGGTTCCTTCTGAGTCCGGAGAAATTTACTTCGTCTACCCTCGCACCGCAGTTGGCGATATTCTCTGCGACACCCATTAGAGGACCGGAGTAGGGAAGAGGCTACCAATAATGATCGCAATCGCGCTTAACCTCGCCTTGCGACAATGTACAGTACCGCCCGAAATGTTATCATATATAGATTATTGAACATAACTTTTTTTGTAAAAAACCGAATGAAGCTCAAGTTTTCAGATTTTTTACTTGTATTCCGATGTCCAACAGTTCGAACCATGACTTGAAACAAAAGTTGTTTGAATTAAGTTCACAAAACAAACAAAAAATTATAATAAAAATCATGGAGAAAAACAGCTTCTTGCATGATTTTACTTGTATTTCGATGTCCAACAGTTCGAACCATGACTTGAAACAGAAATCATATGAACTAAGTTCAAAAAACAACAAAAAAATCATGGAGAAAGAAACTGAAAAAGAGAAGGTATACCAATTTCGATGTATCTCCTGGAGATAATCAATAAATTTTTCCAAAAGTTGTCCGGTACGGTACAGATGCCCAAAAAAACTTCTGTGAAAATTTGAGCTCTGAATGTTATCTTTGAAAAAAGTAATGTTCAATAATCTATATATGATAACATTTCGGGCGGTACTGTAGCTCGCCAACGGAGTAGCCTACACGATGGTGCGAGTGTCGACAGGACGTCCGGGACGTTCTGGACGCAAAGGACTCCAAACTATACCTATCCCATTGGGCAAGACAACAACAACAACAACAGTGTACGCGCCCCTGAGACATAGGTAAACTGCCGAGTGACGAAAAAAAATTCTAGGACGACCGACCTACCGACCCTCTCTCGTACTGACCTCAAAATCGCTCAATGACCTCGAATAAAAAAAATTTGTCACAGTATTCAAGGTATAATTGAAAGCAACTTTTCCATGTTACTGAATGATAAGCATACTTTGTTATAACTCAGCCCAAACAGGTTTCGTCACGTTAAATATATAAAATTTAGAACTTCTCGGGCGATTGACCTATTGAGAAATCAAGAAAAGTTTTCTTTAAATAATTTCAACTCAGGCAAGCGTGATGACTCGAGGCGGATTTGGCAAATTATAGACGAATTAAACTCCGTTTCTTTAGACGACGAAACCATCAAAACTCATTTCTTTTATTATAGATTCACTGCTAGAAGTCGTTTAGGATCGATATTTTAGATCAGTGGGACTTAGACAAGTTGCGACTTACTTTTTAGTTTTCGGTTGATCTGCTTTCTCGAAAAACTCCAATTTTGTCTGACGCGATAGGGGCTTCGGCTGGAACTACGAAAATTTTCTTATCTTGTCTTCCACGTTAAACTCATCGCTCATCGTAGTAGTCAGTATTAAGAATAGCATCATTTAAGATGAAAAAATAATGATCCTTTCTAAAAAGACAGTTCTAACTTAACCAATGCCTGAGCTCACGAAACTTGTTTTACCATCAACTTAAAAAGTATAGCATAGAATTCTCTTTGATTCTGCTTCATCACGCACATTTTCCCTGTAAGTTCAAAAAGTTAAAATATAAGTACTCTTTTCAGGTATACGGTATACTCTTTCCAAACTACAATATCTATGCATGATTTCTAACTACTCCTGTTTAACTTTACTATTTGATCTTCCAACTCCTCTCATATCAATTTTTAGTCATGCTCTTTCTTTCAGCTCCCCCCTCTCTCCTTATTTCTCTATCTCTCTCTCCTTTTCTCTCTATCCCACTCTCTCTGTTTATTCCTCTCTCTTTCCCCCCTCTCTCTCTATCTCTCTCTATGTTTATTCCTTTCTCTTTCCCCCCTCTCTCTGTGTGTGTTTATTCCTCTCTCTTCCTCTCTCTCTCTCTCTCTCTCTCTCTCTCTCTCTCTCTCTCTCTCTCTCTCTCTCTTTTACTATTCTCTGTATCCCAGATGACCCCTGAAACCACTGACTACATTCTGAGTCTCCTTCATCTTCTTCCTCTGCGGCGGCGCAGTGCTGTTGTCTAATTCATCAAAAAGCGACTGTGAAGAGTCAAACTGGGACTGCGTGGCGCATTCAGGACGCTTCTCATCCGCTGATGATCGCTGTGAGGGAAGAAAAAACCGTCCAGTCGAGCAAGCAATCAAATCTCCTCTCTAACACATGTGACTCGCAAAACGAGATTTGACTCGCATAACATTGAGCAAATTTCCTCTTCAGTGCGGTGAAAAACCATAGTTCAATAAAGGACACTTGCAAATTTTTGAAAAATTTTAACCGCTTTTCGAACGGGTTAGTCTGGAATGATGATAAGCGAGGGGAACAAAAGAGAGAGCTTCTCATTGTTCTCGACTCCCTCGCTCGCCTTCGATGGTACTACAGCCCACAAGTTCACACCATCGCAAGGGACCGGTTCATCCTCACCGGTATCGAGCGCGTCTTCAGGTGGGAGATTTCTCCCCCACCTGAAGACGCGGGATTTTCCTTTGCACAAGTGCATTGGAAATAGCGAGCTTGCCCGTCACGGACCAAAATTGCATAGTATAGTTCGTCAAAGGAGGGCGATGCCGGACTGGCCTGGGCATGCCACCGGATAAAACATTAGCATATACTCCCCTATACTTTGTAATGACAAGTCGAGGCGCCAGTAAAATAGCCTCTTGCCCTTCTCCGATTAACGAATAGGTTTTGCGAAGAGGATCGCCGACTGCGGTGCGAGTGTAGACGGATAAAATTTCTTCGGACTCAAAAGGATCCTCAACAAACTATCCCAAAGGACTCCCCTCGACAGGGCCTATGGGCAAGCAACATCAACAACAACAACAACAACAACAAAAACAACAACAACAACATCTACTCCCTCACTCAAAGAATTGTAACTTTTTTCTTCTTCAAATTTTAAACAGTACTGGTCATCTATGTGAGTTGTTGTTGTTGTCTTGCCCAACGGGTAGATCTTCCTTCGCGAGACACTGGAGGAAGTCGTCAAAGCTCTCGACCCTCCAGCGTTATAAGCCCACACTCTCTTTCCTCTCTCTCTTATTAGTTTTTTTTTTTTTTTTTACTTTTTTTTTTTTTAAATCTATGTGAGAGAAGCGTCCTTATCCCAGCTTATTATGTGAACGGCTGAAAAAATTTTAAAAAAACATTTGAAAGATGTCAAGGTCAATGGTTCTCTCTTTCAGCAAAGCTCTTCAAAATTTCTCACTTTGAATGGATTCTTGTGACCGGAATGGAGAGTTGGAGGAAAAAATGGCATGGAGGAGTTCATGGAAGAAGGGGGCTCGTCTACATCTTCCATTGAGTCTGCCTGAATCTGAAAAAGAAGAAGCGGGCTCGTCTACATCTTCCATTGAGTCTGCCTGAATCTGAAAAAGAAGAAGCGGGCTCGTCTACATCTTCCATTGAGTCTGCCTGAATCTGAAAAATCCTCTACATCGTTTCTATTTCTTATGGATCGCGATCGGAAAATTCACAACCTCCATCTTTTTTTCTTCACAACCTCCATCCAAAATTCACAACCTCCATCCATCAAGAAAAATATTACATCAAGGAACACATGATTGTAACTCCTTATAAGCAATATGATTCATATTCATTATTGATTGGAGAACAAAAAATTATTTTACAGTTATACATTTACCGCATCACTTGGAATGTATAACTTCAAACTGCAAACTTTCATCACTTGGAATGTATAACTGCAAACTTTCAACACTCGGAATGTATAACTGCAAACTTTCAACACTCGGAATGTATAACTGTAAACTTTCAACACTCGGAATGTATAACTGCAAACTTTCAACACTCGGAATGTATAACTGCAAACTTTCAACACTCGGAATGTATAACTGCAAACTTTCAACACTCGGAATGTATAACTGCAAACTTTTTTCTCATTCTTTTGATCCTTCCAAAAACGAGCAAAGTTCTCGAAATAAACTGAGAGGACGCGGACTAGACCGCGTAAAGATACATTAGAGTAACTTTTTTCGTTAAACTTTTTAGATCACCTGAAGAAATTCAACGATTCAAAGCCTCATTATCAACTACGATACTGGTCTTGTATCAAATATACAGGGTGCGGCAAAAATCCAGGTGGACAACTTTGTCTTTTTGCATCTTTTTTGTTTGGTGTAGCAGTCGTGTGATTTTTTGCTTGTATCTTATTAATGATGTTGCTAACATACCCTGAAAAAATCAGAATGACAACTCTTTTTGTTTTCCGGTAATGCTCTCTGATATGGACCGAGGCTACATTCTGCGCTTGAGCCAGTCCGGGCACATTCAAAAGCACATCGCCAGAACCACTGGATTCTCCCGTAGGACCATTGAAAACACAATACGTCGCTTTCTTGACACTGGTACAACAAATGACCGTCCCAGGAGTGGCAGGCCAGTGACCGCGACCACTTCCTTCAAAATGAGAAGCATCCGAAAATTCCAAACGGAGTCTCAGAAAACTCGCGAAGGAGCTGCGTTGTCTCGGCTAATTCTGTTCAGACGATCGTCAAATCCCGCATGGGACTTCTCCCCATCAAGCTGCAGAAGAATCACGCATTGAAGGACCAGATGAAGGCGACCCGTCTTCGGAGATGTCGTGAACTGTCAAAGCGGTTCAAGCCGGTAGACTGTTTGGATATTCTCTTCACCGATGAGAAGTTGTTCAATATTGAGCAGTCCTTCAACCACCAGAACGATAGGATTTGGTCGAAATCGGTCAAAGTTGCCAATAAGAGTGGCCGTTACGTCTCGAGAAAGGGCCATCCTGCTTCTGTCATGGTCTGGGCCGGGATTTGCGCGACTGGCAAGACTCCACTCGTTTTCGTCGAGCAGGGAGTCAAAGTGAATGACAATAACTACCTGAACGACATTCTCATGAAGGAAGTACTTCCCTGGAGCCAGGCTCACTTCGCGGGACGCAAATGGACGTTCCAGCAGGACTCTGCGCCCGCCCACAAGGCTAAAGTGGTGCAAGACTGGTGCCAGAGCAATTTCCCCTCCATGATCACATCCGCCGAATGGCCTCCGTACTCACCTGATTTGAATCCTCTGGACTTCTCTGTGTGGTCGGTCCTTGAGAGCAAGGCCTGTGCTTCCCTACACAAAAATTTGGAAAGTTTGAAGCGCGCCCTACAGAAGGCGTGGGATGATCTTGACGTCGCTTACCTGTCCACCACGGTGGGTGCCTTCCACAAGCGACTCTGCGCCTGTGTCAAGGAGAAAGGGGGGCTGTTTGAAATTTGAAAAAGCAGTTATATCCCAAACTATTTGAATAAATTTTGTTTGATTTGCTCAATCCGTTAAGTTTTTATAATAAAAAAAAATGTCCACCTGGACTTTTGCCGCACCCTGTAATAACCGATCGGAGTTCTTCACTTTTTGGTTCTTCACTTCTGAATAACCTATAAAAAAAAACTTGTCGAGTTTTTCATATAGCTCTTTCGCGTTAATTGGCAACGTGCCCTCGGTGTTATAACTGGTAACTGGTAACGCGGGTGAGAAAGAGAGACGACCGGTTCGAATTCGCCCGAAGACTACCCTTTGTCCCTTAGTCGTACAGCATTGTGTTCTTTTCTCGTTCGAAAATTATGAGCAAATCTTATTATAAAAATTATAAGTGACCAAATTTATGAGTGATTTTCTAAAACTTAAAAAAGAGATCTCTTTTCTTAAAAGTGAGACCTCTTCTTCTTCCCTTTCTTGCTCCATGAACTGAGTGAACGTCATTGACGGCGCTTCTTCCTCTTCTTCCTTCTAAACACATCCAAAGTAATTGTCATATGTCAGTGTTATACGACTGTGTTATTGTCATTTATATATTCAGTGTTATGGTCATATCTAGATATCTTGTCCGATTGTCATTTCTTTCTCATCAAATTGTCTTTTCGGATTGTCAGATTGTGTGGTTTTATGTAAATTGCATTTGTCAAAAATTGGGGAGGTAAATCGCTCTTCGAGCGAGCAGTCTCAACTGATGAGAAAGCTAGTCGAGAACGAGGATGACACACAAAGCTAATCTGATAGAACTGATGACCAGGGGTTTTAAAGGCGTCCGAAAACAAATCAGAGGCCCACAGGAAGGTTAAATGGGTTTAACAGAGACTGCTTAAGGCATACCAAGTAGCCTTTTTCGATTAAGATATGTTTTTTTCGCAACGAGCTGTCCTTAAAATTGGATCAGTGACCCGCCAAAGTTCGAAACCCGACTACGGAAGGTAGTAGTTGACCATTAGAACCCAGCTGGTGACTGCTTCACTGACTGGTTATTGCTAATGGTAGAATAAGTCGGCTGACACACTAAAAGTTATTGCTAAGGTAGAATAAGTCGGCTGACACACTAAAAGTTCTAGACCCCTTTTTCGAGTGGAATTGTCCGAGGCGAGACTCAAACATTATACCCTCGATAAACCCATTTCAGTGAACCAAGTGTTTTTTTCGTCACATTTCACATCTATAAGCAGGCTGTGATTTCTTCAAGTCAAACGTACAAAAGCTTTTATTTTATAAACTAAATCTTTCTATTCTCCGGTTTTCAACAACAAAAAAAATCATGTAAAAGGAAATACCATATTTAGAGGTGTAAGAGGCTTAGACGGATGCGACTTTCTAACGGAAACCTGAAAACATCGAAAAGGACTTGAAACATGATAAGTTCATAGCTCGAAAAGGACTTGAAACATGATAAGTTCATAGCTCGAAAAGGACTTGAAACATGATAAGTTCATAGCTCATCAACAATTTTCAAAAAAAAATTTAAAAATTACCGTTCATCCGAGCGCTCAGAAAATCAAATTTACTTCTCTGAATCCCCCTTTGAAAGGAAATCTAGCCAAACAATAACAATAAGAACAACAATAACAATAACTCTCGCTCAGAGCTTTTCATTCTTATTCTTCTATCAACTATCCTCGCCAGTTAAACCCTATTGATAATCTGATAGCACCAGTTTCCAGTTAAACACGGAAACATTAATATATACATAAATCGTTACACGTATCGATAACAATCAATATCAATCAAGAGATGATGAAGCTATCTATAACTTGGTTTTACATAAGGGTCCCCCTTATGATTTGGAAAAACAGAGGCGCGCCGACAGAAGGTCTGACATAACCCCTGTCTATGAGCATAGACAGAAAATGTCTTGAATTTCCAATAGGTCGACTGCTCAAGTGGTTTAAAAGTTTGACTTCCAACTTGAAGAAACCGGTTGAGGCTGAGTTATGAGTTATAAGATTTTCTCTTTCAGTTTTAGTTAAGTAAATTCTGATACATTCATTTCGAGTGATGGAGAGTCGTTCGCCCTAAAAAGTCGTTCGCCCTAAAACACTTTTTTGTCAGTTACCATTTCATGTCTATGAACAACTGACTGACTTTCCTAACAACCATTCTCTCCTTTTCCGTCGCGATTTCTCTTGTTTGACTCAGATAAGCCGATGAAGATGTCATCTGAACTATTCGGAATGTCATCTGAACTATTCGGAATGTCATCTGAACCATTCGGAATGTCATCATTACATCAAATATTCATCATGCGGGTCCCCGATAATGTGATATGTACGACTGTATTTAGATGCCTTCTACCGTCCCATGATTTAGACGTCTAAAAACGAATCACAGTAAATGCTTCTCAGTTATCAGGCCCTCGAGGTTATAACTCTAGGCTCATCCTGACTTTTTGCTTAAGACCATATCATGGTGTTTCTCTAAGCCACAGGTAAAATCTATGTAACTTGACGAGACTTGACGAGACCATCCGAGGAGGCCAGTGATGCAGATTAACTTGTATGCCAATCAGGATGTTTCTGAGCACTCGCACAACTTTTTTCGAGTGCATAGATTTTTAAACTTTCAGAGTAACATTCAATTTTTCCAATGATTTGGACTTTCCCTAGGAAGAATGCGAGAAAAATTTTTTCAAGCGCATAGATTTCATTGTTTTACGGGCTTTTTGGAGAGCGCATAGATTTTTTCCTACCCGCAGTGCGGGTCAGAGAAACATCCTGAGGCCGATCTCTTTTCTTCATCACACAACACTGGTATCTCTTTAGAGGCCAGCCGTTTCTTCATGAATTTGTTTTTGGTCTACATGCTTTTTTGAGTGGCAAAAAACATCCTGGTTAGCAATCGGAAAAAGACCAAGATTTTTATACTCCCTGCTCATCTATGTTCGATCCTGGGATTTTTTTGCGTTCAATTGAGTCTTATCTGGTTAGAAACAGCGCTCACCATTTCATGTGCGTTTAGGAATAGAGAAAAACGACCAATATTTGAATGGCATATACTCTAGAATGGCAACAAGCGAGCTCGAGTGAGAGCACAAAGGGAGAGAGCAATACAGGAGATCAAAACTGTAAACACTCACTCGCGGATGTGTTTCAAAAGAATCGCTTGGTTCATTTCGCACAGCGGCTCTTTTTCGCTTTTTCTATAGTGCTTCAGACCTATTACAAAGAGAAACTGCGTTCAATGCTCACCAATCTCAGTTGCAATCGTTGAAATTCAGAAAACGATTGCGCTGAAAGCAATGGAAATGAGAAGCAAGCTGAAGAATTCTCAACCTGTGCACGTTGCTCCCTTCCTTCTTCTTCGGCCTCTTCTTCTGCTGCGCGTTCTCTTCCCGTTTCCGAAACCTAATTTTTTTCGGATCTCAGGTTTTTTCAACTGCCTAATTCTTAGAATTAGTTTTTTTTAAAGCTGTCAACTCACCTTTCCAACAAAAAAAAAACCGCTTTTAGCGCTTTCGTCCCACTCAAAATCAGAATCAGCTTAGTAGAAATTACATTGCAAATTTCCCTCGACTTAGTGCGCTTTCATTTCTTTTTATATAGTCGCTTCTTTTTCAGTTATATAGTCGCTAGAACTTTTTATGGCGTTTCTCCTTATAGTGTTTGGTCCATCTTTTGAAAGTATTAAAATAATACCAAAACTTTTTTGTACCGTAATCTCTCACACAACCCGTAACATACTCTCACACAGTAATCATAGCTGGCTCGACCTTGTGCACGAGGGCATTCCTGCCCAGCTTGGCTGCATAGTTGACCATGGCCTGGATGCCTCGGCTCTTCTCAACCAGCCTCGCCAATTCCGCTGCTCTCGTCTCACGCTCGCTCTTGCATGCGAGCGCGAACAGCTTGACGAGCGTCGCGAGGTGCGAAGTCGACAGCTCCTGTACATAATTTTTTCTTCTTCAAAATCATGCGGCTTATGTCTTTCACTAAGTGAAACCTATACATATATGCTCTATTACTATTTGCTTTTTCAGGGTAGCTTGTGCAGTTAATTCATTTCCACTGTAATTAAGTTACAAAATAACAAAGAATAACAAGTTTTTCAATGTTATGTACCTTGCCTTGTAGTCCAAAGATTCCAGAGATGATAAATATATAGTCCGAGTAGTGTAGAGTCCAAATATAAATATAGTTCAATCCAGCCAATCTAATTCTTAGTCTCGCTCTCTTACGCGATACGCATCGCGCGCGAGAGGCAGATCATTCTTGCACACAACACCTCCCCCTTGAGATAAATATCATTATCTCAAAAGATAGGCATATCATAGCCCACCTTCACTTGGGAAGTAAAAAAAATCTTCAAATTTCTCTCGTAACCATGAAGAGAAAACAACAAGTCAAAGCATAAACCATATTGCTATTATTTTACAATATTAGAGCAATATAGTTTGCATTAGAAATTAAACAAACAAACAAACATGGCAACATTTTATCAATTCTATATACATATGTTGCCTAGACTCGATGCTCGAATCTAATAAAACTTCTTGTGAGGATTGACCTCCAGTCGCACCGGCGCCTTTATAGCCCTTTTTGGTCGACTGTGTGAACTGGCACCAGGTTGTGCTTCGTTCGTTTGGGTTGAGACAGGGTCTCTGACAATTCTCGGGAAAGAGGGTTCATCACTTCTGTGGTTTGGCTCCGCTCTTTCTGTTTCTGACTCATTATCTTTTTCTGTAACCAACCCAAAGGCTTCGCTCAGTATGTGCAGAGGCAAGCATGATTTCTTGATTTCCTCTGTCACATTTCCCATACTTAGGGTGAGCTGATTACTATGAGCTTTGATTTTTCTGCCTTGATCTAGCAATACCCAATAAGCAACCTTGCCTTGTTTTGCAACTATTTCTCCAGTTTGCCAGTATACGTCGTTCTTAGGCACGCCGATTTTGTATTTCACTCGATCTCCAACGGAGAACTTTTTCGGCTTCACTCCGTGATGCTTATCGAACTGTGCTTTCATTTTCTGGTCAACTTCCTGAGAATTTTGACAAGGCTTCAGCAAATCAACTCTTCCTCTTATCTGTCTTCCGATGAACAGCTGCGCAGGGCTTTTCCCTTCCTCGCATTGGCCATTCGGGTTCTTTCTGTAGTGAAACAAGAAAGAGTGCAAGATTTCCGCTGTGGGCATTTCTCTTTTCATCTTGATCAAACTTCTTTTGAATGTATCTACGAACCTTTCTGCTTGTCCGTTCGACTGTGGATGATATGGTGGGCTTGTAATATGTCTGACACCATTTCTCACACAATAGTTTTTGAACAACGCCGATGTGAATTGCGTTCCATTGTCTGTCACGACTACTTCAGGAAGCCCATACCGAGCAACACAGGATTCCAACGCGCGTACCGTAGCGGTAGCCGTCATGCTGTTCGTTGATAGAATTTCTGGCCATTTGCTAAAAGCATCTACCATTATGAGATAACTTTCTCCATCGATTGGTCCTGCATAATCCAGATGGACTCTTTGCCAGGATCTGGTTGCCTTTGGCCAAGGTTCCAATGGAACTTTAACGGGATTCTTCGAGCTGTTCGCGCATCTTTCGCAACTTTTCACAACTCCCTCAATATCACCGTCGATACCATTCCAATAACAAATGCTTCTTGCCATTGCTTTCATTCTCACCATTCCTGGATGTCCTGCATGCAGCTCTTTCAAAACCAGTTTTTGAAGTGTGACTGGTATCACAACCCTTTCAGCCGACATCAGGCACTCTCCCACTATTGAAAAAGTGTCTCTTCTTCTGTAGAGAGGTAAAATGTCCTTGGAAACTTTCTTGGGCCATGCGTCTTTCTTGTGCCATGTCATGACCTTTGTCAGGGTAAGATCCTTCTGAGTTTCTCGACGTACATCTTCAGCTGTCAATGGTAGGGCTCTTATGTCACGCTTGAACAAGCTCATGACGTCTTCATCGACCTGAATGCTCGCGATGACTACGTCTTCATCTGGGGACGGACAATTTGCGATCAATCTCGAAAGCGCATCCGCGTATCCAAAACTGTTCGTGCTCACATAATCAATCCGAAAGTCATACGCGACTAGCATCGTTGCCCATCTCTGAAGCCTATTCGCCGTATGGACGGGTACTCCTGTCTTGGAACCGAAAATTGCGAAGAGTGGCTTATGGTCGGTTTGTAGGGTAAATCGCAGTCCATATATGAACCGGTGGAACTTCTTTACGGCAAAGATCAATGCTAGACCTTCCTTGTCAATTTGCCCATAGTTCCGCTCCGCTGGTTCTGACCACTTGATACGAAAATGATTTCGTTACTTTATACTAAACCTGATCTCGCCACTTTATACGGAACTTATCTCGCCACTTAATAATAAACCTCATCTCCCCTCTCCATAAGGAACTGATCTCACAACTCCATAAAAACTGATCTCGCCACTATATAAAAAACTGATGTCGAACGTAATGCAAAACTGATCTCGGATGTTTTTGGAAACTGAACTCGCTAAGTTAAAATAAACTTATCTCCGCTTGCAAAGTTATAATATCAACGAGCCAGAAAAACTATCTTTTTACAAAGACAAAAACAACTTACACATTGTTTGGATACGTGACTTGTATTTCTACATATATATATAACCCGAGATTCGACTACTAAGATTTTTAAAACCTTGAAAAAACTAATTTTTGATCTTTGTAAATTAAATCGTTTAGGCAACGATGGACTGAGACTATGAATAAAAGAAATCCATCTCACCTGCAAAAATGGCACTCGGTCGGAACCGAACCTCCGCTGCCTAACCGGGGCTTGTAGAGTGTTACCAATACACTAACCGAGCACACATTGCCCAATGCGATTTCTTGCTATCTTGAAAAACTATGTTTTTAGCAGAAGTTCTTCTCTGATTCTTCTCTGACCTTGCTTTCTGTCACCGCCTGTGTGATTTCGTTCAGAAGTAGCTCTTCTTCCAGTTTAGCTTTGTCGGTATCCTGCGAAGAAAACCAGAGGTACTGTAACAGCTTCAATCAGAGAAAAAGAGAGCGAAAGAAAGAGTGAGAGAAAAAAGTATAGGAAAAGAGAAAGAGAGCCGAAGAGAGAGAGAGAAGACATACCAGGCTGCAGAGTGGCAGCTTCCATGGCGCTATGACCGGGCTAAGTTGGAGCGAGAGAATCGGATATTTAGAGTTCTTGCAGTGCACATACCTTAACATAAATTAGCCAAGTTTTATAGTTAGTTTAGTGGTTACGCAAGAATTCTTGGCAAGAGATAAACCGGTGGGTTCGAAACCTTCCCCGGGGAAACATTTTGCTGATTTAATGCTCTTTAAGTCTTTCTCTTCCAAAATTGTTTTGAAAACATTTTCTCAAAACTTGGGAACAATATTAACACTTGACTCTTCATCAACTTTTGACGAACTTCAAAAAAGTTTCTAAAACAGTTTAAACTCAACCTGTTTTTCGTCTACATACATAACTGCTTCTCCTCATAGCCTTGGAACTCAAACCTGGACCATAATCTGACCAATACCACATCACGTGAATCATACTATTTTCCAATTAAAGCCTCTTTCTGATGATTGAAACGAAATATTTTCATCATGATTCAATGTTTTAGCTGGCTGAAAATATCGTCGACTGTGTTGCGCTTGTACACTGAGGAAATATCTCAGGTCCCACAACGATACTCTCAAAATCGAGAGTGGAAGGAGATGGGATAAAGATGAAGTAAACGAGAGAGAGAGAGAGAGATAGAGAGAGAGAGAGAGAGAGAGAGAGAGAGAGAGAGAGAGAGAGAGAGAGAGAGAGAGAGAGAAATAGATAGAGGGTGATAAAGAAAGAGAGCGAGAGAGATGGGGAGGAAGAGAGAAATAACGATAGAAGAAGATAAGCAGAGAGACATCTCAATCACACTTCTCGACGACATCTCTTGGCAACTGCAACAACAACCTTATCTGTCTGGCCGGTGTCTCTACCACTCCAATGGGCCAGAAAGCGTCAGCTTCTGATGCCACAACACTGGAGCCCGCGAAGATTGGCATCCACTGGGCGGAGCTTCCGACCGACATACACAGTAGGCGAACCACATCTGAACAGTAACATTTTACTTTTTCCTTTGTGATACCTTTCACATGTTTATTCATCGTCTTACATTAACTATAGCTAATTTCTTCTTCGTCACCTTTGCTATGATCTAAATTGCTTTGGAGAGCTCTTTTACAATTCAAACTCAAAGCAGAGGGATCTGGTTAAAATAATGGTTCGAAAAACCTTCTCAGGGGTATAAGTAATAGTGAGGCTGCATTTGAAGAGTCCAAGTTCATTGCTTAGTTCTTCAATACGGAGCTCCCGAGTGTTTCAAAAGAACATAAAGTCAATGACGCGAAAGAAAAATAATTGTTGCCCAATCAGATTTGACACGTGCATAAAAAATCTTCTGACCGAGCACCAGCTTCTACTGGAGCAAATGTGTTAGTTCGACTGCATTGAAGAGTTACTCGGTTGTGATATAAGTTGATTAAACATATAAATAAAGAATTAATTTTATTTAAGAAATGAATAACTTGTTCTGTGTCATTTATAACATAGTTCACAGAGAAGAATTCTATAAAAAAAACTTGCTCAAAAGTATTAGCATCCGCGACGTTGCTCTTTGAAGCCGGGTAAAAAAAACTAGTTTTGTCCACAAGATCAGAACATTATCAAAACGAAGGAGATGGAAAGGAAGCAACCGCGCTTTTAAAAAGTTCAATTATAAATTAAGATTGCTCTAACAAGCAGAATCCGTCGCAACGATTCTCCCTTTGTTCGTGTAGGCAAGCCATCGCAACTGTGTCCCGGGAGAAACTGCGAGTGGTTGTGGGGACTGTAGAGGAGCTGTTGGGATGCCACCACCTTCAATCCTCTTCCACCACCGACCAGCAGGAAGCAGATACTGATGCACTACACTCTGCAGTGATATTGGCATCTTCATCCAGTAGGATACTTGTTCATAATCCGCTCTTAAATGTTTTACATAAAAGGGTATAAGTAAACTATAACAAGCAATCGTGCTTTTGGTGGTAGCTTTTATGAGATCAATAAGCATTCACATGAATGATGTGCACGTTATTCTCCCCAGGAACATACGATGAAAACAGATAATGAGAGCCGAAAAAGACCCACGAGCTACTTAGGCGAAATGGAAACAGCCCTATACTCGTTATTTGTAAAAATCAATTAAATTCGTGAAATATAAGCTGAAAACCCATTTTTTGCATAATTCAAGCATGATCGTGGGCAATAACCCATGATCGATCGATAAACATGCGAGAGACAACCCTGTACTCTTCAGCTATCCACATCATTCAATATTTAGGCCTACAACTTGAACATTTTCTTTAAGGTTTACTCTTTTCTTTAAGAAGAGTCAATCAATCAATAACTCATAATCATTCAATAACGTATTATCAAATCAATATTTTAGAAAAGAGGTAGTAACTGAGAACTCAGGATGAGGCGTGCCTTCCACGTAGATTGGACCCGAAGATACAGAGACAACCGCCAAACGGCTCTCGAAGCTCGCCATAGTCAGGAGAGGATCTGCGCGATTTATAAATAAAAACACGTGGCAGGATAACTCTGTGAGATGGACGAGAGAGAGAGAGAAAGAGAGAGAGAGAGAGAGAGAAAGAGAGAGAAAGAGAGAGAGAAAGAGAGAAAGAGAGAGAGAGAATAGCAATCGATAAACTAGTTCAAGAGACATGGAGAGAAGGCAAGAGAATGGGTTGCTCCATTCAAAACTAATTATGTTATAAAATGTGACCAACATGGGTGTGTGAAGATATGCCTCTGCGTGCCGGTATGCGTGAAGACTCGGATGATTCGCTGGCATGTTGCCAGGATTACCAATTCACTACTCACAACCACGTCCAACGGTTTTTCAGCTAAAAATGAAAAAAAGAGAAAAGGAGAGAGAGAGAGAGAGAGAGAGAGAGAGAGAGAGAGAGAGAGAGAGAGAGAGAGAGAGAAGAGAGAAAATAAAGAGAATTAGAGAACCTCTCAAACCCAGTACAAATCGAGAAAACTCCGCAAGTTGAACTCAGACAGTTTATGGCACCCGAAAAGGCATCATGTAGATCAAAAAACAAGTTAGGGTATGACATGCATGAAAAAAGACAGCAGTTGAGTCCAGGGGTTAAATGGTTACCGGACCAGCTATGTTGGCGCAAACATGTTCGCGCCGAGAATGATCTACATTCTCTTCTCCTTTTTCACTACTTCTCTTTCAACTCTTCTTTCCTTTCCCCATTCCTTTTTCCACTCGCTCGGCGCGTACAAACATGCCTTAGACGGGCCTCATTTGGTTGATCAAAGAAAGCGATGTTGACTGAAATTCTTAAGGAGAGCTTTCTAGACAAGCTCCTATATGCGCTCATGAATTTTACCCACAGTGCGGTTGAGAGAGAGACCCTGGTCAAGACTTACCTGGCGGTAGATCAACACTCCATCTCTCGCTCTTAGAGTCCCAAGCAACGACGTGGATTACCAGCATTGTACTACAAACTTTGTATTTTTTTATCGCAGCTCTGGATCTACCTTCAAGCTGCATACCGGCAACAAGAACAACAACATCCACCTTCATAGTCTTCCGTTCTTTATTGATAAGCCTTTTTGATCTACTCGCTTTTTCTTCGGATGGTAATCAACAGTGTGCTTGCTACTCTCAAAAAAACATTCAAAAAGGAGAGTATAGCATGAATTGATGAAAGTTAATTTATTTCGCCCCCACCCCACCCCAACAAAACATAACATATATGAAACTTTTTTTCATAGTTCAATCATTTGTCATCATATATGAAACTGTTCTCCCCCCTATACAAGTAAGTAAACAACACAGATATATGAAATTTTTCTGACTCCGCCCCCCTCCCCTCCTAAAAAAACGACACCACTAAATATATCCTGACTTAGCCTCCCCTTCTCGCTCCTTCTGACTGGCCAATGCGACTACGAATTCGTTGAGATCCGCCACTCGGAACTCTGTTGAGGTGTTTTGGAGAAGAATATCCGAGTGGACAGAAACGTTGTGGAATCGGATCTGGGCACGGAACATCCTTTAGCTTGAACTTTTGAAGGGTCAGCAATGAAAGTGCTCATCCTCTCTTTCTCTCACTCTCTCTCTCTATTTGTCTCTTTGCCTCACTCTCTCTCTTTGTCTCTTAGCCTCACTCTCTCTCTCTCTCTTTGCCTCACTCTCTCTCTCTCTTCATTTGTCTCACTCTCTCTTTGTCTCTCACTCTCTCTATTTGTCTCACTCTCTCTTTGTCTCACTCTCTCTCTGTCTCACTCACTCTCTTTTTCTCTTTGTCTAACTCTCTCTCTTTGTCTCACTCTCTCTTTGTCTCAATCTCCCTCTCTCTCTCTCCGTTTTTGCTCTCTCTGACAAAACTACGATGAAAAAACCTCAATGCTATTCTCATCCTCAGTCCCGTAGCTGCGTATCGTACCGAATCCATTCCATTTCTGAAAAAAACAACTTATTTAGAAGTTACACATTTCAGTTTTCACTTCAATTTTCTATTGTGATTCCATTTATCTATCAGTAACACAATGTATAAGTTGTTATTTAAAAGTTTGATATGTGAATAGAAAAAAGAGGAGAAGACAAATGAAACGAGAAAAGAGCATTACAAAATCGAGAAAGTATTACAAAAACACCTCAGCCCTTTCATCCACTGTTCTCTCTGAGAGATCCCTACTTGTACGCGACTGGAAAAATATTCACAAAAAAAACTCAAACCAGGTATCTCTGTGTCAGATGCGCCGGTGATGCTCCTGAAGAGAAGTATTCTGGTACGGTCGGTGGAGTGTACTGCACAACTCTTGGAGCTGGTATCGCACTTTGAGCCAAACTTAAATTTATTGTAGATTGAAAATCTTTGAACTCCAACGAAGCAACAATTCTTCTAACACTTATGGAAGAGAGAAAAGGTTTCAGTGAGTACTTGCTTAGATTACCGAACGTTCCCCCAAAATTAAACTTAATTTCTTTCTTGCACTTTTTTCCGCCCAGGGGTAATATGGTTACCGTACCAGCTATGTTGGCGCATACATGTTACCGTACCAGCTATGTTGGCGCATACATGTTACCGTACCAGCTATGTTGGCGCATACATGTTACCGTACCAGCTATGTTGGCGCATACATGTTACCGTACCAGCTATGTTGGCGCATACATGTTACCGTACCAGCTATGTTGGCGCATACATGTTACCGTACCAGCTATGTTGGCGCATACATGTTCGCGCCGAAAACGATCTACATTCTCTTCTCCTTCTGTTCTATTTTACTTTTCCTCTACTTCTCTCTCCACTCGTTTTGCCTTTCCTCATCTTATTTCAACTCGCTCGGCGCGTACAAACAAGCCTTAGACCGGTCCCCCGCCCCGTGACAGAGTACGCACTTCTTGAGATGCGGATCAAACCCATCCTGGTATTACCAAATCAAACCCATCCTGGTATTACCAAATCAAACCCATCCTGGTATTACCAAATCAAACCCATCCTGGTATTACCAAATCAAACCCATCCTGGTATTACCAAATCAAACCCATCCTGGTATTACCAAATCAAACCCATCCTGGTATTACCAAATCAAACCCATCCTGGTATTACCAAATCAAACCCATCCTGGTATTACCAAATCAAACCCATCCTGGTATTACCAAATCAAACCCATCCTGGTATTACCAAATCAAACCCATCCTGGTATTACCAAATCAAACCCATCCTAGTATTACCAAATCAAACCCATCCTGGTATTACCAAATCAAACCCATCCTGGTATTACCAAATCAAACCCATCCTGGTATTACCAAATCAAACCCATCCTGGTATAACCAAATCAAACCCATCCTGGTATTACCAAATCAAACCCATCCTGGTATTACCAAATCAAACCCATCCTGGTATTACCAAATCAAACCCATCCTGGTATTACCAAATCAAACCCATCCTGGTATTACCAAACCAAACCCATCCTGGTATTACCAAATCAAACCCATCCTGGTATTACCAAACCAAACCCATCCTGGTATTACCAATATCTTCACCCTGGATCGCTGGTGTGTCTCTAAACAGTGAGAAGAGTCAAATTCGTGCAAGAGTCCTACCATGAACTCTCAACGCCTTTGGATGGTGGGGGGGGGGATCTGTCCAGGATGGGGATCGAACTGAAGACCCTTAGCACAATAGTAGCGCACTCTATCAGACATTGCACAATGTTTCGATATTACTAAGTCATCTTGCTGTTTGTAAATCTTTGTTGTTGTTGTTGTTGCCAGCAGTTGCAACGAGTAGTTGCAAGATGCAACATCGCATCGACATCACAGTGCCGGATGCATGCCCGGCCTGATCTCTGTTTAGACATATTTCCGCTTCTGGCTAGCTTTTCTGTTGTTGTTATTGTTGTTGTGCGATCCCTCGGACTCGAACTCGTCTCTTGATTTCTTCGCAGGAAATCTGTTAAAGTAAAGGGTGGAGGAGTCTCGCAACCCTGGAGGAGTCTCGCAACCCTGGAGGAGTCTCGCAACCCTGGAGGAGTCTCGCAACCCTGACTACGCACTATGAAAATCTTTATTGTTACAAGCCAATGAAATGAAATAAACCTTCGGAAGTCAGTTGGCCTCCTTGGTTTGTCAGCGGGTCTCTCATCGATGTCATCCATAAAGTCTTTCTCTTCCTCTCCCTCACTCGCTTCTTCTCCGAACCCGTACTTTCTCTTGATCGCGTCCACGCTCGTCGACACTAACAGAAAACCATGGGTGAGACAGTCTTCCCTTCATTTCCAGCTTCCTTCTCATTATTCCAGACCCCGTCAAAAGGCGCTCTTTTTTCCAACGATTGCGAGTGACCTTTGTTGAACTATGGAGAGAACGAACAAGTATAGCAAGAAAAAAGTTATTCCTCAGCCTTTGGTATAGCACTATTAGATAGATTGGCTATGTGTCCTCGTTATTGTAATGGTGACGCTCTCACACTCGGTAAAAAAGAGATGACAGGGTTCGACCCACCCCGTGGACTTTTGACCGCGCCATATTTCGAATGAATTAATTACTATTTATTACATGAACCAGCGGACCCTGTTCTCAGACGGGACAAACGCTAAGAAGAAGATTGCACGAACCAGTATTCAGTCCCACCTAGACTTTGTCGTAAGCCCTAATCAACTGTTTATCTAAAACTAAATATTAAATTTTATCGTTCAAGTATATGTATTTGATGTCATATACATATGCAACAAACAACATTTCCTATATACATACGTTATTTTTAAAAAAGTCTTGTTTATAACTGATTCGACATGTTTCCAATGTATGAGGAATACCTTGAAACCTAAACATTCTTCTCCTTCCCTTACCCCCGGAACGGCTGCTTCGTAACATCAGTAAAAAAACCATTCATAATTCTTCACTTCTCTCTTTTTCCTGAATGGCCGCTTTGGAACGACTGTCAATAGCCCTAATCTTACCTTCTCATCTTCTCTTACCGCTTCAAGGCCCCTCCACCCCTTAGCTCAGGGCTTGCCCGTCGCGGACCAAAATTGGATAGCATAGTTCGTAAAATGAGGGCGATGCCGGACTGGCCTGGGCATGCCACCGGATAAAACATCAGCCGATACTCCCCTATACTTTGTAATGGCGAGTCGAGGCACCAGTAAAATAACCTCTTGCCCTTCTCCGGTTAACGAATGGGTCTCACGAAGAGGATCGCCGACTGCGGTGCGAATATAGACAGAAAAAATTTCTCCGGACTCAAAAGGATCCTCCCTAACCTATCCCAAAGGACTCCTCTCGACAGGACCTACGGGCAAACAACAAGAACAACAATCCACGGGGCGGGTTTGAGCCCATTCGTCTCTTTCTCATCCAAGGGTTGACCCCTAAACTACCGCTTGAACCCAGAACTACGGTGGAAATTCTACTCATCCGTGTGATAGTGCTACTTTCAATGACCCAATGGCTCTATACAACTTAGACAAAGCCATTGAGACTTTCAAGCTTACGATATATCTAATGTTCGTTGTTATTTTTGTTGTTTGCTTACAGGTCCTGTCGAGAGGAGTACTTTGGGATAGGTTGGTGAGGATCCTTGAGTCCGGAGAAATTTTCTCCGTCTACACTCGCACCGCAGTCCTCTTCGCGAGACACATTCGTTAACCAGAGAAAGGCAAAAGGCTATTTTACTCTGTTCGTCGATTCCTAGGTTTAATACTATCCTCAAGCTTGCATGCTGTCCCTCAAGAGCTCGCTGTTAGTTGATTAAACCATCTTGGTGCTAGAATAACGCGCTTTATCCCGGTTTGAGAAGAGATGACTGGGTTCGATCCCGCCCGGTGAATTGGCTTTTTTCATTGCGATGGTTCGACCAAGTGTCGTCTTAACCAGACGTCACTGTTTATAAACTGAGTAACTAAGCATTATAGTTCACCAAAGAACGACCGCTCTTTGAGCGAGTGAGTCTGGGGCAATGAGGAGCGAGCTGAAGGTAAGAGGAGGAAAAAGGATAGTCAAAAGGCTAGTCATACTAATTGCCATTCTTTATAATGCAGCACACGCGCCCTGTGTTCCTCTAAAGTCTGTTCCCTCGTGAACTCATTATTCCCAACTCTTTCGCCCGAAGAACGGTCGTTTTTCAAAATTCTCAACAGGACTGGTAAACTATGCTGATCATTTAAAGACTCACTGTTTGTGTTCTCGTCGTCTTCATCAAACATGGTCCGCCTCCTTTGGCCGACATTCATCGCTTCCTCGTCTTCTCGAGACATTTCATCCTCCTTGTCACCGCCTTCTCCAACAGACTCTGCCTCGTCAATAACGAAGGCCGAGGGGAGAACTTCTTGGCTCTCGGGCACTACTTCTTCAGCAGGAGATTTCAACACATTTGTCATCAGATAAATGCCGTTCTGTAACAGGCTTCAATGAGTCTTCCTCGCGCTTGTTGCCGCTTTGCAATAGGGTACACGCTCCCTTGAGATGCGGGACAGACCTATCCTGGTAAAACTAATGGCTACCTTGAACAGGCTTCATTACTCATAATGGTTACCTTGAACAGGCTTCATTACTCATAATGGCTACCTTGAACAGGCTTCATTACTCATAATGGCTACCTTGATCAGGCTTCATTACTCATAATGGCACTTTGAACAGGCTTCACTACTCATAATGGCTACCTTGAACAGGCTTCATTACTCATAATGGTTACCTTGAACAGGCTTCATTACTCATAATGGCTACCTTGAACAGGCTTCATTACTCATAATGGCTACCTTGAACAGGCTTCATTACTCATAATGGTTACCTTGAACAGGCTTCATTACTCATAATGGCTACCTTGATCAGGCTTCATTACTCATAATGGCACTTTGAACAGGCTTCACTACTCATAATGGCTACCTTGAACAGGCTTCATTACTCATAATGGTTACCTTGAACAGGCTTCATTACTCATAATGGCTACCTTGAACAGGCTTCATTACTCATAATAGTTACCTTGAACAGGCTTCATTACTCATAATGGCTACCTTGAACAGGCTTCATTACTCATAATGGCTACCTTGATCAGGCTTCATTACTCATAATGGCACTTTGAACAGGCTTCACTACTCATAATGGCTACCTTAAACAGGCTTCATTACTCATAATATAATGAGATATTTTCTGTAACCCACTGTGATTTGAATCTATGCGCAACTATCTTCGCTATTTGAAAAAAGCTAGTCATACTATCTTTAATTGCCATTCTTTTTAATGCAGCGCACGCGCCCTGTGTCCCTCTAAAGTCTGTTCCCTCGTGAACAGTTTAATTGACATTCTTCCCTTTCCTCGTCCTCCTGAGCGGTTTCCATGTAATGGCTCGATACTTTTCACTTTCCTCTTCTCTTCTCGCTTCTGCCCCTCAATTGCTCTGCCATCCCCTGACCTTTTCAACATTTCAACACGATGTTTTGAATGACTCCGCGTAATAAAAACTTAGACGCTTCTTTTTTGGATGTCAAGAAACAGCTTTTTGATTGTAATCTTCTTCGTACTTGTTCCCACTTCCCGGCAGGATAAACGTCCAAGAAATGGAAATCTGAGATACAGACCTATTCTGGTAAAACTGTCTGCTATCAGGTTCACTGCTTGGGTTAGCAGCAGTGGCAAGAGTCGATTCATGCAAGAACTCATAAGAAATGTAATCCTTTTGGTTTGGGTGGATCGGTCCAGGACGGGAGTCAAACTTGAAAATCTTAGCACCAGGGAGTTCCTTGCCACCCGCCGGATAAGTGTGTAGATAAAGAAGTCTAATCTTGAAGGAATGGTAAACTTTGGAGAGAGAGAGAGAGTAAGCACGTGCGACGAACAATGGAGAACTCCTACGAATAAAGCACCTCTTTCACTAGCCTTCTTTGGACAGCGCATAGATTTGCTCACTAGCCTTCTTTAGATAGCGCATAGATTTGCTCACTAGCCTTCTTTAGATAGCGCATAGATTTGCACATAGATTCGTCCCGCATTCCGAGTTGTAGAGACACCCTACTACACTCATTAGTCGCGCACACTACCATTAAGCAACGCTTGCATTAGAATGATGCAAGCGTCAAATTGACATGTCAATCCTCGCGCTCTTCTATCTGGAATGCCAAAGTTTATTTGATCAGTATCCCGTCCTCACACAGATACGCGATAAAATTTCGTTAGCTCAGATAGTGGTCAAGCTTCCGACTCAATTATACCACCACTGAGTTACCGTAATCATCTCGAAAGGCTGACTACGGTAACTCTGATTCTTTTCAAGATCCCGGAACTCCCCTCAGAATCTGCCACGATGAGATGCCTTGAATTCTCGGGTAGAAAGCGGATTGACGTTATGATTCCTGATCTAGAAAGAGATTTTTATTGATATATCTTCTCTTCCCCTGTTTTATAACTGCCATCACCCTCACCTCTCAATCATGAACTTTCTCCATCACCCTCACCTCTCTCTCTCAATCATGTAATCATTGTGATTTTTTGAATTCTAACGCTCCACTAGTCTTCATAACTCACCAGGACTCTTTATATTAAAAAAAAAAAACTACCTTTCTGAGCAAAAACTAAATTCTCTGTTCTCTGTTCTTTACTTTTAGCTCGCTTCTCATCATTTCAGTCTCCGCCGCACAAAAAAGAGAAAGAGAGAGAGAAAGAGAGAAGAGACAAGTGAGTGAGTGTGACTGTGTGCTTGAGATTTTACTGTGAATTCGTGGACCCCCTTTCAACGCCAAAGGAACCGCACGGGCAACAATCATCATCATCGTCTCCGCCGCACAAAAAAAGGTCTTTTTTAATGGATTTTACAAGAATTGCAATGACCTGTATAGGAATATGTATGGTCCTAGGCATTTTATGTGAATTGGCTGTTGCCTCTCTTTCAAGAGCGTAGGTTAAACATGTCAGTAACACAAAAATAATATAAAAATTCAGTGATTTCACAATCGAAAAGGTTTTTCTCTACTCGGACTGGACTGTGAGTAGAATCTATGCGCTCTTCAGAGAAAGCTGAGTAGAATCTATGCGCTCTTCAGAGAAAGCTGAGTAGAATCTATGCGCTCTTCAGAGAAAGCTGAGTAGAATCTATGCGCTCTTCAGAGAAAGCTGACGAATCGACTTCTCTATTGTATGGTATTTTCTATTTTTCATCGTACGCTTTCGCGCACTCTCCAAAACTTGCAGGTTCCACAAGGATAATCTTTCTGATCTGAAAACTTACTTCGAGAGTGGTGAGAAAAACCTCCTCTACTAATGTGATTGAGAATTTGAGAATTCGAGCGCGAAGAGGCGAGTGAGAGATTGACAGAGAAGAGCAGAGTAAAATAAGTAGAGGTCAAGAGAAAAGAGAAAAGGGAGAGAAAGAGAGGAAGAGAGAAAGAGAGAGAGAAGAGAGAGAGAGAAAATAGAGAGAGTGAAAGAAAAGCCATCACCTGAACTTACGGCAGTCTCTCAGGTAGACTACCTTCCTGGTGTCTAGTCGCCACACGACAACTTTTGATTGCAAAGTAGAAGCAGCGACAAATTCTCCGCATGGAGACACAGCACATACACTAAATGTTTCCTGCAAAGACATTTAGTGTAGGTCGATAAGTTTAGCGAAAAAAAAGTTATGTGTTGAATTCGATGAAGAATAGAGCGTTCAATTTTTCGCATATGGCAAAAAACAGGCTTGCCACTTGAAAGACCTGCTCGGTTGTGACACGATGGTCACATCCGAATCAAAGCTTATCTCTCACCCACACCGGTGGTCTATGCGCTTTTTATGTCATTGCGAAAATCTATGCGCTATTACGGTAAAAACGAATGATTCGAGTTCGATATACGTATGCATTCTCTATATTCTTTATCTGACGCTTTTGGTCTCTCCAATCTCAGCCTTTCCTGTTTTATTAGTTTTAATGATCTGTACGCTTTTTGGGCAGTTGGTAAAAACAGTATGGTCTGGATATCATGGTTTTAGGTCCCATTTCGCACCGCGACATTTCGCATTCGAAAGTTCGCAACTTTTTTTTCGAAGGTTTTATTAATTAAATGGCTGGTTCACGGTATCGGGCTGAGCCATGCGGCCTCTACAGCGTGAACTCAACCAAAGGTAAGCAGAGTTCCATATGTTTTTAGATATGAAAAGATGTTTTTTGGCGAAATTTGGGTGCCAAATCTCGTGGTGAGAAATGTCGCTGTGCGAAACGTCGTGTTTCTGCGCACTATGACTGCGAGGAAGATCATCAGTATAACTTCTCTCTCTCTCTCTCTCTCTCTCTCTCTCTCTCTCTCTCTCTCCTGAAGACTTACCCCTAGCAAATCATCATGGAAGAGAGCTGTGTCGAAGGAGAAAGCCTCCCGCTTGATGATTTGTAGCTCTCCTGTGCCTGGCACGAGCAGATAGTGTCCATCCACACTCCACTCCATCCACACTCGAGGGAATTTCAAGCTGTCAAGCAGGGTGTTTCTCTCACTCGCACTGCGGGTGGAAAAAAATCTATGCGCGTTTAAAAAACACCGGAAAACCTTCAGATCTATGCGCTCGGAATTTTTTTTCGATTTTACTTTAGGGAATTTAATAATTCATCGCGAGAAACACTTCGAAGTTTTGGAAATTTTGAAAATCTATGCGCTCGAAAAAAATTGTGCGGTTGGTAAGAAACGCCTGCTGTCAAGTGTGCAATCTACAGTTCGGGCGTAGCATAATGATAGTGTGCTCGAGTATTGTGAGAAGAGTACCCAGTTCTTTTCCCACTCCGGACGAATCCACCCACATCAAAGGTTTTAGAAGTGTTGGTTGTGCTCTGGCAAGAAGCTGACTTTCCCCACTGCTGCTCAACACACTAGCAGTGATGAGCGGGCAGCCACTTCACTGCCAGGATAGGTCTCGGCTGAATCCCAGAGGAGCGTTTACCCTGTCACGAGGCGGGAACAAGCGTGACGAAGATAATTATTAATTGTGCATTCTACAACTCAAACTATCAATTAAAAATTCATCGGGACTGTCAATTCATTGTGAGATTGAGCATATTTCTACAGGAGGTCACGATCATCTCAACGCAACGAAATCAATGGCATTGACACTGATTCGGAGATCTTATCAATCGACAGATGATATGATTCATGAACCTATAGATTATATAATCTAGACCTCATTCCCTCGCGAAATTTTAAGCGCGGTCGATATATGCAGCCACTTGACCCTCAAGCGACGGCCAATTTTTTGTTGTTAAAGACATTCGTCAGATCTTTTCATTGGTTTATAAAATGGCGACTCATCAACTAATACTCACTCTTTGTCGTTGAACTTCATGAAGCAGTTTGGGTGTCGCACGACTTCTTCGTTCGTTTCCGCCTTATAAATCATGACGCTGCCATCACTCAGTGACACCGCGAAGAACTACGAAAAGTCATAGGTCAACTGTATATGTTGAAAAATGAATATCAAAATAGGCCTGGAATGATAAAAAGCGAGCGAGAGCTGAAGGGGTGAAAAGAACGAAGCTGAAGGGGGTGAAAAGAACGAAGCTGAAGGGGGTGAAAAGAACGAAGCTGAAGGGAGTGAAAAGAACGAAGCTGAAGGGAGTGAAAAGAACGAAGCTGAAGGGGTTGAAAAGAACGAAGCTGAAGGGAGTGAAAAGAACGAAGCTGAAGGGGGTGAAAAGAACGAAGCTGAAGGGGGTGAAAAGAACGAAGCTGAAGGGGGTGAAAAGAACGAAGCTGAAGGGGGTGAAAAGAACGAAGCTGAAGGGGGTGAAAAGAACGAAGCTGAAGGGGGTGAAAAGAACGAAGCTGAAGGGGGTGAAAAGAACGAAGCTGAAGGTAGTGAAAAGAACGAAGCTGAAGGGGTGAAAAGAACCAAGCTGAAGGTAGTGAAAAGAACGAAGCTGAAGGGAGTGAAAAGAACGAAGCTGAAGGGGGTGAAAAGAACGAAGCTGAAGGGGGTGAAAAGAACGAAGTTGAAGGGAGTGAAAAGAACGAAGCTGAAGGGGGTGAAAAGAACGAAGCTGAAGGGAGTGAAAAGAACGAAGCTGAAAAGGGTGAAAAGAACGAAGCTGAAGGGGTGAAAAGAACCAAGCTGAAGGGAGTGAAAAGAACGAAGCTGAAGGGGGTGAAAAGAACGAAGCTGAAGGGAGTGAAAAGAACGAAGCTGAAGGGGTGAAAAGAACGAAGCTGAAGGGGGTGAAAAGAACGAAGCTGAAGGGAGTGAAAAGAACGAAGCTGAAGGGGGTGAAAAGAACGAAGCTGAAGGGAGTGAAAAGAACGAAGCTGAAGGGGGTGAAAAGAACGAAGCTGAAGGGAGTGAAAAGAACGAAGCTGAAGGGGGTGAAAAGAACGAAGCTGAAGGGGGTGAAAAGAACGAAGCTGAAGGGAGTGAAAAGAACGAAGCTGAAGGGGGTGAAAAGAACGAAGCTGAAGGGAGTGAAAAGAACGAAGCTGAAGGGGGTGAAAAGAACCAAGCTGAAGGGAGTGAAAAGAACGAAGCTGGAGGGGGTGAAAAGAACGAAGCTGAAGGGAGTGAAAAGAACGAAGCTGAAGGGGGTGAAAAGAACGAAGCTGAAGGGGGTGAAAAGAACGAAGCTGAAGGGGTGAAAAGAACGAAGCTGAAGAGGGTGAAAAGAACGAAGCTGAAGGGGGTGAAAAGAACGAAGCTGAAGGGAGTGAAAAGAACGAAGCTGAAGGGGGTGAAAAGAACGAAGCTGAAGGGAGTGAAAAGAACGAAGCTGAAGGGGGGGAAAAGAACGAAGCTGAATGGGTGAAAAGAACGAAGATGAAGGGGGTGAAAAGAACGAAGCTGAAGGGGGTGAAAAGAAAGAGCTGAAGGGAGTGAAAAGAACGAAGCTGAAGGGGGTGAAAAGAACGAAGCTGAAGGGAGTAAAAAGAACGAAGCTGAAGGGGTGAAAAGAACGAAGCTGAAGGGAGTGAAAAGAACGAAGCTGAAGGGGTGAAAAGAACGAAGCTGAAGGGAGTGAAAAGAACGAAGCTGAAGGGGGTGAAAAGAACGAAGCTGAAGGGGGTGAAAAGAACGAAGCTGAAGAGGGTGAAAATAACGAAGCTGAAGGGGGTGAAAAGAACGAAGCTGAAGGGAGTGAAAAGAACGAAGCTGAAGGGGGTGAAAAGAACGAAGCTGAAGGGAGTGAAAAGAACGAAGCTGAAGGGGGTGAAAAGAACGAAGCTGAATGGGTGAAAAGAACGAAGATGAAGGGGTGAAAAGAACGAAGCTGAAGGGGGTGAAAAGAAAGAGCTGAAGGGAGTGAAAAGAACGAAGCTGAAGGGGGTGAAAAGAACGAAGCTGAAGGGAGTAAAAAGAACGAAGCTGAAGGGGTGAAAAGAACGAAGCTGAAGGGAGTGAAAAGAACGAAGCTGAAGGGGGTGAAAAGAACGAAGCTGAAGGGGGTGAAAAGAACGAAGCTGAAGGGGGTGAAAAGAACGAAGCTGAAGGGGGTGAAAAGAACGAAGCTGAAGGGGGTGAAAAGAACGAAGCTGAAGGGAGTGAAAAGAACGAAGCTGAAGGGGGTGAAAAGAACGAAGTTGAAGGGGGTGAAAAGAACGAAGCTGAAGGGGGTGAAAAGAACGAAGCTGAAGGGAGTGAAAAGAACGAAGCTGAAGGGGGTGAAAAGAACGAAGCTGAAGGGGGTGAAAAGAACGAAGCTGAAGGGGGTGAAAAGAAAGAAGCTGAAGGGGGTGAAAAGAACGAAGCTGAAGGGGTGAAAAGAACGAAGCTGAAGGGGTGAAAAGAACGAAGCTGAAGGGAGTGAAAAGAACGAAGCTGAAAAGGGTGAAAAGAACGAAGCTGAAGGGGGTGAAAAGAACGAAGCTGAAGGGGGTGAAAAGAACGAAGCTGAAGGGGGTGAAAAGAACGAAGCTGAAGGGGTGAAAAGAACGAAGCTGAAGGGGGTGAAAAGAACGAAGCTGAAGGGGGTGAAAAGAACGAAGCTGAAGGGGGTGAAAAGAACGAAGCTGAAGGGGTGAAAAGAACGAAGCTGAAGGGGGTGAAAAGAACGAAGCTGAAAAGGGTGAAAAGAACGAAGCTGAAGGGGGTGAAAAGAACGAGGCTGAAGGGGGTGAAAAGAACGAAGCTGAAGGGGTGAAAAGAACGAAGCTGAAGGGGGTGAAAAGAACGAAGCTGAAGGGGGTGAAAAGAACGAAGCTGAAGGGGTGAAAAGAACGAAGCTGAAGGGGGTGAAAAGAACAACATAGCGCCTAAAGAGCACCGTTCTTGAAGGACGTTTTCAACGCACCGAGCGAGTTGGAAAAGGGATGGGGAAATGCCAGAAAGAATGGACAGAGGAAGAGTGAAATAGAACGTTGAAACAAGAGAAAGTAGATCATATTCGGCACAGCTATGTATGCGCAAAGCTGGTCCGGTTACTATGTAACCGCTCGGTGAGACTGTGAAGACTCGCTCGTTTGCATTTTTCTGGCTCGCTGCTCGCATAATCAGTCACTTTTGATTCCAACTTTTTTTCAGAAGACTCCTGTTTCAACCATTATCATAGCTCTACAAAGAGCACTTGAAGTTATGGAAAATTTCAGAAACGACCGCTATAGTAGATGTGGAGTCTGGGATAAGGGAAAGCGAGTTTGAGGTTAAAAGCAAGGGAAAGGAGCTTCGTATTATTAGAGACTCTCTCGCTGAAGGAAAGGTTTTTTTCTAATTCTCAAGATTACTGGCGACCTATGCTACTTGACCCTTATTGTCAACCCCCCGCCAGTCAGAACCTGACCTTTTCCAGTGGATCGATTGCTATGGATAGGGCCATTGCATCGTATTCGAATCTTTCGTATCCACTTCGGTCCGCTCCTCTCCCGATTTTCTTCACAACGAAGTCACTACAAGAACGAAGAAAGTGAACATTTCTAATTTTTTACGCAGTTAAACTTTAAAATAGTTTTGGGTGCTTCTTTATAACTCCGTTAAATCTATAAACGTTTGAGTTTAAACTATTTTTAATGAACAAACTTATCAAATAACAAACGAGCTTGAAGTTTGAGGCAGAAAAGAGAGATTTTTTTATTGTTTCAGACTCTCCCGCTCAATCAAAAAATGTTTCTCAAAATTTTCAACAGTGCTGGTGACCTACAAAATAGTTAATCGACAAAATTAATTTTGAATTTGATATTCAAACATTGGTCAGATAGCCTGTCCCGTAACCTTGCCCCGGCGATGATCCAATTCGCCGACACGGCCACACAGTTCAGGTCGAGGGAGAAAGTAAGCAATGATTGCTGCGGAGTTTTCAAGAAGGACAGAGAAAACCGCGACAGAATCTGGAAGCAGATTGAGACTCAATAGGCATATTCTCACCATCCGCTTTAGAAGCGCGTAGATCAAAAATCTAATGATGAGGGAATGGCGTACATGTGCGATCAAAAAGATTGAAGCGCATGAGAACAGAAAACTAGCTTCTACGAGGTATTGAATAGTCATGTCAGACCTTCTGTCGGCGGGCCTCTGTTTTTCCAAATCATAAGGGGGACCCTTATGTGAAACAAAAACTTTTTTCGCGGGCCTTTCTTTTTTATCATAAAGTCAATTAAGTAAAAAAATACCGCTTTTGGCGAGCTACCATAGGTAAACTGCCAACTGGCAAAAAAACTTCCAGGGGCGACCGACCTACCGACCCTCTCCTTCACTCGAAATAAATGTATAAAAAAATGTAGTTCTCACAGCTAAAAGCTAAAGAAAATTTTTTTCATTCCTCTACATAAGTAGAACGTTTCATCAGCAATAACTCAGCCTCAACCGGTTTCGTAAAGTTAAATATGAAGAATTTACCTATGTTCTGTACCTTTTTATTGCACACTAAAAAACCCCTGGCTCTTACATTATATTTTCAGCAGTGATATCTTAAATGTAAATAAATTAAATTTATCAACTCTTTTTACCTTTTTCTATAATAATACTACTAGTTTTTTTTTAGATAGCGCGGGTTGTACCGACAAACTGATATTAGAGAGCCAAAGATGGAGCGTAGATCTATCAGCCGGCGAGTTCAAAACTTAGAGTTTTTACCTTTAAATTAGTCTGAAGCCATGCGCTAACCTATGCGCTAACCTATGTGGACTTCGAAGTAAGCTAGCTGTGAAAATTTTTTGCTTCTCAAACTTTCTATTCTTCACTGCGGTTCCATGACTATTCACTCCCGGACAATTCACTCCCGACGGACAATTCACTCCCGACTCCCGAAGACGGACACTTTCACAAAATAAAATTTTTGTGAAGCTCAATGTTTATCAAAAATAAAATGTAAAGTTTTTTTTTCAAAAAATTAGCTTCGTGAAAGATATCAAGTGGTGAAGTTGTGTGCACGCTCGCTCCGGAGTGAATTGTCGTAGGAGTGAATTGTCCGGGAGTGAATAGTCGTGATACCCTTCACTGCAGTGCAGTGACTGCACGCAATCGCTGCCTCTCGAGTGTGCTTCTTTCCAGAGGTTAAATGGAGCCGCCCAATTTGGGTTTACATGTATCCGCCGCTCAAAGTTTGCAGGAAAAAAGAAGAGGGGATGAAGAAAAAGGGCAAGAAAAGAGAGGGAGTTTTTTGTCAAGAGTGTGTGTACATGTATCCACCGACGGGACCGATCCGGTCACTATTTAACCACTGCTTCTTTCACCCAACTAGCAGATCGGAAGGGAGAAATTTTTTGAGGTTGATAAAAAAACACTTCGTCCACACAGTTACAAGTTTTCGAGAAGTTACAGAAAGTCAATGAATGCACTCGAAATCGCTTGGTGAAAATATATACTTGTTTCTCGCAGAAGGAGACCTCGTCACTTTCAGTGAAAATACATACTTGTTTCTCGCAGAAGGAGACCTCGTCACTTTCAGTGAAAATACATACTTGTTTCTCGCAGAAGG
>OZ057406.1:31132281-31198499 GCA_964056735.1 Allodiplogaster pararmata | reverse complement strand
CCCCTTCTCCTTAATGCCCCCTTCCCCCCTTCCCCCTCCCCCCTCCCCCCCTAGGCCCCCTACCCCCCCCCCCCTTTGCTTAGGTAGGGCCCTCTTCTCCCCCTTCCCTGCTTAGGTAAACCCCCCCTCGCCCTCCATCCTTTCCTTTCCCCAAAATTTATAAAGATAATTTAAAAAGAAAGAGAAAGAAACAGAACAAGTTAGAAAAAATAAAGAGAAAAAAATAAGAAAGAGACAAGTTTGTCAAAATAGGTAGACATGTTTGTCAAAATAGGTAGACATGTTTGTAAAAATAGGTGAACGTTTCACTAAAATAGGTGAACGTTTCACTAAAATAGGGAGACATGTTTGTCAAAATAGGTGAACGTTTCACTAAAATAGGTGAACGTTTCACTTAAATAGGTGAACGTTGCACGAATTTAGGCTGACGTTTTTTCTAAATAGGTAGACGTTTTTCAAATCAGGTAGACGTTTTTTTCAAAATAGGTAGACAAGAAATTGTCGTCCCTTAGGTAAACCCCCCTCCCCCTTTCCTCTCCACAAAATTTATAAAGCTAATTTAAGAAGAGAGGAAAAGAAAATAAAAAGAAAGAAAGAGAACAAGTAAGAAAAAAGAAAGAGAAAAAAATTTTTTAAGAGAAAAAAGAAAGAAAGAGAACAAGAGAGAAAATATAAAGAGAAAATAAGAAAGAGAAAGAAAAAAGAATATAATAGAGCCAGGCCGTGTTTTAGGGCAGCTAATGAGGATAGGGGAATAGCCGTTTAGCCGTACGTACTGTAAAGTTTCACAAGTTCAAAAATGATCGTAAGATTTTTGCTTACTCTGTTGATTTTTAGCATACAGCGCGTTTAAGTATTAATTTTTCATTGATTACTTGAACTGAGTAAGAAAAAAATCGAAGCAATTGAATCGCCTCTCGTGATTCAATATTCTTCCTCCAATCTTTTCACCCTGAGAACACGATGTAACAGCTTTTCACAGAAGAACAATGTCGCAATCGCAATATTGTCCTTAAAAAAAAAAAACATTGTTTGCGTTTAACAACCCCCCCCCTACCAGAGGTTCCATGGGTCATACTTCTGACTTATTTACATTTTCAAAAAACTATTTTTACATTAAAAACAATTATTTTACATTGAAAAAATTTTACATTAAAAAACGCTAAGGCTTGGGGAAAAGTTCACGCTAACGAGGCCGTCTCAAGAAAATGCCACTCTCATCTGACCCAATTAAACCTCTGGTAGGGCGAGGGGTGGTTAAACGCAAACAGTACCCAAAATTCTATAATAAAAAAATTCTATTTTGTTAATGGGGGGCGTGCTTTACTTGGGGGGGTCAGGTTACTTTTCACTGATTTTTTCGCTTAGACTTAGTTAAAATGTATGATAACGAGGCCGTATGGAACAATTAGCCACAATATTGTAGTTTCATATAGTATAATTGAATGAATTGGCTTAGCTGTTTTCAGCTATTGCTTACCTTTTTCTTCCGCTTAGGCACAGGTTACACTTACGAAGCCGTACGGCTCAGGAACGAGACCGTATGAAAACATTTCTCCTATTATTATTTTTTTCGATTCAATGACTGCGATTGTTAAAGAACAGAGTAAATGGTTCATTAAATACAGTAGTAGCCCCTCCCATCCCTCCAAAGTAAAGTGCGACACCCCAAAGTAAAGCACGGCTCCCTGAGTAAAATGTTGCCAGTTCCGAATAATATTATTCATTGGAATCTTTTCCTGAAATCAACTAAGTTTCCGATAAATTGTTTGGCTCTTATTCCCTGATGGGAGTACCCTGCTTCTTGTATTGCAGACATTGGCACGATGCTTTTTAAAAAATTTTTTGTCTGAAACAGTCTAGTTAGCCTAACAATAAGCCGTACGGCCTCGTTAGCGGCCATTACTAAAGCACGCTGTGCTCGCTAGCGTTCAAAGCCAATTTCTCGTCTAGTATTCCAATGTCTTAAAGACAAGACGCAGGGTATGTCCATCAGATGATAGGAGCCAATTGTTTATTCTAACATTCTGAGAAATTGCATTCCTGAGACCAGAGCCAATAGAATAGTCGAATGTTTGGTACTTTTTTTACTTGGAGGTATGCTCTTCCCCGCCGAGGGAGGAGTGACGGATTAGGCGCTCAAATACTCTCGCCGCAGAGAAAGAGACGAGTCTTAAGGTAAAAGCAGCCAGCTATGTCTCTCTTTCTCTGCGGCGAGAGTTTCTTGACGCCAAATCAGTGACTTTCCACGAGAAAGGGAATAGGTAAAGAGAGAGGGAAATAAGAGAGAACAGGAAGCATCATTGTGCATCAAAATGCGACATAATACGCCCCAATGAACTCAAAGGAGGGGGAGGAGCCTACGTCGAAGTATAAAAATACCGAAGACAGACGTTTCGGGTTGTTTAAATCTTAATTCGATGCCTTTTTTCGCTGATTAATTTTTCAACATTTTCACTTTTTTTTATTGTTTAAGTCAACTTTTTTTTTCCTTTCAGGCTCGTGGGCACCTAAAATGCCTTCACAAAAAAAAACCAAGAGACTACGGAAATAGTCGCGCTACAAAAGCAGTTAATCGAAGCTCAACACCGTCGACTGCATAAGCTTATCGATAAAGTTCGCAACGTTTCTTCTTCAATTTGGGTTGGGAAACAATAGAACGCTTTGATAAAGTTACCTCTTTTCTGCCTTGCTAAAGAACTGGTAGAAGAAGTAGTAAACAATGCACAAATCATCATTTGCCCGGAGCAAGAGCAGGATTTGCTCTGGAATTTTAGCTGTTGCCGGTTATAGCCGGCTCAAAGGGTCGTGTTTTCTCAAGTTTTACTTTCTGCTTTTTCTCTGTTCTTTAAAAATGTGGCGACTCCCAGCAGTTGAGTGCATAGATTGATGAGAGGAAGCGTATTCGGGTTGTCCAATCAGTCGAAAAGACAGGCGATATCGTGTGGTCTAGACGAGCATTCGAGCCATGTCTGGTATGAGCTCTTCGATCCGATACAAGTATGTAGTTGCTGGTAAAACTGAAGTGTTCTGATCAGGGTGATTCTCTGACCCGCACTGCGGGTTAAAAAAGTCTATGCGCTCTTCAAAAACACTGAAATCTATGCCCTTGAAAAAAATTTACCTCGGATTTTTTCGTAGAGAAATTCCAAATCATTGAAAAAATTGAATGTTGAACTCTAAAATTTCAGAAATCTTTGCGCTCGAAAAAAGTTTAGCAGGTGCTAAGAAACACCCTGATACTGATAATACTAATAATGAATGATCAATTAAAAAACAATTTCATTTAAAAAAAAATCACTCGCTCAATTTACTGTAATCGGGTGCTTCGTCTTTTATCTTGCTATTATAATTGATTTTGGAGATATAGTCACACTAGGAAGTTTACAGGGTTCAAAATTGTTGCGGCCTTCTCCCTTTCAGCAAATATAAAAGTTCAGCGAGCTACACCAAAAATCGTTTACAATCCATTCCAAAACAACATTCTCTGAAATTACATTCCTTTAAGAAAATAATGCACAGATGAAATGCAGACATGCAATGTTTTGAAATCGGATTTTTTTCCTTCATAGTTGCTCTGTAACAAAGCCTACTTTTTGAACTAAATTACTGAAAGGAGACCATTAAGTGTTCAACAAAGACCTACCACTAAAAATACTGTAGAAGCACGGAGTTTTTTTCATAACAGCAAACGAATATTTGACGAAAAAAATTTTTTTGATAAAAAAACTAATTAATTAATTAGCAAACTGAGAGATGAGGAGAAAAAAGAAAGATTGTATGACCCCGAAGACGTAATACCTCTATACTGTCACTTTTAATAGTTTCACTTTCGAAGATAAAAAAGAACTACAGTATGAGTTAAGGCTTCATACAGTTAAAGACAAGACCTTACTGTCTAAACCATATTCCACATGCCCGTGTATCTGATTTCTACGCTTTAGTCAAATGTATGACCCCGAAGACGTAATACCTCTCTGCACATTTTTTTTCAGCTACAGGATTAGGAGTAGAATAAAATTTATTATGTCGGCTTAATTTCTATGCGTTTGATCTAATGAATAAAACGTAGAAAAAGTCAAAATGGGCCAAGCTTCCAGTGTTTCTCCTAGATTGATATGTTGGAAAGTTGTCATGCACCAAATGACAATCGCGCTTCTAACGAGAGTTATAGAGAAACAATTCGAAAGAGTGATAGAGAGACAATTTGAAGATGAGCCAACGAGATTGATAGCGAGATAATTCGAAAGAGTGATAGAGAGACCATAGCTCATCAGGATGTGTTGAATATAATTTTCTCGGGCGGTTGACCTGGGCCGTATGCAGAGACAATGTCCTAGGGGTAAATTATGGGAAAATTCTAGGTATGCACATTCCGTATGCAGAAACAATAATTTACAATGTTCTAGGTCTGGGGCTACAACTTGCTAGTTGAGCAAATCCGTATGCAGAGACAATGTTCTAGGGTAAATTATACCCTAGAACAGTGTAGCTTTGCTGAGACGCTCGGACCCGTCCTAGCAGTGCCTAAAACAATTTTTTTTTTTCAACTCTTCAATGCAACACGCGCTATCAATACGTTTTATTGCGTGATTTTTGACTTTTTGTTTTTAATTCAATTTTTTGGTAGATAAAAATACATACAAACTTCATCTTTATTTTCTCATTCACAGTGAAAAAATCCCAATAATCGAAATGGGTCGTAAGCAAAGGCTCAGAGCGCAATGACCAGTTGAGTCATTGGTGGCACTGGTTTTCCTTTGTCGGTCCTCACGGTCAGCTTGCCTTGAATGAGGTTGAGAACGAACTCGAGTCCCTCTCGGGTGTAGCGAACGCGTCTGTACAGCTCGCAGTCCGAGAAGCCATGCAGAGGGTCGATTCGATTCATTTACACGCGACGCGTTGTGAGCGGGAAAACTATATCCGCCATGATACTCTCTAAATCAATTTAGTTGTAGAAACATGACATATAAAGTTGATTTTCAGATAACATAATGAGCAAATAAACTCATTTATGCTGATCTTCATTCTCTTCAATTCAATCATCTTTATTCGCATATTCTTTTTCATTATTAGCAACCACAAAAAACAATAATACAATCCTTTTTATAACCTTGTGATATGTTCATAGTTGAAATCGAAAACCAGCTTTTTAAAAGACAAAGAAATTGGCTATGCTTTCGGAAGTTTTGTTTTCAGGGCGATTCCATTCCATTTCGAACCTTTGTAAACTTGAGCGCTTAAAAAAATGGGCGAGTGGTGAGAGACGCCCTGGTTTCCATGTAACTATTCTCTATTGATCTTAGTCTACTGGCTAAAAATCATAACGTGCTTGGCAAAGACAACAAATGAAAAAAATTACAGGTTTTTCGCCCGCTCCCATGTAAGTACTTTCCGATTTTTTCAACATGAGGGGGGATGGAAACACCTCACACTTCGAACGGGAGGCGCACTTTTTTTCCAATTCACCCCATTATACATCGGCAACCTCAAATTAATTGACTATGAAGTATTTATTTAAAATCTTTTAGAAGGTGGTAGTTCTTTGTACCCACCTACCCCGCCGAAGTAAAGTGCAGCCCCCCACCCCCGCCAAAATAAAACAGAGCCCTCCACCCCCCCCCCCCGCACTAGAGTGCGGCCCCCCCTTATGTAAAAAAAGAACCCGCTCCAAGTAAAGCGCGCCCCATTATAAAATTGTGCCTATTGCCCGCTAATTTTAATCCGATGGCCAAAATTAAGAACGTGTTTAGCAAAAAAATTTTAATGACATGCTATATAAAAAACAAAAAACAACCCGTGTAAATCGAAAGTTGCGGGGTGGATGGCTATAAGGGGGGTGGCTACACTTTACCTTCGAGGGGGGAGGCGCGCGTTTTTTTCTCCAATTTCACCCCACTATACAACGGAAACCTCAAATTAATTGACTATCAAGTATTTATTAAAAATCTCACATGAGGTTTCAGTTCTGTATAGCTATTTTTGAACGCTCACTTTTCCCAATCAGACATGAATACAAGAAAATCCGGAACTTTGTTACTTTGGGGGCCGAACTTTACTTGGGAAGGCCGCAACTTTACTTGGAGGGGGCGCAGCTAGAAAGTTCCAGAAACAGTAGCAATAATAAAAATTTGTAAACTTCTGAATACAACTGCTTCACTAATGACATTTGGCACACTTTTACTTCGGGGAAACGTGCTTTAATTGGAGGGGCGTAACCATTTCCTAAGCTTAAGCGAAATACAAGTTAATGATAGCTGAAAACAGCTGATACAGTTTACTTTATTATACCAGATAAAAAACATTGAGGCTAATTGTTCCATACGGCCTCGTTCCTAAGCTCTGTGAACTGTATTTTTGAAAAAGTTGTCAAAATGAGAAAAAAGTTAGGGATAATGTCAAAATTGCAGGAGCATCTTTGAATACGTGCAGGAGGACCTCAGAAAACTCCTGAACGCATTGCCGCACAAGAGGCTTCCAACGGATGGCCTTGAAGTACGCTTAAAAAAAACTTTCGTTTCAGTTATCCCGGAAATAGTATTAGGCAAAAATTGAACATATTAGTATCTCTCACAAAAATCCTCCAGACTCCAAAACATATGCGAATATAATTAAAATTAACTTTTTTTCTCTTGAAATCGTACAAGCAAGGTTCCATTATTAATGAGGATTTTTGGTCATGGGCAAAGGTTTAATTATAAGCCCAGTTTTGCGATTAGTAAGCGAAGAGTTTGGAATGTCGTTCAGATGGCTCGACGAATTGTTAGAGACGTTGAGGACAAACGGAGTGATCCAAGTGGGAACTGGTATTTTGGAGCCGAGATCAATCGACGAAGGGATTAAGATGAGGTTCGTTTGGAAAGACCCGACTAAGTGTGACAAAACTGCAGAAAGTCTTTTTCTCCGTGCGATCGCGATCCTGAGTGGGACCCAAAAGGCGTTGGATGCAAAGGATAGAGCCCTGGCTCGTTTGCCTATATTCATGTCTGCGAACATGACGTACGAAGCAGCGAAGGCGGCGGGAAAACCTGATGCGGTGGCCTTTTTTGCAGCTGCGAATGCGGCAGCAAGAATTACCTACCGTGGTGTTGTGGTCGAGGGCGGAGAACCAGTTGATGCCATAGGGTCGTTCCCCATTGAATTCAGCGAAACGTGATGGAGAGCTTTTTTTTTTTCTGTGTGATAGTTCAATCATTTGTCAACTAAGCTATATTTTCAGTATTTTGCTTGTTTCTTTTTGTCTTTGATTTGCTTGTTTCTTTTTGTCTTTGAGATGATAAAATGTTGTTGCTAATCTTTGTTCTACAAAGGCGAAAGAATACATGACGTATTCTTTACCGCAAAGAGTGCAAGTTGCGAGAGTAGGAGATGGCTTCCTTCCAAGATCGTATCCATAGATTATGCGTGTATGAAAACAGTGATTATTGGAAACACATGATAAACAATTGTCTAATAAAAGATTTAAAAATACACATCGGAGAGAGTGTCTAAAAAGTGTGTCTTTCTGAGAAAGACTACACTGTAAGAGAAAAACGCTAGAGAGCGTAAAATAAAATATCTTGTAATATTAAGAGACGTAGATAAATGCATCATGTATGGTTATTTTTTAAAGAGATTCAGAGAAAAAATATCTGACAGAGTATAAAGAGAGAGAGAGAAAGATAAAAAGAGGGAGAGAAAGAAAGAGAGAGAGATAAAGAAAGAGAGAGAGAGAAAAAGAAAGAGAGAAAGAGAGAGAGAGAAAAGAGAAAGATTAGTTATAGGGATTCTTTGTAGTCAGAGAAAAAGTCTCTCAATGTGACACGCCCCTTTAAATCAATCGATGAAAACCGGTCACAGAGTCCTCAACCTCACACACACACCCAATATCGGCCGGAGTGATCGACAATACAAAAAAAAGAGTTTTTATAGACTGTTCACTGACCTCATCCACCTCCGCGTTGTTTCTTCCTACCCGCAGATACATACATGTACAGTGGGCGTCATGATTATGCTAACACCCTATTTTTCAAGGTTTTTCGGAAAAATTAAAAAGACTGCAAGCTGTAAGATATATCAATAGTTCAATACTGTTTCAGAGTCAATGTCTCCGAATTTGCTGTTAATTGATCGACAAATAAGTTTTTTCACAATCTTTTATTGATTTCCGACAGCGTCATAATTTTCACATCAATAACAGCACAGAAACGTTTTTTAGCTCTATTTTAATAAGCGATTGGTCTACCAGATGACTTTATGACACTGAACACACGATATGGCATTGAATCAACTAGGTTATGAAGCGTCTGTGGACTGAGAGCCTGCCAGGAGTCCGCTATCGCGTCTTTGAGCTCTTGTACACTACAAAACTGTTTTCCATTTGCATAGATCTGACGCACAATGATGCCCCAGAGATTCTCAATAGGATTGCAGTCAGGACTGCATGCCGGCCAATCCATGACATCGATTCGCTTAGACGCAAACCAAGCCTTTGTCGAATTGCTCACGTGAATGGCGGCGTTGTCCTGCTGAAAGGTGTACTGTACACGACCACGCTGCCGCAGGAATGGAACCAAATGAGTGTAGAAGCTGCTGATAGTCGTCTGAGTTCATACGAGTCGAAATAAAATCTAGAGCGACCGTGCCGTTGTCACAGAACGCACCCCAAACCATGACGGTGCCACCCCCGAAATTGCGTTTCGAGAAATATAGGGGATCTTTGCGTAGATCTCGCCAGTAGTGCGAGAATCCATCCGGCCCGTCCAAATTGAACTTTTTCTCGTCCGAAAAAACCACCTGAAAGGTTATTAATTACTAAAACTGACCGAAGAAAAAAAAAATACCGAAGAAAAAAAAATAAAAATTAGACCTTTTTCCAGTTTCGTGCCATGTTTTCCCTTGCGAAATCAAGGCGCTTCTTCTTGTGGGAACCAGTCATCCGAGGCACAGTTTAGTGTTTGTGATGCTAATGTAGCATCTAGTATGTAAATAAACTTTTTTGTTATTACTCCTAGTATGTTTCTGTGCAACACTCCAACACGCATGAAAAAAATCTTCATAGACTTCAACGAAATTCATTTTTAAATTCAGCAGCTGTACAATTTTTTTCTTATCTCAGAGCCATCACTAATTTCCTGTACAAGTTTTACTAGCTCATCGCGCCGCATCTCCTCTTCTGTTCTGGAAGACACCGCCTCACCTCGAACACCTGTAAAGCATAAAAGTATTAAAAATGAAGCTCATTTTTCTCCTGACAACTTATCCTTTGGCGGCTGAAGTGAAAAAATTTTTTTGTGTTAATCTTAAATCTCGAGGATCTTCCGCTGCTCGAAGTGAGGCAAACCGTTTCTTCGTCGTTTCACGTGCAACGAAATCAGAAATTTCAGGATGGTGATCCAAGAAATATTCAAGTTGAACCTTCTGTTTAAAAAATGATGTAATAAATTTTTGTAATGCACAGATTTATTATTTGCCATCTTAAAATGCACGGTTTCACGACTTCGTATTTTCGAAACTTCGTACCCGCGACACTTCGTACCCAAGAAATTTCGTATCTCGACACTTTGTAGCCATGTTGATACAACACTTCGTACCGCGACACTTCGTACCCACGAAACTTCGTATCTCGACACTGTAGCCATGTTGATACGACACTTCGTACCCACGAAACTTCGTATCTCGACACTTTATAGCCATGTTAATACGACACGTCGTACCGCGACACTTCGTACTCCGAAACTTTGTACCCAATATTTTTTCTTCTTGCTTTTCGATTATGCTGTTTTAGGTGAACAAATTTAAGAGGTTTTTTTTTAATGTGATTCTTGTAATCATATTATGATTACCCCTTCTTGTAATTTCTAGAGTTGAATAATTTTGCTGTTTCAGAAGACCAACTCGAATGAACTTGTTATTTGTTTTACTGTATATTTTTCATTCTTGTTCATTCATTACAGCAGTGCAGTATAGTGTGATGTAGAGATGAAGGATTTACACTGTCATTAGTTCGGCAAGGGTTCGGATGCGCTGATGTTACTTTTATTTTGCAACATTGTGTATGTTGTTGAATTCATGTTTTCAACTTTTTTGAATAATCATTCATCACGCTCACGCACTCCCCTTTCCAATTTTTACATCAAATTTATTATACATCAAAAATTATTTTGGCCTAAAAAACGCTTAGGCTTAGGCAAAAGTTTGCGCTAATGAAGCCGTACGGCTTAGGCTAACGAGACCGTATCATAAAAAAGTCAAATAAAAAAGATCATTTAAAAAGAAAGACGAAAAAGATAGACAAAAAAGCGGCGCGGTAAAAAAAAGCTGTTGTTGGTAAAGATCGCTTTTTATAGGATGAGAAATTGAGCTTAATACAATTATACTTCACTCAATTCCACTCTAAATATTCAGAAACCCTTTTAATGTTCACGTTTCATATGATAATCACTTAGCTTCTGAACTCCAGTTTTCTTCGAAGCTCTGCTCAAAAACTATATCCAAAAAGACACTTTCAAAAAGGACCAAACCTGGAAAAATAGTATGGTAATTTGCTAGTGCAGAATATAAAACTGTGGGCTTTTCAACTGAATGAAAATTAAGAGAAAAAATAACTCTTAATTTTTAAACCACAGTACTTTAAACCTCCCCCCCCTATAGTACGGTTTCATCGTCCGTAACATTACTTGACTATTGCAAACAAAATGAAGTGGATTTGGAAATGAAATTTTGAAAATGAAATGAATTTGGAAATGAATGTAATGAAAATGAATTTGGAAATGAAATGAAGTGGAAATAAAAACTTCCAACTTTTCATGAAATTCATTTATTTAACAGAAAAACATTCAATTGGAACATCATTGAGACAATTGTGGTAAATATTTAGTTATTCTTTACTAAATCAAACAGTCAATTTCACTCATGAATTGTTTAACATTGAGCGTCAATTGTTAGAGGAGATAGAAACACGGATTGTTGAACTTTTTTCAGACAATGAACAAAGAGATAGATTTTTTCAGACAATGAACAAAGAGATAGATTTTTCAGACAATGAACAAAGAGATAGATTTTTTCAGACAATGAACAAAGAGATAGATTTTTTCAGACAATGAACAAAGAGATAGATTTTCGCGTTTCACATAGTTGAACAGTGAACCTTGCTCATTGTTAAACACAAATCGTGTAATTAAAAACGAAAAAAATTTCTAATCTATCCGCATCGAAAACAAACAGCTCAAATACTTTTTCGCAACAAGCTGAGCTCGGGTTGAAAGGTAAACTCGAATTCTGGCTGAGATTGTGGGCTTGAGAATACCCTGTCGATTTTTCAAACAATTGTATAATCATGTAAAGATGAAAAAATTATTATTATTATTATTGAAAAACTTTCAGTTTTTTATAACATTGGTAATTATATAGAAAAAATTCTAATTATAATAAAGATTCAGCACAAATTGTAGTTGGATCTACTAGAAAACAAAAACACATTTGATTAATCAAAAGACTGAGAGAAGAAACAAAAACCTTCCTACTACATAAAAGAAACAGACAATGATATTAGATATGCGAAATAACAAGAGACAAAAAAGTATACATATTTTGTTCATATCTAATGAAAATGATAGAGAAAGTCACAGTTTTAATTTGCAAAGTACTTGTCTAATTTTTTAGTTACTGTAGCTCTGCCCTCTTTCGTTTATGAGGAGGGAGTGATAGAGAGATAGAGAGATAGAGGGAGAGAGAGAGAGAGAGAGCGAGAGAGAGAGAGAGTTAAACGAATACGGCTAGAGATGTGGTGTCTGTTCTGCCCAGCAGTCCGAATGCCGCCGTAGAGGGCGGAGTGGCCCAACTCAGAACCTCTTCCGCCAGTCCGAAACCTCCTCTCCACAACGAGTACAATGGACGCATCTCATCTCAACATTGTTCTCTTCCTATAATTTCATTCAATTCTTTATTCCATATGTACATGTAAAAATGGAAAATATCATATGTACACACGTGGGATCAGTGTGTTTTGCTCATCAAGTCACTCGCAATTGTTGAGAACTTGAAGGAAAAACAACCACTCTTTGCGCCGGGGTACTTGGAATAATGAGAAGCAAGCCAGCGATGAAAAGCAGTGAACGGAGAGCTTCTCGTTATACTGGACTAACCGCTAAGAGTACGGTCTTTTCCGAATTCTCAACATTACTGGTGATACTTCCTATTTATTCTTGATATTCACTTGACTCACTGGGTTGCTTGGTTTTCTTCTCGCTCCTTGCAGTGTAATTTGGATAATGCGAACTTTTTTTATAGCTACATTTGAAATTCAAATGCTCAGGCTGACATGCTGACTGACAAATGCTGACTAAGGGTAGAGTGCAACCCTGAAGTTTATCATTCCTGCCATTGTCCTAGTTTTTTTTTTAAACATTCTGACTGTGAACTCTGTAGGTCTAAAACGTTTGTGATAACTATGTAAAGTTATTCTTCAACATTTTATCAGTTATTCATGAGTGTTCAAGTTCCGATTCTAACCAAGCTTTAATTTGAGGAGGCAGTGAACGCACACTTATTAAGCTTTCCATTAAACCATCGTCGGTTTTCTGCATTTTCAAGTTTTTGAATATTTCGAGAAAAAATAGAAGAGTGTTTTTCACCTGATGGCTTGATGCGGTTGGAGCATTCAAATAACTCACTCTCTAGATCTTGACTATCCTCAACCGACATCTCAGATACGTCATATCCTTGCTGAAAGAGCAGCTCATTTCTACAGTTTATTGTTTCAATTTAAGACTTTCCTGCCTGTGGTTAAGAAAAAGGTTGCTGTTTTTAAAGTATTTTTTATGAGAATCACCATGCTTCAAAGCATTTTTTAAAAAAAAAATAATTTTCTCATTGACCAAATACAATGGTCAAATGAGCCCCCTCAAACTGTGGATCTTATGACATTGCTAATGGTCAACTGGCGTGTGAAAAGGAACCTTTCTTCCACATAAAAAATATGCAATAATTTTCCAAACATTACCTGTTAGGAAAAGATTGAACATGAGCTGCAAAACAACTAATAACAAATTTTGATTCAACTTCCATTTTTTCTAAAAAGGTGCTAGCCTTGGCCAGAAAAAAAATACCCGCATAAATTTCTCGATCTTCCTACTTATATCTTGTAGTTATAGAAAACTCCGAGCTAGTTATATAGGTAAACTACAAACTCGCAACAAAAAAATTTGTACGGCTACCGACCTACCATCTTCGCTCTCCGCTGACTTTGAATGAAATGTTTTATAAATTTTTAGTTAAAAAAACTTATAACTGAATAATTAGAAAAAATCTTCATTTTTCCAATTAAGCCTAATCGCCGTATTTCAGCACAAACGGGTTTGGTTTAGTCGAGGTTGGTAACTTTTTAATCCTGTTGAAAATGTTATTGGAAAACCTATTGAAAATTGAAGACTTATTCAACCATTGGTTATGATATAATCCATGGATTATAAGAGATTGGCAATGAGGAAATTATAAGGGAAACCAACGGCGTTCCTTTCTGGCTTTCCTTCCAATTTGATCCGCAGCGGATCCTCGTGCTCGTCGCTTCTCCAGTCATGCTCGTCGCTTCTCCAGTCATGCTCGTCGCTTCTCCAGTCATGCTCGTCAGTGATCTCATTGCAGTTTGTCCACTCAGTTTTCGCCTCGTTGTTTAAGTTACTGTGTTCGTTAACCGTCCGCCTTCTGCTGTTTGTAAAAACGTCGCAGTGTTCACATTCACTCCTATGATCAATATCCGGCTGACGAATTGTAATCGGATTGCAATTTTCCAGCCGATAATATGTCGTCTCTTCATCATAGTTCTTCCACTCATTGCAGTCTTCCCATCTGCTGTAGTTTTTCTCTTGAGAGAAACTCGAGTGCAATTCAAAGGTTCTCGGCTCTCCAAGGGCAGCCCAAGTTTTTTCGACTGTCTCACCCGTTGACGTGATATTGTTTGAAGAACTTTCCTGAGAAAAGTTTACAACTCGTAAGAACACATTTTTCTCAATATTCTCAGTTCACTGATCAAGAACTGCTAAAACATAACAGTTTATCAGTAGCTATCCATCATCTAAACACTATAGACTCTTCACTCTTCACTCTACACGTGTCTTCTTTTCTATTTATGCACACATGTGAATACTGTAGCATATATTACCATAGGTCACTCGAGCAAATTGTTCAACAAAAGTCACATCACTTTTAACTGTTAAATTTTTTATTACTTCAAACTACAACTCCTTGAGCGAAAGAGTCTGGAATAATGAAAAGCGAAAAAAAGGCAAAAGTACAGAAGGGAACGCTTGACATTATTCTAGATTCCATTGCTCAAATAACGGTCGTTTTTCAAATTTATTAGCAGTGCTGGTGACTTGTGCTTGTTTATGTTGAAAAATTTAGGACAAAAAGCCGCTCTTCAAGTTGGGGACGATCTAGAATTATGACGTCTGGATGTGAGATACATTTAAAGTTGGGAGAGAAATGCCATCCAAAAAGCAAACAATCGCTTTTGAACACTCGCTCGTTTCTCATTATTCAAAACCAAACTACTCACAAAGCGAAAGTTTTTTCTTTAAATTTGTCAGCAGTGAATTGATGTGTGTGTTAAAAAAACGGGTAGTTAATCATTGAGAGACCAAGCTGCACCTTTCTTTTTGAAAACTAAGTCTTCGATTTTAAATTTTGCATCCAATCGCAAAAATTCTCACCTCTACAGCGTAGTTGAAGTTGTTTTGGTTAAGATTTTCGATCCTCTCCTCATACTTCAGAAAGGGAAATTCATCTCGTTTGATCTGCGATAAAACTGAATTTCTCAGGTTTCAAAAATGTTTCACAACTAAATGGGGATTCTGAAGCTGCATCAAAAAGCAGTCTTACTTGATGCACTTCAAATAAATAACTTAAAAGAAATATACGCGAAAGTGCTAACAAGGAAAGGAGAGCTCAGCGATTTCACCGTCTGGGAAAATTTCTCGGTTGAAGCACTTCTGAACTTTTTGCTGAATTGAAGAAAAAATTTCGAGTTGTAGCTATGAAAAACATTGTTATTCGCTCTTACATTTTCCAATAGGGTGTGCAAAAGACGAATTTTTTCGGGGAAGCATTTCACAATATGTATTGTCTCTAGCATGAATGCTAAATTTGTGAACCACAAGAACACTAATTAGCAGCATCCAATCTCTCTCAATTTTTTTTACTTGCAATGGTTATATTGCCTTCTCATTAAGTTCAACGAACAAAACTTTGTTTTTGTTTTTCAAAGTAGGTAAAATATCTCTCTCAAGGGAATCTGGAATAATGAAAATCTAGACTTGCAGCTGAAAAAAATAGTGGGTTTTTTTTTCTCCCATTCTCGACGTGTTGGTGACCTATGCTATGCTTTACTAGTCGGTACAATCCAACTTGAGAACCGAGGGTCCCGATTATGCTTCTACATATATTTGATATGTTATTCATTCATGTTTGCAAACCTATTAATATAGGTGAGAATTCCAGTCATAAAATGCTTATGATACGATCGAGTTCATGATTTCACCGAGCAATGTTTTTGAATTACTCCAACAAACATCGTGATCCTTTCCTGTTTCAATGACTGAGATGATGTTTGCAGCTTGGCTCCTTCGAAGATTCTTCTCGATCTGTCTCTCTCGGTTACTCCGTTGTCTTTCGGACTGTGGCTTGAGTAGCTGGTCTTTATAGTCAGAGTTGGCAGACTCTGAGCGGAAAAAATATCACTCTCACTGTGAACTCTTTCCTCGAATGGTTAAATGACATGCCCTCTTTTTAAACGGCAACAGATTACAACTTAATTTTTTCAATCCCAACTTCATCATACCGCTCTGGAAAATTCATTTGGCTAACTAAATTACCCAAAAAAATCATATTTTTTCTTACGACATACATTTCTAGGGAGTTCTACCGATTCAAGCACTGTTATTAGAATGAAGCGCGCGGTTTTTTAACAACTTTTTTTTAAAATTGTGTCTAACTAAAACACAGTGAAATCAAACTTGTCATACAAAAAAATTTCTGACAAAATCAGCATTCAAATTTTCTACATCGACTAATGCAAGTTTAAATTATTATACATTTGCATACCCCGATTTGGTTGCTCAAAAGGAGAACCTTTGGTTTTTAGCTGAAAGTACACTCACAGCAGTCAAACCACTTTTCAAAAAAAAGTGCTCAGTTACGCAGTTATAGAAAGACCTTTGTTCGGATTGCACTGCGCAGTTCGCAATGTGTCCCGGTATTGTATTAAAAGAAGTCCTCGCTTTCAGAGAGGACGAAACGGATTGGCTCGTTTTTGCCCTAGGCTAACTTTTGTCCACGAAATTAATAGTTCAGTGAATTTTGGCTATGCCAAGGACCTTTTTGCTCGGTTTCGCCCCGCTCTTCCTTCGTTTCCCCTCGGGTGCATAGATGGTCTTCTCCGCTCTTGTGAGCTCAGAGCTCAGCATTGCCTTACCCTATACTAACACATTATTTTGCTCAGTTAGCAGTAAAAAAAGGAACGGAAAATTGAAATATTAAATATTATTAATTCAACTATTAAACTTTGATATTTTTTGTTGATATTGTTTTAATATTATTTTTATTGTTTTTTTTTGTAATTTTTTAAATGATAGTTATTATTTTTACTATGTAAAAATGAGAGAGACAGAGTCAAAAAGAATGAGAAAGACATAGTTTAATGCAATATGCCTAGGCTGAGAGTGTTCGGCCTTTTCTGATTTTCTTTGCTACCGTGGAAGGTTGTGAGCCCTTGCACACGTCATCAGTCACTCCGCGTACATAGCTCAACGATGGTTAAAAAGGACCTCATAAGTATAAAAAGACCGCTCTTCGAGCGGGTTAGTCTGTAATAATTAGAAGCAACATATGATTGAAAGGCGGTATTGATTACCTTGCTCGAAAAACGGTAGTTGTTCAAACTTTTCAACTTCGCTTGTGATCTATGCTTGTGGACTTTTTGGTTGCATGCTTCAGAAGACTACATACATAGCTAAGAGAAAGCAAAAGACTGAGAGAAAGTGAGAGAGAGAGAGAGAAAGAGAGAAAGTGAGAGAGAGAGAAAGTGTGAGAGAGAGAGAGAGAAAGTGAGAGAGAGAGAGAAAGTGAGAGAGAGAGAGAAAGTGAGAGAGAGAGAGAGAAAGAGAGAGAGAAAGTGAGAGAGAGAGAGAGAAAGAGAGAGAGAGAGAAAGTGTGAGAGAGAGAGAAAGTGAGAGAGAGAGAGAAAGTGAGAGAGAGAGAGAGAAAGTGAGAGAGAGAGAGAGAGAAAGAGAGAGAGAGAGAGAAAGTGAGAGAGAGAGAGATTAGAACGATCGAGAACCAGTTAAGAAAGAAAGGAAAAAGAAAGACAGAGGAGAAAGACAGAGAACGAGTACGGAAAAAAAGAGAACTCGAAAAGATACATATAAGATAAACTATCTCAAATACTATCATAGTTCCCCAGCGCTGTTGGAAAATAAGAAAAACTATCGTTCCTCGAGAATATTGGTCTCGAGGCTCCCTATACTGTTCAGAAAATCGAAAAACGACCGCTCTGTGAACGCGAAACCTAAAGTATTGAGAAGCGAGCGAGACTTGACCTCTCATATCGCTCAAACTTCCTTCCTCAAATTTTTTCACCTCTAGCTTGCTTTTAATCATTCCAGACCGTTCCTCGCTCCAAGAGCGGTAGTTTGCAATACTAATGGAGCGTTAGAATTCCACTTTTCACTTTGCCAAGTAATTTTCTGCAAAGTGATCCCGTTGAACGCTCCAATGTCTCACCACGAATTACCGTGAAAAGAAAAATGGACTACGGTAAAAAGAAAGAACACATGCATTCTAAAACAAAGCGACGATTTTTCTGTAAAATTCATAAAAAAAAACGTCCAACAGTAAAAGTTAGTTTAAAAGTAATACCGTAGTCCATTTTTATTTTCACGGTAATTCGTGGTGAGACATTGGAGCGTTCAACGGGATCACTACAGAAAATTACTTGCAAAGTGAAAAGTTGAATTCTAACGCTCCATAACGTATGTTTTCAATATTTGCATGTGACCTATGGTGAACCATGAATGCTATAAAAAGAAAAGAAAAAGACCTTTCCACATGCACAAGACAAGTGTTGACCAATAATAGAGAGGCCTTTCTTTGACCAAAGGTTACAGTATCTCTGTGCCTCTGTCCACCCCCTTGCAGAGCCTGAAGCCACACTGAGACTTACCAGCAATCACAGAGTAAAGATGAAACGGCAAAATCACGATAAAGATTTAAAAAGAAAGAAAGGAGAGCGAGAAAATGAAGGAACAGATAATAAGTGATCATAGGTAAACTGCCATCTGACAAAAAAGTTCTAGGGCGACCGAAATTCCGACCCTCTCCCTCACTCGAAAGGAATGTTTTAAAGTTTTAACAGCTAAAATTAGAAGAAGTCTTCATTCCTCTACATAAATAGAACTTTTTTTAGCCATAACTCAGCCTCAGCCGGTGTCGTACAGTTAAAAGTGAAACTTTCAGCCTACTTAAGCGATCGACCTAATGAAAATGAAGAAAAAGTATGTAATTAAACTATCGCACAGAAAAAAAGCTTTTCCACCGAGCGGGATCGAACCCAGCCATCTCATCTCGAACCGGGAGCGCGCGTTACCATCACACAACGGGGACACATAGTTATTCCGTGTGATACTTTTATATGAAAGACTCTTTTGCTTTGTTCTCTTAGTCACGCATGCTTATCAAGCGATTGCGTCATGAATGGAGCGTAACTCCAGAATTTTTAGAAGAAGATAGAGGTAGAAGAGAGAGAGAGAGAGAGAGAGAGAGAGAGAGAGAGAGAGAGAGAGAGAGAGAGAGCGATAGGGAACGAGAGGAAACAGAACAGAAAAAATACTAAGAGAATCTGAGAGAAAGAAAGAGAGAAAGAGATTTCTAATCAAGATGTTCGCTAAAGTCTACCGAACAAAAAAAAAACCTCTCTGCGATAGCATTCTGACAAGATGCTCCTGGTAGCTATCGAAGCATCTACGATGAATACGAATGCCCTTATAAGGGCAGCCAGTGTTTGAGCAGTCCAATAGGAGAGAGTCCTGATCCAATAGGAGAGAGTCCTGATCCAACAGGAGAGAGTCCTGATCCAATAGGAGACTCGCGCCAACCGGGGTTCCTATAATGACTTGAATACTTGTAGAAAGATTTATGGAGCGTTAGCATATCACTTTTCACTTTGCTAACTGATTTTCTGTTATCTGGTTTTTTGAACGCTCTCTCGCTGCAAGAAAAAAAACATCGCTGCTCATGTCTCGAACGTTATATTTTTCTCACTAATTGTACACATTTTAGGTTCTTTCTTTTTACCGTAGTCATGTTTTCGTGGTGAGACATTGGAGCGTTCAAAAAAACCAGATAGCAGAAAATCAGTTAGCAGAAAAAAAATCAGTTAGCAAAGTGAAAAGTGATATTCTAACGCTCCATAAGAATCATTGTACACAAAAGGTCTCTTATAACTGTTGAAAATTTTCAAAGAACGACCGCTCTTCGAGCGAGTGAGTTTCAAATAATGAGGAGCGATCTGAAGGTTGAGAGCGGAGAAAGAAGTGCTAGTCAATAGACTCCATCGCTCGAAAAACGGTCGTTTAAAATTTTTTTACAGGTTATCGGTACTGGTCGCAACTTCCCTCGAAGTTTTTAAAAAAACCTATAATCTGTGCAAGAGACACAAAGCGTTATAACGTTTATTATTAGGACTGTTGTTGTTGTTGTTGTTGCCGGCAAGCATCCCGCTTATTATTAGGACTACTAGGTATGCATTTTACCAACTAGGAACTGTTGTAAAAAAAAAAACTTCTAAATCAACCTCTAAAACCCCTAAATTAATGACCTAACTTCTAAATCAACCTCTAAAACCCCTAAATTAATGACCATTCGACTTCGGGTCGTCCCTCCCCTTCGACTTTGCAGCCATTCTGTCTCTGCTCACCACCGTCTTAAACTGTTTGGCCATTTTTCTTATTGTCAACCCCTTCCCCCTTTTTGAGTGTGAGGCTCTTAGACTATTGAACACCACCTGTTCCACCTGCAATGCCTTCTCATTTGTACAAAATTTTTCGCCCTATCTGCACTATCTGCCCCTATCAGCCCTATTTCTAATTGCCCTTAGGGCCCCCCTCCCAGAGGTTCCATGGGTCATACTCACTCTTCCATTCGCTTTCTCACTATTCTGGCCAGCACGTTAATTTGCGGCTGAATTTACATAAATTTCTTTTACTGAGTACCTTTGAAGAATGGCAAAGTTGTGTATACAAAAAAAGAAGTTTCTTTGTAATTTTTTAAACATAAAACATGCCGTCACTTTTGCCGTTTAGGGCCCCCCTCCCAGAGGTTCCATGGGTCATACTTCTGACTCATTTACATTTTCAAAAAAAGTTAATTTTACATTAAAATTTTTTTTACATTAAACAATTATTTTTGCTTCAAAACGCTTAGGCTTAGTAAAAGTTCACGCTAACGAGGCCGTACGGTTTACGCTAACAAGACCGAATCAAGAAAATGACCCAATAACAACTGACCTATGGAACCTCCAGGGCCTAAATGGTAAAAGTTCCAAGTTGCCATTACCTTAGAGATAATTCACTGAGAACAAGTTGAATAGATTCAAACCATAACAGCAGCTCCCATAAGGTGCCGGGCACCCTCGCAATTCACGTTCAGAACTGTCACGGCGTACTCCCGTTTTCTCTGGAGTGACTTCGAAATTATCTACGATCGAAGTGTAACTGGTAACGCTGTCGCAATCTGGGATATATATTTGAAAGATGGCTGGGATTTATGGCGCCTCGTTGAATAGTTTTACTCTCTCTCTCTCTCTCTCTCTCTCTCTCTCTCTCTCTCTCTCTCTCTCTCTCTCTCTCTCTCTCTCTCTCTTCATCATTTCCCATAAAAAATGGTACGTGCATTCGGCCCCAGGCCTCTCTGCCTTTGAACTACGTTACTGAAAATTGTTAGTATCCTCATCTTTTTAACTTTCCAACATCTCGAGTGGTCGACTTTATACAAGCTTTTCTGCTTTCCTCATTTTTCTGATACAAGAACCCGTCATCTCGCGATTTCGTATACCTTGAAGCTGTATCGTTTAAACGATAGCAACAACACCTTGCAAGCTCTTATCATCGAAACCTAAAGATGTTTGATTCCGGCACTCTACTTTCTTGACATTGAGTTGAAGCGTTTTATTCATGTTTGAACCTCGAAAGTTACAACTATACACTGCGCGTCATAATTATGCTCGCACCCTATTTTTTCAGGTTTTTCGGAAAAATAAAAAAGACTGCAAGCTGTAAGATATATCAATAGTTCAATACTGTTTCAGAGTCATTGTCTCTGAATTTAGTGTGAATTGATCGACAAATAAGTTTTTTCACAATCTTTTATTGATTTCCAACCGCGTCATAATTATGATTTTCACATCAATAACAGCACAGAAACGTTTTTTAGCTCTTTTTTAGTAAGCGATTGGCCCACCAGATGACTTTATGACACTGAACACACGATTTGGCATTGAATCAACTAGGTTATGAAGCGTCTGTGGACTGAGAGCCTGCCAGGAGTCCGCTATCGCGTCTTTGAGCTCTTGTACACTACAAAACTGTTTTCCATTTGCATAGATCTGACGCACAATGATGTCCCAGAGATTCTCAATAGGATTGCAGTCAGGACTGCATGCCGGCCAATCCATGACATCGATTCGCTTAGACGCAAACCAAGCCTTTGTCGAATTGCTCACGTGAATGGCGGCGTTGTCCTGCTGAAAGGTGTACTGTGCACGACCACGCTTCCGCAGGAATGGAACCAAATGAGTGCCTAGAAGCTGCTGATAGTGGTCTGAGTTCATACGAGTCGAAATAAAATCTAGAGCGACCGTGCCGTTGTCACAGAACGCAAGGGAAAACATGGCACGAAACTGGAAAAAGGTCTAATTTTTATTTTTTTTTTCTTCGGTCAGTTTAGTAATTAATATAACCTTTCAGGTGGTTTTTTCGGACGAGAAAAAGTTCAATTTGGACGGGCCGGATGGATTTTCGCACTACTGGCGAGATCTACGCAAAGATCCCCTATATTTCTCGAAACGCAATTTCGGGGGTGGCAATTTCTCTCAGTCCACAGACGCTTCATAACCTAGTTGATTCAATGCCAAATCGTGTGTTCAGTGTCATAAAGTCATCTGGTGGGCCAATCGCTTACTAAAAAAGAGCTAAAAAACGTTTCTGTGCTGTTATTGATGTGAAAATCCGATGCGAGCATAATTATGACGCGGTTGGAAATCAATAAAAGATTGTGAAAAAACTTATTTGTCGATCAATTCACACTAAATTCAGAGACAATGACTCTGAAACAGTATTGAACTATTGATATATCTTACAGCTTGCATTCTTTTTTATTCTTCCGAAAAACCTGAAAAAATAGGGTGCGAGCATAATTATGACGCGCAGTGTATACATATTATGAGGTCTTTATTTTATGTGGTCAGCTGTCGATTCAAAGTGTATTTCTAGCTTTCACATGCCAATGAATGGTTTTCGGTGAGTCTTATGGAGCGTTAGAAGATCACTTTTCACTTTGCTAACTGATTTTTTTTCTGCTAACTGATTTTCTGCTATCTGGTTTTTTGAACGCTCCAATGTCTCACCACGAAAACATGGACTACGGTAAAAAGAAAGAACCTAAAATGTGTACAATTAGTGAGAGAAATATAACGTTCGAGACTTGAGCAACGTTTTTTTTTCTTGCAGCGAGAGAGTTCAAACGGGATATCGTTATGTTTGAAAAAAAACCAGATAGCAGAAAATCAGTTAGCAGAAAAAAAAATCAGTTAGAAAAGTGAAAAGTGATATTCTAACGCTCCATTAGCCAGATCAGGGTTTTTCGCTACTGAATCATGTTGAATTCCGCTCAATTAATATCGCAATTTCAAGTGCGAGACCGAATTGAACATTCAGTCTTATAACATTCAGTATAATATTTTTAGAGCAACTAATGGGCAATTAACAAAGTGAGGCATGGAATAACCAACTTTCACTGTGTCGTGCCATGTTGGAGATGGTTAAGGCGAACTGAAAAAATGTAGGTTTCTGTTATGTACCTTGCCTTGTAGTCCAAAGATTCCAGAGATGATAAATATATAGTCCGAGTAGTGTAGAGTCCAAATATAAATATAGTTCAATGCAGCCAATCCAATTCTTAGTCTCGCTCTCTTACGCGATACGCAGCGCGCGCGAGAGGCAGATCATTCTTGCACACAACACCTCCCCCTTGAGATAAATATCATTATCTCAAAAGATAGGCATATCATAGCCCACCTTCACTTGGGAAGTAAAAAAAATCTTCAAATTTCTCTCGTAACCATGAAGAGAAAACAACAAGTCAAAGCATAAACCATATTGCTATCACCTTACAATATTAGAGCAATATAGTTTGCATTAGAAACTAAAACAAACAAACATGGCAACATTTTATCAATTCTATATACATATGTTGCCTAGACTCGATGCTCGAATCTAATAAAACTTCTTGTGAGGATTGACCTCCAGTCGCACCGGCGCCTTTATAGCCCTTTTTGGTCGACTGTGTGAACTGGCACCAGGTTGTGCTTCGTTCGTTTGGGTTGAGACAGGGTCTCTGACAATTCTCGGGAAAGAGGGTTCATCACTTCTGTGGTTTGGCTCCGCTCTTTCTGTTTCTGACTCATTATCTTTTTCTGTAAGCAACCCAAAGGCTTCACTCAGTATGTGCAGAGGCAAGCATGATTTCTTGATTTCCTCTGTCACATTTCCCATACTTAGGGTGAGCTGATTACTATGAGCTTTGATTTTTCTGCCTTGATCTAGCAATACCCAATAAGCAACCTTGCCTTGTTTTGCAACTATTTCTCCAGTTTGCCAGTATACGTCGTTCTTAGGCACGCCGATTTTGTATTTCACTCGATCTCCAACGGAGAACTTTTTTGGCTTCACTCCGTGATGCTTATCGAACTGTGCTTTCATTTTCTGGTCAACTTCCTGAGAATTTTGACAAGGCTTCAGCAAATCAACTCTTCCTCTTATCTGTCTTCCGATGAACAGCTGCGCAGGGCTTTTCCCTTCTTCGCATTGGCCATTCGGGTTCTTTCTGTAGTGAAACAAGAAAGAGTGCAAGATTTCCGCTGTGGGCATTTCTCTTTTCATCTTGATCAAACTTCTTTTGAATGTATCTACGAACCTTTCTGCTTGTCCGTTCGACTGTGGATGATACGGTGGGCTTGTAATATGTCTGACACCATTTCTCACACAATAGTTTTTGAACAACGCCGATGTGAATTGCGTTCCATTGTCTGTCACGACTACTTCAGGAAGCCCATACCGAGCAACACAAGATTCCAACGCGCGTACCGTAGCGGTAGCCGTCATGCTGTTCGTTGATAGAATTTCTGGCCATTTGCTGAAAGCATCTACCATTATGAGATAACTTTCTCCATCGATTGGTCCTGCATAATCCAGATGGACTCTTTGCCAGGATCTGGTTGCCTTTGGCCAAGGTTCCAATGGAACTTTAACGGGATTCTTCGAGCTGTTCGCGCATCTTTCGCAACTTTTCACAACTCCCTCAATATCACTGTCGATACCATTCCAATAACAAATGCTTCTTGCCATTGCTTTCATTCTCACCATTCCTGGATGTCCTGCATGCAGCTCTTTCAAAACCAGTTTTTGAAGTGTGACTGGTATCACAACCCTTTCAGCCGACATCAGGCACTCTCCCACTATTGAAAAAGTGTCTCTTCTTCTGTAGAGAGGTAAAATGTCCTTGGGAACTTTCTTGGGCCATGCGTCTTTCTTGTGCCATGTCATGACCTTTGTCAGGGTAATATCCTTCTGAGTTTCTCGACGTACATCTTCAGCTGTCAATGGTAGGGCTCTTATGTCACGCTTGAACAAGCTCATGACGTCTTCATCGACCTGAATGCTCGCGATGACTACGTCTTCATCTGGGGACGGACAATTTGCGATCAATCTCGAAAGCGCATCCGCGTATCCAAAACTGTTCGTGCTCACATACTCAATCCGAAAGTCATACGCGACTAGCATCGTTGCCCATCTCTGAAGCCTATTCGCCGTATGGACGGGTACTCCTGTCTTGGAACCGAAAATTGCCAAGAGTGGCTTATGGTCGGTTTGTAGGGTAAATCGCCGTCCATATATGAACCGGTGGAACTTCTTTACGGCAAAGATCAATGCTAGACCTTCCTTGTCAATTTGCCCATAGTTCCGCTCCGCTGGTTTCAATGCTCTTGAAGCATGGAAAATAGCCTTCATTGCTCCATTAGACGCTCTGTGCATCAAAACTGCACCGATTCCGTGACCGCTGGCATCAGCAGCCACGAAAATCTCTTTACTTGGGTCGTAATGGACCAGACTCAAATCTGTTTCTAGCACTTCGAGGATCTTCTTGAACGCGTTCTGACATGTCTCAGACCACGTCCACTCCACGTCTTTCCTCAACAAATTGTCTAGTGGTGCTCTCAGTTCATGCAATCCGGCTATGAACTGTCCGTAATACGTCACCATTCCGAGGAACGACCTCAGGGTAGCTACATCTGTAGGTGCGGGCATCAATCGAATCGCATCGATTTTGTTCGGATCCGGTTTCCTGCCATCTTTATCCACAATGAACCCGAGATACTTGATGCTTGTACTGCCGAACTTGCACTTCTCCAGCTTCAGCTTGAATCCGAAATTAGAGATCCGACTTAATACTCCCCTCAAGTTATCATCGTGTTCTTTCTTTGTCTTCCCCATTATTATGAGGTCGTCCAAATAGGCCACGGCACCTTCACTTCCTGCCAACATTGTATCCATCACTTGTTGGAAGATTCCTGGGGCCGACTTCACTCCGAATGGTAACCTTTCGTACCGGTAAAGTCCTTTGTGCGTGTTGATACCGCACATTTCCTTTGCTTTTTCATCAAGCTCAACTTGCAGGTAAGCATCGGCAAAGTCAATCTGACTAAAAAGTTTGCCACCGTTCAGCCCAGCGAATATCGTCTCCGGCAGAGGTAGTGGATGAGCATGAAGCTCTATCGCCTCGTTCAACCCGGTGGAAAAATCGGCACAGAGCCTTGTGCTTCCATTCGCTTTCTCCACCACTATAATGGGGGCAGCCCATTTGGCTGTGTCGACCTTCCTGATGACATTCAATTTTTCTAGCCTGTCCAGTTCCTTTTCCACTTTAGTTATGCTTGCGAGGGGTACCGGTCTTTTATTCCTGAAGACTGGCTGAGCTCCTTCTTTGAGCTTTAACGTTGCCTTTACCTTTGTGCAAAGGCCCAGTCCTTCTTCAACTATTCCCGGATATTCCTTCTTTATCCACTCTTCATACTCTTTAGTAGACTGCGGCTCCTTATTCATGACTTTCCATACATTCGAAGTTGCGTCTCTAGTCCAATTCATCTTCAGAACTTCCAGTTGTGAAATGAAGTCCTTTCCGAGGAGTCTGAGTGGCGCTGTGGTAACGTGAACGTACCCTTGTGCGCATTTTCCATTGACTTCCAAGTTTGCCTTGAACTTTCCTACAATCATTAGTGGCGTTCCATTTGCGCAAATTGGTTTGCAATCCGAAAGTGAACACTCCGGTTCTCCAATGTCCTTCCAGATTTCCTTCGAGATGAATGTCAGATCTGCTCCCGTATCAACCTGTAGTCTAACGGCTTTCCCATTCATCTGCATTTCTATCTCAAAATCTTCTGACTTCACTTTCATCACTCTGATTGAATTCATTGACTTCTTGCTTCTTTTCTCTTTTGGCTTATTCTTGCACATCGTGCTCTTGTGGCCCTTTTTTCCACAAGCCAAACATTCCTTGTTTAGGAAGAAACATTCATTGCTGTGTGATACTCCACATCGATTGCATTTCTCTTTCCGTTGCTCATCGAACTGTTTCTTCCTTCCTTTCTCCGATGGATTCCGTTGTTGGTTCTTTTTCACATAATTGAGTTGAGATGTTCTACCTTGCGTTTGGACTGCCATTGACTCTTGATGTAATGAATGCAATCGATCACATTCATCCAGCAGTGTTTCCATACTTGTCTCTTCGTTCTTTCTCAAAACACTCAACAGGTGGAAACGCGTTTCTTCAAATTGAGGTAGATCAATAGAAGTAAGGAACATCATTGTCTTGAATTGTTCCACTTTAATGTCTTTCACTTGTGCACTTTCCACTGCTCTGTTTATTGTGCTTGCCATCACTCTCAGATCATCAGTATGTGATTTACTCATTCTCATGTTCAGCATCTTCAATCTTTTCTCAAAGATTGTGCTTTTGTCTCCGAACATTTTCTTGAGTTTCTCAACCGTCTCTTTCAGAGTATAGTTGCTTGCCTTGTGTGGAGCGATTGTATCCAGGTATCGATTTTCCACAGCGAAATTCACATGCCTCAGCAACATTCTTACTTTGGCATCTTCTTCCAAAGCTTCAGCATCCTTTTCAAACAGATCTTCATATCTGCTGTACCACTTCTCGAAGGTTGCACCTTCTTCTGGCTCATATGCGAAGTCTGTGATGCGTTTCTCAAGCGCATCAATCGATGGTCCTGCAGGTTTAGCCTGACTGCTACCTTCTCTCATTGCAAGTCTTTCTAGCAGGGCATTGACGAGGGCGCTCTGCTCCTGTTGTTGCTTCGCATGTTGCTCTTGTTGCATTTGCATTGCCAGCAAAATCTGTTGGACACCTTTGTCCTCCATTTCTTTACTTTATTGCTCTTTCTCTGGCCTCTTGAGTTCGACTTGTACGATTACAAGTAGAAGAACTTCGAACGAGGGACTGACCACAAAGCAACCTTTAGCTTTGCGCGTTTGCCTCTTTCAATGAGGAACTGACCACAGAGCAACCTTTAGCTCTGCGCGTTTGCCTCTCTTACAACGAGGGACTGACCACAAAGCAACTTTTAGCTTTGCGCGTTTGCCTCTCTCAATGAGGAACTGACCACAGAGCAACCTTTAGCTCTGCGCGTTTGCCTCTCTTTCAAATTTGAAGTCCTCCTCCAAATCCTCTTCGAAGTCCTCCTTCCAGAATCCTGATCGCCACTGTTATGTACCTTGCCTTGTAGTCCAAAGATTCCAGAGATGATAAATATATAGTCCGAGTAGTGTAGAGTCCAAATATAAATATAGTTCAATGCAGCCAATCCAATTCTTAGTCTCGCTCTCTTACGCGATACGCAGCGCGCGCGAGAGGCAGATCATTCTTGCACACAACAGTTTCATTGGTTAACAAGGTAAAAATATTTTAAAACTACCAGCATGACTGGTACGACCGGTTAAGGTAAGAGCGAACAGGCGAAATGGAGGAAGATTGCACATAATTTTCTTATAGCTCAGACTAATTAACATTGAATTCGATTTCATTCTTCTTTGTTATAACTGAAATGGTCGTTTCCATTTCTCATCAGCTCCTCTCATATCCTCTTATCGATTGTGTTTAATCAAGCTAACATTAATAAAATTGACTCAACAAAAACGAATCTTTGAACAACTTTGCATATTTTAAATTTCAAACGCTCGAATCTTAACATTATGGGACATGGACGAACTCGTTCTGCAGCCCTGGGAGATTTTCTCGAGATCTCCGCTGCAAATGCCCTCGTCCAATACATTTTCCTCATTTTAACTTCGAATGTTCATATTTCACCATCATTATCGTTAAATTTTCATAACTTGTTTCCATAATCTATAATATAGTTGAAAAATTTGGTATGCTTTTCAATAAATAATAAAATCTTAAACCTTTTTTATTTCTTATAATACAATACTCTCACACTTTTCTCTCACAGTGAGCAGTGCGTTTATTGAGAGCTCTGATATTGATTTCTTCACCCAGTGCCCTATATCCTATTCCTGTCCAAACATGTCCTCTTCTGCCAACATTGAAATCGCCTCTCTTCTGGAAACCATCCGTTTACAAGCAGACACGATAGCAACTCAAGCGCGAACCATTGAGGCTCAAAACAAGCAGATTGAGTCTCTCACTCAAGAAAAGTTTGCCGTTTCATCAGCAGCCCAATCTACTCATTTCACTTTGTCTCCAGACGCTGTTGCATATGAGGCAGTCAGACGCTGCCTACTCGAAGACAAAGATGTTATTGAAGAGAAGGCCAAGAATATCGTGGTTGTTGGTATGGAGGAACACGAATCGGACTCAGTCACAGCCGCGAACGATGAAACCTTCGTTTCAAAGTTCATACAAGAACTGGATATCCAGGGCATTTCGGAGGCCTTCAAGAGAGGCGAAGTCAAATACAAGCGGTTTGGCAAAGCGGAACACAAAAGACGAGTTCTGAAGATATATCTACCGTCTACAACTCTTCGCTCAGCTTGTCTGAAAAAGATAAGAACTTCAAGGCTTAATGTCCTGCAGTCTCTTCCCCGAGTCTTCGTCAGAGAAGACTTGACCAGAACTGGACTCGAATTAGAAAAGCAGTGCAGACATATTGCCAGAGAACGGAACCAGGCGGCCGGGCAGATAGAGTGGACCGTCAGAGGAACTCAGCTGTCCAAGCTATCGACGCCGAGACCATTCCGAGAAGAACAGAAAAGGTCATTCGCTAACGTTACCAAAAGAACTTCTCGCTAGGTCAGTGGCAGTGTTAGGAATTCTTTTTCTTGCCCTTTAACGAAAGCATGTTTATTCAATTCGAGATCTATACGCAATAAAGTAGCTGATCTTGATTTTTTGCTTATTTACAATAACTATGATCTTGTTTTCGTTACAGAAACTTGGCTTTCTTCCTTAGATTCCGATCATGAGTTTTTGAAGGAGCATAAATATTTGTTGTATAGATGTGATCGTTCCCTAAATGATCCTAATCAAGGCGGAGGAGTTGCCGCATTTGTCTCCCTTAATATTCCATCTGTTCTAGTTTCCTCTTTCCAAGATAATGGCATAGAAGTGATATCTCTCGATATCTTCAACCCTATTGCACTTCCACGGCAAATGCGATACGTAGTGATCTACCGTTCCCCTTCCTGTACATCAGCAACGATGGTCAGATTGTTGTCCTACATTAAATCGATTACTCTTCCCAATATACCTATGGTGGTAGTAGGAGATCTCAATCTTCCATTTATTGACTGGAATAGCCTATACACTTCTTACAATGAGAATCATTCCTTGTTCTTAGATTTTTGCTGCGATGAGCATTTTTTTCAATTCGTCTCCCAACCAACACGTGGTACGAACATATTAGATATTGTGCTGTCTAATAGTCTAGTTGTTTCCGACTGTATTGTGATTGCGCCTTTTTCATCAAGTGACCATGCCACCGTAGAATTTCAAGTGTCTTTCTCAGCTTTTCCTGCTGCTTCGGCTCCTTCTATAAGAAATTTCGCGCGTGCGAATTGGGCTATGATGGAATGGCTGATTGCATCTCATGACTGGACACTTTCTCTAGCTCTTTTCGACTCTGACGCTGCTAATAACTACTTTGTTGACTTCCTTGTCCACCTTATCGACCGTTTCGTCCCATTGTTCTCCGATTTCTCTGATATCGACCTCTATCCACCTAGGCTCCGAACAATGTATTACAAACTTCAACGAGCTACACTTCATTCTCCTAATTCTGTTTACAGCCACAATCTTTCTGCTGAATTTTCTAAACAGTTACATTTGCACCAGATTGAGAAAGAAAGCAAACTAGTTAGTAAAGGAAACCTGAAATTGTTTTATTCCGAATGTCGCAGTCGCTCTAAGGGCCGTAATTCAGCAATGCCCACAATAGTTGATCAATCTAATCGAACTTTGGTTACTTCATTATCTAAAGCCGAAGCTTTCTCAGATTTTTTCTCTTCGGTGTACTCGACCCCTCGTTCTATTGTTCCTGAGATCTATCCGACGACTCCCTCGAAATTGTACTTTGATTTCATAACTCATGATATGATATTGAATGGTATTAGAAAGTTGAGCAATAAGTGTAATACTTCTCCTGACACCATACCAAATATTGTTTTCAAGAAACTGCGTTTTGTGCTTCTGAAACCGTTATCTATTATTTTTAACAATTCTTTACTTTCTGGAAAGGCACCCTCTCTCTGGAAAATGACGATAGTTAAACCCATCCCTAAACCCAAATCTGCGGCAGATCAACTTTCAAGTTATCGTCCTATTTCGTTAACTTGTTCAATCTCTAAAGTTATGGAAAACGTTTTGATTAGTCAAATTGATGCTTACTTGGAGAACAATTCTATTCTATCTCCTCATCAATTCGGTTTTAGAAGCAAAAGGTCCACAGTAACTTCACTAGTACAATCACATTGTTACCTTGCGGATTTACTGTCTCATGGAAAGGCTGTCGATGTTGTTCTCCTTGACATATCTAAGGCCTTTGACACAGTAGACCATAATCTTTTAGTACGCAAACTTGAAAATATAGGAATTTGTAATCCTGTCCTTGGATGGATTCGTGATTATTTGACTGAAAGAATGCAGACTATTTGTGTTGACAACGAGTTTTCAAGCACTTCCTCTGTAATTAGTGGTGTGCCTCAAGGATCAACAATCGGCCCTAAATTATTCTTATTATTTATCGATGACATTAAGGAAGTTATTCCTTCGACTGTGCAATATTCGATATATGCCGACGACGTGAAACTGTTTACTGAAGTACCACTTTTCTCTTCCGATCTCCAAATAGCCATTGATAACATCTCTAACTGGTGTCAACATTCCAATCTTGAGCTATCTGCAAAAAAATGCGTTGTTTCACACTTCGGTTCCAATGCCATGATGAATTACTATCTTAACGGAGTGGTCATGAATAAATCTTCTGAAGTAAATGATTTAGGCGTTGTGTTCTCTGATAATCTTTCCTCCAATAAACAAGTCGAGATTGTCTGTAAGAAAGCAACAAACCTTGCGAACTTATTCTTGCGTACATTCAAGACTAAGTCTCTTGATGTTCTGACACTAGCTTTTGTCACTTATGTACGCCCAATCCTCGAATACGCGACTGTAGTTTGGTCCCCAACAACCATAGGCCTTGTGAAAGACATTGAAAAAGTTCAAAGGAGTTTCACCAGAAGAATCCTAGCTAGGAACGGACTTCCTCGATTAGATTACTCTGAAAGACTAGAAATGCTTAATCTAGAGTCACTTGAATACCGCCGCGTTGTTGCTGACCTAGTATTTATCCATAAAAGAATACATTCGTGTTCTGAATTTGATTCTTCCAGACTTCATTGTTAAACCACTTCTTAAGAATATTAGAAATGCTCACAAGTTGAGAATCGCATTGCCTTTCGCTATAAACAGCTCCCGGTTCTCTACATGTGCATCAAGAATTATCTCTATATGGAACTGCCTACCTTCTGAAATAGTATGCATTCATTCTGATATGATGTTTCTGACGAAACTGAAAGAACTTCCTAAACATACTATTTTACCTAGCCCTATTGTTTCTGACTAATCGCTTTAATACACTGCCACTGTATTACCTCACCTTCTTCTTTTTCATTTCTTAATTTTATCATATATAAAAATCCATGTTATATTGTTTTTATATTTCGATTCCACGTTAAACATACACATGTACATGGAAATAAAGAATGAAAAAAGAATGAATACTTTGATGCAATAAAGCGGAAGAAAAATACCCCCCATTAACAGTTCATGAGTTCTAGAAACGGTCCATATGGATCAAACTCTCACTTTGAATAACATAAATGAGCTTTTCTTAGTTTTCATAGATTTATATTCGAACATAGCTGTCAGGCATACGGTAACACGACTTTTCGCACCGCGACAATTCTTACTCAAAATTCCGCATTCCAGATATTGCCGTCTAGTTTTAATTGAAAATATCTGCCCAGGCTTAAAAAATTGTCATTCTGAGGCCAAACTGCTAAGTACGTGACCTAATGGAACAAACAACCTCGTATTTGAAGAAGAAGTATAGCTAAATTCCGGGTGCGGTTTATAGCGGTGCGAAATGTTTTACGGTGCGAAATGTGGTGCGAAATGTTATGAAACCTGTGCATATGTCCAACTCTTCGAACATGCTTATATTTTGCTTTATGGGCCGTTTGTATTTCATGAAACTATTAGTTCCCCGTTTTCCTGCATAATTATACCGTGCTTTTCGTCTAAGAGCTGCTTTAGCTCGTTTCATCATAGTATCAACGGTAGATCATCCTATCAACATCATCCTATCAACGGTAGATCATCCTATCAACATCATCCTATCAACGGTAGATCATCCTATCAACATCATCCTATCAACGGTAGATCATCCTATCAACATCATCCTATCAACGGTAGATCATCCTATCAACATCATCCTATCAACGGTAGATCATCCTATCAACAGCATCCTATCAACGGTAGATCATCCTATCAACATCATCCTATCAACGGTAGATCATCCTATCAACATCATCCTATCAACGGTAGATCATCCTATCAACATCATCCTATCAACGGTAGATCATCCTATCAACATCATCCTATCAAAGGTAGATCATCCTATCAACATCATCCTATCAACGGTAGATCATCCTATCAACATCATTCTATCAACGGTAAGTAGAGAATTGGGGCCGTATACAGAGACAAAACTTTATACTAAAATTTGTAGTAAACTTTATACTGAGTTGTAGTTTCTTCAAAATGGAATTCAGAGAGTAGACTTTAGGGTAAACTTTATACTAAAGTTCAGTAGGAAACCTGAGACGCTCTCACCCAACTTGTCTCTGAATACGGAACTGAGTTGAACTTAGGTCTACATAATACTAGGGTAAAATTTACCCATGAGTTCGTCTAAGATCTCTGAATACGGCCCTTGATCTGAGAAGTCAATGCCTTGTCATGTTAAAACTACATTGCACAGAAAAATACCTAAGCATCGAAATTATTTTCTAACTTCTCTCAAATTCTTTTTTCTCTGTCAATTCTTTTTTCTCTGTGAACCAGTTTGAAACTGATTCTATCTAATGAGTTCCTTCTGTGAAGCTTCTCAGATGATAATATCTAAAAGTGTGTAAATTTTCGCACCGGTAAAATTTTCGGGTTTTTTCTCTGAAACTTCCTTTTTCAAAAGCCTTCCATTCATTCTATCGAAAAATCCCAGCAAAAATTAATCAATACTATTAAAACGTGTTTTCGGCCAGTTTTGAGGTTTTTTTTAAAAAAAATTACTCACAGTATATATTAATACAATTTTTTCCAACTTTGGACGATTTTTTTTTCGTTATCAATCCACCTTCAATGTAAAATGAAACCGAATAGCTAACAACCCTTATCATTCGTTTCTGGATAACTTTTTTTTCTTCTTTTCCAAATAAACACTGCGATGACTCAATATTTATTTATTTATTTATTTATTTATTTATTGAAATACATTTTGCAATGTAACAACACGAGGAAGACTCTGCTGACAAAACTAAAGATAATAAAAAAAACAGAAAAAAACAAACAACGAGAACAAGAATGAACGACTATTATAAACTTAAATCGATGTTTAAGACCTCTGGAACATCCAGCAATGACAAATTTATCCGAAAACTTAGAATGGTTTGATTCCTGAGAAGACTGACCGGTAATTTCATAAAAAATCGAGATGTCCGATAAGCGAAAGAGTGAAAAGTGAGTTTCTGTTTGTGTGCCCTATATGGAAAGCATAGAAGGAGGTGCGACCGTTACACTGTTTGAAAGTGTACAATTTACAAACTGGAACGTCAGTGTAACCTTTGAGAATTTTGAAAGCCAAAAGAATATCAGCTTCTAATCTTCTTGCATAGAGAGATGTCAGGTTAAATCTTATCAATCTACTTTCATAATTGCACCACTCCGTGAGTGCAACACAACGTAACTGTAGTAATTTTGTGAACACATGTTGAACATTCTCTAATTTTCTGATCAAGGTAATTTTGTTGGGAGACCAAACAACGGAAGCAAAGTCTAGCACCGGCAGAACATAGGTTTTAAAGCATAATATATATGCTGCTATTTTTATCGATAGTGATCTGAATAAGGCATAGACAATTTTCAATGCTCGTCTTGTTACCTGTTCAATATGGAAAACAAATGAGAGCTCATTATCAACATAAACTCCTAAATCACGAATTGGCGATTCTGAGATGATAAATGCAGTTGGAGGTAAGTTCGTAACCAAATAAGGGAATTTTATGTTCTTTTTACCCATATGGAGAGCATTACACTTGTGTGTGGCAATTGAGAGCTGCCATTCATCACAGAATTCATTTATGAGTCTAGTCGCCTTAGTTAATTGAGCATGCGCGTGATCACAATTCTGGTTGTTATAAGACGTGTAAATTTTCAAATCATCTGCAAATAGTTGAGCTGTAACCATCGGCAACACGGAAAGTTTAAGTGAGAGTTCGGAGATATAGAGAGTGAATAAAAGGGGAGCAAGTACTGATCCCTGTGGGACACCGGAAGTCGTAAGAAAATCATGCGAATGCATGTTATTTACTCTGACCTTAGATGATCTCCCAGTAAGAAAGGATTCAAACCATTTCCAGAGTTCACCTCTTATACCTATGTTATCGAGAACAAATAGCAATTTTCTGTGCGAGACGGTGTCAAACGCTTTTTTCATTCATTCTTTATTCCAGGTTGTATACAATTATGATGATGAATGGGTATACAAAACGGATCACTGTCACTTAAGTGAGCTCAGTTTAGGTGATACAAACTAACACCGAATGTTCGAGGGAAGTAAAAAATAAATTAACAACGAAAATATGACATGTTCACAGGAGGAAAAGTCAATTAAGGCGAAGTTTCGAGGAAACGACAATCACAGAATCGGGGAGTTGGAGAAGAAATCTTTTGAAAGCACTTGGTGACTTACAAGATACAGCATTAGAAGGCAACGAGTTCCATACATTAATGGATCTGGATACACACGTACTGTGAGACTGAGGAAATTTGAAGGGGAGTACGAACCGCAATGAATGTGTTTTGCGGTTTCCATAAGGAGAAGGAAGAATGCGGAACAGCGTGCTCTTATCAAGCCTAATTGCATCATGAACAACTTTGTGAACGAAACACAGATCAGCTATCGATCGCCGATATTCTAGTGTGTTAAGAGATAGAAAACTCAGACGACGAAGGTAGTTCAAGTTGGGGAGGCCGGCTCGAGCTAGAAGCCTTCTGGTAAAAGATCTTTGAACGCGTTCTAAGGCATTTATGAGGCCTATAGAAGTTGGGGACCAGATCTCAGATCCATACTCTAGGAGTGGCAGCACATAAGTCTTGTAAGCTTTGAGTAGTACTGGTATTGATGATGTTTTCAGAGATCGGAAGATGATATTCATGCACTTACTAGCTTTGCAGATAGTACTTTCAATATGAGTGGAAAATGATAGTGAGCTTTCAAATAGAATTCCAAGGTCTCGAGCGTGAGACTGGGTCGGTAGTTTGTGATGGTTAATATGGTTTTGTATACCTGAGTTGTTAGGACCACAATGAATGATCAGACACTTTGCGAATGAGATGGAGAGAGACCATTTGAAGGCGTAGTCGGCTATTGAATTTAAAGCTATTTGTAGAGCAATAGGATCATCGGAAAAAATCTTAACATCATCGGTATAAAGAAAACAGTGTACATTCTCTGGAATCTTGTCAACAATATCATTTATGAAAATCGAGAAGAACAGGGGGCCTAAACAACTTCCCTGAGGAACACCGGTGGCCACTCTTTGTTCATCAGAAATATTGTCATCAACATTCACACGAAAAGATCGCTGTGAGAGAAACGAAGAAACAAGACACAATAGAGACGATTGGATACCTGCACATTCAAGCTTGTAAAGAAGGAGTCGATGATCGACCATGTCGAATGCCTTTGAGAAGTCAATCAGGCAGATGTCAAAAAGGATTTTCCTGGATAGGAAAGAAAGATACAAAGCGTGGGACTCAACAAGAGATGAAGTAGTCGACCGATTTCGACGAAAACCAGACTGATTGGAGTGTAAAATGGTATTCATTTCAAGATGCTGGTAAATTACATTGTACAAATGCTTCTCGAATAGCTTAGACAACGAACTGACGAGAGTGATGGACGATAATTGTTAACATCACTTTTGCTAGCTTTCTTGTGAATCGGTTTAATCAAACCTGTTTTCCATGCCGCTGGGTAGTAACCAAGTGTTAAGCAGTTAGGAAATATTATGGCTAGTGGCAGTGACAAAGCGTCTTTGCAGTTCTTGATGAAAATGTTAGGTAAACCATCAGGAGAGGTGTTAATTTTGGGAACAATACCCTTGATGAGATTGTGAATGTCTATCGGAGATAGAATGGAGTTGTACACAATAGGAGTTGAATAACAGCTCAATGATAATGGACCTTGAACTGGATTTGAGGCTACAGAAGCAAAAAATTTGACGAATGTGTTAGAAATCTCAAGAGGACATGTCAATGGAACATCGTCAACAATCAAAGACGAAATTGTGTTGTTAGGTTTAGTGCGGTTTGCAATGCTACGGTAGAATTGCATGAAATTCTTTGGAAAACTTAACAGACTCTCTCGTTCACATTCGAATTTGAAAATAGCCTTATGCAACTTTCTGCATGTTCTCATAGTACATGTTGCTGATGGATATTTTTTCTTAGATCTTTGTAGAAAACTAAATAATCTTCGAATTTTGGAGGGGTATTTCAAATGAGGTTTACGGAGCTTCGATAATGGTACATATTGATGCACAAGAGAAGATAGAACATCTGTGAGATGAAGAACGCATTGGTCAATACTCAAGGTGGAAAATACAATCGTCCAATTTATAGGGAAAAGAGATTGACTGATGGCATTCCAGTCGGCCTTTCTCCATTGAGGGAGTAACTTAGAGCATGATCTATTGGGACGCGTGGAGCATTTAGAGATCGAAAAACTTATTGATAGATGATCGCTCGTCGAGAAAGGATGAGAAGTTATGCAATCGGTGATGAGATCATGATTACAAAAAACGTAATCGAGAATGTTGGATGCGCGAGCTTTTGCGAAGTCGTAATATAAAACATCAACAGAATTTCCCTTATCTAGATCCCTGTGCCAAGAATTGGTGGACTCCAACGAATTTGTTATCACAGAAAGATCTCGCCGAAAACCATGCTGGTTTTCAGGAATTAGCGAGAATCTGCTGCACCAGCGGGTCAAGTGGCCACAAACAATTCTTTCAAAAACTTTGGACGGTGCTGGACAGATAGTTATTGGTCGGTAATGCTCGGGCATTTTAGGAGCGGGTATTTTATTTATGGGGATCACATTACCTTGTTTCCACAACTCCGGAAAGGTGCCCAGTGACAATGAAATGTTAAATAAGTACGACAGTGGTTCACTTAATACCTGCGCACATTTGCGATAAATTATGGCGGGAACGTTATCATTTGGAACGAAACAGGAAGGCTTTAATTTTTTGAGATGAAAAAAATACCTGTTGAGGCATAATCAAGCAGTTAGTTGTAGCGTGTTCAATTCTACGGGAAGATAGATTAGGTTGTACACCATTGTCACAAATGAAAACAGAGGAGAAGAAGTCAGCTAGGGCCTTTGCCTTAGATGTGTCGGAGACCAGGAAAGTTCCGGATTGAGCTATGCAACCAATCTTCTTAAACTTTTTAAACTTAGAATTTATGAACTTATATAGCTTTTTGTTCGAGCTCAGAAGTAATTTCTCTTTCGAAATATTAAACTTAGTTATTTCTTTGCTCAATCTTTTACAAATCCTCACATACTCATCGAAAACAGGTTTACAATGAATTTTTTCGAATAGTTCGTTTTTGTGTTTGAGCATATGGCGGATATGAGACGGATAACTCTCGAACGGCAACTTACTTCTAACAATCGGAGTGTGAGCAATATTATCGCGAAATAAGTCTGAAAGAGAAGTTCAAGTCAATTTCACGGACACTTAAACTTAGCGAGTACGAAGACCTAGCGAGTGAGTAACTGGAACAGAAACCTAGGCGCATAATCTCTTTCCAACCAAAAGTTAACAAATTCAAAACAGCGTATAGTATTCAAAGTCTATCAAGATATAGTATATATATATATATATATATATATATATATATATATATATATATATATATATATATATATATATATATATATATATATATATATATATATATATATATATATATATGTATATATAACAAGTACATATTTACAGAATAATGAAGAAAATTAATTTGAAATGCACTCTAACTCCGAATGTAAACTTTTTATAAAAAAGTCAAAAGCGAAACGAAAAAAATAAATTGACTAAGTACAATGTCTCTTCAGTTGTAATTTTTGAGTCAGTGCATCACTAATACTGTTTTAGAGCGTTAATTCAAGTTTTATTTGAGACTTGAAAATTACTTAAGCGGATATTCCTTGCAGAGGTGGATAAATTTTTCCCAATCATAAGATTTAATTCAGGGCACTCCGCCGCTAATACGCAGAACTAAGTTGGGTTAAAAAACCGAAAATTTATGAGTTGTGTAGCAATAACCAAAAGCTGGTACCTCTCACCCACCTCCAATTGAAGACTTTCTACAGCCCCCGACTGGTACCCCTTACCGACCTCCAATTGATGACTTTCTGCAGCCCCTTACTGGTACCTCTCACCCACCTCCAATTGATGACTTGCTGCAGACCCTTACTGGTACCCCTTACCAACCTCCAATTGATGATTTGCTGGAGCCGCTTACTGGTACCTCTTACCCACCTCCAACTTGCGGCAGACTCTTACTGCTCACAAAAAAATTTTACATGAAAATTCATACCAGCAAAGCATGGGAAGCGTAACGATACGTTTGAAAGTATTCCGAGGAATACTTTCTCAAAGTATTGTCTTTCATACCGCGAAAACATGGTTTTTCATGGAATCAAAGTATTCTAGGCATACCACTGCTTGTCGGGATAAAAGTATTCTTTTCCATACCTCGAAAGTTTTTTTTTCTCATGAAATCAAAGTATTGCAGGCCAGCCATACTTTGAAGTATGCCGTATCGAGATTTTTTTGTTTGTTTTTTCTGGAGTCAAATTTTTTATGATTGAATCAACAAATTTTTATTCAATAACAGCAAACAATGTTATAAACTTAATCAACCAGCAAAAAAAATTGTAATATATTACAATTTTGTTATTATAATAAAAAAATAGAGTCAGCACAACAAATACATTTTTACCTTCTACCAAGCATGAAATTTTTCGAAAATCTACTTAGTCATAAATTAACAAGGAACTGGCGAAATAATTTTGAGAGCGATCCTTTCTTTTTTGAGGGCGATCTTTTGAGGCCAATCCTTACAAACCAAACGTTTTTACGTAAAAGAAGAGAAAAACAAGATGAGCAAGGCATCAAGTTCTTAACTTAATTTCTTCAACTAATGGTCTCCTGAGTAAGATTAACAACAGCAAGAAACGAATTTAAACGGTTTAACATTTTTTTATATACTAGTTCGCAGAACATTAATACTGTGGACTAATTGTTTTATACGGTCTCATTACTAAGCCGTACGGCCTCGTTAGCTCGAAATTTTACTAAGCATAAGCAAAACTGCACTGTTAAAAATACTTTTTGATATTAAAAAAGCAAAATATTTAAAGTAAAATTGGCACTTTTGCACTTAGGTCCCCCCCCTCCCAGAGGTTTCCATGGGTCATACTTCTGGACTCATTTACATTTTCAAAAAAGTTATTTTTTACATTAAAAAAAACTGTTTTTTACATTAAAAAAAACGCTAAGGTTTAGTAAAAGTTTACGCTAACGAGGCCCTCCGGCTTAGGCTAACGAGAACGTATAAAGAAACTTACCCAAAAAACTGGACTCATGGAACCTCTGGGGAAGAGGGGGGGCCCTAAAGTGCAAAAGTTCTGTAAAATTCAACAATAAAAACATGAGTGTGACCCCCATGCAAGACAGAGGTTAAAGTTCAACGGTGTCAACTTTGAAAAAGAAGAATTTTTTGATACAGTACTTGAGTTTCAACGTTACTTCGGGTCACACTTTTGATTTTTACGATGAGGCATACTTTCACAAGTATTGTATTAAAAAATTCAAAGTATGCCTCTTTAGCATACTTTGATATTGTTGAAGGGATATCGCATTGCCGCTGCCAGGAATACTTTCGAAGTATTTTTATGCATGAAATGCCTTTATCCTTTTTAGCATACTTCCCAATAGTTATGCTCTTTTTTGTGAGTGGTACCCCTTACCTACCTTCAATTGATGACTTGCTGAAGCCGTTAATGGTACCCCCTTACCCACCCTCCAATTGATGACTTGCTGCAGACCCTTTCTGGTACCCCTTACCAGCCTCCAATTGATGACTTGCTGCAGCCCCTTACTGGTAACCCCTTACCCACTCCAATTGATGACTTTCTGCAGCCCCTTACTGGTACCTCTCACCCACCTCCATTTGATGACTTGCTGCATACCCTTACTGGTACCCCTTACCAACCTCCAATCGATGACTTCTGGAGCCGCCTACTGGTACCTCTTACCCACCTCCAACTTGCGGCAGACCCTTACTGGTACCCCCTTACCTACCTTCAATTGATGACTTGCTGAAGCCGTTAATGGTACCCCTTACCGACCTCCAATTGATGACTTGCTGCAGACCCTTTCTGGTACCCCTTACCAGCCTCCAATTGATGACTCGCTGGGAGCCGCTTACCGGTATCCCTTACCCACTCCAATTGATGACTTTCTGCAGCCCCTTACTGGTACCCCTTACCAACCTCCAATTGATGATTTCTGGAGCCGCTTACTGGTAACCTCTCACCCACCTCAAACTTGCTGCAGACCCTTGCTGGTACCCTTTACCTAACGTCAATTGATGACTTGATGCACCCCCATCCCTTCTTTGGTTGACTTGCCCACTTATGATTTTCCAATTTATCACTCTCTCTGTCCTTTAGTTTTTAGCTCAATTTCGCATCAATCTATGCCCCACAAGTGTTGACGGTAGAAAATTTCTGACAATTGTATGATACTTATGAAAAAGCTAATCAATGACTCGATGATCACGTGTGAAAAATCTGGTTAGCAAGACGGGAACGAACCCAACCGCCTCTCTCACCCAGAGCAAGTTAAACTACTTGTAGCAAATGGGAAATAAGGTAGCTGAGTCAGGGATTGCCATCCAACTCTTCTCTGCTCCGCCGTATGAACGCATGCCGACTGCAGAATCACTTGGTAGTGGATCCACTTAACAATTATTCATTCAGTGACTAGAACAGTGGAACCTAAGAATTATTGACTTCGTCAGTATAGATTTTTTTTAAAAATTCAAATACTGGCTTCAAGAGTAGAACTTTTTGATCATTGTAATCAAGTGAAAGCTCCTAAATGCACAACTCGAGCAGAATCATTCGAGAAAGTTTTCAGTAAAAGTTGAAAAAAGGGGAGGGCATAGTATGTAAATGCCTTCATGATCAAAATTACCCTGACTGAATTAATTATGCCTAATTTATGTGTTTGTTAAGGTTCGAAGAAAGTGAGCGGGTTACCATGCGCTACTCAAAATTTCCATTTATTCGATACTCTGTTAATCTTTTCCAGTCTCTCTCATCACAGCTTATTAAGTGCACGTAATATGAGTACTGTCGATTGATTAAACGAACACAAGAACAAAAGTCAGTCCTCAGGGCGCTATCCAACCTTGCCACGTCTTTATCTGTAGGAGCGCGTTACCAGTTACACTATAAGGGATTCCAGTTAACCGGAAGTTCGAGCACGTTACCAGTTACACGATAAGGGATGCAAGTTAACCGGAAGTGCGAGCGCGTTACCAGTTACAGATAAGGGATGCGAGTTAACCGAAAGTGCGAGCGCGTTACCAGTTACACGATAAAAAATGCCAGTTAACCGGAAATGCGAGCGCGTTACCAGTTAGACGATAAGGGATGCAAGTTAACCGGAAGTGCGAGCGCGTTACCAGTAACAGATAAGGGATGCGAGTTAACCGAAAGTGCGAGCGCGTTACCAGTTACACGATAAAGGATGCCAGTTAACCGGAAGTGCGAGCGCGTTACCAGTTACAGATAAGGGATTCCAGTTAACCGGAAGTTCGAGCACGTTACCAGTTACACGATAAGGGATGCAAGTTAACCGGAAGTGCGAGCGCGTTTACCAGTTACAGATAAGGGATGCGAGTTAACCGAAAGTGCGAGCGACGTTACCAGTTACACGATAAAAGATGCCAGTTAACCGGAAGTGCGAGCGCGTTACCAGTTACAGATAAGGGATGCGAGTTAACCGAAAGTGCGAGCGCGTTACCAGTTACAGATAAGGGATGCGAGTTAACCGAAAGTGCGAGCGCGTTACCAGTTACACGATAAAAGATGCCAGTTAACCGGAAGTGCGAGCGCGTTACCAGTTACAGATAAGGGATGCGAGTTAAACCGAAAGTGCGAGCGGAAAGTGCGAGCGCGTTACCAGTTACATATAAGGGATGCGAGTTAACCGAAAGTGCGAGCGCGTTACCAGTTACACGATAAAAGATGCCAGTTAACCGGAAGTGCGAGCGCGTTACCAGTTACAGATAAGGGATGCGAGTTAACCGAAAGTGCGAGCGCGTTACCAGTTACAGATAAGGGATGCGAGTTAACCGAAAGTGCGAGCGCGTTACCAGTTACACGATAAAAGATGCCAGTTAACCGGAAGTGCGAGCGCGTTACCATTTACACGATAAGGGATGCCGGTTAACCGTTCCAGTCGGAGTATTCGAATGCACTTCCGTCCTTCCATGTCCATAATCCACTTGTGCTTCTCCAAGCTCCCAGGTAAATCAACTGGTAGCTGCTCCCCAGAGCTGCGTTGATTATATCTACAATGAGAGAAGTGATGCTGTGGTGGTTCGCTGTCTGCGCCCCCTTACGAGAGTGCTCGCGATAGCTTCCTATTTCTAACTCTTTCTTTTCCTTTCTACATCTTATTCTTTTTTTTCTCTTTTAATTTTCAATGTTTTCTATATTTCTCAACTCTCTTTTCCTCAACAATCTTCTCTCTTTCTTCGTCTCTTTTTTCTCTCTTTTTAAAAAAAAGAATGGTTTATTGGATTCTCGATGTCTTCGCCATCAGAAAATACTCAAATGTCCCCGCTGGCTTCTCTTGTTAACAGGATTCGCCCGTCAAGAAGAAAAGCTGATATCGGTACTGGTTCAATAGAAGATCTTCAGCGAATGGTCCAAACCGTCATCGCTCGCAACGAAGAACTGGAGCAGAAATGCATCGGATTCGAAGAGCAGATACATCAGCAAAACGAGGCTATTTCATCTTTGAAAGATCTTGTCGCAACACTTGTTTCTGACATTGGTTCTCAAAATAGAGATATTTTGAATATAATGAAACAACAGAAAGAAATAACGCCATCCCACCCAGCTCCAAAGACCGCACCGACTCCTGTTCCGAAGCCTCCTCCGATCTCGGACCCCTCATTCCGCTACTTTGAGTCTGCGAATGAAATAGCCGATAGAAGAGAAAGATATCGTTCAGTTGTGCTTTTCCGACTCCCTGAATCTACCTCCTCATCTGCTGCCAGCCGAGCCGATGATGACCTTTACAACGTCCGGAAGATCTTGAATGATCTTGACATCCAAGCAATTCCGGATAAGGTTTATCGTATGCCATCAAATCTCCCTGCTAATCCTCGTCACTCCAATCCTCGCCCAGTCAAAATTGTTTTGCCAACTGTCGACTTCCAACAAGCCGTGCTTTCCAAAGCATTTCTTCTCCAAAAACACAACCTTTACATAAGGCACTCACAGACCAAGTGTGAGCGTGCCTATGATCGCGCTGTCTTTGTCTGGCAAAAAGACCGCTCGAAACCGAAACCATACATACCCCATTTCGCCGCCCCCCTTGTCTCAAAATCTCCGCGACCTCTTCTTGATATACCTCTTTCCCGTCCCCCTATGCGACATTCAAACTTCACTATACATCAGAAGAATATCAATCATCCAAATCACTCCCCTTATAGAACATCGTCAAACTTTCGAAAGATCTCCGGCCATTAAGCAGAAGTGTGAAGTTTAATTGCTATTATGCAAACGTGAGATCTATTGTCAACAAAATTCCAGAACTGCAATTGCTTTTGTTTAATAGCTACTCAATTATAGCTATGACTGAAACATGGCTCAATTCTAAGCATCCCGATTCTCTTCTCCTCGCTAATTTTTCATGTCAATATAACTTGATTCGAAGCGATAGATATGGTAAGAAAGGCGGAGGAACGCTCTTATTCATACACTCATCAATTAGTCATAGGCTTATTTCAAGTCAAAGTATTCCGAACTCTCATGAAATTTTAGTAACAGACCTCGAAATCGATGATCATTGTTTTAGAATAATTCTAGTATATCGTGTTAATACTGAATGCAGTGCGAATATCATGAAGATACTGCTAGACTATCTAACTTGTTCGTATCCTTGTATTGTATTAGGAGACTTCAATTATCCTGATATTGATTGGAAAACAAATGTTCCAACTTCCACTAACTATGTTCATCCATTCGTAGAATTTTGTTCTCTCGCTACTCTTTCTCAATTCATTAGACAACCAACCAGGCGAAACGAAATATTAGATATTCTTCTGAGTAACTGCCCCGACATGATATCTTCATCAGATGTGACGGTTCCCTTTTCTACATCTGACCATAACTCGTGCACATTCACTCTCTCAGTTCATCATCAACTCCCTATATATACATATCGTCAGAACTTCACTAAAATTGATTATGATTTCTTAGCATGCGAGCTATGCAATATGGATTGGCATTCAATTCTCTCACCTCTTAGTAATGTCAACGAGATGTTTGATAAGTTAATAGAAATTCTGACAGAAGCCTCGAACTGCTTAGCTCCTTGGGAGAAAGTTAGCATTTCCACTAATTCAATTCTACCCGAACACATAAAAAGAGCTATGCAGAGGCGATTCAATCTATGGAATTCCTATGTCGTTAGTAAAAAAGAAGCTGACTATATAAAGTATTCCCGATCTAGTAAAATATGTAAAGATTACATAATAAAATTTAATTTGAGTGTAGAAAAGAAAATAATAGAAAGCAAAGACAAGAAGCTATTTTTCAAATATATTCGTTCGTCTCTTTCTAAGAAACCATTCTGTAGAGTATTTGAGAAGATTCTTGCCAGTTACATTTGTTTTTATTGTGAATCGAATGAGATAATACCTGATGAACAATATGGTTTTAGAAGAAAACGTTCAATAGAGCAATTGATGTTATTATTTTTAGATTACTGTAGTAATGAAATAGACAGAAAACGTTTTATTGATGTTATTTACTTTGATTTTGCCAAGGCTTTCGATAAGGTCTCTCATACTAAGTTAATACAAAAACTAAAGGGGTATAATTTTCCGATAAAAATAGTAAAGTGGATTGAAGCATACCTGAGTAACAGAACCTTTCAAGTTAAAGTAAATGATTCTTTATCTGAGTCCCTTCCCGTCATTAGCGGAGTACCACAAGGTAGTGTATTAGGTCCACTTTTGTTTATAATATACACCGCTGATATAGTAAAACCAATTATTGACTTAGATTGTCAAATAATGTTGTACGCAGATGATATGAAAATCTTCAGATCTTTCAAGAAATCAGACAATCATCAAACCTTACAGCTCGCCATAGACTTTGTGAACGAATGGTCGAACACTTGGCAGCTCAGTTTAGCCCCTAAGAAATGTTCATGCTTAAGAATTGGTTACATCAGAAGCCCTCACTATCCGTACTCCCTCAATTGTATCCCAATACCTTACTTTTATAGCGTTCGCGATCTCGGTTTCTTAATTGATCCAAAGCTATCTTTCAGCAAGCATTGTTCTTCTATAGCTAAAAAAGCTCTTACTAAAGCTTATCTCACACTTAAAGTTTTGAAATCAAAAAACGCTGATGTTTTAACTAGAGCTTATTCTATATACATAAGATCGATTCTTGAGAACTGTACACCAGTTTTCACCCCATATCTCAAGAAAGATATTAAGGCATTAGAAAAGGTACAGAACTATTATACTCGCCGAGTATACAATCGTTGCTTCAATACCCCCTACAGTCACATGCCTTCTAATAGAGTAAGAAACTCTAAGCTTAGACTTCAGACCTTAAGTAGTAGGAGGGAAACGAATGATTTTCATCTTTTAAGCAAGCTTATATCTGGTAGAGTAATTCTTTCTAAAAAAAGACGACATTTTTATAATTAAATGTTTCCACGACTCGAGGATCAAAATTAAAAATTCAATATAAAACTCCTCGCACTAATTGTAGGAAGTTTAGTTTCGCTATAAGATCCGCTCGATTGTATTTATAGTCGCTCGGATTCATTGTTCAGTTTCATTTGTGTTCTTTGTTTCAGTTTCATTTTGTTTTTAATTTGTTTTTGTATAATATATATATCCACCACGTGATTCTTTTCGCGTAATAAAAAGTTCAAAAGTTCAAAGACTTCTCCTGCCTCAAGGCAGAAGTTTCAATGGTAAACATACTGTAGACGACGTTATTCTGAGCTGAGGAGTGCATGGACACCAGTTTGGCAGAAAGAGAGGAACAAAAACTTCCAGCAGACAATAAGTTAGTTCGTGAGTCTCCAATTTTGTAGCACCTGTGGAATCAAGATTCAAAGGAACGCACGAACGAAATAAAGGGCACAAAAAATACTTAATTTCTTGATTTTTGAAATCCTAATTTATCTAAACGTTGTTGATATGTATGAACTTTTTGTAAACTGTGATAGGAATTTTGAAAGAACACTACTCATAGGGCCGCAGACCGCATCATATGTAGTTCTTCCAAAGTGAAACATGGAATTTCTTGCAATTTTTCACGCCTAGCGGCGAAGTAAATACTACGTGCTTCCCCCAAGATGAGATACACGCGAAACATCGCGGAACCACTTGCTATCTTCTGAGTCACTGCTATTGTGTGTATCAGCAGTAGGGAGAGTCATATTCGTGTAAGAGCACTACCAGTAATTCTTCATTTCTTGGTTTGGGTGATTATTTTCAGGGTGAAAATCAAACTCAGGATTTTTTTAACAGTAAAGGTCGAAGCGCTTCTACTAAAATGCATTCTAGAACTTAGTTTTTATTTTTTTTCTCTCTTTTTTTGAGTTCAACTCAAACCTGCTGTCCAAGCTGTTACTTAGCCAGCCGATGTCACATTTTGGCGAAGGAGCTGAAATAGGAGAAAAAAGTTTTGTAAAAAGGTCCTTCTGCGTACTCCGTACTCTGAAAGGAGTTTCAAAGTACCTTTAATCAAGGTCAAAGATTTCAAGTAGCACCAATGCAGAGGACAGCGTTTGAAGAAATCTTGATTCGAGACGAAAGATTTGTCAATAAACTTTCAATCGAGACGAAATACTCAAATAAAACTTTTTCGAGACTAAAGAAATGAGAGGAACTTCTATTTGAAATCTAAAAACTCAACGAAAAACTTAATTCGTGAGCAAGGAGTGAAAAAAAACTTGGTTGTATACCATAGAATCTTTATTCGAAGCCACAGAGTAACAAAAATTTTTTTTAATGGAGACCAAATTGTTAAGAAAAACCTCGATTCAAGAGCGAAAAATTGAGAGGAGTCTCGATTCAAGAGTGAAAAATCGAGATGAGTCTCGATTCAAGAGCGAGAAATTGAGAGGATTCTCGATTCAAGAGCGAAAAATCGAGAGGAGTCTCGATTCAAGAGCGAGAAATTGAGAGGAGTCTTGATTCAAGAGCGAAAAATCGAGAGGAGTCTCGATTCGAGAGCGAGAAATTTAGAGGAGTCTCGATTCAAGAGCGAAAAATCGAGAAGGGTTTCGATTCAAGAGCGAAAAAGCTAGAGGAGTCTCGATTCAAGAGCGAAAAATAGAGAGGAGTCTCGATTCAAGAGCAAAAAATCGAGAGGAATCTCTATTCAAGAGCGAAAATTTGAGAGGAGCCTCGATTCAAGAGCGAAAATTTGAGAGGAGCCTCGATTCAAGAGCGGAAAATCGAGAGGAGTCTCGATTCAAGAGCGAGAAACTGAGAGGAGTCTTGATTCAAGATCGAAAAATCGAGAGGAGTCTCGATTCCAGATCGAAAAATTGAGAGGAGTCTCGATTCAAGAGTGAAAAATCGAGATGAGTCTCGATTCAAGAGCGAGAAATTGAGAGGAGTCTCGATTCAAGAGCGAAAAATCGAGAGGAGTCTCGATTCAAGAGCGAGAAATTGAGAGGAGTCTTGATTCAAGAGCGAAAAATCGAGAGGAGTCTCGATTCGAGAGCGAGAAATTTAGAGGAGTCTCGATTCAAGAGCGAAAAATCGAGAAGCGTCTCGATTCAAGAGCGAAAAAGCTAGAGGAGTCTCGATTCAAGAGCGAAAAATAGAGAGGAGTCTCGATTCAAGAGCAAAAAATCGAGAGGAATCTCTATTCAAGAGCGAAAATTTGAGAGGAGCCTCGATTCAAGAGCGAAAATTTGAGAGGATTCTCGATTCAAGAGCGAAAATTTGAGAGGAGCCTCGATTCAAGAGCGAAAATTTGAGAGGAGCCTCGATTCAAGAGCGAAAATTTGAGAGGAGCCTCGATTCAAGAGCGAAAATTTGAGAGGAGCCTCTATTCAAGAGCGGAAAATCGAGAGGAGTCTCGATTCAAGAGCGAGAAACTGAGAGGAGTCTTGATTCAAGATCGAAAAATCGAGAGGAGTCTCGATTCCAGATCGAAAAATTGAGAGGAGTCTCGATTCAAGAGTGAAAAATCGAGATGAGTCTCGATTCAAGAGCGAGAAATTGAGAGGAGTCTCGATTCAAGAGCGAAAAATCGAGAGGAGTCTCGATTCAAGAGCGAGAAATTGAGAGGAGTCTTGATTCAAGAGCGAAAAATCGAGAGGAGTCTCGATTCGAGAGCGAGAAATTTAGAGGAGTCTCGATTCAAGAGCGAAAAATCGAGAAGCGTCTCGATTCAAGAGCGAAAAAGCTAGAGGAGTCTCGATTCAAGAGCGAAAAATCGAGAAGCGTCTCGATTCAAGAGCGAAAAAGCTAGAGGAGTCTCGATTCAAGAGCGAAAAATAGAGAGGAGTCTCGATTCAAGAGCAAAAAATCGAGAGGAATCTCTATTCAAGAGCGAAAATTTGAGAGGAGCCTCGATTCAAGAGCAAAAATTTGAGAGGATTCTCGATTCAAGAGCGAAAATTTGAGAGGAGCCTCGATTCAAGAGCGAAAATTTGAGAGGAGCCTCGATTCAAGAGCGAAAATTTGAGAGGAGCCTCGATTCAAGAGCGAAAATTTGAGAGGAGCCTCGATTCAAGAGCGGAAAATCGAGATGAGTCTTGATTCAAGAGCGAGAAACTGAGAGGAGTCTTGATTCAAGATCGAAAAATCGAGAGGAGTCTCGATTCCAGATCGAAAAATTGAGAGGAGTCTCGATTCAAGAGTGAAAAATCGAGATGAGTCTCGATTCAAGAGCGAGAAATTGAGAGGAGTCTCGATTCAAGAGCGAAAAATCGAGAGGAGTCTCGATTCAAGAGCGAGAAATTGAGAGGAGTCTTGATTCAAGAGCGAAAAATCGAGAGGAGTCTCGATTCGAGAGCGAGAAATTTAGAGGAGTCTCGATTCAAGAGCGAAAAATTGAGAAGCGTCTCGATTCAAGAGCGAAAAAGCTAGAGGAGTCTCGATTCAAGAGCGAAAAATAGAGAGGAGTCTCGATTCAAGAGCAAAAAATCGAGAGGAATCTCTATTCAAGAGCGAAAATTTGAGAGGAGCCTCGATTCAAGAGCGAAAATTTGAGAGGATTCTCGATTCAAGAGCGAAAATTTGAGAGGAGCCTCGATTCAAGAGCGGAAAATCGAGAGGAGTCTCGATTCAAGAGCGAGAAACTGAGAGGAGTCTTGATTCAAGATCGAAAAATCGAGAGGAGTCTCGATTCCAGATCGAAAAATTGAGAGGAGTCTCGATTCAAGAGCGAAAAGTCGAGAGGAGTCTCGATTCAAGAGTGAGAAACTGAGAGGAGCCTCGATTCAAGAGCGAAAATTTGAGAGGAGCCTCGATTCAAGAGCGAAAATTTGAGAGGAGCCTCGATTCAAGAGCGAAAATTTGAGAGGAGCCTCGATTCAAGAGCGGAAAATCGAGATGAGTCTCGATTCAAGAGCGAGAAACTGAGAGGAGTCTTGATTCAAGATCGAAAAATCGAGAGGAGTCTCGATTCCAGATCGAAAAATTGAGAGGAGTCTCGATTCAAGAGTGAAAAATCGAGATGAGTCTCGATTCAAGAGCGAGAAATTGAGAGGAGTCTCGATTCAAGAGCGAAAAATCGAGAGGAGTCTCGATTCAAGAGCGAGAAATTGAGAGGAGTCTTCTTTCAAGAGCGAAAAATCGAGAGGAGTCTCGATTCGAGAGCGAGAAATTTAGAGGAGTCTCGATTCAAGAGCGAAAAATCGAGAAGCGTCTCGATTCAAGAGCGAAAAAGCTAGAGGAGTCTCGATTCAAGAGCGAAAAATAGAGAGGAGTCTCGATTCAAGAGCAAAAAATTGAGAGGAATCTCTATTCAAGAGCGAAAATTTGAGAGGAGCCTCGATTCAAGAGCGAAAATTTGAGAGGATTCTCGATTCAAGAGCGAAAATTTGAGAGGAGCCTCAATTCAAGAGCGAAAATTTGAGAGGAGCCTCGATTCAAGAGCGAAAATTTGAGAGGAGCCTCGATTCAAGAGCGAAAATTTGAGAGGAGCCTCTATTCAAGAGCGGAAAATCGAGAGGAGTCTCGATTCAAGAGCGAGAAACTGAGAGGAGTCTTGATTCAAGATCGAAAAATCGAGAGGAGTCTCGATTCCAGATCGAAAAATTGAGAGGAGTCTCGATTCAAGAGTGAAAAATCGAGATGAGTCTCGATTCAAGAGCGAGAAATTGAGAGGAGTCTCGATTCAAGAGCGAAAAATCGAGAGGAGTCTCGATTCAAGAGCGAGAAATTGAGAGGAGTCTTGATTCAAGAGCGAAAAATCGAGAGGAGTCTCGATTCGAGAGCGAGAAATTTAGAGGAGTCTCGATTCAAGAGCGAAAAATCGAGAAGCGTCTCGATTCAAGAGCGAAAAAGCTAGAGGAGTCTCGATTCAAGAGCGAAAAATCGAGAAGCGTCTCGATTCAAGAGCGAAAAAGCTAGAGGAGTCTCGATTCAAGAGCGAAAAATAGAGAGGAGTCTCGATTCAAGAGCGAAAAATAGAGAGGAGTCTCGATTCAAGAGCAAAAAATCGTGAGGAATCTCTATTCAAGAGCGAAAATTTGAGAGGAGCCTCGATTCAAGAGCGAAAATTTGAGAGGATTCTCGATTCAAGAGCGAAAATTTGAGAGGAGCCTCGATTCAAGAGCGAAAATTTGAGAGGAGCCTCGATTCAAGAGCGAAAATTTGAGAGGAGCCTCGATTCAAGAGCGAAAATTTGAGAGGAGCCTCGATTCAAGAGCGGAAAATCGAGATGAGTCTCGATTCAAGAGCGAGAAACTGAGAGGAGTCTTGATTCAAGATCGAAAAATCGAGAGGAGTCTCGATTCCAGATCGAAAAATTGAGAGGAGTCTCGATTCAAGAGTGAAAAATCGAGATGAGTCTCGATTCAAGAGCGAGAAATTGAGAGGAGTCTCGATTCAAGAGCGAAAAATCGAGAGGAGTCTCGATTCAAGAGCGAGAAATTGAGAGGAGTCTTGATTCAAGAGCGAAAAATCGAGAGGAGTCTCGATTCGAGAGCGAGAAATTTAGAGGAGTCTCGATTCAAGAGCGAAAAATCGAGAAGCGTCTCGATTCAAGAGCGAAAAAGCTAGAGGAGTCTCGATTCAAGAGCGAAAAATAGAGAGGAGTCTCGATTCAAGAGCAAAAAATCGAGAGGAATCTCTATTCAAGAGCGAAAATTTGAGAGGAGCCTCGATTCAAGAGCGAAAATTTGAGAGGATTCTCGATTCAAGAGCGAAAATTTGAGAGGAGCCTCGATTCAAGAGCGGAAAATCGAGAGGAGTCTCGATTCAAGAGCGAGAAACTGAGAGGAGTCTTGATTCAAGATCGAAAAATCGAGAGGAGTCTCGATTCCAGATCGAAAAATTGAGAGGAGTCTCGATTCAAGAGCGAAAAGTCGAGAGGAGTCTCGATTCAAGAGTGAGAAACTGAGAGGAGCCTCGATTCAAGAGCGAAAATTTGAGAGGAGCCTCGATTCAAGAGCGAAAATTTGAGAGGAGCCTCGATTCAAGAGCGAAAATTTGAGAGGAGCCTCGATTCAAGAGCGGAAAATCGAGATGAGTCTCGATTCAAGAGCGAGAAACTGAGAGGAGTCTTGATTCAAGATCGAAAAATCGAGAGGAGTCTCGATTCCAGATCGAAAAATTGAGAGGAGTCTCGATTCAAGAGTGAAAAATCGAGATGAGTCTCGATTCAAGAGCGAGAAATTGAGAGGAGTCTCGATTCAAGAGCGAAAAATCGAGAGGAGTCTCGATTCAAGAGCGAGAAATTGAGAGGAGTCTTGATTCAAGAGCGAAAAATCGAGAGGAGTCTCGATTCGAGAGCGAGAAATTTAGAGGAGTCTCGATTCAAGAGCGAAAAATCGAGAAGCGTCTCGATTCAAGAGCGAAAAAGCTAGAGGAGTCTCGATTCAAGAGCGAAAAATAGAGAGGAGTCTCGATTCAAGAGCAAAAAATTGAGAGGAATCTCTATTCAAGAGCGAAAATTTGAGAGGAGCCTCGATTCAAGAGCGAAAATTTGAGAGGATTCTCGATTCAAGAGCGAAAATTTGAGAGGAGCCTCAATTCAAGAGCGAAAATTTGAGAGGAGCCTCGATTCAAGAGCGAAAATTTGAGAGGAGCCTCGATTCAAGAGCGAAAATTTGAGAGGAGCCTCTATTCAAGAGCGGAAAATCGAGAGGAGTCTCGATTCAAGAGCGAGAAACTGAGAGGAGTCTTGATTCAAGATCGAAAAATCGAGAGGAGTCTCGATTCCAGATCGAAAAATTGAGAGGAGTCTCGATTCAAGAGTGAAAAATCGAGATGAGTCTCGATTCAAGAGCGAGAAATTGAGAGGAGTCTCGATTCAAGAGCGAAAAATCGAGAGGAGTCTCGATTCAAGAGCGAGAAATTGAGAGGAGTCTTGATTCAAGAGCGAAAAATCGAGAGGAGTCTCGATTCGAGAGCGAGAAATTTAGAGGAGTCTCGATTCAAGAGCGAAAAATCGAGAAGCGTCTCGATTCAAGAGCGAAAAAGCTAGAGGAGTCTCGATTCAAGAGCGAAAAATCGAGAAGCGTCTCGATTCAAGAGCGAAAAAGCTAGAGGAGTCTCGATTCAAGAGCGAAAAATAGAGAGGAGTCTCGATTCAAGAGCGAAAAATAGAGAGGAGTCTCGATTCAAGAGCAAAAAATCGTGAGGAATCTCTATTCAAGAGCGAAAATTTGAGAGGAGCCTCGATTCAAGAGCGAAAATTTGAGAGGATTCTCGATTCAAGAGCGAAAATTTGAGAGGAGCCTCGATTCAAGAGCGAAAATTTGAGAGGAGCCTCGATTCAAGAGCGAAAATTTGAGAGGAGCCTCGATTCAAGAGCGAAAATTTGAGAGGAGCCTCGATTCAAGAGCGGAAAATCGAGATGAGTCTCGATTCAAGAGCGAGAAACTGAGAGGAGTCTTGATTCAAGATCGAAAAATTGAGAGGAGTCTCGATTCCAGATCGAAAAATTGAGAGGAGTCTCGATTCAAGAGTGAAAAATCGAGATGAGTCTCGATTCAAGAGCGAGAAATTGAGAGGAGTCTCGATTCAAGAGCGAAAAATCGAGAGGAGTCTCGATTCAAGAGCGAGAAATTGAGAGGAGTCTTGATTCAAGAGCGAAAAATCGAGAGGAGTCTCGATTCGAGAGCGAGAAATTTAGAGGAGTCTCGATTCAAGAGCGAAAAATCGAGAAGCGTCTCGATTTAAGAGCGAAAAAGCTAGAGGAGTCTCGATTCAAGAGCGAAAAATAGAGAGGAGTCTCGATTCAAGAGCAAAAAATCGAGAGGAATCTCTATTCAAGAGCGAAAATTTGAGAGGAGCCTCGATTCAAGAGCGAAAATTTGAGAGGATTCTCGATTCAAGAGCGAAAATTTGAGAGGAGCCTCGATTCAAGAGCGGAAAATCGAGAGGAGTCTCGATTCAAGAGCGAGAAACTGAGAGGAGTCTTGATTCAAGATCGAAAAATCGAGAGGAGTCTCGATTCCAGATCGAAAAATTGAGAGGAGTCTCGATTCAAGAGCGAAAAGTCGAGAGGAGTCTCGATTCAAGAGTGAGAAACTGAGAGGAGCCTCGATTCAAGAGCGAAAAATCGAGAGGAGTCTCGATTCAAGAGCGAAAAATCGAGAGAAGCCTCGATTTTAGACCAAACATTTGGAATTAACCTTGATTCGAGACAAATGCACTCCATCCACTGAGTTCGATATTGGAATCTGTTATGAAGTTAACTGTGAGTTCCTTCTGGGAAGTTAGGAAAAACTTCGTTTTCGACGGGAACTCCCCACTTAATCTGTAAAAAACACTGATAGGAAAAAGACGTTCAAGTTCAGATGATGACTTCTCGATGGCTTCGGCTGGAAGCGACTCATTCTTTTCGTGCACCCCGGTCTACGGTTGTTGATACGAAAACGAGAACACAGAGTGTAGACTGGAGGGTCAGTCAGTGGGAGGAGTCTTGAATCGGCCCCGAATAGTTGAGGAATAAAGCCAACTCTGAGAAGGTTTCTCCAATTGCACAGTTGAAAAAACGTAGGAGATTTTGATTTTTTTGCTTCAAGAATGTCTCCGAAATACAGTTCAATCATAAGAATTTCTTGATGCTACACCATTTCAAACCTAGTGAGTATGTAAATGTATAAGAATTCCATGCACTTCTGACGATCTCACGAACAGACAAGGCTAGGTTTGATTAGCTGGGATGTCTTACTGATCTTGGGAGGGAATCATCTCATGTTTGAGTCAAATAGGAAGACTCTACTCTTTTTCACAGAAGGTTTCATATTGTTATCCACCCTTTCTGACAGATCATCTAAAAATTCATCAAAGAAGTTAGATGATTGAAATATCGTGACGAAAAAAAGATAGCCCTGTCTGCGGAATCGAACCAAACCATCTCTCTGTTACCGGAAAACAGCGCGTTATGTCTAAACTAAACTTCCCAGCTCGTTGAGGCAAGCACATGTTGAACGTATCTTACAAAATGACAAAAAAAATTAACGATCCAAGAAGAGGGTAAGTTGTTCCAGGTCCATCATACACTGTGACGATGTCACAACACTGCTCCGTATTGAAATAGTCTGCAATCATTACACCATCGGAACCTGTTCCGGATACAATAGCGGCAACCAAGTTCAACGAAGGAATAGTCAAATGATGAGGAGAAGAGAACTCGGAAAATTGAGTTAGCTCAAACTCGTTTAAGTTCAAAAATTGAGAAGTTATTAATTAATAAGCTATACAACGAAAAGTATGTTTTTCTGAAACAGTTTTTTTCTCTCGACCTTAAAATTAAACTAACTACATATGTATAAATGTAGTATTCAATCAAGTATGCACAAAAGTTTCAAGCGTCTCACAGAACTTTAATCTCATAGAACTTTAATAAGAAAGTATTCATTTTTTTAAATCGACGAACTGAAAACAATCTTGAGTATTTCGCCTTGGCCCGCGCTGATGAAGTATGTACAGTTCAAACTTGGAGAATACCCACCGGGCCAATTGCTAGATGAAATCTGAAACTTTTTTTATTAGGTTGCTGCCTAAATTCTAATTTCAAAACTTCTACGGTCGAATATTTCCAGCATTTTTTGTTGTTGAGACGTGGTAATATTTCTAGTCAGAGTGACATGTGAAGTTATTGTAATGACGCAGAATTTGATACTGAGTAGTTTTTGTCAAAAGTATTTAGTGCCTTTTATGAAGCTCATCGCCATAGCGCGTAAGCAAGTGTTCAAAAACCTTCTTTTTCATAAACAAATGTTGGAGCTCAGTTCGTTAGGCGAGATCGAAATCAACTGTCTCTCTTTTAACGGGACCGGGTCGTAACCACTTTTAACGGGACCGGGTCGTAACCACTTTTAACGGGACCGGGTCGTAACCACTACTCATTTGAGGACCTCCGATTAGAATACACGTTTTCGTTATGAGGTTATGAAAACTCTGAACTTGTTTTTGAAGGTTCATTAAGATCTCGCATCTTTAAGTAATTAAAAAAATACATAATTATTTCATTATTCTTTTTGATTTTCTTTTTAAAAAATCTTTGTTTTGTCGTGTTTTGGATGCCATTTGATTGATAATAAAAACAAGCTGTGACTATTTCGATGAAAAAACTAACTTCACTTCGAAAAAATAACTCTAAAAATGCCATATAAGGAATTTATAGATCTATGTTGCTTTGGCTCACCGTTGTATCTCCATTGTAGCGAATAAGAGGGCAACTGCCATCAGAAGGTTCCGCGGTATCTTGAGCAAATATTTTTCAGTCGTAGACATAACTGATACATATTTACAGCTCATATCATGTTAAAAAATCGATCATCGATCTTCAAATATAAATGTTTGCTCGAGAGTTTAATGTTTGATTTGTAAAATTAGACAATCGTCGCTCGATCAGTGAAATTTGTATACGAGATAGCCCTGTTGACTGTGCTTAGTTGAAAGATGACTCAGAATTGTGTACAGTTATCCAACATATGATTTTTTTTACTTCTAAAAACGCATTAAAATTATTTCTGAAAGCATTAAACGGAGTATTCTTTCTCGGACTTGTTTCGTACAATCTGTTTTAACAGAAAAGTTGAGTAATATCACATTGAATCATAATTTGATTTCCAGTACAAGTCAAATACTATTTCTACGTTTCAAAGAAAGGGTCAAAGTCACACAATCGATTCTCTCTCTCGTACGTTTAAATTCACTCTTAAGTAAGGTTCCAGTCATTCTCTGACCAGGCTCTAGTAACTCTCTAGTCACTCACTAGTCAGACTCTAGTAACTTTCAAGTCACTATCTAGTCACTCTCTAGCCACTCTCTAGACCATCTGTATTCCCTATCTAGTCAGGCTCTATTCACTTTCTAGTCACTCTAAAGTCACTCTTTAGTTACTTTCTGGTAACTCTCTAGTCACCCTCTATTCACTCTCTAGTCAAACTCTCTAATCATACTCTAGCTCCTCTTTAGTCACTCTTTTTAGTGACCTTTTTAGTAGTAATTTTATGAAAAAAAAGGTTCTGACGTCCTTGTTCTTCAGAGTAAAACACTGCCTGCCATCCTCTTCCGTTGGGAGTAGAACTTGAGATGAAGACCACTTTCATGATGTTATCATCGGTCGTTGCATAAATTGCCGAAGCAGAGTAGTTTGTTATAGTAACACTTAATTCTTAGTATTCTTAAACTGCTGAACGGACGAAAATCTATAATAGTTCACGCAGTGGAATTGAACTTAATCATCTTTCACTCTCCCACCGAGAGTACGACCGCGTTACCAATCGTACGATACATTGCTATTTTATGTTTTAGTGCTCAAATGTTTTGTTATTTTGGTAAAACATTCTCGTGAAGCGAATGCTAGGTGAATGGAGCTGAAACCTCAAGCTTAGACCTTGTTCTTTGCTTAGACCCCCCCCCCAAGTTTAGACCGCAAGAAGTTTAGACCCCCCCAAGTTTAGACCGCAAGAAGTTTAGACCCCCCAAGTTTAGACCGCAAGAAGTTTAGACCCCCCCCCCCCAAGTTCAGACCGCAAGAAGTTTAGACCCCCCAAGTTTAGACCGCAAGAAGTTTAGACCCCCCAAGTTTAGACCGCAAGAAGTTTAGACCCCCCAAGTTTAGACCGCAAGAAGTTTAGACCCCCCAAGTTTAGACCGCAAGAAGTTTAGACCCCCCCAAGTTCAGACCGCAAGAAGTTTAGACCCCCCAAGTTTAGACCGCAAGAAGTTTAGACCCCCCAAGTTTAGACCGCAAGAAGTTTAGACCCCCCCCCAGTTTAGACCGCAAGAAGTTTAGACCCCAAGTTTATACCCCAAGAACAGAGCGAATGCGAAGTGTATAGATTTGAGTTTTAGGTTGAGCAATTGTGAGGTAAGCTTGGATGAATTTTCATCATCGTGAACCCTGATCAGGAACACGCTAATAACAGGGAAGAGGACATGTTATGGAACGTTGGTTTATGTCGCATCCTGGTGAAAATCAGGTCCTGTTTTTGATAAGGAACCACTGATTTGATCCAATTGGTTTCTTTTAAAAAATATGCTTATTTGGCCGACAGCGCGAGCGTGTTACCGGTCACAGTGAATAAATCGATGCGATAATAGAAGCGTAACCTCGCAATCAAGGAGTCACTCGCGTAGTTATAGATCTTGATGGAGCTGCCCTCGTCTATACTGAATATGGGGAAATGGATTGATATTTTCTTTCCGACATCTCCCACCAGTAAATACTCACAGACGATACTTGCATCGAACGAAACGGGGTATCCGGGTGAATAAATCTGGAATCTTGTAGAAATTTATAATCTTGTAGAAAATGTATTTTAAACAGATAAAATTGTGCTCAAGTACAATTTTATCTGTGTCGTGCCTTGTTAATGCGTTGTTGTGTAAAGAATGGATGGGACGTTCTGATCTATAAAAGCATCATCAGCAAGAAGAGCTCACCTATAAAACAATGATGAGAACAGCAATAATACAATGATGATCACAGCAATGTATTGCTTAAGTGGATTGTTTGTAAATAGCGGTATCGCGCTCTTCTTTCTATCTTTCTCTCTTTCGCTCTATCTATCTCTCTATCTATCTATCTATCTATCTACTTCTCTCTCTCTCTCGCTCTCTCTAGCGCATTCTCTCTCTCGATTTATCCATATCTCTCTCTCAAGTTCCTTCTCTCTCGCTCTCTCTTTATATCTCCTCTCTCTCTCTCACTCTCTCTCTCTCTCTCTATCTCTCTCTCTCTCTCTCTCTATCTATCTCTGAAAATCTTTTTTACTGTCTCTTTTCTGTTTTTATTTTATATTTATACTGTCTCTCTCCATGTTTTAGACTAACGGGATAACAAGAGTTGCAAAACTTCGCAAAAGATGAGTTAATAGGATAAAAAGACATCGATGAGTGACTTAACTGTGAAGGAGTCATGATTGAAAGAAAAAAAAGCTCACCCTTCCCTCATTGTTAAGAATGAAAGTCTGAGAGCATTGTCGGGGAGCCAGAGTCGGTATTGGACCCGCTGAACTTTTCATTCAAAGTCCGGCTTACCATTTTTTTTTATTCGTGACTTAAATATTCGTAAATACTTATATATTCGTAAATATAATACGTAAATACTTATATATTCGTAAATTTAAAATTCGTGACTTATATATTCGTAAATATAAGATGGGAATGAAAATTTGCAGTACGAAATGAAACGTTCTTTGGAGAACGAGAACGAAGTATTTAAAGAACAATAATTTTTTTGGTAAACGAAATAAAACGAAGTTTCTTCTTTTCACATACAATGAATGAGCATCCACTATATCTAGTAATTCAGGTATGTCTTCTTCTATCTCTCTTTTTCTGGCTAATTCTCTATCTCTCTCTCTGCCTCTCCCTTTCTCTTTTTTTTATTGATATCTCTCTATCTCTCTCTCTTTTTCTTTCTCTCTTTTCTCTCTCTCCCTTATTCGTAAGCAGGAACCTAAGTATCCCTTATTCGCAAGCAGGAACCTAAGTATCCCTTATTCGTAAGCAGGAACCTAAGTATCCCTTATTCGTAAGCAGGAACCTAAGTACACTGACGTGGTTTCTTGCACAAGTAAGGCCTCATAGATTCACAGTTCACATTTGTCCACTGCCCGACTTCCCCGAGCTCATTCGTCTGTATCCGCTGGACGCAGTCTCCGAAACGAGTGTCAGGAAAACCTGAGGTTTTAGGTTTGAATTGCGAAGTATTACATAAAACGTTTATGTTCAAAGTACAACATCTTTTTTCACATTCTTCGTTTGATAAGGTGATCCCAATTCAAGCCAATTTTTTTTGTCGTACGTCCGTTTGTGATCGATGCCTTCCTACATAAAGCGAAACGGTTCACAAAAAAAACTGTTCAGTTAAACTATGTATTATCATTCATGCTCCTCATTTAGTAAAATTGAGAATTCACAATGTGTAGGCTAGAAATTTGAGGATACAATTGTAAAGGTACTCAAGAAGTTCAAATCCTGTCTGAATTTGAGTTCTATCAAGATCATGCTACGACGTAGAGAGCAAAACTACCGCTAGTTTGCCGGTAAGTTTAGGAGAAGGGCTCACGACTTTAGAACAGGGTTCGAAGGCATCACGGCCAAATGAATACAATATACCACATGTGTTTAGTTCGTAGTTTCGTTAATGAGCATGACTTACACATCACGTAATACTAATGTATGTATTTGAGGCAAAATCAAAAATATGTGTGTTTGAACTCCACAAATTTTTGATCCAAGAACAATTCATACCGTTTGCAAAGTTGTTGTACTCTCTCGACGACCCATCTGTCCAAACGTACACGCTTTCGCTGGTTCGCAAACCGATGAAGATGTTGCTAGCTGGGACTTTTGCGTCGGCAAGTATTGTCTTGATGCTTGATTCGTCCTAAAAACTACTCATAAAACATGAAAATCTAAGTTTTGTTCGTTAGATTTCTCAATTATATGTTTTCTAATTTTGGACGATTTCAAAAAAATACATAGATGTATGATACAAACAATATGCATACCATCGCCGTGCCTAATCTTGCCGCGAAGCAAAGTAGTCAAGATACATACTCAAATAATAATACACAAAAAACACTGGTTGTTTCATGGGTAACTGCTAGTGTTTAGTAGAGGCAAAGGGACAGGAAGAGCTTTAGCACAATTTCGCAATTCTCGCTTTCGGTGAATTTGGGGGTTGAATTTGGGACGCATCACACAACATATTGGTACACTGAAATCTTATCTGCTGGAAAAAGAACGCGTTTCAGAATCGACTTGATAAACAAAAATGAATCTTTCGACACTAGCTTAAGCGTTCAGCTAGTTTTTTTCTTCAAAAATTAAGTTCCTGAAGCTCGTAAAAGAAATCATTAATCATTCCTTATCAGGCTCAAAAGGCAGAGCTCAGAGTCTTGAAGGGGTGGGGGTAAAAATGAAGGGGTAAAATAGAAGTATTAACCCTTCACGACTCTGTGTAAACATTCGCACTCACACGCAAATACTTGTCATCCTCACTTTACCTGTCAAGATAAGCAAACGCTTTTCTGACAATCGGAGAATGATAAAGGAGGAATACGTTCTGAGTTATGAAGGACGTGAGCAGGGCTGGACTTTTTTGGTTGTCGGTTTTTGATTTTTTCGGTTTTTTTTGAATATTTTCAAAAAAATTTGCCTCAAAAAATAAAAATAATTAATTCGACAAAAACAAAAAAAATCAAAATTTTCACCAAATTTTTTAGTGTGTTTGTAACCTTTTTTGGTTGGTTACCTTTTTTCCTAAATAAATAGAAAATCACACAATTCATGTGTTTCTTAGATATTAAATCATCTAGCGAATATTTTTGGTGTCAACTCACCCTGATTTTGTAGTTTGACGTCCGATAACTTTTCAAAGTTGCTTTTCTTGAATCAGAACTTACAACTCATCGGCCTAGATGAATAAGAGTTTCCGAATATGAAAGTAGTGATGAGTTCATAACAGAAAAGAAGGCTCTAGTTGAGTAAATAAAGTTTTTCTTCATTTTTAGTACAAAAAAATCAAAATCACTATGCATATTTTTCATTTTCTGTTTCTATTCCTAAAAAGATGTTAACTCGAACTTTCTAAAAATTACGCTTGGAATAATGAAAACTTTGATTCTGAATAAAACTCGAATTAATTGATTTTATGATAATTTGTTTAAAAAATAGAACGGTGCTTTTCAATTTCTCTTTCAGCACTTAAAGCTTTCTTCGTTAAAATTCTTCGAAGCTTTCCTCTCACTTGCTTAACCACTCTCGAAAATGACAAAAAACTTTTTTTTACAATTCCAGACCGTTGAAATGATTAATAATGTTGTTTAATTTGTAGAAGTTGATTATTTCTTTAGAAAATATGATACCCTCATTTTCTTTTAAAGACGCGTATCATTTTAATGTTAATGATTTACGAAAAGTGCCTACTTTTTGTTTTATTTAAATTGTCAGGGTTCATTTCCGGTGTTTTGAGATTCAACTTGCTGTTATATGATATAACTTATATCATTAGAAACTCATTTGTTTCTCCTAAAAATGTCAATAAACTTTTCTTGAGGTTTCATCAAATAAAACATAACAAAATGGATCAATTAAGAGGTGGTAAAAATTTTATTTGAAAAAAGCAAACTTTTTTGATTTTTTGACTTTTTTGCTCAAAAAAACAATTTTTTTAATAATTTTTTTTTTTTGACTTTTTTTTGCCCAGTCATGGTCGTGAGAGCATGAATTCGTTTATTCTTCAAACATGGAATTAGCACAAAAATCATTTCAAAAGGCTTCCTTTAAATTTCAGAGATTTTCTCTAAACAAAAAAATGTCCTTTGTCACATTAGTAATTGAGTTCATAGGAATAAAATATTGTAAATATATCCAAATTTTTAACTAATTACAACTTTGATAATTTCTTCTCTTCAACTTCACATCGAGATGATGCGATCGATTTTCAAGTCCCTAAGCAAGGGCGAGTCACTGTCATTTTCTAGAGTGCGAAGGTTATCGTGTGCTGGTTCTTCGGAGTAAAACTTCGCCTGCCATCCTCTTCCTATAGGAGTAGAACTCGATGTGAACACCAGTTTCATGATGTTGTCACTAGCCGTTGAGAAGACTGTCGATGCAGAGTAGTTCCTCATATTAACACTGAATCCTAATTATTAATAAACTTCGAAACAAACCAAAGCTAGTTTATGAGACGGGATCGAACTCAATAATCTTAATTTTTGCACTGAGTGACCGGTTAAATCACTAATCCATGTAATATGTAGCTCTATTTGGAACGCCTTGTTTCTTCAGTCAAGCATGCTAAGAACACAAATGCGTGGTGAATAGAGTTAATCTCAATTGACAACCGTCGTTGTATTGACTAAAATTTCGGAAACTCTGGAACGGGTACAGGCGTATAACTGTGAAACTCTGGAACGGGTACAGGCGTATAACTGTGAAACTCTGGAACGGGTACAGGCGTATAACTGTGAAACTCTGGAACGGGTACAGGCGTATAACTGTGAAACTCTGGAACGGGTACAGGCGTATAACTGTGAAACTCTGGAACGGGTATAGGCGTATAACTGTAAAACTCTGGAACGGGTACAGGCGTATAACTGTGAAACTCTGGAACGGGTACAGGCTTATAACTGTGAAACTCTGGAACGGGTACAGGCTTATAACTGTGAAACGAAGCTGTGATGAAACTTTTATTCACTAAATAATCATTGGGTACCTCTTTTTAAAAAAAAAAGAAACTGATTGTGAGAAGAAGTGCGAGGTGGCACTTCATAAGTGAAGGACCCTTGTTTTGAAGATTCAGAGTTTTTTGTAATCAATAGTTAAATTTTCATGTATGACTTATAATTGCTGCATTGATTCGATGAAGTAATCCATGAAAAGAAGAGAACCTTGCAATGAAGGAGTCACTCGCATAGTTATAGATCTTGATGTTGCTGTTCTCGTCCATGTCTAGTACGGGGAACCGAATAGAGATATTTCTCCCACAATCTCCTAACAGGAGATACTCGCAGGAGAGATTCGCATCATAAGATACAGGGTATCCGGGTGAATAAATCTGCCATTAGTACAAAAAAATAGTGCTTCAGTGCAGTCTTTGTAACCGTATCTCTATCGTTCTCTCTCTTTTTCTCTCGCGCTTCATCTATCTATGTTTCTTTCTTTCTCTCTCTCTCTCTATATTCAACTATTTTTGTCTGTCTTTCGATCTTTCTCTCTCTATCTCATTTTCTCTCTATGTGAATAATTCTGGAATTAGTAAACTAATTGTTAGTAAGGTTTGAACGGATTTTTAAAACCACCTCTCCTTTGAAATATCACACAGAAAAAAAGCTAGTCCACTGGGCGGGATCGAACCCTGCCATCTCGTCTCAAACCGGGAGCGCGCGTTACCATTACACCACGGGGACACATTGCTTTTCCGTGCAATATTGTTATAGTCACGCAGGCTTATTAAGCGATAGCGTCCTCATAGTTCGTAAAGTGTGCGATAGTTGAACCAGGCCTCACTGCCTTTACACTGTGTAACTTAGAATTTGAAGATTTATCACCTCTTCTTTGTTATTTCATTCTTACTCTTCATACCTGAATCTTACATCGACCTAAATGGGAAATATCAGATGAATAACAGGAGCGTAAACCATTTCACTAGAGGATACTAGAGGATACAGGTTCAACTGAAGTCATCAAGAGAAGAAAAAGAAAGCTTACCCATCCTCCGCTGTTGAGCACAGTGGAAGTCTGAGAGCATGTTCGAGGAGCGAGAGTTGGAGGTGGAGTGTCTAAATGTTTTCTCTTGTAAGCTTTTGTATTGAATTTCTCGTTTCTTCTCTCCCCGCCGTCTCTCTCTCTCTCTCTCTCTCTCTCTCTCTCTCTCTCTCTCTCTCTCTCTCTCTCTCTCTCTCTCTCTCTCTCTCTCTCTCTCTCTCTCTCTCTCTCTCTCTTCACACTCTGTAGCGAGAGAACAAAACAATACAGCACTCACCCCATGTCTTGCACAAATAAGGCCTCATGGATTCGCATTTCACATTTGTCCATTGCCCGGGGATTCCGAGCTCAGGGCTCCGGATTTTCTGGATGCAGTCTCCAAAACGAGTGTCAGCGAAACCTGGTGTGTATGCTTAATGTGGACATTGCGCAAACATTGCGCAAGTAATACAATATATCCATATACATAAATGTATGGAATACAGGATTTAGTTTTCTGACCTTTTGACCATAACTTGTCAATAATTTGTCTCAGAAGTCATTGATTCAATCTTAAACGATCGCTAGTTATCACACCGACTACAATATATATATATGTTTTATGTGTTTGAGTGTGTTTATGAGAAAAACGCGCACGCGTATGTGTGTTCTGAAAGCAAACCAATGCGTGTGATTAATAAAAAAAGTCTCAACTGTTCGCAAATTTGCTGTAATTCCATGAAGAGGCATCTGTCCATGAAAACATTCCGTCGTTGTGACCGTTCGTTCTAGAGCCAATAAAGAAGTCGGACATGTTAGTGAACCTTACAATCTCATCGATT
>OZ057406.1:31111898-31132081 GCA_964056735.1 Allodiplogaster pararmata | reverse complement strand
TTTAAAAATCCGTTCAAACCTTACTAACAATTAGTTTACTAATTCCAGAATTATTCACATAGAGAGAAAATGAGATAGAGAGAGAAAGATCGAAAGACAGACAAAAATAGTTGAATATAGAGAGAGAGAGAGAAAGAAAGAAACATAGATAGATGAAGCGCGAGAGAAAAAGAGAGAGAACGATAGAGATACGGTTACAAAGACTGCACTGAAGCACTATTTTTTTGTACTAATGGCAGATTTATTCACCCGGATACCCTGTATCTTATGATGCGAATCTCTCCTGCGAGTATCTCCTGTTAGGAGATTGTGGGAGAAATATCTCTATTCGGTTCCCCGTACTAGACATGGACGAGAACAGCAACATCAAGATCTATAACTATGCGAGTGACTCCTTCATTGCAAGGTTCTCTTCTTTTCATGGATTACTTCATCGAATCAATGCAGCAATTATAAGTCATACATGAAAATTTAACTATTGATTACAAAAAACTCTGAATCTTCAAAACAAGGGTCCTTCACTTATGAAGTGCCACCTCGCACTTCTTCTCACAATCAGTTTCTTTTTTTTTAAAAAGAGGTACCCAATGATTATTTAGTGAATAAAAGTTTCATCACAGCTTCGTTTCACAGTTATAAGCCTGTACCCGTTCCAGAGTTTCACAGTTATAAGCCTGTACCCGTTCCAGAGTTTCACAGTTATACGCCTGTACCCGTTCCAGAGTTTTACAGTTATACGCCTATACCCGTTCCAGAGTTTCACAGTTATACGCCTGTACCCGTTCCAGAGTTTCACAGTTATACGCCTGTACCCGTTCCAGAGTTTCACAGTTATACGCCTGTACCCGTTCCAGAGTTTCACAGTTATACGCCTGTACCCGTTCCAGAGTTTCACAGTTATACGCCTGTACCCGTTCCAGAGTTTCCGAAATTTTAGTCAATACAACGACGGTTGTCAATTGAGATTAACTCTATTCACCACGCATTTGTGTTCTTAGCATGCTTGACTGAAGAAACAAGGCGTTCCAAATAGAGCTACATATTACATGGATTAGTGATTTAACCGGTCACTCAGTGCAAAAATTAAGATTATTGAGTTCGATCCCGTCTCATAAACTAGCTTTGGTTTGTTTCGAAGTTTATTAATAATTAGGATTCAGTGTTAATATGAGGAACTACTCTGCATCGACAGTCTTCTCAACGGCTAGTGACAACATCATGAAACTGGTGTTCACATCGAGTTCTACTCCTATAGGAAGAGGATGGCAGGCGAAGTTTTACTCCGAAGAACCAGCACACGATAACCTTCGCACTCTAGAAAATGACAGTGACTCGCCCTTGCTTAGGGACTTGAAAATCGATCGCATCATCTCGATGTGAAGTTGAAGAGAAGAAATTATCAAAGTTGTAATTAGTTAAAAATTTGGATATATTTACAATATTTTATTCCTATGAACTCAATTACTAATGTGACAAAGGACATTTTTTTGTTTAGAGAAAATCTCTGAAATTTAAAGGAAGCCTTTTGAAATGATTTTTGTGCTAATTCCATGTTTGAAGAATAAACGAATTCATGCTCTCACGACCATGACTGGGCAAAAAAAAAGTCAAAAAAAAATTATTAAAAAAATTGTTTTTTTGAGCAAAAAAGTCAAAAAATCAAAAAAGTTTGCTTTTTTCAAATAAAATTTTTACCACCTCTTAATTGATCCATTTTGTTATGTTTTATTTGATGAAACCTCAAGAAAAGTTTATTGACATTTTTAGGAGAAACAAATGAGTTTCTAATGATATAAGTTATATCATATAACAGCAAGTTGAATCTCAAAACACCGGAAATGAACCCTGACAATTTAAATAAAACAAAAAGTAGGCACTTTTCGTAAATCATTAACATTAAAATGATACGCGTCTTTAAAAGAAAATGAGGGTATCATATTTTCTGAAGAAATAATCAACTTCTACAAATTAAACAACATTATTAATCATTTCAACGGTCTGGAATTGTAAAAAAAAGTTTTTTGTCATTTTCGAGAGTGGTTAAGCAAGTGAGAGGAAAGCTTCGAAGAATTTTAACGAAGAAAGCTTTTAAGTGCTGAAAGAGAAATTGAAAAGCACCGTTCTATTTTTTAAACAAATTATCATAAAATCAATTAAATCGAGTTTTATTCAGAATCAAAGTTTTCATTATTCCAAGCGTAATTTTTAGAAAGTTCGAGTTAACATCTTTTTAGGAATAGAAACATAAAATGAAAAATATGCATAGTGATTTTGATTTTTTTGTACTAAAAATGAAGAAAAACTTTATTTACTCAACTAGAGCCTTCTTTTCTGTTATGAACTCATCACTACTTTCATATTCGGAAACTCTTATTCATCTAGGCCGATGAGTTGTAAGTTCTGATTCAAGAAAAGCAACTTTGAAAAGTTATCGGACGTCAAACTACAAAAACAGGGTGAGTTGACACCAAAAATATTCGCTAGATGATTTAATATCTAAGAAACACATGAATTGTGTGATTTTCTATTTATTTAGGAAAAAAGGTAACCAACCAAAAAAGGTTACAAACACACTAAAAAATTTGGTGAAAATTTTGATTTTTTTTTGTTTTTGTCGAATTAATTATTTTTATTTTTTGAGGCAAATTTTTTTGAAAATATTAAAAAAAAACCGAAAAAATCAAAAACCGACAAGCAAAAAAGTCCAGCCCTGCTCACGTCCTTCATAACTCAGAACGTATTCCTCCTTTATCATTCTCCGATTGTCAGAAAAGCGTTTGCTTATCTTGACAGGTAAAGTGAGGATGACAAGTATTTGCGTGTGAGTGCGAATGTTTACACAGAGTCGTGAAGGGTTAATACTTCTATTTTACCCCTTCATTTTTACCCCCACCCCTTCAAGACTCTGAGCTCTGCCTTTTGAGCCTGATAAGGAATGATTAATGATTTCTTTTACGAGCTTCAGGAACTTAATTTTTGAAGAAAAAAACTAGCTTTTGTTTATCAAGTCGATTCTGAAACGCGTTCTTTTTCCAGCAGATAAGATTTCAGTGTACCAATATGTTGTGTGATGCGTCCCAAATTCAACCCCCAAATTCACCGAAAGCGAGAATTGCGAAATTGTGCTAAAGCTCTTCCTGTCCCTTTGCCTCTACTAAACACTAGCAGTTACCCATGAAACAACCAGTGTTTTTTGTGTATTATTATTTGAGTATGTATCTTGACTACTTTGATTCGCGGCAAGATTAGGCACGGCGATGGTATGCATATTGTTTGTATCATACATCTATGTATTTTTTTGAAATCGTCCAAAATTAGAAAACATATAATTGAGAAATCTAACGAACAAAACTTAGATTTTCATGTTTTATGAAGTGATATCAATTGGGACTTCGTCTCTAACTTTGCTATATGTGGAGCTAACTCATGGATATATATGTATATATATATATATATATATATATATATATATATATATATATATATATATATATATATATATATATATATATATATATATATATATATATATATATATATATATATATATATATATATATATATATATATATATATATATATATATATATACATGTATATATACCAAGCCTGTATATATATGTGAAGCTATATGTGGAGCTCACTCATTGATGTATGATTTGCTAGAGAAAAATTTTTTTTTAAAAGTAAACAATGTTTTGCACTTTCATTCGATATCAGTGAATTCAATTTTCGCTAAACGTCTACAAATTGAAATTGAAAAATTGAAAAAATTTGAAATCTGTTCACTTCGCTTCTTAGGGCATTGAAAAGCCTTCGACAGAAACCCCTATGATCTCATATGGTTCTCTCTCAGTGATCTTTTTTTAAGCCTTTGGTATTCATTTTAGTTGAAGAAGAAAACGAGATATATCCAGCGGGGCCTAACAGAGACACTCTTATCTGAGCCATTCGCATTAATTCATGCTCGGAGACGAGAGAAGATCTTGAATTACAAGTGTAAATATGAAATAATCGCTAGAAGGAGTACAGAATAAGACTTCATCTTCATAAGACCGCGTATCTCGAAGCTGGAACTTCTATTTACATTCAAGACCCTAATTATACTTTAGTGCACAACCTTAACTACGGAAAGTAGAGCACTTGAAGTATCTGGGCTTAAAATGATCCACGGAAGGAAAACTAACCGCCGTTTTCAGTGCCAGAATCAGCGCAGTATTGCTCAAATGCAAAAATCTATAGGCGCATACCTGTTTGATCTCTTTATTCGAGACCCATTGAAGAAGCAAAAAAGCCATCGTCCGACCAGTTGCTCTATAGAGACCTTATGTACATATATATGCTTTGCTATCACAGCAGAAACGAAGGATATGAAAATGAAGATGCTGAGGTGTAGCCTTAGAATAACTCGAAAGGGTATGGTACGCAACGAGATAGCACGTCTCAAAACGCCCCAATATTTGAACAACTCAGAGAGTGCAGGCCGTGATGGCACAGGCACATGCTGCTATTAAACCGAGACTCCGTTCCCAATTATCCTGGAACATGGACATCCAGGGTAAAAGGCTGAGACATACACGGTGGGGCGTAAATATATGTTCTCACCCGAATTTTGGTTATATGCGAAGCAATCGAACTGAAATTAACAAGTTTTATTCATAATACTTACATGATCGAGTGGTATCAAATTCGTTCTATTCTGCTTCCCCGTTCTCGTACGACAGCGCGTAGTCTTTCAGGGTATTTCTTGATCACGGCACGAAGATAGCCCGGTGAAAGATTGTTCCAGTGCTTCTTCAGGTCTGCTTTCATAGATTCCAAGTTTTGGTGAGGAGAATTACAGACTTTGGTCTGGATGTCCCCCCAGACCGCATAGTCTAGAGGATTCAGATCAGGCGACGAGGCCAGTCATTCCTCTTTCGAAATGAATGTCGGGAAAGACGCCGCGTGCCACTCTTGACCTGAATTGACCGTATGATCAAGTGCTCCGTTCTGCTGGAAAACGTAAGGACTTCCGTTGAAATGCGCTTCTGCCCAAGGCTTCAGAGCATCTTTCAAAACGGCTTTGATGCATAGACATGGCGATCTAACTTGACGTTAGGCTCAATAAAAACAAGCAGGCTCTTACCGCTGGCACGGCTTACCAGACTATAACATGAGCTGGATGTTAAGTTCTGTTGAAGATTCTGCCACCAACGTCTGCCAGAGTTGGCGATACAGCCAAAACGCGTGTATTTTAAATGGAACATTTTGAATGGAAAAAACATCACTGAAAATGGAACATTCAAGCTCACCTGTGCGTGCCCGTGCCAAGTGCGCGCTTTTTTGTTTCTTGCTTCTTTCATCCGCTTGGTGAGCATCACTCGCTTCCGAGTTCGATAAGAGGTCATCCCTAGAGCCTCGTGAACAATCCTCCGCAACGACCTCATGGAAATTTGGATATCACCAGCCTGCCATTTTATCATGCTTCTTTTGGGATTTCGACAAATGCGTTCTCTGACCTTCCTGATGACTCTCGACGAGGTAGCCGTCAAATGTCGACCACTCCGGCGACGGTCATGAGTTCTTCCAACTTCTTCGAAACGTTTTAAGGCTCATTGTACGATTGAATGGTGCACTTTTAGCATGTGAGCGATGTCCACTGGTCGTTTACCTTGGGTGTGCATACAGAGGATTACAGTGCGTATCGGACTGGCGGAGACCATTCTTTTCCAAGTTGACCAAACATAATTAAATTTTCAGGAACAAGAGACAGAACATTCATGAATAAGAAATTCGCATGAAAAGAGATTTGTGTGATTTTGAGAACTGTTTAAAATGCGCCCCATTCTCGCGCTATAACTATGCCTACCAACCTGTATACATACACATGCTTGGATAGAAAGAGATCGTAGAGCAAGGCATGGAGGCTATTGGCCTGAGAGCCGAGGACGCCTCGAGTCCTGTGAATTGTCGAAGTGCTATTTACAGAGCGGACCCAGCTCTCGAGCGGGAATAACCCAAGGAAGAAGAAGACTCGTAAATAATTGATACATTTGATCAAGTGAGACAGTTCTTGCTGAGGAACAAAATTCCCTTTTGAATGTATTTATGTTGTACCGTACCATCAGTAAGTATGGTGGGTGGTTTTCAAAGACGCATGAAAAACAGAAAACACAATTTATGGTATTTCGTTATTCAGAGAGAAGTTGCTGGATAATACCGCTTTCTTTGCCTGTGAGATGAAGCTGCAGAAATGGGCGATTCTCTTGGTATCTTCTTTTTTCTTAACTGCTAATCTCGCTGATGGAGAGTGTCCTAATCCGGACTACATACTCGCTTCCGATGGACAATGCTATAAGGTAAAAAAATTGTCTCCATAAAACCTCAGTTACTTTTTGGTTGATACCAAATTTAAGTGAACTATAACACGAGCATCAGCTAGTCCGTGGGCTGAGAAGTGAACTCAGTAGCCCCTTTTCATAATATGACCGAATGTGAAGCGATTTAATTAAATACTTTCTGGGCACTCACTGATTAGCTTCACCCAGAGAGCCCAGAAGTCTTTCTAAGCAAGGGCCAAACTGACTTTTGTGAATTCAAACAGACATGCCAATGATCAATAGTGCTTCAATTTTTTCTCCCTTAATTTTTCATAATAAATTACCTCATAATGGACTAGGATCTTTGCTTCATTTACGACACGAAAATCTAATTGACACTATCTGAGTTACACTATCGTCCGAGTGACACCAATGTTCTACACATATGAAGTACTGTAACTGGCCCCGCTAGAGAAGAGAACATGAAAAGCGTCGAGGATGTACATACAGATGTAAAAATAAATGTACGTTAAGAACAACACCATTGAACTTCTTATAAACCACTAACGCATGGATTGAAAATTTTTTATCGGTAGGGTTTTTAACGCACTGGTTCTCGAAAAAAGTAATGGGTTCAATACTATCCCGTGAATTAGCTTTTGTTCGTCTGATAGCTAAAATTCAGTTCGTATTTCAAGCTTCGTAGCATTTAAACTGTCTAAATGATCAGTCTTTTGTATTTAAGCTGATGAATTTCAGTTGGGTTCAATTCATATTCTCTATTATTGATTTAAACTCTCTATTATTGATTTATACTCTCTATTATTGATTTATACTCTCTATTATTGATTTAGACTCTCTATTATTGATTTATACTCTCTATTATTGATTTATACTCTCTACATATTATTGATTTATACTCTCTATTATTGATTTATACTCTCTATTATTGATTTATACTCTCTATTATTGATTTATACTCTCTATTATTGATTTATACTCTCTATTATTGATTTATACTCTCAACTTTGAAAAACTCAACTTTAACGCGAAGTGAGGAATTTTCCTATCATTAGAAATGTTTTGAAGGTGAGAGCCACGACTTCGACTTTTGAAGAAGGGAAATCGCTGTGTCAGACTGACGGAGCGCATCTGGTTTCAGTTCACTCGGCTGAGGTAAGGTTCTTTCTACTGGTAACGCGCTCGCAATGAAAGAGATGGCTGGGTTCGATATCGCCCGGTGGAATAGCTCTCTTACCTTCGGTAGTTCGATCAATTAGCGTGTTGACCAGGTGGAATAGCTATCTTACCTTCGGTAGTTCGATCAATTAGCGTGTTGACCAGGTGGAATAGCTATCTTACCTTCGGTAGTTCGATCAATTAGCGTGTTGACCAGACGTCACTGCCTTTGAACTATGTTACTGAGCCTATGTTCATGTTTAACGAGCACGTTTTTCAATCTCATTATAAAAATGTTTTCGAATGTCCCTGACACTTAGATGAAAGCGTTTTCATGCATCCGAATTCCGAAATAATTTGTTCATCATCATCAAAGATTAACTAGTTAAATTATCATTCATTCCGAGCATACGGTAGATAATCAGAAAGAGCAGCGAAGAGTTGCTTCGTCCCCATGGATGAATTATTTTTTCGGTTTTTCACGCTTCGTTACCGCTCACGCTTCGTTACCGCTCACGTTTCGTTACCGCTCACGCTTCGTTACCACTCACGCTTCGTTACCGCTCACGCTTTGTTACCACTCACGCTTCGTTACCGCTCACGCTTCAAGATGCTTCGTCCCCATGGAAGCCTTATTCAAACAGAGAATAACAAGTCATATGAAACTTGGATAATGGGATGAAATGTACAGCGGTCACTGCTGGGAGTAATCATGGTATGATATCTCTTTAAATGAATCAGCCTCATATTCCCGGAGATTTTCTGATATAAGTTTTATCCGAGCGGAGATTAAAGTGGAGACGAGAAGCAGCCATTAGAAAAGAAAAAAAATAAGAGTCAAAAACTATTTGAGCTTTCGCCATTGAATGTGGACAGAATGTTGAGTTTTGTTGTATGGGCCTCGAAATATACATTATATCTCATTGCTCAATCAATCAATTGGCTAAGTTCGACATTGGTCGGCTGCACACACGTTTTGTTCACGTGAACAACGCAGTGTTCCCGTGATCAAAAAAATTCAAAACGATCAAGACGCGCGTGAGTAGATCAGTGCTCCCGCGCGTTTGATCGAATTCATGAGACTTGTCTCTCTCTCTCCCTCTTCAGTGTTCTTCGTGTGCTCGGCTGCACAGGTACTACACTCATTCGCTCTAATAAAATTTATTTTATTGGAGCGAAATAGAAGGCAAGGTGCCTTCTGTTGCTATTAATTTAGCTAAACGTATTCTTACGTGAATGAAACAATTTTAATTTTTAAATTAAATACTGTTCCTTCAGATTTCTGATGGAATCTGAGCTTGGGCTCGAAGGAGACCCTAAGCGAATTCCCGTGTTAACGGGCAGCATGAACTATTCTTCAAGCTCATCAGAAGACGAGCAGGAGGAAAGAGGCTCGGAAGAAGATGAGGACCGCGTTCTCAACCGAGGAGAAGATCCGCTGGAGCGGAAATCACTACTGGAATTTCGGATTCCTAAGATGACGAACTTCCCCAATGCTAGTGAGTTCTTTTCTTCTTTTCAAATTTTATCGAGGAAGATATGTAACATTTCCTTGATGATTTTTTCTATGGTTGAAAGTTTTATACTTAACTACTCAAAAAAGAAGTTGATAATTTAAAAAAAATTTCTTTTTGAAGCGAGTGATCTACCACCACCTCCGCCCATACCAGTGAAGACTACGCGGAGAAGGGTCACATTGCCCGAAGATCTTCAGAGGGACTTTGAGGAGACGGCAGCTGGGAGCTACACACCGTTTTCGGAGAGGGAATCTCTGCTCGCCCCAGTGCCCCTCATCGCTTCAGCCCTGTCTTTGGCACCTACCATAGACGATAGTCTAAGATCAAGTAAGTTTCCTTTCATTTTTGTTTCTTCTAAAGTTCAAATAATGCAAAAAGCGCACAACCAAGATTTGAACAAATGATATATGAAACTATAATAATTGAAGATTTATTTTACAAACAAAATACAATCAATGATTTTTTTTTAAAAATTGTAGGAGCGAATCCTACATTCCGCCTCCCAGTGCACGACATGGTGTTGACGGCGCTGGACGAGATGGCGCTCAGCTCTCTCAACTGCATCGCCCTCACCAAGAAAGCGATGAGTCAAGGCGACCAAGAGAGTGTGCACGGCTACCTCCGTCTGGCGGCTCGATTCTCCTTCATTCTACATCAGGACCTCGTGGAAATGAGAAGGGAACGGGTACTCAAGTAAGATTACACTTTTAAAAAAAATTATGAGCGACAATAACCAAAAAGCTCTAAAAATTTTCATTAAAGTTCCGGTTTCACTTATTGTTTTTTCCTATAATCGGGAAAACAAAAACGAAAACTGTTAATTAATGGTAAGTTGTTGTCACAGAGCGATGAAGATCGACAACCGAGCCATCTCTGCCTCGCGCCATGCCCCCGTTCAGAGAGAAGGGATTGCCCCCAGATGGTCTATGGACGATGTCCGACCGCCTCTATTCGGATAGGATTTGTTGACCGAGATCCGCACCCTGAGTCCGGATAACGACCTCATGAAGGCCATGGACTCCCTTTCCGCCATCAGAAGCAAACCGCAAAGGTCGGTTTCTTTTGAAAGAATTTTTTCGGGAAATCTGAACACCAAGGAATGGCAAAAGATAACAGATGACCCATTTGTTCTAGCGACCCTAGCGGGTTATAAATTACCCTTTATATCCGAACCAAAATGTAATCGGGATATTAGTGGGGGGAAAGCGAGCGCTTCTGTGATAGCATCTTATGAAGAGGAAGTGCGCAAATTGCTAGAAAAGGGAGCAATAGAAAAGATAGAAGACCCCAGAGAATGCTGGATTTCTAGAATCTTCATAATCCCAAAAAAGAATGGCGAAAAACGAACCATTATCATTTTGAGACCTCTCAACCAATTCTTGAAAGTTGAGCATTTCAAAATGGAAATAATTGATATGGTTCGGGATGTTCTGAAACAAGGAGACTTTTGTGCTAAGCTGGATTTGTAGGATGCTTACTTTAGCATAACTATCCATTCAGATCATCAAAAGTTTCTTTGTTTTCGAGTAAATCAGGTAGTGTACCAATACACAAAAATGCCTTTCGGTCTCAGTACAGCCCCATGGGTGTTCACTAAGATGATGAGACCAGTAATTGAACACATAAGATCGAACAAAATTCGCTGCCTGATTTATTTGGATGACATTTTGATTGTCTCCGATTCCAAAGAAAAACTTGTAAACGACGTCAAGTTTGCAGGCTCTTTTCTTGAAACTCTAGGATTTCAATTGAACTTGGAAAAGTCACAATTGAGTCCTATGACCACACTTGAGTTTCTCGGAATTGGAATCAATTCAATGTTAATGGAGTTTTTCGTGCCCCCTAAAAAGCTGCAAAACATAAAATTGGAAGCAGCTAGATTGCAAAAAGGGGTACATTTTCTGGACGAGAATTAGCAGCATTTCTGGGACGTGCAAACTCTCTTCAAATAGCTGCTCCTATTTCTCCTCTATACTTGCGCTATTTACAAAGGGAAGTGGGAGAGGTTGCACGTTTGCAAGATTATGACCGCATAATTACCCTGAACCAGTCCAGCATTGAAGAGTTAGAATGGTGGGTTAATCATATAAAACACCACTGCTCTTCTAATATCGAGGAAAAAACTCCAGAAATCACCCTAACCACTCATGCTTCAAATGTGGGATGGGGTGCCGTTTGCAAAAATAGGCGTACGGGAGGTCAATGGGGAATAGAAGAAAGAGCATTTCACATTAATGAAAAAGAACTTCTAGCCTGTTGGCTCGGGATTTTGTCCTTTCAAGACATACTGATAAGGAAAACTATCAAACTACAGTTGGACAATACTACAGCTATTGCCTTCATCAATAAGAAAGGGGGCACTAGAAACCAAGGTCTTTTGAAAATAGCTCGCCTAATATGGGAGTGGGCGCTGAAAAAAGGGTCAGACCTCATAGCAACCCATATCCCAGGGGTACTCAACACTGAGGCTGATGAAGAATCCCGTAAGTTCCTTCATCAAAGAATGGTCTTTAAATCGGGAGGCTTGCAATCAAATTTTTAATGAATTTGGGGAGCCCAGTATCGACCTCTTTGCGAGCAGAAATAACTGTAAATGCGCAGCATATTTTTCTTATCGACCAGACCCCGGGTCACTCGCAGTTGATGCATTCGCTCAGAATTGGAAGGGTCTTAGCGCGTACGCTTTCCCTCCATTCAACTTGGTAGCGAAAACCATCAGAAAGGCATTAAGGGATGGTATCGAATCCCTTATTCTAGTAGCTCCTGACTGGAAGTCACAGCTCTATTATCCCCTCATTCCAGAAGCGGCATGGAAGGACAGTCTAACGCTAGAGAACCAACCCGCTCCCCTCATGAAAAATCCAAAATACGAAATTCATACATGTTGCTTGTCCCCCCGCTTCAAGCTCCGCGTATGGAGAATCTTCCCAATCTATGGGTGAGCAGGGGTTTCTCTGCTTCTGCCTCAGAGTACATGCTAAATAGCTGGGCTCCCTCAACGAGAAAACAATACGATTCTACGTTGAGACATTGGGTTGATTACTGCGCAAAAAAGAAATGCGATCAGATTCCCACCCAAGAATCTTTGATAAATTATCTTGCTCAAATGAGAGATGAAGGCAAATCCTATAACACTATAACAGTGCATAAAGCAGCAATTCTTTCTCATTTTGGAGCGAGACAAGAAACAACAGAAATGCCATTATTAGAGCGATTTATCAAAGGTATCTTCCGGTCTGCTCCCCCTTGCGCAAAATACGCTGAAGTATGGGAAGTCGAGAAAGTTTTAGAAATATTAACTTCTTGGGGAACCACTGAGAGTTTAACCCTAAAACAGCTCACTTTAAAACTTACTATGATACTAGCTCTAACTTCTGCGAAAAGAGTATCAGAGTTGAGTCAGCTGAATTTTAAAACATCTCAAAAAGGGACAAACTTTTTGATTTTTCACCTGGAGATGACAAAAAATAGGAAACAGGGACAGAAAACGCATACGGCGAAGTTTTTCAAGTTCCCTGAAAATCCTGAGTTATGCCCAATAACCTTGATCGAGAAATATTTAGAACAAACGAAACTGGAAAATCGTTCTGATAAACTACTCCTTTCATACACGAAGCCACATCACCCTATTAGCTCACAAACGGTTGCTAGGTGGATAAGATGCGTGTTATGCAAGGCAGGTTATTAGGCATTTGGTGCACATTCAACGCGAGCAGTTTCTACTACTCGCGCAAAATTAGCTGGTCTGTCTTCTAATCAAATTTTAGAAGCGGCAAATTGGTCGCCTAATAGCACCACATTTGAACGCTTCTATTAAAAAGGAGATGAAAAGAGCGCATTCCAAACTGCAGTGTTGGGATCAAAAGCATCTTTAAACCAGCCAATTGATTGATTGAGCAATGAGATATAATTTTATATTTTGCTAAACAAAACGCAGTTTTGTTGACGTAAAATATTTATTATACTTCATTGCGAAATCAATCAAATGCCCACAACACCCTCCCATTATTGATCCTGATCTCTGCTGACAGAAGCCGTTCTCCAAGGCTCCCGAGTACAGGAAAGCGAACAATAAGAAGAGGCCCGCCTCGAAGGAGAAATACTCCAGGGACGGAAACCACAAGAAGAAATACCCCTCGAATGAAGCCCCAACCGCGGGCAAAATGAAAGCTAAGAAATAATGCATTTCTTCTTGTCGTTAACGATAAAGTTTGTTCTGTTACACCTCACACACTACAAACACTGAAGAGAGAGAGAGAGAGACAAGTCTCATGAATTATTCGATCAAACGCGCGGGAGCACTGATCTACTCACGCGCGTCTTGATCGTTTGATTTTTTATGATCACGGGAACACTGCGTTGTTCACGTGAACAGAACGTGTGTGCAGCCGACCAATGTCGAACTTAGCCAATTGATTGATTTCGCAATGAAGTATAATAAATGTTTTACGTCAACAAAACTGCGTTTTGTCTAGCAAAATATAAAATTATATTCTTTGAGTGTGTAGCTCAGTGGGTAAGAGCATCGTCCGGAAAGCGAAGGCGCGGTTTCGGTTCCCGTCACATCACACGAGTTTTGCACAAGTTCCTGCGAACAATCCGCTCCTCTGCTCTGTACATATAAAAAACCGTTGGTTGAGATCAACGAGGAGTAGGGAGCACTCTTATTTACAGTTTTAGAACTTTTTTTACTTTGCTCCAGACGAACGCGGCCGTGAAAGCGGTGCTGAACGCTGGAGATACTGCTCTCATCGGAATCAAGTTTGAAAATTTGTTCGAAAAAATTAATTGCTCCTTAAAATTAGGAATACAAAACTTGTAGGTTTGGAAGCAAAACCGATGATAGAATTGAAACTTCTAATGGTAGTTGACTCATCTTTGAGTATCTCATGTATTTATAATAATGAGAAGTTCCAAAACATTCCTAGAATTAACTACTAGAAATCAGAACTAGTGAAGCGTAAAGAATTTTGTAATCTGCATCTTGTCACTGTTGAGATGCGATGTGGTTTTTTCAATAGTATCTGGACTTTGATTACCCTCTGACTTGAGTTAGTTGAACGTTCAAAACTGAATAGTTGTGGAGGACCCTCTGCCAAGGTTCTTCCGAAAAACTTTGACGATAGCAGGGCATTTTCACAGCTCATCTTCTAAAGATAGTTGCTGAAACGTCCAGTTCATTCAACACCAAACAAAAAACATAGAGGCTGGATTTACGGAGTAAATAAAAGTTCAGCGCTCGATGAGATCACATCGATTTGAGAAATTGGTAGGGTTATCTTATCAAGATAACCATAAACCACTTGCTGTTTGCTAGAACTTTATATACTAGTTTCCAGCATGTTATGTGAGCCAACAAGTATTTAAGATTGGGCTGTATGAGAACAATGAAAAGTAAAGTGCAATTTCTTGGCTTCTCGATTTTGATGAAGACTTTCAAAACAGCTGCTCGTCAACGACAAGTTGTACGTGGTCAGATGGGACAGCCTTTGACTACAACAACTTTAATGGAGGTTCAATATTTTGCTCGATTTTTCCCATCTGGCCTCTCGTTCTCTTTATTTCTATCTCTTTTTTTCTCTCTCTCTGTGACTCTCTCTGTATTTATATTTATATCTATCTCTCTCATTCTCTCTTTCAAAAAATATGTATATACATACATATCACTCGCTCTTTCTTTTTCTTTCCATATAATTCTCTCTCTCTCCATCTTCCAATAATTTTAAGACACTTCATAACTTCTTAAGGTGTAGCGAACCTCGGCTATGGAAGTTGCGGTGTGCTCTCCGGCCATGATGGACTCTGGTACAGTATCGACTGTGCAATTAAACAGAGCAGCATCGTGTGCCATGAGGAAGCGAATGGTTAAATACTTTCTGGAGAAAAAAACCTTTTTTTTGGTTGTTGAAAACTTCTGATTTTTGGACTTATTACCGGTCAGCAATCAATTCAGAGAGTCATATTCGTGCAAGAGCACTACCAAATTTCTTAAAAACATAATGGGTTTTGTGGATCTATCTGGGGGAGAAGGGTCGAGCACAGTAGTCGCGCACTTTACTATCATGCCACGACTGGACTCATTCAAGATTATTAACCGATGTCTTCTTGATAATTTAGTCATAACGCACATGTTCCTGGTAAAAGAGAGATGAAAGGGTTTGATTCCGCACTGGGGACTACCTTTTTGTGCTTGCAATTATTCGATCGCAAATCGTGATTCAGGGTTTTTTGCCTTCAAATTGTTTCAATGAGCATTTTTTTGAAAGATACCATCATTTTAACGAAAAACCTGAGACACTAAATATGTAGAAAAAAATGTTCAACTCAAATCAATTTATCTTTCAAACTATCTCAGATAAATCTTTCTAGCGCCATCCTTTTCTAAAGAATCTTATTTGTTACAAGTTTCGCTCAAAGATTATGTTGGAACGCAACGCATAAAATAATCTCTAAAGCATTTGAGTTTTTGAGATGGTAGCCAACGCGTCGACTCATGAAGAGGCAGAGTTGCTGTGTCAAAAAGATGGAGCGAACTTGGCTTCTATTCACTCGGCGGGATCGTATGTGAGGCTTTTTTCTAGTAAAGCACTCGCAAATAAGATGACTGGGTTGAAACCCGCTCGACGAACTGGTTTTTGCCTTTGATATTTCAATAAATCTCAACCAAGCGTCACTGCCTTTCAAGTTTGTTGCTAAGCATTTTTAAATGTTCGTTCCACCCATACGTTCATCAATAACTTGCAACTCAATTTATATATTACAGAAAGCTCCCTCTTTCAACCATATAACATTGAAATGAAACCTTTTTCATGTACTGTAACAAGTTACGAAGAATGTTTGTTTTGTCAGGATCACAATAACAATGTCGTGAGAGCGATGCTTAACGATGGAGATACTGCTTTAATTGGGATCAGGTTCGACTTTTTCAAGAGTAAGATATGTGTAGATCTGTACAACAGGTATTTCTAGCATTGAAATAAACGTGTTAGTGTAATTTCAAGTACCACAAGTAGGAAAATCGCAGAATGAGTTAGTTGTTTTAGAAATTTTCATTTGAAGAGGACCTTCTGCCGAGAAGTCAAGCTTTTCTCAGCATTGTTTACATTGAGCGTGGCAATTTGTCTTTTAAAATTTTGTAGTTTTCTAATCGTTCCGGTCAGTCAATAATAAGTAACATTTGGGTTATACTCACTAGAAAGAGTTTAGGGTTTGATGAGGTGGCCGAAGCAATTTCAGATCTCGATAGGAGCAGCGAAGTATTGTAACTTAGAGTATGGAAATTTTATGCACTGGGCTTACTTTTACTCTTTAAAATTAGTTCAATCAAAAGAAATTTGATTTTCTGTAATTTGTTTTGTAAAAACTAATTCTGAAACAAAAGAACAAACAATGAAACGGTTCAAAAAGTCAAAGTAGAAAGTTTTTTAAACACATTTGAAGCTTAATAAGAATTCTCAAAACAGCTGCTCGAATTCAACCAATTGCACTTGGTCAGATGGAACACCTTTCGACTTAAACGAATTCAAAGGAGGTTCAACACATCTTTCTAGTTTTTTTTCATGCCAACTGGCTGATTAATTCCGTGTTCTTTTTTTTCAATTTCTGTTTTCAAATAGTTCCGTTTCCAATGATTTTTCTCTTCGAAACGAAGCTCTAAAGTAGAACTGCACCTTTTCTTCATGAATATCCCGCATCAAAGTATGAACAACAACAAAAAATCGAATTCATTAAACATTCTATCTGAAAATCTTTATTCAAATCTCTATTTAAGTTTTTTTGTTTTCATAATTTTAAACAATTATATTTTTGTTTCTTTTTGTGACAGTAATTAAGCAAGAACTCACGTTTAGTAAAATATAATTAGGTTTCGACTGTAGGGCCCAAGAGTCTTTCAATCTTGCTAAAGACCGAGTCCAATCATGCGGTCTAAATCAGAAAGTATAGGTTAAGATAACAACCACTTTTTTCTGGCTAGTGGGTAATTGAACCGAGGACAAGAAATATGTCCGACTGATAATCTTCTGCACTATTTTGAGACTGTTTGAACGAAAGCGGCCTTCACTTATGATAGCAAAATTAAAAGGAAAACAAAAAGTGCTTCAACGGTATTCAAACTACATGAACTTCCAAGATTACGCAAGGGCGGGCGTAGCTAGAATGAGAAATGTTTCGGTTGTTTTGCCAAAGTAGAGAGTTTTTGTTTAACTTCTCGTTCTTAATTTCAATCTTTACAACAACAAAAAATTGGAGTCGTGCTTCCTATGGTAAACATGAGCAACTATTCAACTACATTGATTAAACCATATAACGGGAAAAGTCTAGTCCACTGGGCGGGATCGAACCCAGCCACCTCCTCTTTATCCGGAAGCAAACGCTTTACCACTACATTTATTTATCTGCTTGTTTGCGCAGGCAGCCGATGTATGGAGAGAACTTTTGCACCTTGGAAGTATACAGCGGTCTCCTTTTGAGGGTTAAGAAAATGATAATTCTGAAGCGTTTCTTCATGAGTCTAAACTATTCAAACGAGCTATGTATATGTTATAGCTAGAATTGATCAACGCTTAATTTTTGTTCAATCAAGATTTTTGATCAGAATGAACGCTCACATGTCTTTGAGGTCTAGGATAAGAGCTTCACACAAGATATCGAAATTCGATAAGAGCGTCACACGACTATTTCAACCACGTGCTTTTTAATTTGTAAGTTTCTAAAAAAAATCAAAAAAATCAGATCAAAATTAAGCGTTGATCAATTCTAGCTATAACATATACTACATAGAATAATCCCGTTTTCGCTTCAAGCCGGAGACCACGAGGATTATAATCGGCACTTTCCAAATCGAAGAACTCTTAAATCTCTCTTTGTTCTCTTTATTCCTCTCTTTCTCTCTCTTTCTTTGGCTTTTTCTGCTTCATTCTCTTTTTCTCGATTAGCTGAAACCCATATGATTGTTTAGCACTACATATAGGCCATGAAAAAACAATAATACGAGAATTGCTCGCCACACCTCAGACCTCCTATCATTTTTTTCAGCCGAGGCTAATCTCGACTACGGTAGGTGCGGTGTGATATCGAAATACGACGGATTTTGGTACAGTGTCGACTGTGCTGTTAAACAGCACAACTTCGTGTGTCGTAAATACTCCCCAGGTGATTTTATCTTTGAACACTGTCTACTCTCCCAACTTTGTCAGAAGTCCCCTGCAAACTTTTTCATCTAAGTTTATTTTTGGAAACGTCCTCAACTAGTAAATCGGAAATTGAAAAGTAGTGAGGTAAGAACTTAACAGCATAACTTAGAAAACGTAAGAAACAACTCGTAATCACTCGAAACTAACAAGTTCTAAGTAAGCATAATGCTATAAGACACTGGAAAAAATTTCACGTGATCTTATTGTGATTTCTCTTGTGTGTGAGGTGGATGGGTGTGTAACCTAAAATAATAGTGTGTAAATCGAGAGACTTTTTCTCTGACCGCAAAGAATCACTCCAGCTGATCTTTATCTCTATTTCTCTATTTATCTTTCTTTCTCTTTATTTTTCTCTCTCTTTCTTTCTCTCTGTTTTTTCTCTCTCTCTCTCTTTCCCTCTCTCTCTCTTCTTTCTCTCTCTCTTCCTCTCTCTTTCTTTCTCTCTCTCTTCTAGCTCTCTCTTTCTCTCTCTTTCTTCCTCTCTTTCCATCCCTCTCTCTCTCTCTCTCTCTCTCTCTCCATATCTCTCTCTCTCCCTCTCTCTCTCTCTCTCTCTCTCTCTCTCTCTCTCTCTCTCTCTCTCTCTCTTTATACTCTGTCAGACATTTTTTCTCTGAATCTCTTTAAAAAATAATCATCCAAGATGCTTTTATCTGCATCTCTCAATATTACATGCTATTTTCTTTTACGCTCTCTAGCGTTTTTCTCTTACAGTGTAGTCTTTCTCAGAAAGACACACTTTTTAGACACTCTCTCCGATGTGTATTTTTGAATCTTTTATTAGACAATTTTTATCACGTGTTTCCAATAATCACCGTTTTCATACACGCATAATCTATGGATACGATCTTGGAAGGAAGCCATCTCCTACTCTCGCAACTTGCACTCTTTGCGGTAAAGAATACGTCATGTATTCTTTCGCCTTTGTAGAACAAAGAACCCAAAGATTAGCAACAACATTTTATCATCTCAAAGACAAAAAGAAACAAGCAAATCAAAGACAAAAAGAAACAAACAAAATACTAAACATATAGCTTAGTGTTTTATTACTGAAAAAGTTATTTTATGAATCATTTTTAAAACTAATTAATTTTTGCTTTTTTTCCTTAAAAAGGCCCTATGTTAATAAACATTTTGATTTATAGTTTACATTGTAGTGATTTTTAATAATCTCACAGAAATACCACTATTTTTAAAAAGGTTTTCTTCCATATTTTCTATGACTTTATGATTTCTATTTTGACTTTAACCTTGTATATGCACCTTCCCTAATGTGTTTTTTTCACCCCCTCTCAGCATTTCCATTGTACTAGGGCATGACTCATCATGTTTCCAATCCCCCGAGTCCACAATCTCTGGAGAAGATCAAGAAGAAAGGAAGGAAGCAATCTCCCCATATTTCTCAGGCTCTTTGCGGTAAAAATACATCAATATGATGTATTATTTCACATTTGTAAGAAGATGAGCACAAATATTAACAACAACAATTCATTGGAAACAACACAGCGAGTATAGAAATCAACCTGAAGTATGAAGGAAAAGATGCACTATTCAGCAGCTTATTGACAGGGATTCTCAACTTCAATCAGAGATTATGGCTATTCTCTAAGCCCGTATTGAAAAAGTATCACAACAGTTCTCTTTCGGTTTGTGAATATCCATGTAGGACATGGAAGTAGATCGATACATAGTTTTAAAAAGAAACTATTATACCAATGTTTTTAATCTCCACTTCATGTATTAGTTAGTTAAAAAGTTTTTATAACTACGTATTTAATCACCACTTCTTAAGGTAGTAAATTTTTTAAAATAAAAACTTTAAAACACTGTATTTAATCACCACTTCATAAACTAGTTAGTTGAAAATTTTACCATAACAATGTATTCAATAACCACTTCAAAAACTAGTTAGCTGAAAATTTTATTATAACAATGTATTCAACTGCCACTTCATAAATAATTAAGTTAAAAAATTCTTATAACAATGTATT
>OZ057406.1:31022698-31111698 GCA_964056735.1 Allodiplogaster pararmata | reverse complement strand
ACAAAGTATGAAAGTTTGTTTAGCAAGATTTCGAAGGAAAATACGTATTTTTTTAAAACTGGATCAAAATTTTTCTTTTAAAGTTGAGTTAATTCGGAAGATGTTCTGTTATTGAGTTTATACATCAATTAAGTAGTACACATAACTGTCATTGCAAAATTTTTCGCTGCTAGAATTTGCTTGCAAAAACTGCATGACACAGTGAATGACTGAATTAGACAACAGAAGTACATAAATACAAAAACTTGAAGAATTTTTCCTTGCGAATAGCTACAACTCTGCTCATCTAACGATCTCTTGTGATCGAATCAATCAATGACCCTTGAACAAGCCCTTAATGTTACAAATGTATGTCTTTTGATGTATATTCCACGTAACAAACATATACATATATCATTATTTCTCCATATTATTTGAAGTAGTATTTGATAGCAAGCCTATAAATTTATTTATTCATTCCTTTGTGACGATGTCAACAGAAAAGACATGCAATCAAAAATCAAAACTTGCTCCTTTCGGTTTTTCCCGAATCACCGCGGAAAAGGCGTTTCTCGGAGATGAGGTATACTCGTCATATTGGAACCAGTGGCGGTTTTATGGGAATCTGCTAGCGTGTATAGCAGTAGTTAAGAGAAGAAAAGAGCACTACCATCCTTTTTTACTCCCCTTAGTTTGGTTGGGTTGATTGGGTAAGGTTTGATTTAGTAAACATCCACAAAATCGTCAGGACCAAAATTTAATGAGACTAGATTTCATAAACAAAAGCGTAATTTCCTTTTATATAGTAATTTTAGATATCAGCGTGTTCTATTTTGAACCCGGAAAGCTCATACAATGAATACTTGTTCATTCCTTATCGGAAATGAAAAGGATTTATCGAAGATTCTCACGCTCGATTCAGTGGAATTATACACATTAACATTTTCAAGCCTGCACATCATCACATTATCTGTCAAGATAACGAAATAATTTAATACATGGTTGTTAAAGAAAGAAAGTAAGTTCAAGCATCCTTAGTTATGAATGTCGTTGAAGCAATAATTTTCGACTTCGTTTTTTTTTGAAGCAATAATTTTCGACATAATTTTCCAAACCTCGAACGCAATTTGCACCGATGTCCTTAAAGTTTCAGGCTCTTCCAAACATTCAATAAATTTGTTTTCTCATTTATAAAGATAATAGGTTTTCTGGGTAGAGTGGAGTTTAAAGAAACCAAGACGAAAGAAGTTTCAAGAGTAGAAAAATTATTGTTCTTATCAAAGCTCGTTCCTACCTTTCGATGACAACTTTCTAATCCGTGCCAAATTGTTATGATAAAAGCTTAAGTGAACCTTAATTCGGTGAACCAAATTCTGCAGTTGTATTGCGTTTAAATAGTTTAAATAACTTAGGTCCTCGGAGCAGGATCGATCTCAGCCACCTCTCTATCTTTCGCCGAAAGCGCAAAAGCGTTTGTTTTGAGTTAAAAGGAATGTGAGAACTGGCTCGAGAGCCCTTGAGGAGATAACGAGAGGACATACTATTTCAATGAGTTTATTTCGATCAGATTTGATTATTTTTTTAAATAACATTGAACTAAGAATTGAATGTGAATTTAGAAGTTCCCCCATTAAGATTTCCCGTTCTTCTCAACAATTACCAGTAACTTCTTGCCTTGAGGCAGCTTCTTCCGACCCTGTTCTTCGAATTCTGCCCAATTTGGTTAATCTAATTTAGGTGAACCAAGTTGTGCAGTTGTATTGCGTTTACATAGCTTTTTTCTCTACATTTTTCTGTTTTTTCTCATCAAATTTCATCCTCAGGAATCAAGTTTTGTCATTTTTCTCCATCAGGAATCGAGACTACAAGCTTTTATCATAACAATTTGGCACGGATTAGAAAGTTGTCATCGAAAGGTAGGAACGAGCTTTGATAAGAACGATGACTTTTCTACTCTTAAAACTTCTTTCGTCTTGGTTTCTTTAAACTCTACTCTACCTAGAAAACCTATTATGTTTATAAATGAGAGAAAAATCTATTGAATTTTTGGAATAGCCTGAAACTTTTAGGAAATCGGTGCAAACTGCGTTCGAAGTTTTACTGAATGAAGTCGAATTTTTTTGCTTCAACAACATTCATAACTAAATTCACCTAAGTTAGGTGAACCAATTTGGGTAGAATTCGAACAAAAGGGTCGAAAGAAGCTGCCCCAAGGCTCGGAGTTACTGTTGATTATTGAGAAGAACGGAAGATCTTGATGGGTGACCTTTTAAATTCTCATTCAATTATTAATTCAATGTTATTAAAATAAAGATTTTCTAGACATCGAGCACATCAAATGTGTCAACGCGAAAGACGAGCGAAGGCTACAGAAATCTACAGAGATTCTTGAACGCTTGAACTTAAACAAATATTTTTTTATATTACAAATTTTAGGTTAGAACAAGACGTGCGAAAAAAACGGAATGTCGTTATGTTTCGTATGTTTTTTTTTGGAAATAGAAACACTGCATAAATAAGTAGACAGTCGACCGCTCTATACATTGTAACAAGAAAGAATTCCTTTTCACGATTAGCTGACTTCTCATTTTTCGAGATCTCAGCTCGGAAAGCGGCTCTTTGCCAACATGTCTTCAACCTATGGCAAGCTGATTAGGGTGAACTATAAACCTGATTTTTTTAACTCTTAAAACTCGTTGAAAAGCCGAGTTATTTGATTTTGGGTACTGTAAGTCGAGGGAAGTACTGTGAGTACTGTAAGTCGAGGGAAGTACTGTGAGTACTGTAAGTCGAGGGAAGTACTGTGGGTACTGTAAGTCGAGGGAAGTACTGTGAGTACTGTAAGTTGAGGGAAGTACTGTGGGTACTGTAAGTCGAGGGAAGTACTGTGAGTACTGTAAGTCGAGGGAAGTACTGTGAGTACTGTAAGTCGAGGGAAGTACTGTGAGTACTGTAAGTCGAGGGAAGTACTGTGAGTACTGTAAGTCGAGGGAAGTACTGTGGGTACTGTAAGTCGAGGGAAGTACTGTGAGTACTGTAAGTCGAGGGAAGTACTGTGAGTACTGTAAGTCGAGGGAAGTACTGTGAGTACTGTAAGTCGAGGGAAGTACTGTGAGTACTGTAAGTCGAGGGAAGTACTGTGAGTACTGTAAGTCGAGGGAAGTACTGTGAGTACTGCAAGTTGAGAGTGAAAAGAAAAGGTCTAATAACTCGCATCTTCGGTAAATTTTTTCAATTATCCTATTCTACAAGCTCCACGCGTAAGATGTCTTCTCCCTTCTTCGAACTCAACTTTTTAACTCCAGGGCCACCATATGAAAGCGGCTGCTTTCCCGATTGTCTTTACTTATCCCAACATAAATTTAGATCATTTTGCCTTTCTATAATAAATTTTTTTCGAAGTACTTGTTTTGCTAGTAAATGACTTACGTCAAATCATCCTTCGGTTGATAAAAAATGAAAGATAAAATCGAGTAATTTGCAGGATTGATGCAAATTGAAAAATAGAAGGACTTGATTATAAAACATGACAAATACTCAAAACCTAACAAAAAAATTGATAGAAAAATAGTGCCTTCTAGAGAATGACTCTCAATTTTCATGAACAATGAAATTATATATGTACATATTATATATTATATATGTACATATACATAAAATGTTCTACGTCTAGTTCTAACCTAATGATGGGGTGAAATGGTATGATGCAATCTATACAGCGGACTCTGCAAGGCGGTAGGATAACTTTTAGGAGAAAGAAGGATTCGAATAGCAATCCTGTAATTGTAACAAATACTCTTAGGAGCCACCGGTTCTCGAGAGTACTATGAGAACGTTGGTTCGAATGTTTTCGAATGCTTTTAATCACGTTAAATAAAGTTCCATTAATTTATAAGAAGTAAATCTGCTTCTCCTGTTCTCATAGTAATAATGAGAACAAATAAAATTTTTTCGATCATGGTTTGGATGTTACGACTTCGGGTGGTCCAACTTCTGCAGAAGAACTGAATTCAAAAGAGGATATACGAGAGGACATACTCTCTCAATGAGTTTATTTCGATAAAATTTGATAATTTTTTAATAACATTGAATTAAGAATTGATTGTCAATTTAGAAGTTCCCCCATTAGGATTTCCCGTTCTTCTCAACAATTACCTTCTCAACAAAAGTGAGTCCTTGCCTTGAGGCAGCTTCTTCCGACCATGTTGTTCGAATTCTGCCCAAATTGGTTAATCTAACTTAGCTGAACCAAGTTGTGCTGTTGTATTGCGTTTACATAGTTTTTTTTCTCTCTCCATTGTTCTGTTTTTCTTGAGTTTTTCTTCATTTTTATTATCAGGGGCCATATTCATAGTGGCTGGGTAGCCTACCCCGGGTAGGTTACCCTGGCTACCCTGGGTAGCTACCCAGCAAGTTCGTATTCATAGAGCTGGGTAGGCTACCCGGGGTAGTTACCCGGGTAGCCCTTTTGCTTACCCTGCTCCAGACCAGGGTAAGTTGATTATTTTCAAGACATCATTAGAAAATAATGTTTTCATACGTCTTGATGAGACGAATTCAATGGTGCAAGTTTAATTAAATTCTTACGTTGCAAGGATAAATTATGAAGGGGTTTTCTTTATTGGACTAACATTAAACACGTATAATTTCATTTCATAAGTTTCAACATTCAACATAACATTTTCAACATTCAACATTTTATTATCATTTAAATTACTTTAAAATGAAAACTGTTACAAATTAATACATTTTATGATGGCTTCTTACAAATTTGTGAGCAACAGCAACAGCCTTTGAAGTGAAATAAACAACTTTAATAGAAAAAAAAACACACTACAGTGTCGCCCAGCCAGAGGTTAAATACCCTTGTCCATCACCACGATGACGGCCTTCTGTATCTGGTAACCGTACCTAATTCGGCGGGTCTATGGCGGACCTCTATACCGTTTTCTGACACACTAAATAATCCCTGGGCCCAGCGCATGACACGGGTGGAATACGAGCTTTTTAATGGGAATTTTAAACGAATTCTAACAAAAAGGTCCCTAACACCGAGCAAAATAAAAGCGAGTTGACTGACCTTTCGCTTTATACTTTTTATGCTAAAAGTAATTTTAACATTAAAATATGCTTAGGCTTAGTAATTTTGCGCTAACGAGGCCGTATGATACATTGTGTGGTTCTTTTTAACTTGGGGGGCTTTACTTGGGGGGCAGGGTGTTTCTTAGCACCCGGATAACTTTTTTCGAGCTCATAAATTTGTAAAAATTTCAGAGTTCAAGATTCAATTTTTCCAATGATTTGGTATTTCCCTACGAAAAATCCCTTTTTTTCAATGTTTTTCGGGGTTTTTGGAGAGCGCATAGATTTTGTTTACCGCAGCGCGGGTCAGGGAAACACCCTGAAGGGGGGCTGGGTTTTTAAAAAACAACTTTTTAAAAGATTAGTTTTACTTTTTAAAAAAAACGCTTAGGCTTAGGAAAAAGTTAACGCTAACGAGGCCGTACGGCTTAGCCGAACAAGACCGCATAAGAAAATTCACCATTTTTTGTATTTTTTAAACATTTTTTGGAACGCACCGAAAAGAGCCCCATGTAAAGCGGAGCCCCCCAAGTTGAATTGTGCCAATTGTGTTTGATGTATTTAGATACATTAAACACAATTAAAACAAATCAAAAAATAGGCTCTTATATACTCACGGGCATGCTAGACGCCAGACAGTGCAGAGTGGTTCATTCATTCAAAAAGCATTAAAACACATTCAAAAACTGAGCAAAATTCATTCAATTCTAGGCACTCGGAGAAATTTTGTTTTCGTCTTTCTACAAATCAGTTCTGACTCATTGCATATATAAAAAAGTTGGTCAAAGTGAAAGAGAGAGAGAGAAAAATCCAATGAGTTTTCAAACAGGCAGGTAAATTTTGATCGAACTAAGTAGAAAATATATATTTAAAATATGTTCAAAAAGTTGATGAATGTTAAAGAAATGATTTCCTACTACGATACTTTCCTTTACTGCGCTGCATGCTGAACCTACTATTTTTATTAGCTGCGCTTCACTTAAACTTACCCTGGGTATGCTTACCCAGGGTAACCTACCCGGGGTTGACTTACCCTTCCACTATGAATAGGGATTTTGAGAGTAGGGTAGGTTAACCCCGGGTAGGCCTACCCTGGGTAGCCTACCCTTACCCAAGGACTATGAATATGGCCCCAGGGATCAAGACTACAAGCTTTTATCAAAACAATGTGACACGGATGATAAACTCATCATCGAAAGGTAGGAATGAGCTTCGATAATAGCAAATCTTTTTCTACTATTGAAACTTCTTTTTTCTTGGTTTCTTCATACTTCACTCTACCCTGAAAACCTATTATCTCTATCCCTACCCAATCAACCCAACCAAGGGGAGTAAAAAAGGTTGGTAGTGCTCTTTTCTTTCCTCAACTACACACAGAAAAAAGGTCAAATTTGGCAGTTTTGGAAACGGATAAAACCCAAAATCACCTCCCAATGTTTAAACTACTTTTTTTGGCGGTTTTAACACTGGGAGGATACGACGTTCATAACAGCCGTCTCCAAAACATGCGCATCATTCCATCCTAAACTACGGTAATTCTAGCTTTTACTTTTTTCCCCGTTTCTCTCCCTTTTTTCCATTCTTTTCTCCGGTTCGTCCCGCTATTTTCAATTTTTCTCTTTTTTCCCATTCACATTGTAACTTCCCTTTTCTCCTTCCCGGTTTCTCTTTCCCAGTTTCTCCCCCCTTTTACCTTTCCCGGTTTCTCAGAAATCGTATTATGATTTTGATGAACAGAAATACTCGAAAAATCTTTTTTATTCTTGAATACACTGCAACGAAAAAAACGAGCAACGAGCACATCAATTACATCAAAATTTTATTTTGCATCATATTTACATTAAAAATTTTTTTACATAAAATTATTTTTACATTAAAAACGCTTAGGCTTAGGCAAAAGTTAAAGCTAATGAAGCCGTACGGCATAGGCTAACGAATACTAGACGAAAAATTGGCTTTAAACGCTGCGGTTTCGAAAATTTTCTTCATAGGTTGGCACTTTATCACTTAAGGCCCCCCTCCCAGAGGTTCGATTGGTCAAACTTCTGACTTACATACAATCCCAAAAAGTTATTTTTACATTAAAGAAATAGTTTTTACATTGAACACGCTTAGACATAGGTAGAAGTTTACGCTAACGAGGCCGCGCGGCTTAGCTAACGAGGCCGTATCAAGAAAGTGACCCAATTGACCTGACCCAGTTAAACCTCTGGGAAGGGGGGCCTAAAGTGAAAAAGTTCCCATAGGTGATCATTCTGCCCATCTCAGACTCCAGTTCGTGAAAAATTTTTTTGTACATCAACAAAACATTAAAGAATTATTTTTACATTAAAAAAAATATTTTTACATCAAAAACGCTTTGGCTTAGACAGAAGTTTACGCTAACGAGGCGGCACGGCTCAGGCTGACGAGTCTGCGGATCTTGACCAGGTCTGCGGTCTGCGGATGACCAGGTCTGCAAATCTCAAATTACATGTTTGAAATACTCAACAGCTTTTCATAATTAGAAAAGACATTGCTATTGAATAAGACATTGCTTATAAGACATAAGAAAAAAATTAAAGATAAGAAGGCACTTTTGAAGTTTAGGGCCCCCCTCCTAGAGATTCCATGGGTCATACATCTGACTTACTTACATTTACAAAAAATTATTTTTTCATTGAAAAAAATTACTCTCAGCTTACCCAATTGAACCTCTGGTCGGAGGGGGGGGGCACTAAATGCAAAAAATACCGAAAAAGGAATTATAAAACAATAATGCAGCACTTTCATTAATACCATAGACAACTTCATTTTTTCAACACATTATAGTATATTGATGGTAATCATATACGGCACTTCTTCACTTTAGTCATCCCCCTCCCTCCCAGAGGTTCCATGGGTCATACTTCTGACTTATTTACACTAACAAAAAATTATTTCTACATTAAAGAATAATTTTTACATTAAAAAACGCTTAGCCCCCAAACTTTCGGCTAACGATGCCGTACGGCCGTAAGAAAAAAAAAGCAAATAGCAAAAAAAGCAAAGAAAGCAAAAAGCAAAAAAACGGCCATTACTAAAACAGGCCGTGCACGCTGTGTTCGCTGTGCACGTACGCTGCACGCTAAATCATAACTGATGCACGCTGTGTCCATTCGAAAATTCTTAACTAAGCCCCATGCACGGCGTGCATTCACAGCGAACACAGCGTGCACAAAGGCACGGCTTGCAAAGCGTGCTTTAGTAACGGCCAAAAAAGCAAAAGCAATAAGCAATAAGCAAAAAAAAAGAAAAAAGATAACTGACGCAATAGATATATATATATATATATAATAGTGACGGCTCCAGTATTATATTATAATAACAGGGTCGAGAAGATTAAGACAAAACACGCTGCTATTCATTGTGTTCGTGTAAAAAATTTGCTTAACTATATATCTTGGGACTTCTGCAGTTTAAGTGGCAGCGCTCGTGGGCTTTAAACGCTTCGGTTTCATTCTTTTGTTTCAGAGATGTTCATTATGAGCATCACGGAAAAAAATGATTTTCAAATAAATTTTTGGCTCAACTGCAGTTTCAGTCACCCCCAAAGTCATAAAAGCAGGGGGAAGGGAGTTGAATAAGTGAATGAAATCATTAATGAAATGAATGAAATATTTTTCTGAAAAAAAAATCTTTGGATGGCTGAAGTAGATTAGAGCCAACTTTTTCCTAAGCCTAAGCGTTTTTAATGTAAAAAACTCCCCCTTCCTCCCCCCCTCCCTTGTTAGTGCGTTTGTTTGCTGTGAAATCTGGTTTTTTTGACTTTGGGGGTGACTGAAACTGTAGTTGAGCCAAAAAAATTTTTTTTTTTAAAAACGAAAAAAATTTTTTTTTGCAAGAACCAGACTCCTTGATGCTCAAAATGAACACGTATGAAAATTTTTTTCGGAACCGAAGTGTTTAAAGCCCACGAGCGCTGCCACTTAAACTGCAGAAGCGCCTATATATGTTATCATATCAACTGTGATACATTCATTTTGAGGGGAGAGAGTCTGTTAGTCGTTTGCCCTAGAGATTTTTTTCCCAGTTGGCAGTTTACCTAAACATGAGCCCCATTTACATAAATTGGTCCTCAATACTTTTGGTGCAACTAAAACCAGGGTTTCTTAGCACCCGTACAACATTTTTCGAGCGCAAAGATGTTTAAAATTTAAAAGTTCAAAATTCAATTTTACCTGTGATTATATACGAAAAAACCGAGAAAAAATTTTTCAAAGCGCATAGATTTCCATGTTTCTCGGCCTTTAGCAAGGCATGCTCACGCGCCCACGCTCTCACATGCACACGCGTCGGCGGGCATACCCACGCGTCAGCGGTTTCTAAAACACGGCCTCAACTTAAAAACGGCTTAGCTCAATTAATTAGTATTATTTTTCTTTCTCTTTTTTTATTTTTTAAATTATGTTTATAAATTTTTATTTTTACATCAGAAAATTATTTTTACATTAAAAAACGCTTAGGCTTAGTAAAAGTTTACGATAACGAGGCCGTACGGCTTAGCTAACGAGGCCGTGCGGCTTAGCTAACGAGGCCGTACGGCTTAGCTAACGAGGCCGTACGGCTTAGCTAACGAGGCCGTACGGCTTAGTTGAGGCCGTGAAAGGCCAAAAAAACCTGACGAATAGCAGTCATGAAAGTCATGAATGTAATTAATTGAGCTAAACCGTTTTTAAGTTGAGGCCGTGTTTTAGAAACCGCTGACGCGTGGGTATGCCCGCCGACGCGTGAGCATGAGCATGCCTTGCTAAAGGCCATGTTTCTCGGGGTTTTCGGAGACCGCATAGTATTTTTTAACCCGCGGGGGGCGGGTCAGAGAAACATCGTGAATAAAACCTTTATCTGGCTAACCTCGCGAGCCTTCCACGATCCCAGTTGCAGACGACTGTTCCTTCTAGAACTTCTCCGATTGGTAGAATGTTGCCAATCTGGATCTGAGCTGAATCATACTGTTGCTTCCATGATTACCAACAATGAAAAATTTTAAGAATTAGAAGCCATTAAATGAAAATGACATTTAAGCTATGAAATAACGCCCTCAATTCTCCTTAAACATCTTATGTAAACTTCATATTAGAATTGCTTTGCTAAACACCTTTTTCAAGAAAATCGAAAGACACACAGGTTTGCCGAAAGCGAACGTTCAACTTCACCGATATCCACAATTGATAATGGAGGTACTCTAATAGAAAAAAAATTTTAGGCTCAACTGCAGTTTCAGTCACCCTCAAAATCAAAAAAAGCAGGGGGGGAAGGGAGTTTTCATAAATGAAATCTTTTTCTGAAAAAAATATCCTTGGACGGCTAAAGTAGATTTTGGACGGCTAAAGTAGAAAAATATCTTTAAAGCCAATTTTTTCCTAAGCCTAAGCGTTTTTAATGTAAAAATAACCCCCTCCCCCTTCCCTCCCCCCTTGTTAGTGCGTTTGTTTGCTGCGAAATCTTGTTTTTTGACTTTGGGGGTGACTGAAACTGCAGTTGAGCCAAAAAAAATTTTTTTGTTGCAAGAACCAGAGTCCTTGATGCTCAAAATGAACATCTATGAAGAAATTTTTCGAAACCGAAGCGTTTAAAGCTCACGAGCGCAGCCACTTAAACTGCAGAAGCGCCTATATATGTTATCATATCAAAGCTATGTTATCAAACAATTTATTGAAAAAACAAACCTTAATAACAACTAATTAAATTTAATTGAAAAATTTTTTAATAAAAAACCTGTGTTCGGGAGACGTCCCGAAGAGACGTCTTGAATGACCTCAACACCTTAACATCCTCATATTTGTGGACCTTAACATCCTACCATTTCAACCAAGGTCACTTCAATAGTTGGAATTACTGCAGCACTCGTGGCCTTTAAACGCTTCGGTTTCGAAAAAATTTTTCTTGGAACTTCATTTTGAGCTACAAGGACTCTGATTCTTGCAAAAAAAAATTTTGTAAAGTTTTTTCTTGTTTTTTTTCACAAGAAAAAAATTTTTTTCACTCAAGTCCCTGATGCTAAAAATGAACATCTATGAAGAAAAAAATTGAAGCCGAAGATAAAACTATGCAAAAAAATTATAACTATGCACATTACACAAAAAGGTTTTATACTGCGTCCGTGCAATAGGGAAACGCGTCGCAGAGAAACGCGTCGCGTTTCGTGTTTTCCACGTCGAAGTTGTTTCAAACTATTTAATAAGGCGCTTCAAACCGTTTTTGGGTAGCGGTTATAACATTTTTTCAGAAAACGTTTTTAACAGTGACAGTTATTTTTCTGTGTGTACTGCTATACACGCTAGCAGATTCCGAGAAAACCGCCACTGTTTCCAATATGACGAGTATGTACCTGATCTCCACCACTGGTTCCAATATGACGAGTATGTACCTCATCTCCGGCACTGGTTCCAATATGACGAGTATGTACCTCATCTCCGCCACTGGTTCCAATATGACGAGTATGTACCTCTTCTCAGAGAAACGCGTTGTCCGCGGTGATTCGGGAAAAACCGAAAGGAGTACGTTTCGAGTTTTGGTTGCATGTCTTTTCTGTTGACATCGTCACAAAGGAATGAATAAATAAATTTATAGGCTTGCTATCAAATACTACTTCAAATAATATGGAAAAATAATGATATATGTATATGTTTGTTGCGTGGAATATACATCAAAAGACATACATAGATCAAAAACTTGATATTGAGTAGAACATGATCAGGCTATTTTGTAACATGAAGAACTTGTTCAAGGGTCATTGATTGATTCGATCACAAGAGATCGTTAGATAAGCAAAGTCGAGAAGAAAAATTCTTCAAGTTTTTGTATTTATGTACTTCTGTTGTCTAATTCAGTCATTCACTGTGTCATGCAGTTTTCGCAAGCAAATTCTAGCAGCGAAAACTTTTGCAATGACAGTTATGTGTACTACTTAATTGATGTATAACCTCGATAAAAGAACATCTTCCGAATTAACTCCTCAACTTTAAAAGAAAATGTTTGATAAAATTTGAAACATCTGTCTTTCCTTCAAAATCTTGCTATAACACCAGGGTTTGATTTTAGGTCTTCTTTAGAGGACAGAAGTCAGTCTAAGCACTTGTCATTTCGAGTTGGCTGGGCAAGCAAACTGGTGAGACTACAGTTGTAAACCATAGACCTAAGAAGCTTATCTGACGAATTTGAAGGCTGAGAAAGGTAGTCACCATAAAAATCGTCTAATATAACTGTCAGAAAATCGCAAGAGTAAGATACATCTACATATTAACAAGTAACATAATACCAAGTATGCTCTGTGGTGGCGCTGGGAGGGGTCTGTAGCAAATTATAATACGACAAAATCGACTGTGAATACTTCACAATGATTATGTGAATGGCTTTGTTTAACCTAATTAAAATGTTCACGCAAAATCAAAGCTACTCCGACGCCTCTGGAATCTCTGTCAGTACGAATGATATGATACGGAAGCAAACCCGTGATTTCTGAATCAGGTATCCAAGAATTAAACCAGGTTTCGGTCAATGCTACAAGATCTGGCTTTTCTATTTGTAGGAAACTACGAGAGACGGATAACTTATTTCTAAGGGAATGTATGTTGTAATAGAAAGATTTGAAACCGGCACATAACTTCAGTTCGCAGATTTCGTTTTTGTTCTTTGAGAAGCTTTCTGTGGAACAGGGTTAACTCCTCTCTCGCCAGACGGGTTTTCGACTGTAGGATCCGAAGATTTCATCGTCCGGACTGTGACATTATGTGGCTATGACATGGCTATAAGGTTATGAGAAGAAGGCTAATAAAAGTTTGGTAGGCTTAGTTTGTCAGCTTCGGACCTTGGCATCAGGGCTCCGGCGTAGATTACGTAGTCTTTTTCTACAGCCAAAAACTTACGCTTCTCTAGTATCAGCAAATGTAACTTTTCTCTTTGTTCTTTATTGAGGCTGGGCCTCACAAAAAACCCTTTGAATTGAGGGCTTTAGCGGAGAGAGGCGCATCTTGACAGAAACAGGAGCGGGTGGCCTTTGGTTGGAAAAATGACTTTAAGTAGTCTAGGATTGGTGGAATCTCTTTCATTTTGTTGGCTACCCATTCAAAAAATGAGCGATCCCGCCTACAGCTATCCCTGTTGCATTGAGAAGAGTGTTGATGTACATAAAGTCATGCATGGTTAGTCCGCGCAGACGGAGGAGCATGACTAAGCTCCGCTAATCTTTTTTCAGTAATACTGAGCAGAGCCTTTTCTCTTCTTCGATCTCTTTGCGAGTGACCTGCTCATCTTTTTCTTTGGTGCACAATTTTTCTTTTAAAGTCTTAATCAGAAGAATCACAAGGCCTGGTATAGATGGACTATTTTTTCAGCTATTAGAAAGTCTTAAAGAGACTTGATGAATCGCTGCGTCATCATTGACGTTCTGACCTTCCGAGGAAGAGCTCAGTCTTCAACAAAAAAAGCAAGGAACGAGTGTCTTGAAGAGTAGCGAGGGAACGACCGTTTAGCATGTTGAAATAGAGCCATAATTTCCCATTTTTCTCAGATATCTCATTCTTATCTGATAAGTACTCTCAAGTAACTTTACATATCGGCCAAGTACCGATCATGTATGCTGTTCAAGGTCTTTGAAGACTATATTATTGAGAAAATCACGACATCTAGCAACGCAACAACTCGCACCCAAAGTTTCACAATCGAAGTATTGCCATGTTTTTTCTCATTTTACTTACTGCTTAGGCTTAGCTAAGTTCATGCTAACGAGGCAGTAGGGCTTAGTACGAGAGCGTACGGAGCAACTAGCACTACAGTTGAAGCTCAAGTGAAATTTTTTTCTGAAAATTGGGTGCGTTGTCGCGGTGCGAAATGTGATGGACCCGACACATCGAATCTTTGAGCTTTTGTAGCAAGGTTCTGCTTGTCTCTCATTATGACCTACAAGAAAATTTGCTGCTCATATTGTTTTGCTAAAACTTACTTAGATCCGATTGATTACACACTGAATCCGTTATAACTTTTCCCCCATGACAAACAACAGGAATAATGAATGTATGAATGAATGAATGTATGAATCAACTGTTTGAAATGTTCTTCTATCTCCATCGCTCACATTATCAATGTTACATACGATTCTGTGAGAATGCTATTTAATATCAATCGAGTTTGAAAATTGAACTGAGTTTGCGAGCAGGTAGGTAAATTTTTAATAACTTTTTAATGCAAAAAGCTGATAAAATTTGAAATGTATTTGGAAGTACAGTATGGAGGATTTGATGATAGAGGTATTCCCTTCGGGAACCTCCAACCCAACATTGAAACCCCGGGTAAACCTACATACCACAAAAGAATTAATGGTTGACTCACATCTCATTTGGGAATATGGATTTTGACAGTACAGTAGCTCAACCGCAAGTCTCCGGGGTAGGAGTCGAACTCGGGACTCTTCGCACAATGGTCTATCACACTACCACTATGCCACGCCCGGACAGATCCACCCAAACCAAGGGGGTTGAGAAATGTTGGTAGTGCTCATGCACGAATCTGACTCTCCCCACTGCTGCTAATCACACTAGCAGTGATCTAGCAGGCAGCCACTGGTTCTACCAGGATAGGTCTGACCTGCATCTCAGGGGAGCGCGTACCCTGCCGCGAGGCGGGAACAAGCGCGAGGAAGAAGAAGAAGAAGAGTAGCTCAACCGCGGAAACCCAACCCAACGCTTATGAATATAGTCCCCGAAATAGGGAAACAGACCTAACTTGGTAGAACCAGTGGCTGCTTAGGGAAACGCTTGCGGGATAACTTTTGGGAAAAGTCAAGTCAAGTTTCGTGCATGCACTACCAACATTGATTTCGCTGAATCTGTCCGGTTTGAGAAACGAACTTGAAACCATTCGCACAATACCATGTTACATCCGGGATGTCGAGACATTGTAATGAAAATTAGGAACAGCTTTCGATCGCAGATGTGTTGAAGGGTGGAGAAAAGGTGAATCAAAACCTTCTCAGGTAAAAGTCACCGTTATCATGCACGTGAAGCACTCGCTATGTTTTGAAAGTCATGTGAATCTACATATATTTGTGGGATTCGTTCTCGCCGGAATAAGGATAGAGAGGGGAATTTTTGTTGAGCACACTTAGCTTTCATCCTCTCATGTTTTAGTACTCTTATAGATTTTTTTATCGCGACCCCTCAACCCTCAAAATGTATGATGAATATTGAAAATTTAAAAACAACATTCACTATTACATTCACTATTAGGTATGAACAAACTTATGACGAATACTATTATGAACACTGCATTATATGGGCACTTTTGCAGATCTTGTCATTAGCCTGAATGACATTTTAAACTCCCACCTTGACTTTTATTTCCACATGATCATGTCATCAATCGATAAAAAAACGTTTAATTCAATAGTCAGAACAGCGTGAACATTGAGACATCGACGATTGAGTTTGGCCACTGAAAAAAAAGCTCTTTTTAGATATCATCAACTAAATTAAGTTATGGATACATGTAATTTCATTCATAAGCATACGAACGATTGGGTTCTTCAACATATTTGCTACAAAGATAAACAGCTTTGAAGGAAAGTTGGAATTTTGCTAAATTCTCAGGAATTTTACATTATGGGAAAAAACTTTTAGAACAGGCATAGTATGTTAATAGCAAACAGTAAAGCATACTTATTCACATATGCCATCAAAATATGTATTCAAATTTATGAACAAGATCGTTTCAGTCCGTATATTCATGGACGGGACAATAGAAGAATATGTATATTAATTACCAGACGGACAAAATCGAGTTAACGGGGCGGCATCGAACTCAAGCATCTTTCTCTAACCGGGGAAGCATATTACAATTTACATTACCGTGGACTTATTGCTTAACTCGAGAAAGACATAGATAATATTACCAAGGACAAAGAAAAGTAACACATTAGGTATTAACAACTGCTACCTTATATTCAAATGGGAAAAGATTGTGCCAATGTTCGAACTCATGTATTAGGTATGAACAAACTTATGACGAATACAATTATGAACACTGCATTCATTATATGGGCACTTTTGCAGTTCGACGTGAGCTCCTGTTTTCTTCAAGAGGTCCTTTTCTCCTATTTCATCAAACTAAAATATTGCTTAATATTGACATGACTAAACATGAAATATGAATGAAAAATACAGTTTTTCTCGGTAGACTCTACCGTAATTCTTGGTAAACTTTTTTAAACTCGCCATGACTTTTCTGACTTGAATTCAACAACTCTTAAAGCTTTGTATAGCTCATGCTATTGTGGTTTCAGGTTAAGGACATCATGAAAAGTTAACTTGTGAAATATTCATAAGATAACATTGTTCAGGCAATGATAGAACATGGAACCACGTAAAAATCTCAAAGTCCAAGTGATGTTTTACATATGATTCTGAATCACATTTGCAACGATAAATGGACTCATCTAAACGAATGTGAAGAAAATTTCAAATTCTCAAAATTTCAAATATTACCTAGCTGCTAAAATTTTGTTTTCCTCCCAAGCGAAATCTTTAAAATTACCGTCTTTAGAATCAACGTTCTTCAATTACGCGACCAGTCCTTGGCAACAGTCACGATCATCTAAGCTATCCACGCCTATGTTCACAAACAATGCCGAGATTTTCAATTGCTAATCTCTTTATAGATTTTGAAAATAAAAACTACAAGTTTTCAGTAAAACCACCGAAAAAGAAACACACCGAAGGAAAACATCAATAACAAAACATAACAAAAATAATTAATTTGGAACATTGTGAGATTAATTTGTTTGTAAGATTATGATAAAATAAGATAACGAGATTACATGAACAAGTGAACTTTGGCATACACTTTAATTACATCAGATCACACCAAATACATAAGCTTACTTACTTACTTACTCTGCTGAATCTCAATTGACATCAGCTTTTTCTGCAATGACATTAGCTCAATCTCCAATATGTAGCATCAGCTTTTTGGAAAGATAATAGCTCACACTCCAATGTTAACAGCTTACTCTACGAAGACAACAGCTCAATATACTATGTGACATCAGCTTATTCTCCTATGACATCAACTCAGTCTCACGCAACATCAACTTACTCTTCAATGACAATAGCACACTTTCCAATAGCATCATCATAATTTTCAATGACATCAGATAACCTCCCAATGACATCAACTTACTCTCGAATCTCATTAACTCACTCTCCAACTCAGATTGTCAAGCTTTTTTTATCCAGCGAGCTCGACTCTTTAATGTATATAATCTCCAAATAACAATTAGGCTTATGACCCCTAAAATCCACTTCCTATAACAATACAAATATCTCATTGTCGACTCTATCTATACTGTTAAAAAACCCTAACAATGAGGAGTGAGCGAGACTTCATCTCCAGTTCGCTTCTCATTCTTATAGGTTTAAACTAGCTCTCATTATTCTAGACCTACTACTGATCGGAAGGCGGTTGTGTTTTCTCCAGATTCTCAACAAGTAAACATATGTGACATAGACTAAATATGATTACATCCGGAAAACGGTCCTCTGAGCCAGCATGTGAATGACCCGCGTTTCTTTGCGACTGGCTCTTCGGCCATCCAAACACAGGTACATCGACCACATCAAGACCATCAGGATGGAGATAACCACGTAGGCCAGGCTACAAAAATCAAGCTTTTCGATATGTTTATAATATTTTCAGTGCGTCCGTCAAAAACTCAGAGCATCGCTGAAATATTTTTTTTTTAGAGAACGGGACCACCGATGGCAAAAAGGTGGCCTTTGTGAATCAGTAATGTTTCATCGATGAATGTTCATTTCTTGATAAATGTTTTTTTTAAAGTTTTGCCATAATAAAGAACAGTGGAGGGTCGACCTACTAGTATATACTTCAAATTCCGAATTGAATTTTTTTGCGAAAATTCTTTCTCAACTGTCTTACTCAAACATTGATTGACAAACGACTTCGCACCCAATTTTAGAGAACCATATTTTTCGTCCCGTACTCCGCTCAAAGCGAGCGCTGCCTCAATCGACTCACCTCACCCAGAACACTACTCGCTCGCGCGTCCATTCCGCAGAAGTAGGCGAGGTCGCTAGTGACGAGGTAGGATTCTTGGAGAAAGGGTCCGAGAGCTCTCGCAGAGATGCCGAAGTCGTCGAGAGCACGGCTGAGCTAGACGGTGGCATGGAGCATTTTCAAGAGGACGAGAGAAGCGCAGGAGATTAGGACAATCGGACGAGATGTTTGAAGGGGAGGAGATCTCCAGAGTCGCAGTATCAAAAATTAGAACGCTTCCGAAGAGGAGGTGTAGCAAGAGAAGCTCAGCTCAAGTCGAGGTCACTCTTCCGCAGCTTGGCGCAACTGTAATTGGGCTTTTGCTGCTACTTTTTGACAGAAAACTAGAAAAAAGGTCATTAACTTCACTTACATGTGAAACCTCACTCTCATTGTGGCATAACACATGGACACTTTCACAGAACACTCCACAATACATAGAAAAAACTCAATTCGATCAAAAATTATGAACTCAAGGAAAAGGTAGAAATTAATATATGCCGTTAGGTAGAAATTAATATATGCCGTTAGGTAGAAATTAATATATGCCGTTAGGTAGAAATTAATATATGCCGTTAGGTAGAAATTAATATATGCCGTTAGGTAGAAATTAATATATGCCGTTAGGTAGAAATTAATATATGCCGTTAGGTCTCGAAAACCAACGGTTTGAATTATCCAAAACGGTGAAAACGATAAAAGCAAGAATCCAACTGAGTTCAGCGCATGTTTATGAAAGACTTTTTTAAATCTTATTCACGTACCTGTTACCTTCCAATCTCAAAAAATTTTACATCTCCTTTTTTTCTTACAACTGATACTTTTCATTACTATTCATTCATCTATAGTTTACCAACCGGTATGACACAAGTATATGCGACTATTCCCAGTCAATAGTTGAACGGTCAAGTGTTACCGTATGCTAGAGAACATCCGTTTAAAACTTCGGTGGGTCTCTGGTTTCTTCTCAAGGGTGGAACCTCACACGATGAATCCCTATTTTTACGATACAACCAGTTCTTCATGTAATTGGTAGTTTCCTTTGAAGGCATACTCGTGTTGACTATGCCTTTTTTGCCAGTATTAAACGCAATATATAACAGAACCCCTGGTCCTAGCCCATGATGTCTCACGGAAAAAAATTAAGCGCTGATCCAAGCCTCACGCTTCACACGACGTCATATTGGGAACGCAACGAATTGATCTATAAGTCGGGTAACATAGCTTTATTCCGACCTCGGCCGGCCTGTGTGAAAGCCAGGGATAAGCACTGGCTGCTCCTAACACCGGGTCAAAGCTTCGTTCAGGAATACATCCTAGCCTATTCACACAACAATCAAGGAGCAAATTCTCAAAGTGAGGAAAAACAAAATCAGGTACACTTGAACAATAGTTAATTTATAGGAAAAGAGGATCAAGATAGAAAAAAGAAATGGAATGTAAAATAGAAACATACAAAGGAGTATACATGAAGTTGGGTGAGGGAGGCAAATACAGTGCGAATTATCAGAAGTCAAGTGTATGATATGTTCATTCGAAACATGGTGAGGAAACATGGGTTCCACAACTTTCTGTTTCTGACGTTAGAGATGACTGTTTCTGTCATTTTCCTGTTACATGTTCTCGGACTCGGTCTTCCTCAGGAATAGATTCGGGCAATTCTCACCAACCATTCTAAACCCATTTAGTCATTATAGATCTGTCCGGTTTGTTGAGCGAACTTGTGACGCGGCGCATTACATATAGTTTATGCCCATCACTATTCAGCCACCTACGGACATTCTCCTGTCCAATTCCAGCTCGATGTGGAAAGAACCCACAAGATATTCCCCCTTTTCTTCCTTTTTTTTAGATTCTGTATCCTTCTCAAGCACTAAATCTTCTTTGGATGTTAATTGCTTTCCTTGATCAGAGTCATTTTTCCTCTCTCTTCTAATTCTCTCTCTTCTCTCTGTGTCTCTTTTTTTCCAACTCAACCATCCCTTCCACTTGGCTCTGGCTAACTTCTCGAATGGATACTTAAATTCTCGGACTGATACCCTTAGGCGATTGATATGTGCTATCACTCAACAACTGTTTTTCTCTGATAAAATGAGAGAATGTTACGGAAGATTGAGTATAGACAACAGCGAAGATTTTTAAACAGACAAAACCACTTAGTTTCAACGTTGCTTGAATGCAAACAAGGAGCAAATGATTAATCTAAACTGGGAAGCGCTTTCGGAAGTTAACCTTGCTCTCAAGAAACATTTAGCTATGGTTAACAATCCAGATGGATTGTCTAGTAGCAAAATAATTAAACACAGAAACTTTTTCACACCACTTTAGAATGGGTTTTAAGCCTTTAAGGATTTTAACTCCCTAACTTTCCGGTTTTGCTGTTGCATTTTTCGATCCTAATCCGAGAAGGGGACGCATCTACAGCTCCCTACTCAAATTCTTAAGTACGCGTGCTAAAACTTCCATCGTGTTGTGGACATGCTCACTCTATAAAAAAATATAAATAAACGAACTCATTCAGAAATTTATGGTCATAGATCTATCAGTGCTGATAAAAACGTCAAATAACGGGTCAGATTTTGAGAAGCAGCTAGAAGCTGATGCTTAGTAGGGAAGGCTTGGACCGAAAACCACAATACAGCTTTTCTGACATAAGATATCTATCTTTCCGCCACATTATGGCTTTCTTTACAAACCTACCAAACTCTGACAAAATGTGGTTGATAGAAAACACAATGCGTTTCTATGGAAAGTAAGCTGCAGCTCATTTATACTGCAAGTGAGCCGAAACGATTAGAGACTTAGAAAATGAGATGAAAAAGTGAGGAAAAAAGGAACGGGAAAAGAAAAACACGAAAAAGACCTTCTTATTTGAGAAAAGAGATCTTGTGAGAGAGCTATGTTGAATAGAATGGTGAAAAAATACGAAAGATAATCAAAAACGAAAAACAAGGAAATACGAACAGAAAGTAAGAGAACATGAGAGAAGGAAAGAGAATTAAAAAGTTTTTTCTTGTTGAGAATGTTCAATTCGCCGTATAAAAGTCTGTCTGAGCGGGGGCGAAACAGACTTTTGTGATTAGCGTCATCACAGTGATCGATAGTGATAGTGCTTGTATATTCTATCCTTTCATTCTTAAACATTCATAATAATTATAGTCCAGAAAAACTGGTGAAACTTTTCATTTTGAAGACTGTCAATTGCAGACAATTGGGTGAAGACTGTCAATTGCAGACAATTGGGTAAAGACTGTCAATTGCAGACAATTGGGTAAAGACAAAACAGACAAATTAAAGACAAAACACACAAAACGACATAAAAAAGGTAAAGATATGGAAAAGTAGAGAAAAGTAAGACATAATCCAAAAAAAAGACACGAGAGAAGATGTATGAAATTGTGGAGATAAACTATTTAGAACAACACAGAATATCGGAGTTGAAAAGCACTTGAAGTATGCTGAGAATCCAGGACGTCTAGAGAAATAAAGCGAGAGTAAGCGAGAGAGAGAGAGAGAGAGAGGGAGAGAAAGAGAAGAATAATAAAGTAAGAAAGAGAATGATATAAAGAGGGATATAGATAGTAAGAGAGAGAGAGAAATAGATATATAGATAAAGTGAGATAGAAAGTTATAAAAGAGTGAAATAGATCGTGAAAGATGAAGAGAAGAGAAAAAATAGAAAACACAAGACAACAGTGAGATGAATAGAGAAAGAGATTTAGGTGAAAAGGTGAGAGAGCAATAGTGAGGAAAAGGACAAAACTCATGGAAACACACTAGAGAGAACGTAAATTGCACATGAGCTAGAGAGAGAGAGAGAGGGAGAGAGAGAGCGAACAAGGGAGAAAGCAAAAAAAAGAGTTGATAAGAGAAAGCAACAGAGTAAGCTCGGCCTTTTCTCTTACGATTGAAAAATTCCCTCACCCAAAGTAACGTTCTTACTTCCTTACGTCGACGACTCTGCTAGCAGAATCACTGCTTAATGGCAGACATGGAACATCACACTCACAGCAAACAACACAATACTTCTTCTTATGCTTTGTCATCACCAAACTCGTCAAAATTTGAGAGATACGAAGAGAAGATAACAAGCGAGAGATATATTTGTTGTTTTTTTCTGAGAGAGAGAGAGATAGAGAAAACAGATAAAGAGAAGAGAGAGAGAAAACAGATAAAGAAAAAAGATAAGGAGAGAGAGAGAGGGGGAGAGAGATATAAAAAATGAAAGAGACAAGAAGAGAGCAAGACATATGATATGTGGTAAACAAAGTAGAGAATAAGCCTGACTTGAGGTGTTCGATTGGACCTCACACATTGTTCCCTTAGATTTTTTATTGTTTTTTTTTTCAATTTTTGAAAAAAATGGAAGAATATGAATGAGTTATCTTGGAGAACCCAAGAAAAAATAATTCAGTGTTTGAGAAAAAGATGTGATGTAGGTGTTCATAGATACAGCGCTCAAGATAAATAAAGAGATAGGGAAAAAAGAAAAGAAAGAGAAGAGACCACAGTTATGATATGTGGTTAACGAAGTAGGAAGCAAACAAAGAAAAAGAGCCCACAACTTCGAAAGAGATAAACAAGAATATGAGCTTATTGTCTTTATAAAAACCGGTTAATAAAAACCTAAAAAACAGGGGGAAGAGATATCCGAAGAGAAAAGATTCAGAGAAAGATGGACAAAGATAAGAGGGAAATATGGGGATGAAGTTGTCGAACCAAAAACAATGAAGTGAATGAGAAGGAAATGAGTATACATAGTCATCCTGAACATATGTGAGGGATAAACACATAGTGAAGGCTATAGAGTACTTTTTTTATGAGACCGATCCCTTCCACCCCCCCCCCCTCTTCTACCCCATTCCCCCGAATGTACTCAGAACGAAATCCCGCAATCCTACGCAGGGCGCTCATTCATGGGGAAGGAATCGGAAGATATGAAAACTATGCTTTTAGCCTCGGACAGCAGACATGGAAGGAAATGAGGAAAGGCCTAATATTTTATAGAAAGTGGAAAAGTAAGAAAAATATGAGTAGATGACTAGGAGAGAGATTGAGAAACAAAGAGGCAGAGAGCGATTGAGAGAGAGAGAGGGAGAGAGAGAGAGAGAGAGAGCGAGAGAGAGAAAGCGATTGAGAGAGAGAGAGAGAGAGGGAGAGAGAGAGAGAGAGAGAGAGCACTGACAGAGTCCACTAATGAAATAAACACTAAAAATCAAAATATCAAAGAAACTAAATGTAGAAATAAAGAAAAAAATGGAAAGTGAACTGAGAGAGAAAAAAACCCGCGAGCAGATGAGAAAACGCGGTAATAAGATGGCAGATGATTTATTTAAGGAAGAACAGGAAACCAATCACAGAAGCCTGGGTCGATTCACCCAACCGAAGGAGTGATTCACTCCGAGTGAAGCGATGAATGTCGGTAAACTTGGCACGTCCGGGGACGCCTATGGATAAGGTGAAGGGTTTTTCTCGAATTCAACCCCCAGCGAGCAGATCAATCCAAACCGACGAGTGAAGAAATGGTGGTAGTGCTTGTGAAACACTAAATTTCTCCGATGCCGCTATACAAACTGGCAGTAAACCAAGAATCAGCTCCTGGTTGTACCAGGTCAGGTTCGTATCTCGATATCGAGACGATTCACTCCCCGACAATTATTTCACAAACTCTGGTGAAAAGTTTTTTGTATAGGTACTTACTTTCACTGACTTTTCTGCTCAGGCTCAGGAAAGGCTACAACGCTTGTGAGGTACGACTTAAAAAAACGAGACCGTATGAATTTTCGTGGAGTTTATTGTAGTGGTGTGAATTGTCGTGGGTGAGGCTTTCTGAGAGTGAATTGCTGGAAGTGAATAGTCGGGGAGTGGATTTTCGTGTAATCTTGTATCTCATCTCAGAGGAACGCGATCACTCTTATGAAGCGGTTATGAGCGCGAGGAAGGTTATTATTCTCAATGCATGTCTCTTACCGTATCCCCGCCACAAAATAGCATTGACCCTTGGAGCAAAGAATTTTCTGGAAAAGTTAGTTCTGTGACTCATTTAACACGTGCGCGTACTCTGCCTATAAATAGGTTGAAAAAGCTTGAAAAAGGGAACAAAGAAAACTTCGATGTTCTAAGCGATTCCTTTGCTGAAGTCTCGAGGCCTTCTCCCTCAACAATGAAATCCAACTTCTAACAATGACGGCTGATTAGCAATCCGCTGAGAACCATCCCAGCTTCTAACAATAGCTCCGTTTCTCACTGCTATCATTTTCTCCCGCTTTAATTCCTCGTCGTTCTCGGAGAGACCAACGCAGTTGATTAGCCAAAAAAAAACATTCCTGGTAAAGAATAATCCGGAGTGATGAGCAAAAACCAGTTCTATTTTTCTCCCGCTTCCATCCCTCATTATTCTCGAAGACCAGGGCAGTTATATTTTGATACTTCTGTAGAAAAATTGTTTATGAAAGTTCTTTTTTTTTGCAATACACATATAAACCCTTTTTCACAAAAATGTTTTTTAAAGTTCTTTTTGGCGTGTATGTTTGACCTAGCTGAAATTTGATTTATCGCAATCGAGTACCTGGAAGAAAATTAATTATAGCATCGAAGGCATCTGTTCCTATTCTATCATATTTTTCAGAGATCCCAAGATCTTCAAAAAATTCAGTTTTTCACCAAGCTCCATTCCAAGTTTTTCAGTTTTTCACCAAGCTCCATTCCAACCAGGCTACTACTTCTTCCTACTCGCAGTCAGGGGTGGAATAGTCATGTCAGACGTCAGACCTTCTGTCGAAGGGCCTCCGGTTTTTCAAATCATAAAGGGGGTATAGGGGGGTCAAATCATAAAGGGGGTATAGGGCGGGTCAAATCATAAAGGGGTCATAAAGGGTATGAATAAGGGGGGACCCTAATGTGAAACAAAAAAAACTTTAAAAAAATGTGTATATCGAAAAAACTAATCATGAGAGAACGACAGGCCTTTGAGAGACAGCGAGAGCGTAGGATGTGAAAGAAAGGATGCAAACGATCACAGAATTTGTACCATTAGCTTTCTCGGATAGCGTACAGATTTGCGCATAAATTTCACCCGCAGTGCGGGTTCGAGAAAGACACTGATTACAACAAATTCTTCAACAGAGCAGGTCTCTACCAAGTGTTGCAAACCTTCAGGGGCCGTATTCAGAGACAAAACTTTATACTACAGGGTGTACAGAAAGTCCAGGTGTGTAGTATTTTTCCGATAAAAACTTAACGGATTGAGCAAATCAAACAAAACTTTCATCAAAATTTATTCAAATAGTTTGGGATATAACTGCTTTTTCAACTTTCAAACAGCCCTCCTTTCTCCTTGACACAGGCGCAGAGTCGCTTGTGGAAGGCACCCACCGTGGTGGACAGGTAAGCGACGTCAAGATCATCCCACGCCTTCTGTAGGGCGCGCTTCAAACTTTCCAAATTCTTGTGTTGGGAAGCACAGGCCTTGCTCTCAAGGACCGACCACACAGAGAAGTCCAGAGGATTCAAATCAGGTGAGTACGGAGGCCATTCGGCGGATGTGATCATGGAGGGGAAATTGCTCTTGCACCAGTCTTGCACCACTTTAGCCTTGTGGGCGGGCGCAGAGTCCTGCTGGAACGTCCATTTGCGTCCCGCGAAGTGAGCCTGGCTCCAGGGAAGTACTTCCTTCATGAGAATGTCGTTCAGGTAGTTATTGGCATTCACTTTGACTCCCTGCTCGACGAAAACGAGTGGAGTCTTGCCAGTCGCGCAAATCCCGGCCCAGACCATGACAGAAGCAGGATATCCCTTTCTCGAGACGTAACGGCCACTCTTATTGGCACCTTTGACCGATTTCGACCAAATCCTATCGTTCTGGTGGTTGAAGGACTGCTCAATATTGAACAACTTCTCATCGGTGAAGAGAATATCCAAACAGTCCACCGGCTTGAACCGCTTTGACAGTTCACGACATCTCCGAAGACGGGTCGCCTTCATCTGGTCCGTCAATGCGTGAGTCTTCTGCAGCTTGATGGGGCGAAGTCCCATGCGAGATTTGACGATCGTCTGAACACAACTCGCCGAGATATTCAGCTCCTTCGCGAGTTTCCTGAGACTCCGCTTGGGGTTATATCGAAACTTGTCTCGGATGCTTCTCACGTTGAAGGAAGTGGTCGCGGTCACTGGTCTGCCACTCCTGGGACGGTCAGTCGTTGTACCAGTCTCACGGAAGCGACGTATTGTGTTTTGAATGGTCCTGCGCGAGAATCCGGTGATTCTGGCGCTGTGCTTCTGAGTGTGCCCGGACTCGCTAAAGCGCAGAATAAACCCTCGGTCAATGTCAGAGACCATATCTAAGAACGAAAAGAGACATCACTCTGATTTTTTCAGGGTGTGATGTTAACGTTATGCCTGAGATACACGCAAAAAATCACAGTACCGCTACAGCAAACAAAAAAGATACAAAGTGACAAAGTCAGACACCTGGACTTTCTGTACACCCTGTACAATTTATGGTAAACTTTATACTAAGTTGTAGTTTCGCCAAAATGGAATTCAGAGAGTAGACTTTAGGGTAAACTTTATACTAAAGTTTAGTAGGAAAGCTGAGACGCTCTCACCCGTCTTGTCTCTGAATACGGAACTGAGTTGAATTTAGGTTTACAATATACTAGGGTAAAATTTACTCATGAGTTCATCTTAGATCTCTGGATACGGCCCCAGGTCTTATCAGCAAAACTCATTGTCTGTGTATTGCTCTTCCCTTTAGAATGAATTAATTATTCTCACAGCACTGTTTTTGAATGCCTAAGTGTTTGGAAGTCTATTACCTCAAGTGTCATTTCATTTTAGTCACCCAGTGCTTTCAAAAGCTCTGTTTTCAGTCTACTCGGTTCCGTGAATGTGGTTTTCTCTGAGCTTGATTGACTCTACTGGCTCAACTGCGAATACACTGAATCGCTCAGCAGCAGTTATCCGAACGTCGTGTTTACATGTAATAAATATTGATTGATTGACTGATAATCATTCAAACCATATCATCATAGCTTCTTATCGGATTACAAAATTTGTATTCTCAGATTTCGGGAATTTGAATAGAATAATTTTAATAGCCAACGAAGGAACGGTTCTTACTATCATATTCCCATATTACAGGTCATGAGGCTCAGAAACGGAAAGCCTTCTCACATTTTACATAAAAATCAGAACATTTGAGTTGAGAGAAAAATACGCAAAAACTTTGCATAATTCGAATACAACTGATAAACTGTTTTTTTCTCATCCTCCAAGCAAAGTTTCTATTAAAACATTTCATTCACATAGCCACTCGAAGCAAATATCGACTTCAAACTCGACGGAATCATGTAGCGAAAGAAAAGTACATCTGAAAGAGGAAGTCTGGACAGCTTTGAAAAGCACCGAGTGTTTACACAAGGGAAGCTTTGCCGGAGAGGAGAGTGGGAAGGAAGTGGGAGGGGCTTGACGGACGCTCAGAGGAGTAAAATAGAGGGTGGATGAAATGGATAAAATAGGGGGTGGAGTCCGTGTGCTGGAAACAGACGAGTACTGACAAATCCCCGTATGAAGTACCCGGAGTTCCTTAGCAGGCTGTTTTCTTACCTCCGGCCAAATCAGGTTGTATTCATATCATACCATATCATATCACCTCCGGCCAAATCAGGTTGTATTCATATCATATCATACCATATCACCTCCGGCCAAATCAGGTTGTATTCATATCATATCATACCATATCATATCACCTCCGGCCAAATCAGGTTGTATTCATATCATATCATACCATATCATATCACCTCCGGCCAAATCAGGTTGTATTAATATCATATCATACCATATCATATCACCTCCGGCCAAATCAGGTTGTATTCATATCATATCATACCATATCACCTCCGGCCAAATCAGGTTGTATTCATATCATATCATATCATATCACCTCCGGCCAAATCAGGTTGTATTCATATCATATCATACCATATCATATCACCTCCGGCCAAATCAGGTTGTATTAATATCATATCATACCATATCATATCACCTCCGGCCAAATCAGGTTGTATTCATATCATACCATATCATATCACCTCCGGCCAAATCAGGTTGTATTCATATCACATCATACCATATCATATCACCTCCGGCCAAATCAGGTTGTATTCATATCATATCATACCATATCATATCACCTCCGGCTTCTAAAACTCTGCTTCTAATTGACTCACACTCCTTACTCATTCTTCTTTGCTTGAAAAGTCAGAATCGGTCGTGTCTAATACATTGGTTGCACAATAAATTTGTTCAACTGAAATAATCTATCGTGAACTCTGATCAATCGTTCGTGTTTTCTCGAACAAAGCTTTCGAATTGAACTCTGATTCAGCGTAATTCATAAACTTAGTCGATTGAAAAGCCAACAGGTCAACCAAATCTCTTCAGACCATATTTGTGCATTCTACCAAAAATACTACCATATTTGCGCATTCTACCCAAAAACTACCATATTTGCGCATTCTATCAAAAAACCACGATATTTGCGCATTCTACCAAAAAAAGAAGCATATTTGCGCATCCTACCAAAAAACCACCATATTTGCGCATTCCTCTTCTCAATTTCTTTCAAACATGTAGTAGTGATGACTATCGAAAATTTATCTAGACGATATAGATATAGAGTTAGCGAAAACTCCCTTTTTGCGCGGATCTGGCTTAACAGTACCGAAGTCGAGCACGTCCATAAGTTAAAACAGGCGCTCAGCAAGCGAAAAGACATTTTCTCTTTCAGGGACAAACTAATTAAACCCAAATCTCACCTGAGCCCTCTGTTCGCGGCTGTATCGATGCTTCCTTGGCCGGACCAATTCCTTCTTTGAATCTTCAACCTGCAGTTTATACCATAGCAAAAAACTACAGACTATAAACATTTTCAGATGAGCGATTTACTCTCAGGTTTTTGCACTTGAAATATAATAGCTTCCAAAAAAACTAGGAAAATTTTCCGATGAAAAGCGAAAGCCCATATTTTACAAATTTTATATTAAAAAATTTAAACATCCTTATGAGATTTCGACCCTCAACGAGCTCAACCTAAAAAGGTTAACCAAATTACTTTTAGCGGCATACTCTTAAAGCTGGGACTAACTGGCTTCTCACTGAGTATCTTGTAGGTACCAGTTATGCGTGTATCAAATGGAGAGATTAGTGTTTCAAATAGAATCTCTCTCTCTCATACTATTTTCCTCTCTCGCTAGCTTTCTCACCATTTATCTCGCTAGCTTTCTCATCTTTTCTCTCTCTCTCTCTGTCTCTCTCACAGCGTTCGCCGTCCACCCAATGCGCAAACTCTCAATTCACCTCGGACCGCCTCATCTTCCGGAGCTCTTTGTCCACATCTTCACTCAACTCACGTGCAGCAGTGCAAAAAGCCTGCAAACGGCCTAGTTATCACGAGAAGTCAAAGGTCTTTCAATCAGCAACCAGTGGTTCTCGAACCCACACTGTGGGTAAAATCTATGCACAACTCTATGCGCTATCCGTGAAAGCTAGTCATACAAACGCTCTGATCGTCTGCATCCTCTCTTTTTCATCACACGCTCTCGCGCTCTCTCGAAGGCCTGCCGTTCGCTCATGATTAGTCATCTTGATACACGCTTTTACTGCGAATTGGAACAAACATCCTGTCCGCAACACAAAGTACACTTTTTTTCGTCTGGTAATCTCGGCTTACAACCACAACAACAACCACAGAAAAAATATTGAATCCTGCACTTAGAGCCTTTCCGGTTGAGTTACTCCCAAAATTGCTTGAAAAAAATTGCAAAAAATTGAAAAAATTTACTCCCAAAATTGCTTACTCCCAAAATTGCTTGAAAATAAGAGTTAGAATTCTGCTTCAAAAAAGATAACAAAAAAACAAGATATCCTAATAGGCTTGAAGCGCTAGATTAAAAAGTGATGGAAAAAAAGACAACGAGGAAGAGAGAGATTGAGGGAGAGCGAGAGTGTGACAGAAAGACAGAGAGAGAGATAGAGAGAGACAGAGAAAGAGATGGAAAGTGAGAGAGACAGAAATACAGAAAAAATTATGTTTGACAGCGGTATGTTAAATGTGAGTTTCTCTTGACTTTGTGAGCACCTCTGTAACGTCGGTTTCGAAAACCACCTGTCACCTCTAAGATGCAATAACAGGAAGGGCTCTCCGGGTTCGAAAAGACAAAGTATTAGGTTGCTTTTTTATGGTTTTGGCAGTGATTGTGGCACTTTTATATTGCAAAGTATAAGGTTGTTAGTATTAGGTTCGAAAAGGCAAAGTATTAGGTTGCTGCAAGAGTTCTGCGCCATCTTAAAGACTTCACTTCTCACTTGTAAAACTACTAACAATAAACACGCATGAACTAAAGAATTATACCGGTGAGGTTCCGAAAATAAAACTGAAAAGCAGAACTTTTGCAGCAACCTAAAATAATAATATCAACTTTTGCAGCAACCTAAAATAATACTATCAAATTTTGCAGCAACCTATAAAAATATTATCAACAAAACAGACTCTGCTCTCTTGCAAAAGGCATTCAAAAATCATAAGAAACTCTTGCTTTTACGTCTTTCCCCTCTATCTCGCTTCTCATTGTCCCATTCGCGTCCATTCAAAGCGCAACATCAAAGCAGAACACTTCAAAAAATTCAAAAATAACATTGTTCGAGTAATTACTTTTTATTCGCTTCATAATCAATGTCATAGAAATGAATTGCCATAATTCATAAAACTATTCTACTATCAATCATGTTTCTAATACAGTACCGCCCAAAATGTTATCATATATAGGGTTATTGAAAATAACTTTTTTCAAAGATAAAATTCAAAGCTCAAATTTTCACAGAAGTTTTTTGGAGTGTCTGTACCGTACCGGACATCATTTAGAGTGATTTATTAGTTATCTCCAAGAAATACACCAAAATTGGTATATGTTTTTTGGGGTGTCTGTACCGTACCAGACATCATTTAGAGTGATTTATTAGTTATCTCCAAGAAATACACCAAAATTGGTATATCTTCCATTTTTCAGTTTTTTCTCCATGATTTTTTTTTGTTTTTCGAACTTCATTCATAAAAATTTTGTTTCAAGTCATGATTCGAACTGTTGGACATCGAAATACAAGTAAAAGAATGCAAGAAGCTGTTGTTGCTGGGGCGAAACAGGGCCGGTCACAGAGCGAGCTCGCTCAGCAGTTCGGGGTAACTCAGAGCGCTATCTCCCGTATCCTCCGGCGTTTTCGAACCCAGGTAAATGAATTTTCTACAACTGAATAACTTTGGAACACAAAAAATTGCAGGGACGAGTCATCGAAGTACATCCTGCGCGCATCTCGCGAAGACCCGAAACGCACTGCTACAGACATTCAAGCTGTCATATCAACGCCCGCGACTCCTGCTTCTTCAATAACTACCATCAAACGCCGTTTGCAAGCCGCTGGACTGTATGGAAGGCGGCCAGCAAAGAAGCCTTTCATCAGCGAAAAAAATCGTAAAGTTCGAGTTCAGTGGGCTAAGGATCACCTCAGTTGGACACGCCGTGAGTGGTCTCAGATTGTTTGGAGTGATGAATCCAAGTTTAATATGTTCTGCAGTGACGGTCTGAGGTGGGTAAGACGTCCAGCGGGCAAGCGTTTCCTGCCGCAATACCAGTCGCTCACAGTCAAACATGGCGGTGGTTCTGTGATGGTCTGGGGCTGTTTTTTCCGCCAGCGGCATGGGTCCACTGAGACGTATTGTTGGAAATCTCGATCGTTACGGCTATGAGAACATAATGGAAAGCACTAGGCGCCCTTGGGCCCTCTCCAAATTCGGTCGTGGGTTCACCTTTCAACAAGATAACGACCCGAAACATCGACCTCAGCACGTTCAGAACTGGTTTCGCCGTCGGCATGTGGATGTTTTGGACTGGCCGAGCCAGTCTCCCGATTTGAACTTCATCGAAAATTTATGGGAACATTTGCAACGAAAATTGACGGGAAAAACATGCAGAAATGCTGATGAAAAGTTTAACCAGCTAGAGGAGGAATGGAAGGCGATTTCGCAGGCAACCATTGACTCTTTGATTGATTCTATGCCTCGTAGATGTCAGGCAGTCAATTACTTCAAAGGATATGCCACCAAATACTAGAATATTTGTTTTAATACTTCGAAAAAAATTGAACATCTCTACAAGCACTTTTTACTATTTCCATTTTTTTAATGAATAAACCTAATAAAGCATTTTCCAAAGTAGTTCTATCACTCGAAACATGTGAATTTGGCTTGTAAAAAATATCTGAAAATTTGAGCTTCATTCGTTTTTTTGAAAAAAAGTTATGTTGAATAATTCAATATATGATAACATTTTGGGCGGTACTGTATGTACCCAATCATAATCGTGAATTCTGGGGTTACGCTCCATTAATGACGCAATCGCTTAATAAGCATGCGTGACTAAGAGAACGAGGCATATGAGCCTTTCATATACATAGCACTATCGCACGGAATAGCAATGTGTCCCCATGGTTCCCGGTTTGAGTCGAGATGGCTGGGTTCGATCCCGCCCGGTGGACTAGCTGTCTTCTGTGCCATAGTTTCACTTTTAAATGTAGATTATGGTTAAAGCGAAACGTTCTCAAGCAGACCGTTTCTCCCACCCGCAGAAAGAATGTGCATACCAAGATGACTAATGATGAGGGAACGGCAGGTATTGTAGAGAGCGCGGAAGCGTCTGATGCAAAAGAGAGGATGCAGACGATCAGAGCATTTGTATCACTAGCTTCTTGAATAGCGCATAGATTTTACACGCACTGTGGGTTAGATTAACACACTGGTCTTGCAGTGTGCTAGAGAACGCGCTTTTTTGAATTATGCTCTTTGACCACTTAAATTGACCACAACAAACAAATTAGGTTTACTTCAATTAACCTCATAAAGTCTGCTTTGCTCGTCTTCAACCTGGGTTTCGACTGAATTCTCCTCTGTTTTTCTGACGTCTTCGTCTTCCTTTGCTCTTATGTTGACATTCCTTTGAATAACTTCTTCCCATGACTTTCCCATCAAGTATTCTCGCAGAACGCTCGCGCTTATCTGTGTCATTCAACATTTGTTGTTATTTTCCGGACAGGACCGCCTTTTTCAAAATGAAAAAACTAAAAGTTGCTTACGAGAGCTATTATACACAATTTACTCTCAGACTAATTGAAGCAAACGCAAACCTTTAATGGAAGTCTCTTACGAACCGTCCGAGATGAAAAGCTGAAAGCTGATACTTTGAAAGCAAGTTAGCCAAATTTTCTTCCCCAAATTTTGGAACGGAAAAGGCTGTAGTTGTTGTTTTTTGCCCATAGGTCCTGTCGAGGGGAGTCCTTTGGGAAAGGTTGGTGAGGATCCTTTTGAGTCCGGAGAAATTTTATCCGTCTACACTCGCACCGCAGTCGGCGATCCTCTTCGCGAGACCCATTCGTTAACCGGAGAAGGGCAAGAGGTTATTTTACTGGCGCCTTTAACGGAAAAGGAAGGCTCAACTGAATTTAACGGAAAAGGCTCGACAAACAACGCAAAACAAGACGAAATGTGTATTGTATCAACTGAATAAAAATGAAATTCCTGCTATTTTGTATGTTTTTTCTGCCCCTCTTTTTTACTTTGTGTATTAATTCTTCAACTTTTCAAAAAAATTCCATAAAACTGCTTTTATGTAAAATAGAAATTGGAAGTGAAAAAAATTGAGAACAATAATTGAAAAACCTTATATGCTTTTCGAGGGGGATCCTATAGGCCGATAGATTACTATCTTGAGAAGAACCGCTTCCAAGTCGCAGAACTACGGCCTTAAATTAAATTATTACCGTTGAAGGTGTTTCTTACCTTCTATGCTGGTTTTGTAACCAGAGAGACTCAATGGATGCTCTGCGGTTCACTCTGCCTCTTAATTTTAAGAGGACGAGAATCGAACAGCACCATCGACTTTTTAAAAGACCTTGCTCCGTTTGGATGATGCTATGGTGCGGCTCAAACTTGGGGACCATCACACAAAAGCAAAACACCCCACCACTCCACCACACCCGTACGGCAGTACTGGTCTAGCGGGGTGGTGGGGAGTTTCGTTTCGTTCACCCGCTGAAATACTTTCATGTATCCGCTGTTACGGGTCGAACGGAATGTTTGTGTCTTTGCAGCTCTCACATGAAATCATAGGTTTTATAGTGCGTTCAGGGGTTAAATGGAGCCGCCCAATTTGGGTTTACATGTATCCACCGCTCAAAGTTTGGAGGAAAAAAGAAGGAAAAGGGTAAGAAAAGAGAGGGAGTTTTTTGTCAATAGTGTGTGTACATGTATCCGACACTATTTAACCCCTGAGTGCATTCGAGAAGGACACAGAGGCCCGCCGAAAGTGAAAACTTGTCTGAACAAGAGACCCTCGGCTGGCAATAAAATGTCGTTCGATCGAGACTAAATGGTGTTTTACGAAAAGCTTTGCTTTTGTACTGTCAGCAGAGACTCGTAAAGTGGGAAACTGAAACCCGCCACCTAGCGGTAGGAATAGACATTTTAACCCCTGCATCCAATCGAACAATATGTAAAGCTCACTGACTGACCTCAATGTTTGATGGGCAAACATCTGGGAGGAATTTAGATGCTTTCTCCGACACAACAAGACAGTTATCTGAGCATAGGTCAAACTTTTTTTCGAATCGGATGACCTGCAAGCGGAGAGGGTGCAAAAAATAGAAGAGCAAGAAACGAGCCAAAATACACATTCCCATTGAGTTTTATTTTCCTTTTCATGTCCTGTACCTCTAACTCGCTTATTATTATTCTAGACCGGGCTATTTCTTCCCACCCGCAGATATATCAAGATCTCTAATCATAAGGGATGGACAGGCTTCGAAAGAAGAAAAGAGAGCGTGTGATGAAGACAGGATGCAGACGAACAAATCATTTGTGTACCTAGCCTTTTTGGATAGCGCATAGACTCGCGCATAGATTTCATACGCAGTGCGGGTCAGAGAAACACACTGTTCTGGACCGCTCGAAAAGTGGTTTTATTTTCTTCGAATTTTCACATTTACATATGACTTGTAGCAATCTATGAATCTGAGTCGAGGATCCGTCTTCAATCTCCTGGTATTATGATAATTAACCGTTTATACCCACATAATTCGGGAGTGGCACAATGATAACAACTATTTCGCGCCTACCTATTCCAAAATGGGTCACAAGTTTGACAAGCGCAGAAATATCAAAACGGTAACTTTAACAAGACAGACAGGCCTCGAATAAGAACGGTCAAAGAGATGTTTGTAAGCGATGTTGATGGTCGAAGAGATGTTTCAAGTCCGGGCGTGGCATAATGGTAGTGTGTTCGACTATTGTGCGAAGAGTCCCGAGTTCGACTCCCAACCCGGACAGATCCACCCAAAACCAAGGGGTTAAGAAATGTTGGTAGTGCTCATGCACGAATCTGACTCTCCCCACTGCTGCTACACACACTAGGAGTTAACCAGCAGGCAGCCACTGGTTCTACCAGGATACGCCTGTCCTGCATCTCAGGGAGCGCTTACCCTGCCGCGAGGCGGGAACAAGCGCGAGGAAGATTATTAGTATAAAGAGATGTTTGTAAGCGCTGAGAGAGATGGGAAAGGGATTAGAGATGCCAAAAAAAGAGGTAACTGGATGCCGAGGAAAAGTGGAATAGAACAAAAGGATATGATTCAGATCATTTCGGCGAGGAAATAAAAGCACAACCTAGCTGGTCCCGTTACTATTTGACCCCTGGAGACCATTTTTTTCTTACTTATACACAAACGCGCGCTTAGATTTGTGAGTATATCTCGTAAAGATTAGGAGATCAATTTCCAATACGTTAATTATGTATCCCAAATCAGAGGAGTGCATATCATACGAGATTGAGCGCGAAGAAACTAGAAACACCCCTTCAAAAAAAACTTGCCGCTCGTCACGTTGGGCATTAAGGTAAGTGCTTGCGTCAAGCTTCGCGATGAGACGGTGGGCGCAAAAGGGTGAGGCACAAATGGAGCGGGCCGAGATGACCGGGGTCCGTATAAGAAGTACCAGTATCTGGATCAAATTCATTCAAATCCAAAATTCAGCGACATATTTCACCTGTGCTAGTCAACAGGGTGTTTCTTAGCACCCGCACTAGTTTTTTCTAACACACAGTTTTTTTTTAAATTTAAGAGTTCAACTTTTTATTTTTCCAATAACTTGGACTTTCCTTACAAAGAATCCGAGAAAAAAAAATTTCAAAGTGCATAAAATTCACTGTTTCTTCCGGTTTTTTGGAAAGCGCATAGATTTTCTACCCGCGGTGCGAGTCACAGAAAAACCTTGCAAGTAAAAAACAAATTCATATAAAAAACCATCAAATCGGAAAAGAATCTAACGCTCACAAGAAAAGGGATGGAAATGGAATCACAAGAAGTCTGAAAATAGAAGAAGCAAGCGAGAGATTCTTCAGTTTGGTAACCCCGATCGGATAACCGATTGTTTCTAATTTATTGACAAGTGCTAATGAATATTACGTTTCTCTAGTGTTCATTTCGGAACGAAATGATTCTGGTAAATTTGAACCACGCACTCCTTATTTGGTCCAGCGAAAACCAATCGAAGGAAGCGGAACATTGAAAAATACCACGAACACAAAATACCACGAAAAAGGCAAGCGTTTGAAAAAAGATAATAAGAAAACAGGCGGATGGTAGTTTTACATAGATGATGTATGCCTTTGTGCACAAACTGCATTAGTTTCATTGTTTAAGAGTTCATCAAGACTATACTCATATACTCGATCAATGACTATACTTACACACTTCAATGATGAATATAGTCATATGCTGTATTCATGACTATCCTCCTGTAGTTCGTTCATGACTTTAGTCAAAGCGTTTTCTGGACGACCAACTGACCTTCTAGCCAAGTCCGCCACATGCTTATCCGGTCGATACCCGACTATTCCGATGAAAAATGGATCACGAGATGACCAGTTCCATTCGTATAAATCTTGAACTTCGCTCAAAACCACAATTGCAATAGCGGCAGAATACGTGTACCGCTGATTTTAAAGACAGAAAAACTAACCTAGCAGACATGGGAAGATGCTCGCTCAGTCACTACTGGTGTTTGTAATGAGGGAGGGACGGGGAGGAGGGGGGATGGAAGGGGGCTCATATAAAATAACTTTCAGTGGACCCCTGTTTTCTTTTTGGACACACTAAAACCCGGACGCTTTAAAACACGGCTTTTTCAGAACACGCATGGTATTTACCAGGGATCAAATAGCCATGTCAGATCACATGGCGATGCACATTTGTTCTGAATATTGGCGGGGTTCCGTTTTACATTCTTGAGGGGGAACATTACCAAAAGAAGCTGTTTGCTAATAAAACCATTTTCTTCTGTCATCGGCGGGTCATTATCGATTAGACAAACCATTTTCTTCTGTCATCGGCGGGTCATTATCGATTAGACAAACCATTTTCTTCTGTCATCGGCGGGTCATTATCGATTAGGCAAACCATTTTCTTCTGTCATCGGCGGGTCATTATCGATTAGACAAAACATTTTCTTCTGTCATCGGCGGGTCATTATCGATTAGACAAACCATTTTCTTCTGTCATCGGCGGGTCATTATCGATTAGACAAACCATTTTCTTCTGTCATCGGCGGGTCATTATCGATTAGACAAACCATTTTCTTCTGTCATCGGCAGGTCATTATCGATTAGACAAACCATTTTCTTCTGTCATCGGCGGGTCATTATCGATTAGACAAACCATTTTCTTCTGTCATCGGCGGGTCATTATCGATTAGACAAACCATTTTCTTCTGTCATCGGCGGGTCATTATCGATTAGACAAACCATTTTCTTCTGTCATCGGCGGGTCATTATCGATTAGACAAACCATTTTCTTCTGTCATCGGCGGGTCATTATCGATTAGACAAACCATTTTCTTCTGTCATCGGCGGGTCATTATCGATTAGACAAACCATTTTCTTCTGTCATCGGCGGGTCATTATCGATTAGACAAACCATTTTCTTCTGTCATCGGCAGGTCATTATCGATTAGACAAACCATTTTCTTCTGTCATCGGCGGGTCATTATCGATTAGACAAACCATTTTCTTCTGTCATCGGCGGGTCATTATCGATTAGACAAACCATTTTCTTCTGTCATCGGCGGGTCATTATCGATTAGACAAACCATTTTCTTCTGTCATCGGCGGGTCATTATCGATTAGACAAACCATTTTCTTCTGTCATCGGCGGGTCATTATCGATTAGACAAACCATTTTCTTCTGTCATCGGCGGGTCATTATCGATTAGGCAAACCATTTTCTTCTGTCATCGGCGGGTCATTATCGATTAGACAAAACATTTTCTTCTGTCATCGGCGGGTCATTATCGATTAGACAAACCATTTTCTTCTGTCATCGGCGGGTCATTATCGATTAGACAAACCATTTTCTTCTGTCATCGGCGGGTCATTATCGATTAGACAAACCATTTTCTTCTGTCATCGGCAGGTCATTATCGATTAGACAAACCATTTTCTTCTGTCATCGGCGGGTCATTATCGATTAGACAAACCATTTTCTTCTGTCATCGGCGGGTCATTATCGATTAGACAAACCATTTTCTTCTGTCATCGGCGGGTCATTATCGATTAGACAAACCATTTTCTTCTGTCATCGGCGGGTCATTATCGATTAGACAAACCATTTTCTTCTGTCATCGGCGGGTCATTATCGATTAGACAAACCATTTTCTTCTGTCATCGGCGGGTCATTATCGATTAGACAAACCATTTTCTTCTGTCATCGGCGGGTCATTATCGATTAGACAAACCATTTTCTTCTGTCATCGGCAGGTCATTATCGATTAGACAAACCATTTTCTTCTGTCATCGGCGGGTCATTATCGATTAGACAAACCATTTTCTTCTGTCATCGGCGGGTCATTATCGATTAGACAAACCATTTTCTTCTGTCATCGGCGGGTCATTATCGATTAGACAAACCATTTTCTTCTGTCATCGGCGGGTCATTATCGATTAGACAAACCATTTTCTTCTGTCATCGGCGGGTCATTATCGATTAGACAAACCATTTTCTTCTATCATCGGCGGGTCATTATCGATTAGACAAACCATTTTCTTCTGTCATCGGCGGGTCATTATCGATTAGACAAACCATTTTCTTCTGTCATCGGCGGGTCATTATCGATTAGGCAAACCATTTTCTTCTGTCATCGGCGGGTCATTATCGATTAGACAAAACATTTTCTTCTGTCATCGGCGGGTCATTATCGATTAGACAAACCATTTTCTTCTGTCATCGGCGGGTCATTATCGATTAGACAAAAGGGTTGAGTCTCTATTTCGCCTCTGTGTCCTTTTCAGGCGAACTAATTAATTAATTAACGCATGATACTCACTTACTTCCTTTCACTCGTCATGGCAAAGCGGTCGACTCTCTTCTCACTCTTCATTTCTATCGCCAAGAATGGAGGATTCCGGTCTCTAGCAGGATTTGTACACCTTGAGGCCGTAATGTCCAAACCATTATCGACACTCTATTCAACATTCTTCTGTACTGTCCAGAGAATCAGATGGAGCTGTTCGATATAATGGCGCTTCATGTCCCATGACATCGAGCATAATGCGTTTGAACTTGAATTTGAACTCACTTACTTCACTAGATATGGCAACATCTTTGGAGGCGTGGCCGGCAATCCATGGCAGTCGATCAGTAAACGGGGAAGAGTTTCCTGGAGAAAAATCAATATATTCCGAAACTTGTAGGAACACGTTTCTCTTTTTTCTTTTTTTTTGTACTTTTATTGTAATATTTCTTCTTTTGTTTACACTCATTTAGTCTCACGTGACACACATTTTTGCTGTATGCCTGAATGTTTTCACGTAATAAATCAAATCAAAAGTGAAATGCAGAAAAGAGAGAGATTGGGATTGTTGTTGTTGTAGATTGCCCGCCGTAGGTCTCCGGCTGAGTAGACGAGGTCTTCTTTGACATGGCTCAGAACAATAACCTTACTTACATCATTTATCTAATTACATTTATTTCTCTTTCTCTCGGGGTTTATTTATTTATTTTTTTTTCTCGTTTTTTTATTTTTTTTATATTTATTTTTTTTAAATTTTTTTTTATTTATTTTTTTTATTTATTTTCATTTTTTTTTGAGAGAGAGAAAGGAATCACTGGTATAAGAACTTAACAGACGTCGGGCTATTCCACAAATCTATACTTCTTAAATGTGTGTGGTCACAGCGACACGAGAATAAATGACTAGTTGTATGTGGCTCTTCTAAACATTTTGGGCAAAGAGGGGATTGGGCAGCTCCTATTCTGTGTAGGTAGCTGTTAAGGGAACTTGCATAGCCACTACGTAGTTGCGATAATGTAATTTGTTGTTCCCTGGGAAGTTGATTCGTTGATTTATGGATTCTGGGAGGTTTCTTACCTAGAACTGGGTTAGGGGAACAGGAGCTAATGAAATTTCTAACAGTCTCAGTATGTATTCTTTTCAGTGCGGCTTTCTGATCACTGTCTACTAAAATCATTTCTAGGTCCTTGGCATGTTTACGAATAGTTCTAGGTGGTTTGGGTTCCATGCATCGACGATGGGAGGGGTGGTTTGGGAGGAGTCTTGCTCTTGCCACGAATTGCTTGGTAAGCATCGTGTTGTGCTCCTTTATGGGTAACATTTCACTTTCTAGAGCTAAGTGCTCTGTGCCGGCCATTGCTAGGTTTCCTGTTGCTATCCGTATTGCTTTATTTTGGTTTGCCTGTAGTTTTTTCCAGTTCGTCTCGGCCAATTGAGGGGAGTAAATTGGTGCGGCGTAGTTGAGAACGGATCTGGTCATTGTTTTGTAGGTTGCAAGAAGGGTGTTTTTCTGTTGGCCCCATGTTCTTCCTCCGAGGGCACGTAGTATATTCAGTCTTTTGGCCGTTCTCTGTTTAAGGTATTCTGCATGTTGTCGGAAGGTGCCGAGTTGGTCTAAGACGACACCGAGTATTTTGGGTGTTTTAGTTGTCGGCAAAAGGGTTCCATGGATTTCTACCTTGGGTTCTTTTTTACATTCGCCTGTATGGGTTGTGAAAAGAGTGACCGTAGTATTTTCCTTGGATATGATCATTTTTCGTTGTTCCAATTCTTCTACGAGTTTCGGTAGGAAGTGATTGATCTGATCTTCACAGGTTTCAATACAGGGGCTTGAGGAGAGAATTGATATGTCGTCGGCGTAGGCTGTCATCTGCGTGTTTCCTGTGGGTTGCGGGAGGTTGTTTATGTAGAGATTGAATAAGAGGGGACTGAGCACTGCTCCTTGTGGGACACCAGATCTGCATGTGAGACGTCGACTGCTTTTTCCCTGGAAATCTACCTTGATTGTACGGCCTCTTAGGTAGCTGGACATCCATCGGACGATGGCTCTTGGCATATTCGTTTCAGTGAGTTTCTTGCAGAGAAGGGATATGTTCACTAAGTCATATGCTGCAGTGAGGTCAAGGGCGACCATGAGAGTGCGGTCCGGGGGTGGTTTCCGATTGAAGCCGTTTGTTATTTTCCCGGTTATTTCCAGGAGTGCGGTAGTAGTCGAGTGATCTTTGCGGAATCCATGTTGCCAGTCAGCGATTTGAAAGCCTTCCGCCAGGAATGGTAATAAGACCCGTTCGAATGTTTTGGCTATAGGTGATAGTATTGATATTGGTCTATAGCCGTTCAGGTTGCTGGAGTCCTTTCCTGGTTTAGGTAACATTATCACTCTTGCATCTTTCCATCTGGACGGGATAATACCTGTTTGCAGGGTTTTATTGAAGAGGATGCAGAGACACTTTCTGAAGTTTTCACCGGCCATTTTGAGTAGTAGAGGGCAGATGCCTTCACTGTCTGGGCATTTGGAACCTTTGGTTTTCTTGATTGCTTCTTCAATCTGTGCCAGGGAAATTTGGGGAGCGTCTGTCCGTTTGAGGCCTTTAATTAGTCGTGTTGTGCTTCTTGCTGATTTGTCGACCTCTTTAGGGGCTTGTTTAGCTAATTTTCTGGCAAAAGCGTTTGAGGCAGATGTTGGGCATAGACTTTTCCCGTCGTGGGTGATGGTCAAGTGCGTCGGTTTTATTGATCTGCCGTCGATAGCCTTTATCGTTTTCCAGAGTTTGTTGCCCGGTTCGTTGTGGCTAATTTCAGATATGTACTTTTCCCAAGCATTCCTCTTTTCGAGGTTGATGCGGAAGGAGATTTCGGCCATTATTGAGGGGAGTGAGGGGTCCGTAGGATTGTCCCTCCTCATTTGGTCCCGTTCTGTAATCAGCTTCTTCACATCTTCGCTCAAGTGAGGCGTGTATTTTGGCACCTTTCCACGGGGAATGTTGTTCTTCGCCGCTTTGGTCAAGGTGGTGGTCAGGAATTTGTGCATCTGAACTGAGTTGTCGGCGAATGGGAAATTCATGAGCATCTTGTTGATGTCCCTTTCGAAGCCTTCCCAATTCGCTTTGTTGTAATTTGTATAGCAACGTGCGATTGAGATGTTGGCTGGCTGTGTTTCGACGTCAATCAGGCATGGGAGGTGGTCAGAGTTCATTCTGTTGATTGTTGACCAGTTGCAGTCGATGGCTATGTCGTTCGAGGCGAGAGTGATGTCTGGTGATGCTTTTTGTCTTGTGGGCATCTTTGAGTTGTTGAGACATACAAGATCGCTGTCGTCAATGAAGTCGCATAGTTCATCTCCTCTGCTATCCTCCGTACCTTCACTCCAAACTTTATTGTGTGCGTTGAAGTCTCCGCCGACAATGAGAGGTTTCTTCTGTGTTAGGAGTCGGCTGAAGTTCGGCGCGTATGAGTTGGGGCAGGACGATCGAGGTGGGATGTATATGTTGCAGATTCTTATGGTTCCTTGGTCAGTTGGCACGTCCACGCTGAGTGTTTCGGCTGTCGGGTCCGTCGCTGGGGAAGTCACGTTAGCATAGCGTATATTCTCTTTGACTAGTATCGCAAGGCCACCTCCGGAGTTGGAGCGGTCTTTTCTTATGATCGTGTATCCTACGATATTGGGAGATGGAATACTAGCATCCATTTTGGTTTCTTGGATGAGTGCTACGTGAACATTCAACTCATGTAAAAGGTCCTCTAGCTCGGTTAATCGGGCTCTCAGTCCATTAGCGTTCCATTGGATTATCCTCAGGTTAGCTACCGTCTGGGAGGCAGTCTGCTGGATCGGGGCTCTCTCACAAATTCTACATCTCCATTGGGGGTTCCAATCATTAAGATTGTTAAGGTTGGAACAGCGGAAATGTACCCATTTCTTACATTTGCTACAATTAACACAATTCGAAGGCGCGTTAAGAGAGCATACAGAACAAGGCCATCTTGGGCCTGGGTTAGTCTCGATACCAGCGATTTGGAGGAGTATTCGGATCAGAGACGCTGGGTCTTTCTGATCCGTGTTAGAAAAAATGAGGTTTCGGGGGAAGCCGTCCTCGTTGTCCCTTGCGGGAGATTCCATTGGGAAATTTTGTTTTGGAGGTCCATTGGGTCCGACGCCATGTAGCGTCGTCCACAGTCGCACCGCGTGTAGGTGACCTCCGTCGCGACCATTGGGATTGTAAAAGGTTAAGGGTGGGAAGACTCGCTCGAGGTTTTACTGAACTAGTCGCAAAAAAGATCTTCCAAAAATAACCGCTCCCTTTTTAATGAGAGTGTTGATCCTTAATCATCAGTCTTTCTGGTCCACCCCTGCTTCTGAATACTAAGTTATGACCATATGTTAATCTAAACAACTAAACAGGGAATTTTTTTGAGCTGCACTGAATGGAAACCCTGCGCAAATGTTTTCTTCTTACTACAAAACAACACTGGTTATCTCAATCGTCATCGCTCTCTATTCATCATAATCTTTCTCGCGCTTGTTCCCGCCTTGCGGCGAGGTGCGCGCTCCCCTGAGATGCAGGACAGAACTATCCTGGTAAAACCAGTTGCTGCATGCTGAGTCACTTAAAGCAGCGGGGAGAGCACAATTAAACTGCCAACTGGGAAACAAATTTTCCGTGACGACCGACCTACCGACCCTCTCCCTCAATCGAAATCGAAAATGAATGTACTAGATTTCTCCCCGCTGAAATTGCAAAAGAAGTGTTTCATTCCTCTACAAATATGAAACGTTTCATTAGCCATAACTCAGCCTCAACCGGTTTCGTGAAGTTAAAGGTGAAACTTTTGACCTGCTTCAGCGATTAATCTATTGAAAAAATCAAGACATATTTTACCTGTGAGGGAGAGTTAGATTCGTGCCGAGCATTTCTCAACCCCCTTGGCCTGGATGGATCTAGCCAGAGTGGGGGTCTCAACCCCCTTGGCTTGGATGGATCTATCCAGAGTGGGGTTTCAACCCCCTTGGCTTGGATGGATCTATCCAGAGTGGGGGTCTCAACCCCCTTGGCTTGGATGGATCTATCCAGAGTGGGGGTCTCAACCCCCTTGGCTTGGATGGATCTATCCAGAGTGGGGGTCTCAACCCCCTTGGCTTGGATGGATCTATCCAGAGTGGGGGGTCTCAAGCCCCTTGGCTTGGATGGATCTATCCAGAGTGGGGGTCGAACTTGGGACCCTTCGCACAATAATCGCGCAAACAACCATCATGTCACGCCAATCATCATCACTCTCTATCAATCTCTCTTTCCAAATCTAATCAGAAAAAACTTTTTTTTATTTCTGAGCGTGCCAATCCCTGATCATCAATCTCATTGACCTACCACTATTTGGACCTCTAAGCCAAATGCATATGTTGAACTGAGAGAAAAACCAAAGAGTTTCTGTCAACTGTACTGAGGGTTGGATCTTCGGCATGAGACAGCCTGGTGAAAAACCCAACCAAAGAAAGCCTGGTGAAAAACCCAACCAAAGAAAGCCTGGTGAAAAACCCAACCAAAGAAAGCCTGGTGAAAAACCCAACCAAAGAAAGCCTGGTGAATAACCCAACCAAAGAAAGCCTGGTGAAAAACCCAACCAAAGAAAGCCTGGTGAAAAACACAACCAAAGAAAGCCTGGTGAAAAACCCAACCAAAGAAAGCCTGGTGAAAAACCCAACCAAAGAAAGCCTGGTGAAAAACACAACCAAAGAAAGCCTGGTAAAAAACCCAACCAAAGAAAGCCTGTTGAAAAACCCAACCAAAGAAAGCCTGTTGAAAAACCCAACCAAAGAAAGCCTGTTGAAAAACCCAACCAAAGAAAGCCTGGTGAAAAACCCAACCAAAGAAAGCCTGGTGAAAAACACAACCAAAGAAAGCCTGGTGAAAAACCCAACCAAAGAAAGCCTGGTGAAAAACCCAACTAAAGAAAGCCTGTTGAAAAACCCAACCGAAGAAAGCCTGTTGAAAAACCCAACCAAAGAAAGCCTGTTGAAAAACCCAACCAAAGAAAGCCTGTTGAAAAACCCAACCAAAGAAAGCCTGTTGAAAAACCAAACCAAAGAAAGCCTGGTGAAAAACCCAACCAAAGAAAGCCTGGTGAAAAACACAACCAAAGAAAGCCTGGTGAAAAACCCAACCAAAGAAAGCCTGGTGAAAAACCCAACCAAAGAAAGCCTGTTGAAAAACCCAACCAAAGAAAGCCTGTTGAAAAACCCAACCAAAGAAAGCCTGTTGAAAAACCCAACCAAAGAAAGCCTGGTGAAAAACCCAACCAAAGAAAGCCTGGTGAAAAACACAACCAAAGAAAGCCTGGTGAAAAACCCAACCAAAGAAAGCCTGTTGAAAAACCCAACTAAAGAAAGCCTGTTGAAAAACCCAACCAAAGAAAGCCTGGTGAAAAACCCAACCAAAGAAAGCCTGTTGAAAAACCCAACCAAAGAAAGCCTGTTGAAAAACCCAACCAAAGAAAGCCTGTTGAAAAACCCAACCAAAGAAAGCCTGTTGAAAAACCCAACCAAAGAAAGCCTGTTGAAAAACCCAACCAAAGAAAGCCTGGTGAAAAACCCAACCAAAGAAAGCCTGTTGAAAAACCCAACCAAAAAAGCCTGTTGAAAAACCCAACCAAAGAAAGCCTGGTGAAAAACCCAACCAAAGAAAGCCTGTTGAAAAACCCAACCAAAGAAAGCCTGTTGAAAAACCCAACCAAAGAAAGCCTGTTGAAAAACCCAACCAAAGAAAGCCTGTTGAAAAACCCAACCAAAGAAAGCCTGTTGAAAAACCCAACCAAAGAAAGCCTGTTGAAAAACCCAACCAAAGAAAGCCTGTTGAAAAACCCAACCAAAAAAGCCTGTTGAAAAACCCAACCAAAGAAAGCCTGGTGAAAAACCCAACCAAAGAAAGCCTGGTGAAAAACACAACCAAAGAAAGCCTGGTGAAAAACCCAACCAAAGAAAGCCTGTTGAAAAACCCAACTAAAGAAAGCCTGTTGAAAAACCCAACCAAAGAAAGCCTGGTGAAAAACCCAACCAAAGAAAGCCTGTTGAAAAACCCAACCAAAGAAAGCCTGTTGAAAAACCCAACCAAAGAAAGCCTGTTGAAAAACCCAACCAAAGAAAGCCTGTTGAAAAACCCAACTAAAGAAAGCCTGTTGAAAAACCCAACCAAAGAAAGCCTGGTGAAAAACCCAACCAAAGAAAGCCTGTTGAAAAACCCAACCAAAAAAGCCTGTTGAAAAACCCAACCAAAGAAAGCCTGGTGAAAAACCCAACCAAAGAAAGCCTGTTGAAAAACCCAACCAAAGAAAGCCTGTTGAAAAACCCAACCAAAGAAAGCCTGTTGAAAAACCCAACCAAAGAAAGCCTGTGAAAAACCCAACCAAAGAAAGCCTGTTGAAAAACCCAACCAAAGAAAGCCTGTTGAAAAAACCCAACCAAAGAAAGCCTGTTGAAAAACCCAACCAAAAAAGACTGTTGAAAAACCCAACCAAAGAAAGCCTGGTGAAAAACCCAACCAAAGAAAGCCTGGTGAAAAACCCAACCAAAGAAAGCCTGTTGAAAAACCCAACCAAAGAAAGCCTGTTGAAAAACCCAACCAAAGAAAGCCTGTTGAAAAACCCAACCAAAGAAAGCCTGTTGAAAAACCCAACCAAAGAGAGCCTGTTGAAAAACCCAACCAAAGAAAGCCTGTTGAAAAACCCAACCAAAGAAAGCCTGTTGAAAAACCCAACCAAAGAGAGCCTGGTGAAAAATCTAACCTCTGATGATTCCTGAGATATTCTCCTCTTGGCTTCTAGTCTACTTCCGTACATTGCATCAATTTGTTCTGCAATTAATACTTTTTCTCTTTTTTTAATACTCTCAGCTCTTTCTTCGGAGTTTTTTTAATGAGCGGCTTCATTAACAAATTTCCCATTAAAAACTAGAAAAATTTAACAATGAAACTCCATCCGCCAGAAGAAATCCTAACATCGTCTCTACCAGGGTGTTTCTTTCATCTATGCGCTCATCAAAAAGTCTAAAAAAAATTCGAATCTATGCACTCGAATGAAGAAAGTTTCGATTTTTATCTAGAAAATTCCAAATCTTTGAAGAAAAAAATTCCAACTGTTTAAAATTCTGGAAATCTATGCGCTCGAGAAAAATTATGCGGTGCGGTAATAAAAACTCCGGTCTCTACCTGTTTCCATCCGAAATTACGTCTCAAGAGCTTTTTGAATTTCACTAGAAGCTGCTATGCAATACATTCGATTACAACTAAAGCTTTAGATTCACCACCTCATTGACAACAATCAATTTTTTTGAATGCCGAAAATAAGGTTACCAGAAGGTTACGACTTCAACTTTTTTAAGGCCACCCACGACAATCTTACATTTTCTGCTCGCTCACTTTTTCATCAAACCCCTTTTCTCACTAGGTAACTATCACTGCTGAGCATTTCGAAAGCGACCGTTTTCTAAGCGCGGTAGTCTCGAATAGTGAGCTCTCCCTTCTCTGTTTCTCGCGCTATTCTCATTAGCCCAGACTAAACCACTTGAAAAAATTTTTCTCCATCTATACGGCTATTACTAAAGCACGCCACGCACGCCAGTTCATTACTAATGCACGCCACTGCGCGGTGAAACTCTTAACTTCGCCCCACGCACTTGATTTAGTTTTTTTTTTCCTCAAGTTTTTCATGTTTTTTTACTGCTTAGGTTTAGGAAAAAATTAACGTAACCGTATCAAAAAAATCTACACAATACTGCGTCAAACACTCTTTCTCTCTTTCCCGCGCAGTGACGTGCATTAGTAATGAACTGGCGTGAATGGCGTGCTTTATTAATGGCCAAATGGCCTACCTTTTTCTCTCTATTTTCCCACTTCCTTTCTCTTTTCTCCCCTAGCCCATTACTCTTTCTCTCTCTCGCTCCATTATCAATCCAATAAGTATTACACATGTTTATAGCAGCTAGCAGCAGAATTCTTTCTTCTGAAAATAATTTTATCCATGAGAAAGTACATTCGAAAACTCGATAAAAAATTGGAGTAACCATTTTGAAATGAAACCATTTTTGGTGGGCAATGATAAAGAATATAGTGGTAAGTGTTTTAGGATAACACTGTTTTCTTCAACATTTCCCACCAAAAATGGTACGTGCATACGGCCCCAGAAAAAAAAGGTAAACGAAAAACAGTTTTTGAAGTCCGGTAAGGGTGGATCTCATTAAGAATAACTAACTTCTGAAATCAGGGCCTTTCAAATGGATGAATCGATTGATGTTTTTCTCGTCCTTTATATCGCTCTTCTCATCAGCCAACTCCGCCCACTGAAACTTATTATTAAAAGAACCCGAAGATCACCTTCTTATCACCCCCGTTGTAATCAGGCTGTTTCTTACCAGTGTGCTTCTCGAACCCGCACTACGGGTGAAATCTATGCGCTATTCAAGAAAGCTAGTCATACGAATGATCTGATCGTCTGTATCCTCTCTTCTACATCACATGTTCTCGGGCTCTTTCGAAAGCCTGCCGTTCCCTCATAATTAGTCCTTTTGACCTACACGCTCTTTTTGCGGGTTGGAGCAAACAGCTTGCTTCTTACCACCCACCAAAGAAGCCTGCAGATCAACAAGACTAACCATTAGAGAACGACAGGCTTATGAAAGAGACAGATAGCGGAAATGAAGAACAGTGAACACATACGAACATAAAACTCGTAAAACCAGCTTTTTTGGTAAGCGTATAGATTTGCGCATAGAATTCACCCGCAGTTCGGATTAGGGAAACACCTTAGTTGGAACAAGCGGACGTGTTCAGAACAAATTTTTGACGATTGCAGGTTATCCAAGACTTTGAAGACAACTAAAAAGAAGAAGAAAAAAGACAAAGAGAAGAGCAATAAAGTAAGAAAAAAAGCAGAAAAATAGGAAGAAGACAAACTCTCTCCGGACTCAAAAGGATCCTCACCACCAACCTATCCCAAAAGGACTCCCTTCGACAGGACCTATGGGCAAGACAACAACAACAAGAAGACAGGAGAATAAAAATCAGAAGAAAGCAAAAAAGTGACTAACTGAGCTTAAATAACTTTTCTCCTTGGTTCTTTGAGTTTTTTCGTGATCAATCTTCAATTGGAGCAGAAAACCGCATCTGAAATATGAAAAAGAGTTGTGAACTGTTAGAATAAGAACATTTTGTGCCAACCGAAAAATACAGAGACATTATTAATAACTATGAAGACTGTTATTGATAAAAAATAAGGGAAAATGGTAAATGCTTTTTATTAAACGACATGCAGTGTGCTCCTCTAACCTGCACTGTATGTAGAAACTTTGCGCTATCCAAGAAGAATATTGGGGGGGTGGGGGGATATCGGGGGGGGGGGGGGGTGGGGGGATATTGGGGGGATACAAGGACTGAGGCGTTAAATGAGACCGGTCTAAGACCAGGGGGTAATTTAGTCATGTCCGGTCGCCTGTCGGCGGGCGTCTGTCTTATAACTCATAAAGGGAACCATTATGTGAAATTTTTTTTCTCATAAGGGTGAAAATTTTTCAAAAACTTTTTATGTCATAAAATTAGAACTTGAAAATTTTTTTCGAGATGTGAGGCAAGTGTCTGTATACAAAATTTTTCGTCTCCGGTGGGCGTCTGTAGGATTTTCGGACCAACTAAAAAGCCCCTGTCTAAGACATGTTTCTGCCCGCCGAACGAGTTGGATAAAGGATGAAAAAAGGCAAAAAGAGTGAAAAAGAAGTAGAGGAAAAGTAAAATAGAACGGTAGGAGTAACATTTTTTAATGTAGAACATTTTTAGCGCGAACATATGTATGCGCCATCATGACTGGGCGGCTAACTACTTAACCCTGCAAGGGCTCTGTTCGTCCGCATTATTTTTAAAGGTAACACACTATCAGGCTCTCTAAAAGGTTGTCCTTTCTTCAATATATGGGATCTTGATAAACGCGCCTTATTCTACGGGAGGGAAAAAACACCTTGATGACATGTTTAGATAAGTTCTTATTAAGGACCATTTATGAACAATCAAAGAGTTTTTTTTTTGTTTTGACATCAGCAGGTTATCGCTGAATTAAAATAAATTTTGGCTAAATTAAATAATTAGAACTCAAATTTTACAGATCATAAAAAAGGCTTCAATTCCTGGAGAAAAAGCGAGCGAGAGAAAGAAAAAAGTGAGAGTAAGTTCAATAGATCCCCTACCTGCCCCTTCCGAAAAAGTATTATAATAACCGCATAGTCACAGCCACAATCTCAAAAACCATTGAGGATCAGGGCGTTTCTTACCACCCGCGCAATTTTTGCGCATAGATTTAAAAAAGCGCATAGATAAAAAAACCTCGGAAAATTTGAACTTTTTTTCCCGCTATGTCTCAAAAAACTCCTCCTAGTTAAAAACCGAAAAAGTTTTTCGAGTGCAAAGATTTAAATGTTTTACGGATCTTTTTGAGAGCGCATAGATTTTACCACCCGCACTGCGGGTGAGAGATTCACCCTGTTGAGGTTTACAAGTTATTATGACTAATAGAAGAAGCTGGTTGATTTTACAGTGATACCTTTCATCTACGGAACGCAAATCGCTGTACGCTTCCCACGTGAGATCTTGGAACGGCGGCAGAGCATTCTGGCCGAACAGTTCCGTGAACATCTGAACCGAAGCAGGCGTTAAATAAGACCGCTCTAGGTGATGTTTGTACGCGCCGAGCGAATTGGAAGCAGGGGTTAAATAGTTACCGTCAGGGTGTTTCTTAGCACCCGCACAACTTTTTTCGAGCGCATAGATTTTTTTAAAATTTCAGAGTTCAACATTCAATTTTTATAATGATTTGGACTTTCCCTACGAAAAATCCGAGAAATTTTTTTTAAAGCGCATAGTTTTCAATGGTTTTCGAGGTTTTTGGAAAGCGCATAGATTTTTGTTTACCCGCAGTGCGGGTCAGAGAATCACCCTGGTTACCGTACCAGCTATGTTGGCGCATACATGTTCACGCCGCATATGACCTACATTATTTTCTTCTTCCGTTCTATTCAACTTTTCCTCTACTTCTCTTTTCACTCTTTTTGCCTTTCTCCACCCCTTTTTCAACTCGCTTGGCGCATACAAACATGCCGTAGACCGGTCTCACTTAACGCCTGGTTGGAAGAGGAATGAGTAAACGCTGAAAAGAGCGGCAAAAGAAGTAGAGGAAATATAAAGAGAAGGATAGGAGAAGAGAATGTAGATAACTTTCGGCGCGAACATGTATGTGCCAGCATAGCTGGTCCGGTTGTTATTTAACCTCTTTAACCGAAAGGATCTATTTAGGAATGTCAACCGCGTCTTATATTAGTTGATATATCCGTTTCTGGGATTGACTTCTCTTCCCACAATAGGTCAATATAGCGTCTTATGTGTTTTCAGCGTCTTATGAATATGTTTATGAATTGGGAAAAACCGATATTCGAAAGTAAGAGTTGTAGATAATAAGAAGCTTGCTAGAAGTTGGAGGTTTTTTAGTGTGCAAGAAAAAGTCACAGACGCTCGCCAAAAGCGGGAAAAAATTTACACATAAGGGTCCTATGATTTCGAAAAAAAATTAGAGGACCGCAGACAGAGGGTCTGAGATGACTATTTAAGCCCTGATCTGTACCATTTGCTCTCAAAGCGATAGTTTTTTCAGCAAAAAAAGTACAGTCAAGTACACGTGACCTCGGAATATGGCTTATAGACACGTCCGAGAGATTATTACCGCTCCATCTCCCCTCATTTGACTAATTAGTGTCACGCCGAGGCGAGATTCACGGCTGAACATGATCTAGTGCAACTGATTAAGTGAAAAAACCACACCCCAAAGACATCCTTCAGGAGATTCCATTTTAAGGTGAAGCAATGTTTGACTAGCCTGTAACTCTGAAGTTAACATTGCAAGTCGTCGCTTGCTATGAATAGAACGGAATTTGCTCCGAAAGTCGGAAGAAGGTATGAACGATTCCATAGTACTCAAAAAAAGCGTTTGCGAAAAACAAAAGCGAAAAGTCGTTTCAAGCTCAATTCGCCCCTTTCTTGTTGTTAGAGAACTTTAGTACCCGGAAACTCAGTACACTCCTTATATCATACTATGAGACATGTTGCCATATAAGTTATATGGCAACATGTCTCATAGTCAACATAAAATGAAGTTAATTTAAAACTGGAAACTCACTAACAAATGAGTATCGATGCTGGATTTTTTGAAACTCTTATTTTTGAAAATTTTTCTGAAACAAAATCCTTCATTCGATGTCTCTAAATGAAAGCAACCAGGGACTGGTAATTTATTAGAAACGCGAAGAATCCACAAAAAAGGACTAACCTAAGGCTGGAACTGAATTTTTGCGATTTGCAGTTTGTGGTGAATCTTAAAACAAATTGTAGCGCCCGACGTAAACCAAACATCTTTCCGGTCGCTGTTGAACAAGCTTCACAACAATTTTGCAACTATTACTGAAACGAACTTTGAAGAAAAAACTGTTCCAAAGTTTCTAATTCCAATCTTTGGTTTGAGGCGGAGTGTTTTGTGTAAATAGAAGGCCGTTACAGAATTACACCGTGGGCACTGTACACCGTACAAATGTACACCGTACACTGCGGCCGTTACAGAATTACACCGTGCAAAAAAAAAAGCGTCTGCTAAGTCGATGTTTTTCTCTCTGAACTGGTAAAAGAACCCTTCTGGACCTTTCGCGTCGTACGGCCTCGTTAGCTAAGCCGTACGGCCTCGTTAGCTAAGCCGTACGGCCTCGTTAGCTAAGCCGTACGGCCTCGTTAGCTAAGCCGTACGGCCTCGTTAGCTAAGCCGTACGGCCTCTTTATCGTAAACTTTTACTAAGCCTAAGCGTTTTTTAATGTAAAAATAACTTTTTTGATGTAAAATTAATGTTTAAAAAAAAAGCAACGCGTTTGTCCGGTGAACGGAAAAAGTGTCCAAAAAATGCCCAAAAAAAATTTAAGTGTGCACGGTGTAATTCTGTAACGGCCGCAGTGTACGGTGTACATTTGTACGGTGTACAGTGCCCACGGTGTAATTCTGTAACAGCCAAAGAGAAATAAGACACGAAACGTGCAAGGCTACTTGTTACATGCTTTTTTCACTTTTCATATCAATTTTTCATCGCTTGCCACTTATGAATCGTGTCGTTTCTTTTCTGGACTTTTTATTTCTTCTCTCGTTCCCTGTTATGTCTTTGAGAGTCATTTAGAGTATCCCTCATATCCAGTAGATATGGCTTTTCTCCTTGAGCTGAGGGTAAAATTTCGCATAATCCGCTATCTTTTGTATTTTTTTTTTCAACTTTGCTCTCCAGGGAAACCCCCCCTACAAGAGATTCAATGGCTCATACGTTTGACTTTTTCACATTCACAGAAAAATATTTTTACATTAAAAAATTGTTTTTACATAAAAAAACGCTTAGGCTTAGAAAAAGTTTACACTAACGAGGCCGTACGGCTCAAGCTAACGAGACCGTATTAAAAAATTCCACTCTCTTCGCCACGGTACTTTTATCTACTCTGAATCTTCAATTTTCGTAAATGAATGTAATGAACTCCGCCTGACTTCGCAGGTTTTCAGTTTTCGAGGAAAGTCCTGTCAGAATGCCGATGGTAACTGTGTCTACTAATGTGCCAGCTGCCGAACTTCCGGATGATTTCGAGGCTCGTTTAAGTTTTGTTGTCTCCTTTGACCTCATGTCTCAGCGAGTCAAATCTTATCATCCGCAAAAGTAAGGTATAAACGAGAAAAAAAATTGGTCGGGAAACATGCGCGGTTTTTTTTTTTTTTTCCAGTTTGATTCACTAAAATATGGGTATAGTTCATAAGAGAGACTCTCCAGGAGTTCAGTGCCTCAGTTTAGTCGTGAAAAGTTCATATAAACTCAGTTTTGTCAGCAGAGTCTTCCTCGTGTTGTTACATTGCAAAATGTATTTCAATAAATAAATAAAAAGCTCTAGAAGCACATCCAACTTATGAGAATGGGAAACATAGAAGAAAGACAGCGAAAAAATGAGAAAAAAATGTTTACAAGCATATATGTAGTTTTTTTAAATCAACTTCTGTCTTATAATCGTCACAATCAAAAAATTTCTGGAAGACCGGGCGGCGACCGAGAGAAATTTCACACGTTTGGTGAGCTATGGGGGCCCTAGTATTCGTTTCCACCTCTTTTCATGGTTTTAAGCAATACATCTTGGTTCTTGTTTTTAAATGCTTGTTGTTTTTAGAAAAGCCTCTTGGGACGCGCTTGAACAAGTTGATGTTAAAAAATCATTATTACAGCTGAAGCTGACTGAAATCATTGCGAATTCTCTTGGCAAGCCGATGAATAGAATTTTGATTGAGGTTAGTTACCAAGTGGGGACCGATTTATATTTAATCACGATAATATGGGAGAAATCGGGCTGATTGCTGATAGTTAATAGCCGAAAGTGATAGCCTGATAGGAGAATTCGGGCTGAGAAGCCGAAGAAGCCTCGAATCGTATGATGTGGCGAAGTGCTATCTACACAGCGGACCCCGCTCTTCAGCGGGATTAACGCTAGGAAGAAGAAGAACGATTGTGAATAACTAATGTAAGCTGAAAATGTTGTATATAGATGAAATCATCTCACTTGTTTTAGAACTTTCTAATAAGCTTGCCTGTTGATAGAGTTTTCTCGCTTGCGACTCAAGTTGCCACCCTTAAAACTGGTCTATCTCACGATTTTGGGTCTTCTCTTGTTAAATTCTCTGGTTTTTTTACAAAAATTTTCTACCTGATTCTGAACTCACAATCGTGGCAGATCATCCTTAAACATTCACACGCTTCTAATGTGAAGAAGAGTTGAGTAGAGTAAAGAGCTGAAGGTTAGTCTTCAATCAAGTAGATCAATTGACTCTGACATATTCGACCTTCAGACTGAAAGTTTAGTGAAAAAGGTATGAGTTAGAAGTTATTATTTTGATGAACTGCTCGGCCTTTGTCATATTTGGGAGGTATCGAAATTGGTTTCAGGCAATAGGAGAAATAATTCGATCGCCCGAGTAGGTAAAAAAAAATCAATTCTACCTCAACGCCTTTTGGGTTAAGTAATGGCTATTTATTTTCTTAATCAGATCAATACTCAATTTCCCCAATTCTCCACTCAAACAAAGCTTTAGAACTTTTTTAAAATTCATGGGAAGAGGGGTTCGGTAGTTCGGTCGCCTAGGAGAGCAAATCTGCCTGTTAGTAGTTTACCGATGTTTCAGGGGGGTTTTTTCTCTCACCCACGCGGCGGGTTAAGATAAATCTATGCGCACTCCGAAAATTTCAGACACATGCTGGTAAGAGAATGCTGCACGGTGCGGTCCCTGGCCCAGTTGTCCATCTTACGGTAAGACGTTGACTTTGTAGATACTCAGTAGCAAAACTCTTCTGTAAGTTTATCTCGATTCCCGATCGTAAACTTTTCTTCAAAGGTGTTTCTCTAACCCGCACTTTAGATCAAATATGCGCGAATCTATGCGCTATCATGAAAGCTAGGGATACAAATAATTAGTTTTTTTTCATTCTCTCTTATAGATCACACGCTCTCGGGTTCTTCCAAAAACCTGCAGTTTCCTCATGGTCAGTCTCGCGGCAGGGTATGCGCTCCCTTGAAATGCAGGACAGACCTTTCCTGGTAGAACCAGTAGCTGCCCGCTAAATCATAGGTTACCAAGGGGTACAAAAATCCCGGCCCCCCGACCTGGAAGGAAATTTTTTCTCACGTTCTCAAGCTTTTATCCGATGCTGATTTAGTTCTCCATGTTATATTATGGTGTTTGTGGTGTTTGATAAAGTATGTGGCAGTCCATTTACAATTTCATTTAATTTGAAGAAGTTAAGGTCAAAAACTCAATTGAGAAATCACTTCCCATAACACTCCGCTGTAGACTAAAGTTTTTCTCATAACTCGAGTGTAAATCTAAGAAAATACAATAATAAATCGAATTTGTACACAAAACTCCGCCCAACCCGCGAAAAATTTTTTTGACAGATTTAGGTGACCTATGCGCTAGATGACTGCTAGTGTGAATTTCAGCAATGAGTCGAGTCAGATTTTGCATGAGCACTACCAAATTGTTTTAACTTCCTTGGTTTGGGTGGATCTGTCCGGGGTGGGAGTCGAACTCATGACTCTTCGCACAATAGTCGAACACACTACCATAACTCCATACCCTGCTTGTATTTCTATCTGTCATATATGTACTTGTCTTTCGGCAACCCTCTGTTTCTAGCTCCAGTGAGTTTCAGTGTTTTAATCAGAAATTTGTGTTTTTTTTTTCGCCCGATAAAAATGATTTTGGCCGCTAATAGAACTGTTATCATTCTCGGTAACTGTACAAAAAACCGATTACTCGAACGATATTTCATCTCGCAAAAGAAGCGATTAGGTGCTCGAAGAGTTATTGGTTCATAGATACTCTTGATCATATAATGATCGATATTTGTAGCTCAAATCGATCGGCTGCCTTGGACCAACATCAAATATCCAGCACACGCAGAGGTTGACAGAGTATCTTGGACAGACTTTGAAAGTCGCGAAAGACAAGGTTAATTTCAAAAATGGGGTTCGAAATTCACGACATCGTATAGGGGGACCATAGCAAGTTTAGACGAAAATAAGTTTGAACCTGAAAAATTATAATCATTTCGGTGTGACCTAACGCAGAGCTCGCAATAGCTTAAAAAAATTCGAGTGGATGACCGGGCGACCACTGGCGGGGTCAGGAGTAAAAGTAGGGGGTAATCAGTGAAGTTTTAGTTCTGTTCTCCGAAAAATTTTTTTTATTAGTTCTGTTCCCCAAAAAAAGAATTATTCATACCCGGGGCCGTATTTTAACATTTGAAATTGGCGGACGACCGGCAAAAAATCCCGAAGCTTGGTAAGCTATGAGGTGCTATGCATTTAACTCTAAGTTTGAGCGATAAAAATGTTCACGATCCGATTCGTAGTTTCATTGATGATCAAAGCTGAGAGACGAGAAAGTTAGCGATATGGAAAGAATCGTGCCAGGACAATAAAGTGTCCATTCTCGAGCTTGCGACCAAACCTTCGAAAAAATCCTAGTATTGACCTCTTCTTGAGCAGAAATAATAGCAAAAGCGCGTCATCTCTATGGGTGGATCTCGGGTCACTCTCATTGAACATTTTGTGAATAGAGTAGAGACAGTGAAATTGTATTTTTATGCGGAAATTCTCGTTTTTCGTTCTCCAGAATAACAATAATATTTGAAATGATCCCCATCCCCTTTATATTGTTGTTGTTGTTTGCCCATAGAGCCTGACATAGGGTGTCCTTCGGGGATAGTTTGACAGGATCCTTTCAAATCCGAATAATTTTGTTTTTGTCTATGCTCGCACCACTCTCGGCGATTCTCTTCGTGAGACCCTTTCGTGAACCAGATAAGGGCTGGGGTCTATTTTACTGACGCCTCGAATCGCCATCACAAAGTATAAGGAAGTATTGGCTGATGTTTTATCCGCTGGCATGCCCAGGCCAGTCCGGCATCGCCCTCAGGATGTTTCTCTGACCCGCACTGCGGGTGAAAAAATCTATGCGCTTTCCAAAAACCCCGAGAAACATTTTAATCTATGAGCTCAGGAAAATGTTTTCTCGGATTTAAGTCCAAATCATTGGAAAATTGAATTTTTAACTCCGAAACTTCAAAATTTATGCGCTCGAAAAAAGTTGTGCGGGTGCTTAAAAACACATTGATCGCCCTCCTTTCACGAACTATACTATCCAACTTTGGTCCGCGACGGGCAAGTCCGCTTTCTCTAATGCACATGCAGGGTTTAAATGGAGCCGCCCCATTTGGGTTTACATGTATCCGCCGCTCAAACTTTGGAGGAAAAATAAGAGGGGATGAAGGAAAAGGGTAAGAAAAGAGAGGGAGTTTTTTCGCCAATAGTGTGTGTACATGTATCCACCGACGGGACCGATCCGGTCACTATTTAACCCCTGTGCACATGTGCAAAAAGACCCCTCTATCAGCCGCTTGAGGACGCTCTCGAAACCGGTGATGGTGTGAACTCGTGGGCTGTATGTTGTTGTTGTCTTGCCCAACGGGTGGATCTTCCTTCGCGAGACACTGGAGGAAGTCGTTGAAGCTCTCGACCCTCCAGCGTTATAAGCCCACACTCTCTCTCTCCTCTCTCTTTATTTTATTTTATTTTTTTACTCCTTTTTGTCTTCTTCTTGTCTTCTCTTCTCTCTTTCACTTTTTTTTGGAGAGATTTAATTGAACATGAAATCAACAACCGAGTGCGGCCTATTCCAAAGGTCGATAGGGCTAAGTGAAGTGGGGTTACAGCGACACGAAAAAATAGTCTCGAAGTATGCGGCTCTATCCTACACAGTGGGCAGAGGGGAGATTCATTGGCCCCTATTCGGTGGAGGTAACTGTTAAGGAAACTAGAGTGGCCGCTACGCAATTGAGACAGAGTTATCTGATTTTCTCTGGATAGTTGGGACGTGGACTTATGTATTCTAGGAGGTTTAGTTCCCAGAACTGGGTTGGGTCGACTATTTCTAAGAAAATCTCTGACGGTCTCCGTGTGTATTTTTCTCAGGGCCACTTTATAGTCCGAATCACCTAATACTATGTCTATGTCTTTGGCGTGCTTTCTGACTGCCCTGGGAGGTTTTGCTTCAGTGCAGATGCGGTGAGATGGATGGTTGGGCTGAAGCCTGGCCTTGGCGGTGAATTGTTTGCTGAGCATGATGTTGTGTTCTTTGACTGGAAGAAGTTTGCTCTCGTATGCCAGGTGCTGAGTGTCCGCAATTGCAAGGTTTCCAGTTGCGATTCGAATGGCTTTGTTTTGTGCTGCTTGCAAGGAAGTCCAATGTGATTCAGCAAGTTGGGGCGAGTAGATGGGTGCTGCGTAAGACAAGACTGCTCTTGTGGTTGCTTTGTAGGTGTTCAGCATTGTTTCGGTCTTCTTTCCCCATTTTCTTCCTGCGATTGCTCGGAGGACATTCAATCTTTTTGTTGCCCTTGTCTTTAGTCCTTCGGCGTGTTGACGGTAGGTTTTCATCTGGTCCAAGGTGACACCAAGGATTTTGGGGGTTCTACTTGGAGGAAGTGGCTCACCGTTGACCACAACTTCTGGTACTTCACGACATTCCTTCGTGTTGGTGGTGAAGAGCGTTACACTGGATTTAGCTGCCGAGATGTCCATCTTTAGTTCCCCAAGATGGCTGGTGAGGGCTGGGAGATAGGTGTTCAGTCAGCTCCAACTCTCCAGTCAGGGTGAGAGGCCAGTATTGTCAGATCATCCGCATACCCGACCAGTTTGATCGTCTCGGGAGGTTTCGGCAGCCCATTCAAGTATATGTTGAACAAGGAAGGGCTGAGTACTCCACGCTGAGGAACTCCTGCGTAGCAGGTTTGCTGGCGGCTGAGGCAGTTTCTGAAGTCCACACGGATGGCTCTCCCCCGTAGATAGCTGGAGAGCCATCTAACGAGGCCTCTGGAGATGGACGTTTCGGCGAGAGTGTGACACAGGCGAGAAATGTTGACCAGATCATATGCCGAGGTGAGGTCGAGCGCAACCATCACTGTGCGATGTGGAGGGAGCCGTTGGTTGATACCATTGGTTATGTGGCCCGTTATCTCCATCAAGACTGTCGTGGTCTAGCGTCCTTTTCTGAAGCCATGTTGCCAGTTTTCCAACTCAACTTCTTCTGTGATGTGGGGGATGATTCTCTCGAGGAGTTTGACCACAGGGGACAAAATTGAGATCGGTCTGTAGCCTTTAACCGACGTGAGGTCCTTCCCTGGCTTCGGAATCGTGATAACTCTGTCCGTCTTCCAGGCCGAAGGTATGATGCCGGTGCTGAGTGAGCAATTAAAGAGTATTGCAAAGCATCTTGCACACTGTTCGCCAGCCTTTTTAACCATAAGCGGACAGATTCCGTCGAGATCCATGGCCTTGGAGCTTCTCATTTTCTTCATTGCTGTCTTCACTTCGTCAACTGTGACGACTGGGACGTCAGAACGCTCAAGGTTCGAGGTCCAGCGGTGCGTTCTCCTGTTAGATCGATCAGGGGTCTTGACGGCTTGTTTGGCGAAAAGGTTGGTAGCTTCCAGGCTGGATAGAGGTGAACCCTCATGGACAATAGCGGCGTGGGAGGGTTTGTGTGCTCGACCATCAAGTGATTTGATTGTGTTCCACAAACGATTTGTGGGTTCGTTGGGTCTGAGGTTGTTGACGAAATCTTCCCATGCAATGCGCTTATCGTCATTGATCTTATAGGAAATCCTTGTCATCAGTTCAGGGAGACATGGGTCTGCTCTACGCATCTGATCTCTTTTTCGGATAAGTGCTTTGGCTTCTTCGCTCAGGCGGGTTATGAAGTCAGGGCATCTTCCTTGTGGATGTTTTCTTGCCGCCTCTCTGAGAGTTTCAACCAGGAAGGAGTGCATGTTGTGAGGGCTTCCTTCGTACGGAAATTCGCTGAGTCTCTTGTTCACTTCTATTTCGTATTCGTGCCACTTTGCTTTTCTGAAGTTCATGTAGCATCTTCGTTTCCCAATCGTTGAGATTCTCAGTTCTAACTCGAGTAGGACTGGTAGGTGGTCAGAATTCAGCTTTCCGAGGGTTCTCCAGGAACAGTTGGTCGCAATGTCGTTTGTGACTGTCGTAATGTCCGGAGAGGCTTCCTTGCGCGTGTGTTGCTGAGGAGAGTTCAAGACTATGTAATTGCTCTGCTCGATAGCTTCACAGAGTGCAGTTCCTCTGGCATCTTCGGTACCGGTACTCCAGAGCTCATTGTGGGCGTTCACGTCACCAACCACAACGCATGTCTTTGTATGTTTGAGGATGTGGGCAAAGTCTGTGTTATAACCCGGTGGACATGAGGAGCGTGGAGGGATCTAGAGATTAGTTATTCTCAGATTACCGAGTGTTGAGAGGATCTCGATAGTCATTGTCTCTATTGTCTTATCACCGTGAGTTGAGTCTGCTAGCATATATTGGATGTCCTCTCTTATGATCATTGCGAGACCACCTCCTGATCTGGTTCGGTCCTGTCTTATTAGTGAGTACCCTTTAATCGATGGCGATACGGCTGTGGCATCTAGTTTGGTTTCCTGGATTAAAGCTATGTGGATATTTTTCTCGTGGAGTAGGTCCTCAAGCTCTACGATTCTGCCCCGAATACCATTCGCATTCCAATGGATGATTTTGAGGGTATCAATCTTAGTTTGTGAGCTTCTAGGGGGAGGTCTGACACAGCTATGACATCTCCAGGATGGGTTCCAGGCATTGAAGGAGGAGAGACCAGAACATTTGAGATGTGTCCATTTTTGACACTTCTGACAGCGAACGCTATTGCTAGAAGCACTTTTGCGACATACGGTACATGGTCAACGCATAGGACCCGGGTTGCTTTCTATTCCAGCTATCAAGAGGAGGGCGAGGATCAGAGCAGCTGGAAGGCCCTGATCCTTAATAGAAAAAACGAGAGAGGTTGGACAGCTGGTGGGGAGAGCTGTTCGGGTGTCCCTTGACGGGAGAAAAACCACAATGGGATAGGTATAGTTTGGAGTCCTTTGCGTCCAGAACGTCCCGGACGTCCTGTAGACACTCGCACCATCGTGTAGGCGACTCCGTTGGCGAGCTCGTGGGCTGTACTACATCGAAATCGATTCCTTTTTATAGTCACGTCGACTCATATTAGTTCTACATAATGTCTAGTGATTCAGAAAGGTTTTATAATGCGTCCTAAAAGAACAAACATGCCCGCCGAAAGGGAGAAATTTGACCTCGCAGAGACCCGTGGATGAGTATAAAAGGTCACTTCGTTGAAAGAAAATGAGGTTTCACATGAGGTTCTGCTCTCGGATTGTTAACAGAGAGCCGCTCAAGTTCAAACGGATGTCCGCTAACAGACGGTAGAATTAGTTCATATAATTCCTATATGTGACTTTTTTCCAGACAGTCATCGAATTTTACGACCTGTCCCCTTATCAAGTTGGATTCAATGGAACAACTGTGGAAGACGCGAATTCGAAGAATTAGACAAACATTTAGACATGAAAAGACGGATTTAAGACTCTGCGGCATGCGGAACAAGAAAAGGCTGCGGAAAATCTACAACTCGGACACGAATATTGTTTTCGGAGTTTATAGAAATATTAGTTGTTAGTTCATATTATAGTTGAACAATTTAAATTTGAAGGCTCAATGAAAATGGAACTAACACTATTATGAATAAGTTTATGCTCAGAAATTTTATAGAACTTTGGTCATGCTTCTTAGATTTGTTCCAAAATTTATAAAACATTGCCGGCAGTTTCAAAGATTATTTGACAGTTTATAAAAATGCTTTTGGCATGATTATTGTCACTTTTTGTTTTAACTTTCAGTTTTACATCTACTCTAGTCATACTTTCAGTTGTGCGAATAATATTTTTAGATTCAGCTACGTAGATATACAGTCATATAATCTTCATCGAAAATTTATGATTTCATAAATTGTATAAGAATAGTATATTAGAGTTTTTATCTTAACGGCTTTTTGTTTTGATACCGGTAAAAAATGAACGTGCAACATACACAAATTTGAGTGTTTTCGTTTTTCCGTGACGACATCATGATGCGAAAAAGAGCAAGTTGAATACACATGGAATAAATTGGGAAGATTGAGACCTACTTCCCATTTTTTTACCTATCCCATTAACATGTATCAGTTTGCGTCCAAGAGTTATTGCACGGATAATCAATTTAGTGTTGAAATGACGTTCTCAAAAAAATTTTAGAGAAAAAGACGAAACAACCAAGTCGTTGTGAGACCCAAAAAAAAATTGAAATATACTGTGAAAAAAAAATCGGAAGTAGTGAAACTCTATATCATTTTTCGAAGTAAATAGAACTTAATTTCAATTTTTTCTTGACGTCTGCTCTCTACTGAAAAATTGCGGTTTTTTTAAAGACATGAATCATATTCCTTAGAAAAGTGTTCGCGATAAGATGTTAGGCATTTCAATTTCACCACATTATTTGAACATTTTTCCATTCGTTTTATATCCATTTTTGGTCTTATCATAATGCTTGCGAGTTATTGAAACGTTTTCGGTAGATAATTCGATAGTAAACTAAAGTATAACGAAAAAACTGAATTCGAACGAAAACAAAAACTTTTAGTGTCGAGATGAGTGTTTTCTTGGAACGCGCTTTCACTATGTACAAATATAGATAGCGTCGACGAATGGTGCGTGATTGTAAAGGTCCTTGTAAAAAAAATTCCAGCTTCAACCTTATTACTCACGGGCCTAAAAACAATTCTGGTGGAAAATTCCAGGTCGGCTCTTGAAACATACATTAGCGATTCCAGCAGTGTGTTTCTCTAACAGTACTGCGTATGAAATTCATGCGCAAATCTGTACGCTATCAAAAATGCTAGTAATACAAACGCTCTGTTCGTCTGCATCCTCTCTTTTACATCATACGCTCTCGCGCTCTCTTCTCTCTCGAGTCCTGTCGTTCCCTCATAATCAGAGATCTTGACATACACTGCGCGTCATAACTATGCTAACACCCTATTTTTTTAAAAAGTTTTTTCGGAAAACAACTGATGATACCTAAGAGTTATATTAATGACCTATTCGAAAGTATTTTTGAAATATTATGTGGAATTATGAAAATCAATGGACGCAAAAAAAGTTTTTTTTATAAAAAAATGTTTTTCTGCCGCGTTATAATTATGCTAACACTCAGATTTTGAACATGTTTGCTTATTTTTTTTGTTGTTTAGACATTATGACCAGCGCGAAAATGCTTTCTGCCTCCGAACAACACACTATAGAAGCCATGCATGCCAATGGCATCTCCGCAAGAAGAATTGCTGTTCATCTACAGGGTGGTCCATAAATAGTGTTACAAATTGGAATTGTTATACCTTTTTTCAAAACAGAGAAAATCTTCTCAAATTAACATATTTTATCAACAACATAAATGTCAACATTCACGCAAAAGTTCAGCTCAAACGATCTCCTTTTGCCCGAACTACAGCTCGAAGTCTCTTTGGGAACGCCTCCACCACTGTACGAAGGTATTCGACTCCGATGTTGTCCCATTCTGCCTGAAGGGCATTCTTCAGGGAATCAATCTTTGGGTGGGAGCGAGAGTTTACCTTGGACTCCAAGTAGGCCCAAACGGAATAATCGAGCGGGTTCAGGTCGGGTGATGAGGCCGGCCATTCTGCTGTTGTGATGAAGCCGGGAAAATTTTCCTTGCACCACGTTTGAACCTTTTTAGCTTTGTGGGCTGGTGCTGAGTCTTGTTGAAAGGTCCATGTCCTCTGATTGAAATGCGATTGAGACCATGGATGGAGCACGTCTTGCAGAACATGTTTCAGATAGTATTATTCAATCGAAACTCACTTGACACGTATAAAAAATTACGGGGAATCGGAAAAAACAAGAAAAGTGACCGCTACGTGCGGTCACTTCCTCAGGAAATGTTCTCAAACATTTGTAACACTATTTATGAACCACCCTGTAGGACGTTCCAATGTTGTCGTCAGCAAGTTCCTCAAAGACCCCGACAATTATGGGACTAAGAAGCATCCAGGGAGGCCCAAGAAGTGGTCGGAGCGAGATAGGAGGAGGATCTGCAGGTTGAACTTGTTATATTGATGTTTTGCTTCAGTAAAATTTCAAATTTCTGCAGGATCGCTTCGAACTCTATGAAGTCGGCTGCTAAAATCGGTGCCGAAGCGAACGTATCTGTGAGCAAGTCAACCATTTTACGCACGATTCGACAATCCGACCATCTGGTGTCCGCCACACGCAAAACTGTGCCTCGGATGACTGGTTCCCACAAGAAGAAGCGCCTTGATTTCGCAAGGGAAAACATGGCACGAAACTGGAAAAAGGTCTAATTTTTATTTTTTTTTTCTTCGGTCAGTTTAGTAATTAATAACCTTTCAGGTGGTTTTTTCGGACGAGAAAAAGTTCAATTTGGACGGGCCGGATGGATTCTCGCACTACTGGCGAGATCTACGCAAAGATCCCCTATATTTCTCGAAACGCAATTTCGGGGGTGGCACCGTCATGGTTTGGGGTGCGTTCTGTGACAACGGCACGGTCGCTCTAGATTTTATTTCGACTCGTATGAACTCAGACGACTATCAGCAGCTTCTACACTCATTTGGTTCCATTCCTGCGGCAGCGTGGTCGTGTACAGTACACCTTTCAGCAGGACAACGCCGCCATTCACGTGAGCAATTCGACAAAGGCTTGGTTTGCGTCTAAGCGAATCGATGTCATGGATTGGCCGGCATGCAGTCCTGACTGCAATCCTATTGAGAATCTCTGGGGCATCATTGTGCGTCAGATCTATGCAAATGGAAAACAGTTTTGTAGTGTACAAGAGCTCAAAGACGCGATAGCGGACTCCTGGCAGGCTCTCAGTCTACAGACGCTTCATAACCTAGTTGATTCAATGCCATATCGTGTGTTCAGTGTCATAAAGTCATCTGGTGGACCAATCGCTTATTAAAATAGAGCTAAAAAACGTTTCTGTGCTGTTATTGATGTGAAAATTATGACGCTGTCGGAAATCAATAAAAGATTGTGAAAAAACTTATTTGTCGATCAATTAACACCAAATTCGGAGACATTGACTCTGAAACAGTATTGAACTATTGATATATCTTACAGCTTGCAGTCTTTTTCATTTTTCCGAAAAACCTTGAAAAATAGGGTGTTAGCATAATCATGACGCCCACTGTACATGTATGTATCTGCGGGTAGGAAGAAACAACGCGGAGGTGGATGAGGTCAGTGCACAGTCTATAAAAACTCTTTTTTTTTGTATTGTCGATCACTCCGGCCGATATTGGGTGTGTGTGTGAGGTTGAGGACTCTGTGACCGGTTTTCATCGATTGATTTAAAGGGGCGTGTCACATCGAGAGACTTTTTCTCTGACTACAAAGAATCCCTATAACTAATCTTTCTCTTCTCTCTCTCTTTCTCTCTCTCTTTCTTTTTCTCTCTCTCTCTTTCTTTCTCTCCCTCTTTTTATCTCTCTCTCTCTCTTTATACTCTGTCAGATATTTTTTCTCTGAATCTCTTAAAAAAATAACCATACATGATGCATTTTTCTACGTCTCTTAATATTACAAGATATTTTATTTTACGCTCTCTAGCGTTTTTCTCTTACAGTGTAGTCTTTCTCAGAAAGACACACTTTTTAGACACTCTCTCCGATGTGTATTTTTAAATCTTTTATTAGACAATTTTTTATCATGTGTTTCCAATAATCACTGTTTTCATACACGCATAATCTATGGATACGATCTTGGAAGGAAGCCATCTCCTACTCTCGCAACTTGCACTCTTTGCGGTAAAGAATACGTCATGTATTCTTTCGCCTTTGTAGAACAAAGATTAGCAACAACATTTTATCATCTCAAAGACAAAAAGAAACAAGCAAATCAAAGACAAAAAGAAACAAGCAAAATACTAAACATATAGCTTAGTTGACAAATGATTGAACTATCACACAGAAAAAAAATTGAAGATATAGCTTAGTCACTGCCAATTGGGTTTTTGGTTTCGAAAAACAAGAATAAAAGTGACCGCCAAGGTAGGAAGAAGGCGGAGAAAAGACTCATAATCAGTTAAAAGAGCGAGAAAAACAATGAAAACACAAAGTAAGGGAAAAGAAGTAAGCAAAAAAGTATCGAAAGTACAGGTCAGAGGGAATTCATTAGCTCCTGGGGACCTATGAAGGGAAGCCTAGAGTTTTTGCTCAAATTCGTTACTCCTACTTTCCAATTTAGAAATGATCTGGAAAAAAAAAACGTAGCGGCAGATCGAACATTCCAGGTGAAGTCCAGTGATAAAATGTCTTCTTCGATAGGATCTCGAAGCATCTTATGTAAATAGAAATCGTCGGTTTCTAAATCCTGAAGAAGCAAAGTGTTACAATGAGTTAACTGCTTCAATATTTAATATTCCTGTTGAGACTCAAAATGATAAAAAGCATATTACTGATCTTTAAGTATCGGATTCCATTTAAAAAAAGGAAGTTAGTCCAAGTCTGGTAACAACGCGTTTCCGCTGTGAATCCGGTGCAGTGCATTACTACGTAATGATGCCCTCCGTGGGAGAAGAGAGGCCGTCGATTGCGGAGAATATGAAAAAGTTCGAGTGAGCCGACTCGCATGCGGCAGATGAATCCTCGGCGCGCGCTCATGTGCACCTTGCTGCTTTCTCGCTTGGGAAGGCCCGCATCTGCAGTCATGGCTGCACTCGCCACTGCTTTTAGATCGGCTCGTACTAAACGTACTAGATCGGCTCGTACCTCTCGTACTCGACTCGCTCCGTTGTTCTTTGACTGCCTAGCACGCGCGCTCACACAGTCTAGCTACGCAGCTAAGTTTTCTCTGCGTCTTTACGCTCTTGCTAGAAATGATTACTAGCATTTTGTGTTTTTGTTTGTTTGTTTTTATAATTAAACAAACTTGGTTTAATTACCCAAGTTTGAGGCATTGCTGTGTGAGCCTAGAGCGCGTAGCCGTTAGCCGTGCAAGCCGTTATCTCCCAGAAGTCCCCGGATCTCCAAGAATGTCAGACAGTTTTGTTGAGTAGATAGAGTAATTTGCAGTTTGAAATTTGTTTTTAACACAGAGTTAAACTTAATTTAACTCTCTATTAAACTATTTATTTAAAGTAAACAAGGCCACAAATTCTAATTTTGCTCAATCTCGTTATTTAATTTCTCTTTCTCAAGGCCGAATTCACAACTAGTTTCTAAACTTCACCGAACACTCAAGTTGATTTTTCTCTAGTAAATTTCTGTCAATTTTCTGTGACTAAATGTCGTTGCTGAGTTAACTGTTGGCCATCAAAGAATTTGCTGAATAAATTTTCCGCTCCCGAGCTGAGGCATCAAGCACAATGCGGATGGGTTTCTCAGGCTTCTCTGGTCTGTAAACCGGATGATGTGGAAGGTAAGACCATGACGTCTTGCCTCTGTCCGGGGGTTGCACGACTTCCACTTGATTCTTAGCGATGTGATCACGAATAATCTCGTCGTAGTGCTGCAGCATGCTCCTTTCTTCAAGGCCATGTATTACATTGCGCATTCGGGCATGAGCATCCTTCAAGTTCCCGGAAATCATGGGCAAGGCCTCTTCCTTCATGCAGTAACGAGCTTGAATTCTTCCATTCTTCATGGAGACATGCCTTTGAAAATACTCATCGACTGCTGAGTGCTCTTCGTGAGTCTCCTCTAGCTTCTCGCTCGCAACGCAGTCTTCAAGTCCGAGGAACCTTTGAAATGACGAGTTGATCTCCCGCTGAACACTTTTCTTGTCCACCAGGTGAGCTAAGACCGCTTTGGGGGGAGGCCTTTCTCCTCCGCCTGTGACGATCCAACCCAGAAGAGATGGCAAAAGGACGTAACCACTACGCAGGTTGATTAGTCGCTCCCTGACCCTTGTCAGGGTGAGATACTCCTTGTTGCCGAGTAGTAGCTGTGGGCACAACTTGCGAGCATTTTCGCAATCGTCTGCCATGTAGAGTTTTCTTGATCGGATCTCTTCCATATCCGATGACGGCAGAGGCGGGTAATCTAGGGTCCCCACAATCGGTTCCGGATATCCCATGGCCTTTACTGTGAGTGTTTTGCCATTGACGCCTCTGAGTGGGACTTCGTACATTGGGTACATTTTAGGACCATCTGTCCTGTCCCCCAGTCCACACACCGTCGACTCCACGTCGTGCAGCTTCCGCAGAGAAAGTTCTTCGGCCAAGCTTTGAGACACCAGGCTAAACCTCGCCCCCGTGTCCAACAAAAATGCCACTTTCTTGCACCTGCCCGGCAATGCCCCTTCATGTTCACCGTGCCCGTTTGCAATCTGGGTGTCTGAATCGACGCATCCCCCTCTTCGTTGCAGTGGCGTCCTTGCTGTTGCGGTTGATCGGCGCAGTTCGTACGATCACGCTGTTCTCCCTCGTTTCTTCCTCTCAGACTTTTTTCATTGAGGGCAGACTATGATGGAACTTTTTTCAGTTAAAGTTTTGTAAATAGCTTCAGAGTTGTGAAATAAGAGTTCTGCTTTCCTAGGCACTTCAAAGTGTTTGTTTTAGAAAAAAAATTATAACATAAGATACAAAAAATGCTTCAAAAAAGATTAGAGGACGGGTTGTTGCCGTTTCTCTTATTTGCTCACGGCACTAAAAACCGGCTAACTATTTTTTTATATGCTCGAAGCTTTGCCCATGACCAAAAATCCTCATTAATAATGGAACCTTGCTTGTACGATTTCAAGAGAAAAAAAGTTAATTTTAATTATATTCGCATATGTTTTGGAGTCTGGAGGATTTTTGTGAGAGATACTAATATGTTCAATTTTTGCCTAATACTATTTCCGGGATAACTGAAACGAAAGTTTTTTTAAGCGTACTTCAAGGCCATCCGTTGGAAGCCTCTTGTGCGGCAATGCGTTCAGGAGTTTTCTGAGGTCCTCCTGCACGTATTCAAAAATGCTCCTGCAATTTTGACATTATCACTAACTTTTTTTCTCATTTTGACAACTTTTTCAAAAATACAGTTCACAGAGCTTAGGAACGAGGCCGTATGGAACAATTAGCCTCAATGTTTTTTATCTGGTATAATAAAGTAAACTGTATCAGCTGTTTTCAGCTATCATTAACTTGTTTTTCGCTTAAGCTTAGGAAATGGTTACGCCCCTCCAATTAAAGCACGGTTCCCCGAAGTAAAAGTGTGCCAAATGTCATTAGTGAAGCAGTTGTATTCAGAAGTTTACAAATTTTTATTATTGCTACTGTTTCTGGAACTTTCTAGCTGCGCCCCCTCCAAGTAAAGTTGCGGCCTTCCCAAGTAAAGTTCGGCCCCCAAAGTAACAAAGTTCCGGATTTTCTTGTATTCATGTCTGATTGGGAAAAGTGAGCGTTCAAAAATAGCTATACAGAACTGAAACCTCATGTGAGATTGTTAATAAATACTTGATAGTCAATTAATTTGAGGTTTCCGTTGTATAGTGGGGTGAAATTGGAGAAAAAAACGTGCGCCTCCCCCCTCGAAGTAAAGTGTAGCCATCCCCCTTATAGCCATCCACCCCGCAACTTTCGATTTACACGGGTTGTTTTTTGTTTTTTATATAGCATGTCATTAAAATTTTTTTGCTAAACACGTTCTTAATTTTGGCCATCGGATTAAAATTAGCGGGCAATAGGCACAATTTTATAATGGGGCGCGCTTTACTTGGAGCGGGTTCTTTTTTTACATAAGGGGGGCCGCACTCTAGTGCGGGGGGGGTGGAGGGCTCTGTTTTATTTTGGCGGGGGTGGGGGGCTGCACTTTACTTCGGCGGGGTAGGTGGGTACAAAGAACTACCACCATCTAAAAGATTTTAAATAAATACTTCATAGTCAATTAATTTGAGGTTGCCGATGTATAATGGGGTGAAATTGGAAAAAAAGTGCGCCTCCCGTTCGAAGTGTGAGGTGTTTCCATCCCCCCTCATGTTGAAAAAATCGGAAAGTACTTACATGGGAGCGGGCGAAAAACCTGTAATTTTTTTCATTTGTTGTCTTTGCCAAGCACGTTATGATTTTTAGCCAGTAGACTAAGATCAATAGAGAATAGTTACATGGAAACCAGGGCGTCTCTCACCACTCGCCCATTTTTTAAGCGCTCAAGTTTACAAAGGTTCGAAATGGAATGGAATCGCCCTGAAAACAAAACTTCCGAAAGCATAGCCAATTTCTTTGTCTTTTAAAAAGCTGGTTTTCGATTTCAACTATGAACATATCACAAGGTTATAAAAAGGATTGTATTATTGTTTTTTGTGGTTGCTAATAATGAAAAAGAATATGCGAATAAAGATGATTGAATTGAAGAGAATGAAGATCAGCATAAATGAGTTTATTTGCTCATTATGTTATCTGAAAATCATCTTTATATGTCATGTTTCTACAACTAAATTGATTTAGAGAGTATCATGGCGGATATAGTTTTCCCGCTCACAACGCGTCGCGTGTAAATGAATCGAATCGACCCTCTGCATGGCTTCTCGGACTGCGAGCTGTACAAACGCGTTCGCTACACCCGAGAGGGACTCGAGTTCGTTCTCAACCTCATTCAAGGCAAGCTGACCGTGAGGACCGACAAAGGAAAACCAGTGCCACCAATGACTCAACTGGTCATTGCGCTCTGAGCCTTTGCTAACGACCCATTTCGATTATTGGGATTTTTTCACTGTGAATGAGAAAATAAAAATGAAGTTTGTATGTATTTTTATCTACCAAAAAATTGAATTAAAAACAAAAAGTCAAAAATCACGCAATAAAACGTATTGATAGCGCGTGTTGCATTGAAGAGTTGAAAAAAAATGTTTTAGGCACTGCTAGGACGGGTCCGAGCGTCTCAGCAAAGCTACACTGTTCTAGGGTATAATTTACCCTAGAACATTGTCTCTGCATACGGATTTGCTCAACTAGCAAGTTGTAGCCCCAGACCTAGAACATTGTAAATTATTGTTTCTGCATACGGAATGTGCATACCTAGAATTTTCCCTATAATTTACCCTAGGACATTGTCTCTGCATACGGCCCCAGGTCAACCGCCCGAGAAAATTATATTCAACACATCCTGATGAGCTATGGTCTCTCTATCACTCTTTCGAATTATCTCGCTATCAATCTCGTTGGCTCATCTTCAAATTGTCTCTCTATCACTCTTTCGAATTGTTTCTCTATAACTCTCGTTAGAAGCGCGATTGTCATTTGGTGCATGACAACTTTCCAACATATCAATCTAGGAGAAACACTGGAAGCTTGGCCCATTTTGACTTTTTCTACGTTTTATTCATTAGATCAAACGCATAGAAATTAAGCCGACATAATAGATTTTATTCTACTCCTAATCCTGTAGCTGAAAAAAAAATGTGCAGAGAGGTATTACGTCTTCGGGGTCATACATTTGACTAAAGCGTAGAAATCAGATACACGGGCATGTGGAATATGGTTTAGACAGTAAGGTCTTGTCTTTAACTGTATGAAGCCTTGACTCATACTGTAGTTCTTTTTTATCTTCGAAAGTGAAACTAGTAAAAGTGACAGTAGAGAGGTATTACGTCTTCGGGGTCATACAATCTTTCTTTTTTCTCCTCATCTCTCAGTTTTTCCTCCGTTTCCGTTTCACTCCAACTCCGGTAAAACTGTAGTTTGGTCCCAAAACACTTGAATTTGGAATGCTTTATCGATGTAATTTGGAATGCTTTATCGATGTATGTACGTGAAACGAACCAGCAAGAAGAAAACAATCGACAACCGAAGCGATCGACAACGAACGAAACAAATTACAGACGAAACAAATTACAGAGGAACCAAACAATTAAGGAACCGAACAAAAATAGCCTAAACACATAAACTCTTGTTGTAGAGAGTGAACCGAACAAAAACAGCCTACACACATAAACTCTTGTTGTAGAGAGTTAACAGACTAAAGAAAACTTTTAAAACAAAAAAGAAAAACCGAATTCACAGACGTAAACAACCCCCTTGCGCCTCCACGGAGTCGTCGATATAAGGCTCCATGCCTTCGGTACTCTTCCACCTTCCTCGTCTTTGAACCTCCTCTAATGATGCTCCTTCCATTATAGAATGTGTCGCTCCTCCTCCTCTGAGTCCATGTGGAGTCACTCTCTCCTCCACCCCCGCTAATTGGGCAAGCTGTTTCAGATCCTTTCTAAACCGGTCTTCGGAAATCCGTCGACCACTTTTTAGATGTTGCATCACAGGGCCTCGAGGTAACGGCCAAGGGCTTCTCTTGAAAGCTTGCCACACCGCTTCTCCGAGTGAACCTTCGTCCAAAGCCACAAACGTCGTTCTGCCATTTCCATACACGTCGTTCTTAGCTTTCCTTACGGTCACTTCTACCTTTCCTTCCCTCTCCACTATATCCGCCCAGTCCAGTTTGACTAGCTCTCCGACCCGCAGCAAGGCGGAAAAAGCGAGGGCTGCCCCGCAAGCCGTTCGTAAGTTGTCTGCATCACCCATGTACAGTGCTTGACGCAGAAGCTGATCCACAGTGGCTCTTTCCACCTTCCCGCGATGCTTCACTTCACGATCTCTCTTCGTGCACTCGTGTATCCGGCTTAAAAACTCCTGCTCTCCGTGGTCCAAACCTCCCCGGAAGTGACGGGCTGCTGCTGCCGTGATCTTCAACGTCGAAAGTGATTTTTTCTCTTCTCTTTTCTGCAGAGCGTATATGATGAGAGCTTCGGGGGCCGCTGGATCGAGTCCTAGTGGGTGCACAAAGTCCTTGAGATTCTTCCAAGCGTTCCGATATGAACATAAAGTAGAAGGGGCCACAGCTCCATTGACTGCGCCGATGAACCCGTCCGCTAGATAATTCATGCCAAGATTCTCTAGTAGCTCCACCACTCTCCCTATCTTCTCTCCTCGCTTCCCTGCAAAAATCAGGGTTGGGTGGGCGGGCCGCCACGTACACAACGATAAAAGCCTAGAATGAAGAAATAGCTTTCCCTCCTCTTTTCAAGTTCCTAAAATACCGTAACTCACCTTCGTACACACAATTCAAATAACATGCCAATTCAAACTACCAAACCGCGAACGCAAGTGTTTTGTGACCAAACTTTAAATTTTTCCTCCGTTTCCGTTTCACTCCAACTCCGGTAAAACTGTAGTTTGGTCCCAAAACACTTGAATTTGGAATGCTTTATCGATGTAGAAAATGTAAAGGCGTGTTAGAATTGGCACCGCAAAAAGGCGAATGGGGAAGCAAGCCTCTCGCTTCCAAATGGTCCCTCTTTATAGGATGCTGGTGATAGTACGGCGGCTCCTCTACCGAATATCAACACGTCTTGCACGAATGGAGCCCAGTAATCCCCCGAACGAATAACAGGGTATGCTGGATGACTCTCCCAAAGGGGCATGCCCAGTATCGCGCTACTGCCACATTTTTCCGCCATGCGCAAAGTTTTTAAAAGGAGGCAAGGTGGAGGGACTAACCACAAAAGTCCTTCGCACCACTCGCTTCTATAGTCGAACGCGTCAACGCCCGACGCCGCTGGGCATTCAGTTCTCGAAAAGAATATGTTGCATTTGGTGTTCTGATCGTCGGCGAACATGTCCTTCACGGGAATTCCCCACTTATTGGAACAAATCTTGACTATTTCATTTTTGACCGACCAATCGTCAGGGTCAAAATTCCTGCTTGCTAAGTCCGCTTGGACATTCTCATTTCTTGGGACCCATGTGAATTGGAACGAGCACGTTTCTTTAAAACGAAACTCTTCCACCTCCTCTGCAATAATTTGTAATTCTCTTTTCATGCTACCTCTTTTAAAAATGCCGACCGCTGCCGAATTATCTAAGCGAAAGAGCACCGCTTTTCTTTTTAGGCACGGTCTAAACGCATGTAAAGCAAACCTGACCGCTTCTAACTCTCTACAAGTACTGGATTTCTCTCTTTCCTTCTCGTTCAAATTTCTTGAGGCTTGCTTTCTCACGCCATCTCGAACCATTATCGCTCCTAAGCCTATGCTCGAAGCATCAGTTTCTTCCATCACATTAAACTCCCATGGTCCAGCTGTAAAGCTGCGAACCGTCCTTTGGCGAAACTCTGTCTGCCATCTTTTCAGTTCACCTTGTTCTTCCTGAGTTAACGGTCGTGTTCGATCTCCTGTGCTCTGCATATCTGCTACAACTCCTAGCAATGACCTTGAGAGAAGAGTGGCCGAGTTACCTAGAACCAAGTGTGCGCTTACTATCGTGCCTGTCACGATCTGCCGGTCCTGGACCGTTGGCCAACACCTGCCTCTCAGGTTTGCCATCCTTTCTTCAGCCTCTGAGGCTCTTTTGTCCGACAACGCCACTACGCCTTCAGACAAGTCTATGCGGTAACCTAACCAAATTCCTACCTGAGAAGGAATTAAGGCAGACTTCTCTTTCGCTATCATAACTCCAGCACTTTCTAGATCCGAAAGTACTACATCAATCGCCTCCTCACAGCTCTCTCTATCCTTAGCTAGTACTATGCCATCGTCTAAATACAGAGTAACGTTTAATCCTTTGGATCTCCATCTACGTGTCAACGTTCTGAACACTTTTGTGAAGACAAAGGGGGCTGGACTGAGGCCGAACGGAAGCGCATTGAAATGATAATATTTCGCTCCCAACTTGAACCCGAAAAATTTTCTATCTTTTTGGGCTATCGAAATGTGGTGGTAACCACTTCTTAAATCAAACGTTGCTAAAAATCCTCCTAACGGAAGGCTGTCAAAAATTACAGATAAATCTTCGTAGCGAAACACCGTTTTTGCTAGGAACTTGTTCATGGCGCTCAAGTCATGAATCAGTCTCAATTTCGTACCATTTCTGACAACCGCTAGAGGAGAGACGATTGCTGGCCTTTCCTGCGCCTCACTCACTGCTTCTGTCTCCAACAATCTTTCCACTTCTCTGCTCACGAACTCCGCATTTAGGCGTGCCGAAATCCGATTATCTACAAACGAAAAGCTTGGAGGATTTTTAACCGAAAAATTCAAGCAGTAACCTTTCGAAAGTACTTCTAAAACAAAAGTTGAGGCACCAATTTGCTGCCAGAAGGAAATGGAACTTTGAACATTTTTAAACGGAACCAATTTCTCATAACCTTCTTGGATTGACGGGGCACTGGCTGCGGATGTGTCCCGTCTGGTTACATCCGTAACAGACAGGTGTTGACCTCTGCCTATAAGCCTGCTGACCAACAGGCTGGTAGGCGTACTGCTGAGTCTGAGGAGCGAAGTACTGTTGAGGGGGTGACTGGGCTTGGAGATAGACTGGCTGAGGAATGACAAGGGGAGTCTGGTGGCCGGATCCGACTCCCCTTGAACGAAAGGGCTGGTCTCCCTCACTCTCGAACTTCCTTTTCTTGAAGTTGGACTGTGCGGCCCCTCCGCCGGACGTCATCGAAGAGACTAGCAAGGCAATGGAAAGAGGATCAGTAGCCGAAGAGGAGCCAAGCGTCTTGGCAGCCTCAGCAGCTGAAAGTATACCTGGGTGGGACTCCGCAAGAGCCAAAAGCCGGTTACGCTCGATCAGGTCCTTGATAGCCTGTTTGTTATCTTCCGCCGTCTCCTTTTCTAGCAGGTGGATGACCGTGGTGTTGAACGCTACTTGATGACGATGTGACGGCACAGAAACTGCCGGTGGGGCATACTGCGGAGCTGGTACACTAAGAAAGGGCTGAAGCCTCTTTGCAAGCTCTCTCGCCTCTATTTCTTCGGACATGTCTATAATCAGAGAGAGAAATTACTCGCACCTTACAAAAAAACCACAACAAAAAATTTCAAAACCGTACACGATGATTTAAAACCGCCACGTACACAACGATAAAAGCCTAGAATGAAGAAATAGCTTTCCCTCCTCTTTTCAAGTTCCTAAAATACCGTAACTCACCTTCGTACACACAATTCAAATAACCCTCCAATTCAAACTACCAAACCGCGAACGCAAGTGTTTTGTGACCAAACTTTAAATTTGCTAATTAATTAATTAGTTTTTTATCAAAAAAATTTTTTTCGTCAAATATTCGTTTGCTGTTATGAAAAAACTCCGTGCTTCTACAGTATTTTTAGTGCTAGGTCTTTGTTGAACACTTAATGGTCTCCTTTCAGTAATTTAGTTCAAAAAGTAGGCTTTGTTACAGAGCAACTATGAAGGAAAAAAAATCCGATTTCAAAACATTGCATGTCTGCATTTCATCTGTGCATTATTTTCTTAAAGGAATGTAATTTCAGAGAATGTTGTTTTGGAATGGATTGTAAACGATTTTTGGTGTAGCTCGCTGAACTTTTATATTTGCTGAAAGGGAGAAGGCCGCAACAATTTTGAACCCTGTAAACTTCCTAGTGTGACTATATCTCCAAAATCAATTATAATAGCAAGATAAAAGACGAAGCAGCCGATTACAGTAAATTGAGCGAGTGATTTTTTTTTAATGAAATTGTTTTTTAATTGATCATTATCAGTATCAGGGTGTTTCTTAGCACCTGCTAAACCTTTTTCGAGCGCAAAGATTTCTGAAATTTTAGAGTTCAACATTCAATTTTTTCAATGATTTGGAATTTCTCTACGAAAAAATCCGAGGTAAATTTTTTTCAAGGGCATAGATTTCAGTGTTTTTGAAGAGCGCATAGACTTTTTTAACCCGCAGTGCGGGTCAGAGAATCACCCTGATCAGAACACTTCAGTTTTACCAGCAACTACATACTTGTATCGGATCGAAGAGCTCATACCAGACATGGCTCGAATGCTCGTCTACACCACACGATATCGCCTGTCTTTTCGACTGATTGGACAACCCGAATACGCTTCCTCTCATCAATCTATGCACTCAACTGCTGGGAGTCGCCACATTTTTAAAGAACAGAGAAAAAGCAGAAAGTAAAACTTGAGAAAACACGACCCTTTGAGCCGGCTATAACCGGCAACAGCTAAAATTCCAGAGCAAATCCTGCTCTTGCTCCGGGCAAATGATGATTTGTGCATTGTTTACTACTTCTTCTACCAGTTCTTTAGCAAGGCAGAAAAGGGGTAACTTTATCAAAGCGTTCTATTGTTTCCCAACCCAAATTGAAGAAGAAACGTTGCGAACTTTATCGATAAGCTTATGCAGTCGACGGTGTTGAGCTTCGATTAACTGCTTTTGTAGCGCGACTATTTCCATAATCTCTTGGTTTTTTTGTGAAGGCATTTTAGGTGCCCACGAGCCTGAAAGGAAAAAAAAGTTGACTTAAACAATAAAAAATGTGAAAATGTTGAAAAATTAATCAGCGAAAAAGGCATCGAATTAAGATTTAAACAACCCGAAACGTCTGTCTTCGGTATTTTTATACTTCGACGTAGGCTCCTCCCCCTCCTTTGAGTTCATTGGGGCGTATTATGTCGCATTTTGATGCACAATGATGCTTCCTGTTCTCTCTTATTTCCCTCTCTCTTTACCTATTCCCTTTCTCGTGGAAAGTCACTGATTTGGCGTCAAGAAACTCTCGCCGCAGAGAAAGAGAGACATAGCTGGCTGCTTTTACCTTAAGACTCGTCTCTTTCTCTGCGGCGAGAGTATTTGAGCGCCTAATCCGTCACTCCTCCCTCCGGGGGAAGAGCAAACGACGAAGTAAAAAAGTACCAAACATTCGACTATTCTATTGGCTCTAGTCTCAGGAATGCAATTTCTCAGAATGTTAGAATAAACAATTGGCTCCTATTATCTTATGGACATACCCTGCGTCTTGTCTTGCAGACATTGGAATACTAGACGAGAAATTGGCTTTGAGCGCTAGTTTCGAAAAATTCTCAATAGGTAATCATTTTGAGCATCAGGGACTCCGGTTCTTGAAAAATTATTTTAACATTGCAATATTAATTTTTAGATTAAAAAAAAACGCTTAGGCTTAGTAAAAGTGTACGCTAACGAGGCCGTACGGCTAAGGCTAACGAGATTGTTTCAAAAAAAATTTTTTCAAAAAAGCATCATGCGAATGTCTGCAAGACAAGACGCAGAGTACTCCCATCAGGGAATAAGAGCCAAACAATTGATCGGAAACTTACTTGATTTCAGGAAAACATTCCAATAAATATTACTATTAGGAACTGGCAACATTTTCAATTCAATTCAATTCTTTATTCCGCTTGAAACAAAACATAATGTTAAGTGACGAAACAGATGACACTGTCACAAGAAAAGTGAATTCAGTGAAGGTTATGAAAAGTGAGATCTAAATATGACAAGAACAATCAGGAACATTTCATTTTAGGAAAAGAGGAAAGCACACAAAAAAAGCAAAGAAAGCAAAGCTTGTATCTTCAGTTATGAACTATTCATCAGCAATTAAGAACTATTCATCCGCAATAATAACTTGAAATTCCAAAAATTCAACTCACTCTTTATCATTCGAGAGCTAACCGAGAACACAAATAAAATTGAAAAAAAGAGGAGAAACAGAAACAAAACATTTGAAGAAACAAAGCACTTGAATTAAAAATGTATTCTAGAGTTGGTGACAATGGTCTCACAATCAAGCTTGATAAGTTCATTTCTAAAAATGCTAGAAGAGCTTGTAGAAACCAAAGAACAAGGTAACTTATTCCAGACATTAATCATTCTTGAGGCACAAGTGCTTGTTCTGCTTTTATATTTACACGGCAAGCATATTCTGTAGTTATTCGATTCTCTCAGCGAATAAGGCGATGGGCAAAGTTTAAACATATTTGAGTAATCTACTTGAATATTTCCGTGCAGACATTTATGGATGAACACAAGATCGGCCACATTTCTTCTATATTCAAGCGAGGAGATGGAAAGAAAATTCAGTCTAGCAACATAACTCATTTTGGGTAATCCGGCCCTTTGTAGTAACCTTCGTGTAAATGATCTTTGCACTTTTTCTATGCAGTTAACGAGACCGATAGTTACTGGCGACCATACCTCACTCCCATATTCAATAAGGGGTCTTATGTATGTGGTGTATATTCTGAGCAGAACTTCAATTGATTTGGTTTTAAAGGCTCTGAAGATCATGTTTATACATTTTTGGGACTTTAGGGAGGTTAGTTCAATATGTTTAGAGAATGTGATATCTTCCTGAAATGTAATGCCAAGATCTTTCACTAATGAAGTAGTTGGTATGATATTGTCTTCTAGGTTATATGTTACTTTTGGATTCCTAGGACCACAGTGCATGATAAAGCATTTTTGAGTTGATATCACAAGTCCCCAGGTCAGTGAGTAATCGGAAATGGAATCCAGACTTTTCTGAAGAGAGTCTCTGTTCTTGGAAAAAATTTTGAGGTCATCGGCATATAGAAAACCATGGACATCTGGCTCTATGTGCTCCATGATATCATTTATAAATATTGAAAAGAGGAGGGGTCCAAGGCAACTCCCCTGGGGAACACCACTGTTGTATACTTTAGGGCCTGATAATGTATCTCCGATTGAGACTTTCGAGGACCTGCTAGTGAGAAAAGAACGGATAAGATAGAGGAGGTTGCCCGTTATTCCAACTTTTTCAAGTTTGTGAACAAGAAATCTTATGTTTACAGAGTCGAAAGCCCGTGAAAAGTCGACTAGACAGATGTCAAAGTCTATTTTTTTATTCTGAAGCGTGAGGTAAATGGAATGAGCCTCTACCAGGGATGTTACCGTGGACCGTCTCCGACGGAAACCATGTTGTTTGGGATGTAGTATGCCATTGGTTTCCAGATATTGATAAGTTATATTGAAGATCAGTTTCTCGAATACCTTTGACATAGAGCACACCATAGTGATAGGACGATAATTTTCGATCTGAGAGCGGGGCCCTTTTTTATGAACTGGTTTGATTATTCCTTTTTTCCAGGCCAGAGGGTAGTGCCCTAAGGTTAGTGAGTTGGTGAAAATGATTGAGAGAGGTATGGCCAGTGAGTCCAGACAATTTTTGAGTAGTCTACTTGGAATAAAGTCAGGGGAACAGTTCAGTTTCGGAGCTATTCGTTTCAGAATGGAGTTCACCTCAAGAGGGGAGATGTCATTAATGTGGTCGAGGTGAAAATTCGGGCGAGAGATCTGAAGGGGTCCACTGATTGGTAAGGGTTGTAACTTATCAAAATACTCGGCGAAGTGAGTTGCTTGTTCGAAGGGGATAGTAGTTGGTTTATTGTTCACTATGAGAGCAGGAATAGATGTGTTGCTTTTAATGCGGTTGGATATAGTTCTGAAGAATACCTTATAGTTTCTCGGGAACTTAAGCTTGTCTTCCCTAAGAACCTCGAATTTGACTAGTTCTTCGTGAAGTTTCTTGGATGTGCGTAATGACGTAATGGAGAGAGGGTTTCGTTTGTTACTTCTCTGTAGGAAGCTGTATAATCTTCTTATCTTGAGGGGATATTTCAAATGTGTTTTGACATTCTTATTTTTTGGAATCCTATTATCCATTATGAATTGGATGATGTTGGTTAATTTATCGACACTTTCTTCAATAGTTAGGTTTGAGAGCATGTAAGTCCAGTCGATGCTAAAGAGGTCTGAGTTGATTATTTCCCAATCTGCCTTTTTCCAGTCTAACGATGAGCTGGTGCTTGTGATAATACGCTTGGCTCTATCTCTGATTTCAAAGTATATTGAGGCATGATCGCTGGTGGAGAAGGGAGGCCTGACAATACAGTCTTGTATGATATTTGAATTACAGAGCAGGCAATCGAGTGTATTTTGAAGTCTAGTGGGAGAAAGTACGAGTTGTTTAAGATTGTTGTCGCATGTCATGTTTAAGAATGCAAGAGACATACTACATGTATTGGGAGCGGTGAGATTTGCCCAGTCTATCTTGGGGAGGTTCATGTCTCCGCACAGAATGGTGGGAAATACTTCAGTAACATGAGAGGTGATAAACGAGCAGAGATCCTTTGTATTTTCTACTCCACAGCTAGGAGATCGATATATATTAATCAGTCTAATGGCCGAGAAATCAAACGAGAAAGATGTGTTAGGATAAATGTCTATTACTAACCCCTCGCACTGAGCCTTGCTATATTGAACAACTAAAGATGAGGAGATGGCATTATCTACTAGAATGGCTACGCCTCCTCCTCTTTGTGCCAATCTGTCACCTCTGAATACCGTGAAGGGTAAACTATCGGTTAGAATGGAGTCGGGAAGCTCACTGTGCATCCATGTCTCAGATAGTAAGAGAATGTGATATTTACAGCAACGAAGAAGAAAATAAAGATCATATAGCTTATTCATCACTGATCTACAGTTGAAATACAAGCATTTGATTACTTCTTTTCTAGCTCTTTTATCCGACTTATCCTATGGTGAATAACGAGAGGTTATCCTAACATTTCTTCTTCTGGAAACAAATTCGTCTGACTTTCTGGGGCATGAGGCAGATTCTTCGGCGTTTCTGGTAATTCGTCTGCTTCTGACTTGTAGCGGCTTCACGGAGCTTTCCGCCAGAGAAGGAAAGTCAGTTGAAGAAGCCTCGAATGTAGATGTCGACCGGGCCCCAGAGTTCACCAGCGAAGACGATGGCATTTGGGAGTGTTGAGTTGAACTGGCTAAGGGGGATAGTGACGAAGAGGCGGGAGGAGGGGAAATTGGTCGATAGGGTACTCGTTTGTAAGACTGGGCAAAACGAGGAAAGGCAGGGATTAGGTGAGCATCGACCACTTTGGCAGGGGGAAAAGATGGGTTAGTGGATATTCGGATGCAGTCACTCTCGGCTTGAAGCTCTGCCGGCGAGAGGTCAGCTCGGGAGTAACATCCTTTAGGAAAAGGGTGTTTCGCCTTTCTGCAAAGTTCCAGAAAAAGGTTACGCTTTCCAAGCGAAGAAAACTCAATTTTCATGGGACGGCCATGAGGAGCAGAGAGACGTGGGCGATCAATTGGGTGACGATGATGATTGATATTACCCTTCTCTAGGTCGTCAATAAGGTCCGCTGAATTGAGTCTGATGATAAGACGTGAGATAAGATCTTTGTCTTTGCAACACGTATCATCCTCTGACTTGCCTTCTGGAAGTCCGATAATAACAGCTCGTTTACCTTTTCCTATGAGCATATCCTTGTCTCGATAAGTGGATTCGACGATAGCTGAATACAAGTGGGGTCTAAGTGTGGCCGGAGAGACAGATGACTTTATGGATTGCATTTTTTCACTAATCCGTAGAAGTTGCTGTGACTGGTCCAGAATTACTTTGTTCATGTCAGAAATCTGTTGGGACTGAGCAAGTATCATCTGTTGAAGCGGCTGCATAACTTTTGTCAGCGTTTCTCGGACAAGACTATCGATGAACGGAAGAGAGACTGTGGGAATGGGGAGGTTGCAAAGATTAGGAGGAGATTTGCCATCAATTGGCAGAGCTCGGGAAGGGTCACAACTCATAGAGAACGGAGATCATTCAAATTATACATTTTTGGGACTTTAGGGAGGTTAGTTCAATATGTTTAGAGAATGTGATATCTTCCTGAAATGTAATGCCAAGATCTTTCACTAATGAAGTAGTTGGTATGATATTCAAATTATACATTTTTTTACTTAGGTAGCCGTGCTTTACTTTGGGGTGTGGCACTTTACTTTGGAGGGATGGGAGGGACTATTACTGTACTTAATACACCATTTATTCTGTTCTTTAACAATCGCAGTCATTGAATCGAAAAAGTTAATAATGTGAGTAATGTTTTCATACGGTCTCGTTCCTGAGCCGTACGGCTTCGTAAGCGTGAAGAAAAGGTAAGCAATAGCTGAAAAAAGCTAAGCCAATTCATTGAATTAGACTGGATGAAACTACAATATTGTGGCTAATTGTTCCATACGACCTCGTTATCATACATTTTAACTAAGGCTAAGCGAAAAAATCAGCAAAGGGTAACCTGACCCCCCCCCAAGTAAAGCACGCCCCCATTAACAAAGTGCCTCGGAACTTTATAGAATTTTCGGTACTGTTTGCGTTTAACCACCCCTCCCCGGGGGGGCCTACCAGAGGTTCAATTGGGTCAGATGAAAGTGGCATTTTCTTGATATGGTCTCGTTAGCCTAAGCCGTACGGCCTCGTTAGCGTAAACTTTTTCCTAAGCCTAAGCGTTTTTTTTATGTAAAAAAGTTTTTTTAAAGTGAAAGAAATTTTTTATGTGAAAATAATTTTTTTGTAAATGTAAATAAGTCAGTAGTATGATCCATGGAACCTCTGGTAGAAAAGGGGTTTTAAACGCAAACGGTGCCGAATTCTCTAAATGCAAACGTTCGAGATATTGTTTTGCCGGCACTTTTTCTTTTAGTCATCCCCCTCCTTCTAGAGGTTCCATGGGTCATACTTCTCACTCATTTACATTTTCAAAAAAGTTAATTTTATATTAAAAAAGTTATTTTTACATTAAAAAAACAATTTTTTCATTAAAACGCTTAGGAAAACGTTTACGCTAACGAGGCAGTACGGCTTAGCTAACGAGGAAAAAATGACGTATCAAGAAAATGACCCAATTGAACCTCTGAGAAGGAGGGGCCTTGAAGTGAAAAAGTGCCGTTTTGCCCTTGATTGTGAAAGATATATTTAGATGAATCAATTTTAAATCAAATTTCAAGATTAATGAGTTCGAATAAAATTCTTTGATGTTGCCCAGAACCAACGTATATTGAGGACTAGCCATTTTCTATTGAATAAACATCACTCAGAATTCCATTAAAACTTATTTCAAACCACTAAACACAAATGAAAAATGCAAGGACAATATTGCGATTGCGAAAGTGTTTTTCTGTGAAAAGCAGTTACATCGTGTTCTCAGGGTGATTGGAAGAAGAATATTGAATCGCGAGAGGCGATTGAATTGCTTCGAATTTTTTATTACTTAATTCTAGTGAACAATGAAAAATCCGCACTTAAACGCGCTGTGAGCAACAAAAAAAATTCAGAGTAAGCAAAAATCTTACGAACATTTTTAACTTGTGAAATTTTACAGTACATTCGGCCAAGGATCTAATCTGCCCTAAAACACGGCCTCAACTTAAAAACGGCATGGCTCAATTACGTTCATACCTGCTATTTTGACCTAATCATTTATGAAGCACTTTAGTGTAGGGGTCAGTGTGCTCGACTGTGAGTAGCTCGATGAGAGTTCGGATTCGCTCTGATGAGCATTATTGCCAATTTTTATTTTCATATCGGAAAATTATTTTTACATAACAAAACGCTTAATAAATAATAATTTAACTACATTTTTCAATGCAAAATTGAAAATTGGCTTAGAAAAAGTTGGCTCTTATCTACTTTAGCCTTCCAAATATTTTTTTCTCAGAAAGAGATTTTATTCATGAAAAATCCCTCACCTCCTTTCTCCTAAGGGCCCCCTTCCCCCCTTTAGGACCCCCTTCCCCCTCCCCCCCTTCCCTTAGGTAGGGCCCTCTTCCTCCCCCTTCCCCCTAGGGCCCTACCCCTTCCCCCCTTCTCTTAGGTAGGGCCCTCTTCATCCCCCCTCCCCCTAGGGCCCCTACCCCCCCTCCTTCGCTTAGGTCCGCGCGGGCTCCGCTGGCCTAAAACACGGCCTAAATTGACAAAAATGAATAATATAAGAAACTTTCTTATGCGGTCTCGTTAGCTCAGCCGTACGTTAGCGTAAACTTTCTCCTAAGCCTAAGTGTTTTTAATGTAAAAATAATTTTCTGTGTAAATAAGGGTATTCCCTACTCTTCGTTGATCTCAAGCAACGGATTTTTATACCGAGCAGAGGAGCGGATTGTTCGCAGAAACTTGAGCAAAAATCGTGTGGTGTAAAAAAAAAAAGTAGAAAAGGAAACGAACCCGTGACCTTTCGCATTCCGGGCGAATGCTCTCACCACTGAGCTACACATGCACACATGATAATGCGCATTTAAGGCCCATACAACATGCCCCCTCTCAACACCGAGGTCTCTCGAGGTCTAGGGTCAGAGGTCTAGGCGCCTTTGTTTCTGCGAACTAGCTCATGCTCGGGTTTTCTTTTCCTTTTCTACTTTTTCCTCTTTTTCCTCTCTTCTCATCCCGATTCGGCCCCCATGTAAATAAGAGTAATTCCCTACTCCTCTTTGATTTCAAGCAACGGATTTTTATACCGAGCAGAGGAGCGGATTGTTCGCAGAAACTTGTACAAAAATCGTGTAGTTCGACGGGAACCGAATCCGTGACCTTTCGCATTCCGGGCGAATGCTCTCCCCACTGAGCTACACACGCAAACATGATAATGCACATTTTAAGGCCCATACAACATCTGATGCAAAATCAAAAACCAAAAATTAATAATATGAGAAATTTTCTTATGTGGTCTCGTTCGCCTAAGCCGTACGGACTCGTCAGCGTAAACTTTTCCTAAGCTCAAGCGTTTTTTTAATGTAAAATTAAGAAATTTGCAAAATTATTGTAAAAACAAAGTTTTGCAAAAAACACTCATCAGAGCGATTCCGAACTCTCACCGAGCTACTCACAGTCGAGCACTCTCACACTACACTAAAGTGCCTCATAGTAAAAATAGACGAAGTAGTATTCATGAACTGAACGTAACAGCCAGCGGAGCCCACGCGGGCACGAAGCCTGCAGGTCCCCCGCGCAGCCCGCGCGTACTGCAAAATTTCACAAGGTTTTAAGAGCTGCTGATAAAACTTCCGACATTTGATTAATTATGATCACCGACACTTCGTATTTTCGACACTTTGTACCCGCGACATTTCCTACCGCGACATTTCGTATCGCGAAACTTCGTACCATCGACACTTCGTACCCGCCACTTTTTGTACCCAAAACTTCGTACCGCGACACTTTGTACCAACGTTAATACAATTCGTACCATTTCCTCATCTTGTTTCCTCATTTTTAAACTTGTGAAATTTTGCAGTCCGACGTAATTTGCTGTATCGGATGGATCGGCATAATCGGCTAATTTTTTGTAATTCTTTTTAATTTGAAATTTTAAAAAAAAAAATCTTTATTGATAATCTTTCTCGTCTTTCTTTTTAAATTATATTTTTTTAAATTAAGTTTTTTATGATACGGTCTCGTTAGCCTAAGCCGTACGGCCTCATTAGCGTAAACTTTTGCCTAAGCCTAAGCGTTTTTTTTATGTAATATAAATAATTTTCTGCTGTAAAAATACATTCAATGTAAAATTAGAAAGGGGAGTGCGTGAGCGTGATGAATAATTTTTTTCAAAGTTGAAAAACATGAATTTAACAATATACAAGATGTTGCATAATAAAATCAACATCAGCGCATCCGAACCCTTGCCGAACTATTGAAAATGTAGCTCCTTCCCCTACACTAGTGCACTATAGTGCCCTGCTGTAATGAATAAACAAGAACGAAATATATACAATAAAATGAGCCGATTAAGCCGATTATGCCGATCCAGCTAATTAAGTCGGGCTGCAAAATTTCACAAGTATTTTAAATCATTCGATCAAGTTTATAGACCTTTCGAGGCGCTTTTCTTTGAGAAAACAAATAACAAGTTCATTCGAATTGGTCTTCTAAAACAGCAAAATTATTCAACTCTAGAATCACTTAAAAAAAACCCTTAAATTTGTTCACCTAGAACAGCATAATCGAAAAAAAAGAAGAAAAAAATGTTGGGTACAAAGTTTCGGGGTACGAAGTGTCGTATTAACATGGGTACAAAGTGTCGAGATATGAAGTGTCGCGGTACGATGTGTCGGGTACGAAATGTCGCGGGTACGAAGTATCGCAGTACGAAGTGTCGCGGGTACGAAATGTCGTGGTACGAAGTGTCACGGGTACGAAGTGTCGTGATACCGAATAATTACTACTGATAAAGAGGCGCATGATCAAAATTACTTTTAAGTCACCAAAATTATTTAATGAGAGAAAAAAGAAATTAATTGTATAACACACAGAGCCAAGAAGACTCAAGAGTGGTGCAAACATCATCTGCCCGACTTCATACCGGCCAATGAATGGCCAGCTAATAGCCCCGACCTCAATCTACTCGATTCTCCATCTCGACTATTTTGGAGGCAAAGGCTTGTGCAAAATATCACAAAAATTTGGAAGCGCTTAAAGTCTCCCTTACCCGAGCATGTGACGCTATTCCACAAGAGACACTGCGGGCAATCATCGAGGCATACCCTCGTCGTCTCAAAGCTGTTATTATTCAATTCAATTCAATTCTTTATTCCGCTTGAAACAAAACATAACGTTAAGTGACGAAACAGATGACACTGTCACAAGAAAAGTGAATTCAGTGAAGGTTATGAAAAGTGAGATCTAAATATGACAAGAACAATCAGGAACATTTCATTTTAGGAAAAGAGGAAAGCACACAAAAAAAGCAAAGAAAGCAAAGCTTGTATCTTCAGTTATGAACTATTCATCAGCAATTAAGAACTATTCATCCGCAATAATAACTTGAAATTCCAAAAATTCAACTCACTCTTTATCATTCCAGAGCTAACCGAGAACACAAATAAAATTGAAAAAAAGAGGAGAAACAGAAACAAAACATTTGAAGAAACAAAGCACTTGAATTAAAAATGTATTCTAGAGTTGGTGACAATGGTCTCACAATCAAGCTTGATAAGTTCATTTCTAAAAATGCTAGAAGAGCTTGTAGAAACCAAAGAACAAGGTAACTTATTCCAGACATTAATCATTCTTGAGGCACAAGTGCTTGTTCTGCTTTTATATTTACACGGCAAGCATATTCTGTAGTTATTCGATTCTCTCAGCGAATAAGGCGATGGGCAAAGTTTAAACATATTTCAGTAATCTACTTGAATATTTCCGTGCAGACATTTATGGATGAACACAAGATCGGCCACATTTCTTCTATATTCAAGCGAGGAGATGGAAAGAAAATTCAGTCTAGCAACATAACTCATT
>OZ057406.1:30990941-31022498 GCA_964056735.1 Allodiplogaster pararmata | reverse complement strand
CGGGCGAGAGATCTGAAGGGGTCCACTGATTGGTAAGGGTTGTAACTTATCAAAATACTCGGCGAAGTGAGTTGCTTGTTCGAAGGGGATAGTAGTTGGTTTATTGTTCACTATGAGAGCAGGAATAGATGTGTTGCTTTTAACGCGGTTGGATATAGTTCTGGAAATACCTTATAGATTCTCGGGAACTTAAGCTTGTCTTCCCTAAGAACCTCGAATTTGACTAGTTCTTTGTGAAGTTTCTTGGATGTGCGTAATGACGTAATGGAGAGAGGGTTTCGTTTGTTACTTCTCTGTAGGAAGCTGTATAATCTTCTTATCTTGGGGGGATATTTCAAATGTGTTTTGACATTCTTATTTTTTGGAATCCTATTATCCATTATGAATTGGATGATGTTGGTTAATTTATCGACACTTTCGTCAATAGTTAGGTTTGAGAGCATGTAAGTCCAGTCGATGCTAAAGAGGTCTGAGTTGATTATTTCCCAATCTGCCTTTTTCCAGTCTAACGATGAGCTGGTGCTTGTGATAATACGCTTGGCTCTATCTCTGATTTCAAAGTATATTGAGGCATGATCGCTGGTGGAGAAGGGAGGCCTGACAATACAGTCTTTTATGATATTTGAATTACAGAGCAGGCAATCGAGTGTATTTTGAAGTCTAGTGGGAGAAAGTACGAGTTGTTTAAGATTGTTGTCGCATGTCATGTTTAAGAATGCAAGAGACATACTACATGTATTGGGAGCGGTGAGATTTGCCCAGTCTATCTTGGGGAGGTTCATGTCTCCGCACAGAATGGTGGGAAATACTTCAGTAACATGAGAGGTGATAAACGAGCAGAGATCCTTTGTATTTTCTACTCCACAGCTAGGAGATCGATATATATTAATCAGTCTAATGGCCGAGAAAGCAAACGAGAAAGATGTGTTAGGATAAATGTCTATTACTAACCCCTCGCACTGAGCCTTGCTATATTGAACAACTAAAGATGAGGAGATGGCATTATCTACTAGAATGGCTACGCCTCCTCCTCTTTGTGCCAATCTGTCACCTCTGAATACCGTGAAGGGTAAACTATCGGTTAGAATGGAGTCGGGAAGCTCACTGTGCATCCATGTCTCAGATAGTAAGAGAATGTTATATTTACAGCAACGAAGAAGAAAATAAAGATCATATAGCTTATTCATCACTGATCTACAGTTGAAATACAAGCATTTGATTACTTCTTTTCTAGCTCTTTTATCCGACTTATCCTATGGTGAATAACGAGAGGTTTTCCTAACATTTCTTCTTCTGGAAACAAATTCGTCTGACTTTCTGGGGCATGAGGCAGATTCTTCGGCGTTTCTGGTAATGCGTCTGCTTCTGACTTGTAGCGGCTTCACGGAGCTTTCCGCCAGAGAAGGAAAGTCAGTTGAAGAAGCCTCGAATGTAGATGTCGACCGGGCCCCAGAGTTCACCAGCGAAGACGATGGCATTTGGGAGTGTTGAGTTGAACTGGCTAAGGGGGATAGTGACGAAGAGGCGGGAGGAGGGGAAATTGGTCGATAGGGTACTCGTTTGTAAGACTGGGCAAAACGAGGAAAGGCAGGGATTAGGTGAGCATCGACCACTTTGGCAGGGGGAAAAGATGGGTTAGTGGATATTCGGATGCAGTCACTCTCGGCTTGAAGCTCTGCCGGCGAGAGGTCAGCTCGGGAGTAACATCCTTTAGGAAAAGGGTGTTTCGCCTTTCTGCAAAGTTCCAGAAAAAGGTTACGCTTTCCAAGCGAAGAAAACTCAATTTTCATGGGACGGCCATGAGGAGCAGAGAGACGTGGGCGATCAATTGGGTGACGATGATGATTGATATTACCCTTCTCTAGGTCGTCAATAAGGTCCGCTGAATTGAGTCTGATGATAAGACGTGAGATAAGATCTTTGTCTTTGCAACACGTATCATCCTCTGACTTGCCTTCTGGAAGTCCGATAATAACAGCTCGTTTACCTTTTCCTATGAGCATATCCTTGTCTCGATAAGTGGATTCGACGATAGCTGAATACAAGTGGGGTCTAAGTGTGGCCGGAGAGACAGATGACTTTATGGATTGCATTTCTTCACTAATCCGTAGAAGTTGCTGTGACTGGTCCAGAATTACTTTGTTCATGTCAGAAATCTGTTGGGACTGAGCAAGTATCATCTGTTGAAGCGGCTGCATAACTTTTGTCAGCGTTTCTCGGACAAGACTATCGATGAACGGAAGAGAGACTGTGGGAATGGGGAGGTTGCAAAGATTAGGAGGAGATTTGCCATCAATTGGCAGAGCTCGGGAAGGGTCACCACTCATAGAGAACGGAGATCATTCAATGAACGGAGATCATTCAATGAACGGAGATCATTCAATGAGAACGGAGATCATTCAATGAGAACGGAGATCATTCAATGTATTTTATTAAGGCCAAAGGATATCATATTGAGTGACTGTTGTAAAACATAATTGTTGAAGTTGTTGATAAACATTTTAATTGTATTAACCTGATTCGCTGACACAGAATGAAAATAGAAGGTAAAATATTTGTGCCAGTACTTTTGAAACACCCTGTAGAATACTTTGTTCGAGAAAAGATGAATCATAACGTAAGGGTCTCCCCTCAACATGAAGGTAAACCCTTACGTAATGATTTTAAAAAACCCAGACGTCAAAGGCCCACCAAGAGTAAATTTTTTCAAGCCGCTCTGACCGGGACGCGCGTGATTGTGGAGCGCGCATTTGATATCCTCAAGAAGCGGTTCCACATACTCTCGGCGATGATGCGAATCAAGCTCAGCAACATTCCGTTCATCATTGCCGAAATAAGAATGCCGGAGCTGGAAGATGATTTTGATGTTACTCGGGTAAAATTTTATATTTTCCTAGCCTATCACTATGTATTTCGGCGTCCATTATGGCCGAATAACTGTCTGCAGGTAATTGAAGTCGGCGATGACGTCGAACCAGATACCGCGGCAGGTAATATAAGTCGGCGATGACGTCGAACCAGATACCTCGGAGGACACTTTCCCGACCCAGGCCAGAAAAGACTTCATTAGTGCAAACTTTCGTAACGTATAGGGTATTTTTTTCTCCATTTTTTCTTCCATTTTTTTCTTCGAACTTTCGGTTTGATTGCTCTCACTGGTTTAAAACCAAGAAAACTCATAGTTAATGACCTCAGTAGGTATCGTCAGTCTTCAATTATTCAGAAGATATAAAATTAGCCATATTTACACAGTTCAAAGGCCGTGACGCCTTTGTAAGATGCAGATTTATAATACTATCGCACGGAAAAAATGGAATACAGAGAGAGACAACATTTATACTTAGCTGAGATGGGTCCAAGCGTCTCAGCCCTGGGACTGAATTTTAGTGTAAAATTTACCCTAAATTTCAATCTATGCCTTTCATTTTCGCGAAAATGAAACTTGGTATCGCGACAGTTTGTTACAAGACACTTTGTTACACGAAAGTTAGTTACACGCCTTTCACAGATTTTTTCGCTTAGGCTCAGTTAAAATGTATGCTAACGAGGCCGTACGGCTTGGGAAAAAGACCGCAAGAAAAATTTTCTCACTTTCTTGACTCTTTGTCGATTCAATGACTTAATTTGTCAAAAAATACAGTAATTAAAACACACTAAAAACAAAAGCCCCTGTAACAAATTGTCGTGTAACAAACTGTCGTGTAACAAAGTGTCATGGATCCCTCGCATGATGTAATTACTGTTTTTCCGCTCAGACTTAGGTAAACGTTACGCTGATGGATCGTACGGCTTGGGAAGGATACCGATATATGTTGAGTGTGCGGTGCAATTCACAACAAACCCTGAATTTTTTAATTCCCTTCCCTTCTTTTTTCTATTGCCCTCGCATGATGCACCAAGAATGCACTGTCGAGTGCGCGCCTTGCGACGCTCGTCAAGTTGTTCCCCTCACATCGGCCGTGTAAAACAGCTTGACGAGCGTCGTCAGGCTCGCACTTGACAGTTCCGATTCGCTTGCATCTCAACTTTCGAGTCTCCTCGTACACGAGGTCCAACCAGCTAGGAAAACTTTATTAGGAAATATAACCGTAATCAGTATTTTCAATCTTTGCCCTTTTAACTTTTTTTCTAAACGCATTCTCCAGCTTCTCGTCTCGCTATATTGCTCAAAATTCAGAACGGTTTCTCAATTGAGGGTCATTTATAATCTTTCGAGAAGTGCAGGGGACATTCACGGTGAAGTTACTAATTTTTAGATGGAAAAGTTCTTGTTCTTTTACTTTATCAAGAGCTGATCTTCGTGGAGACGGAAAAAGGCAAAACGAGTACGATTTATCAAGGAACCATTTGTAATCGTCAGATCTGCCAAGAGAAATTCGAAAAAAAATTAACAACTCGAAATTATCACAGAATAAAAATATTCTATGTATTTAATCGTTCATAATTGTTCATATGTAATTGAAATATTCTATATATTAGTAAGGTTTTCAAAACAACGCGTTTCCTGGAGATTGGATGCAAAATATTCCATGTATGCTTTCCAGTTTGCTATCTCTCTCTCGTTCTCTCTCTATCTTCAATTTTTTTAAATTAAAACGTAGGCTATTTTTCCATTCGTAACGTTAATAAAGAGAAAAAGAGGTACACTTTGTTTGAAACTGATTGCTTTGTTCAAAAACTAACAATGAGAAACACCGCAATCCATTTGCAATTCACGGCATTTCGTGATGAGACAAATCTACGTACGAAATTACCGCTTTCTTCATCTTACACTAGAATAGTGTAATAGGAATTTTACCGCTACTTCACTCTTTTAGCTATGAAAGAGGTACAAAAAGAAGAATATTACCGCTACTTCACTCTTTTAGCTATGAAAGAGGTACAAAAAGAAGAATATTACCGCTACTTCACTCTTTTAGCTATGAAAGAGGTACAAAAAGAAGAATATTACCGCTACTTCACTCTTTTAGCTATGAAAGAGGTACAAAAAGAAGAATATTACCGCTACTTCACTCTTTTAGCTATGAAAGAGGTACAAAAAGAAGAATATTACCGCTACTTCACTCTTTTAGCTATGAAAGAGGTACAAAAAGAAGAATATTACCGCTACTTCACTCTTTTAGCTATGAAAGAGGTACAAAAAGAAGAATATTACCGCTACTTCACTCTTTTAGCTATGAAAGAGGTACAAAAAGAAGAATATTACCGCTACTTCACTCTTTTAGCTATGAAAGAGGTACAAAAAGAAGAATATTACCGCTACTTCACTCTTTTAGCTATGAAAGAGGTACAAAAAGAAGAATATTACCGCTACTTCACTCTTTTAGCTATGAAAGAGGTACAAAAAGAAGAATATTACCGCTACTTCACTCTTTTAGCTATGAAAGAGGTACAAAAAGAAGTAAATAAACTATGAAGGATAGGTAAAAAAAAATTCCAAAACATGACTTAAGATTCATTAAGAAACGCAAATAACAAACACAACATAATTATTTTCGACAAAGAGAACTAGGGAAAATGAAACTTTGTCTTCAAGAGGGAGTGAATCAAAGGCTTATGAACTCCAGTCAAGGTATAATAATCTGCTCTTATGCTTCGCATGCAGCTTAGACAGTAGTCTGAAAAATCTAAAGCTGAATCAACTACTTTTGAAGTTGTTCATGAAGCTGGACTTTTTAAAAGACTGACTTAGTGAAAAAGCCCCTCTCTCATTAGATAACAATTAGAGTAAACCCTGACTGTTGCACAACCTTGTTCTTAAAAAAATTCTCTTATGAGAGCCCGTCTGAGAAAGACCATTCAGAAGAAGTTGAGATCTGTTAATTATTTAGAGATTAACAAATTATAGTGATTGAGTAAGAGTTTCTAAAAGACATGAAGAGTTTGTGCTGAGTTAAACGCATTGGATGAAGAATCCAGTAGACGATACACTTTAATCTCGTCAAATTCTATTGGTTTGTAAATATGTACTCATTCTTTATATTTCATGTTGTTCATTCCTTCTAAATAGTGTATTTCTTTGACTGTGCTATCCATATTGTCTTAAGGTGACGAACATTCGCTGATGATGCGAAACGTCCGATCCGTCTTTTTCTTCAACATACCAACGCATCTAACAAGGCAAGACACTGATTAAAAGTGTATCTGGAAGACTTGGTTATGAACAGTGCGGTTTCGAACTTGCAACTTTGAATCACCGTTCAAATGCTTCACCTACTCGCTACGAGCGCCTTATCTTATAGTGCGTGTTTTCAGTTTCATATATTCACCAAAGGAAGATTTGGCTAGAATAAATAGCTCTTGTAGAGATTAGATACTGTAAGAGTTCTATATATACCGAAAACTGTTTTATACAGTTTTGGTTATTGACGACAATATGTAGCAATTACTCGTATAGGAGTTAGACAAGAGATACAACCATTTCAGGAGGTGAAAATTCTGAGTATTTTTTAAAAAATTAGAATAACAAATTAATTAATTTCTTTTTTACAAATTAATTAGTTAAATTGATGAATTTCTTTTCAGTTGTTGTAATCCAACGATAGATCAGGCTTGAAACAATAGCACTCTAGCAGTTTTAGCGCCGTAGGCTTTAGGCGTCGCTTCATTTGAGGGGAGTAGAAGATATAGAGGTAGAAGACGAAGGCGTGGTGGGTGTACAGGAGGAGATGCGCCAGCAACACACAGTCTTCCATGTACCAGTTCTGCAAAGCGAGAGTTAGAAATAGTTAGTAGTTACGGTCACACTAAAAACCATTCATAATCAAACTATAAACCCTGAATTACAACGGTATGGGCCCCACTATAAACCATCACCTATATTCTCGAAAAAAGAGTTCAGGGACCTCAAGAGCTTCGAATTGTGTATACTGTATTTGAGTGATCTCTCATTCAAATTATCTACTATAAAACGGGAGGTTCAAGATACATCAAAGGAAAAGCAAGAAACTTAAGGTTCGTCTTAGCATCAGGAACCGAATCGAGCATACTGTCGAAACTCGAGTATAGCTCACCGAAAATCCAGGTAATTAGGATGAGATGAAATAAAAGTAACCAAATCGGGATTAGATTTCAACACCGGTTGTAGCATAGATTGGGCTATTCGAATGACGTAGTTGGGCAGATTGAGCAGGATGAACATCCATGTGACGATGAGAAGAGAGCGTGTTAATTGGATGTCCGTGTAGCGAAGACCCATTGGTTTCTTCTTTGCCTCGGGCAGTTTGAGAGTCACTTGTGTAGCTGAAACAAGCTGGCTGGGTTGTCTTTGAGGTTCTGATTGTTTAATTCACCCGGTCATTGGCTGCCCTATGGTTATAACCTTTTGCGGGCTTCTGAAATTTCTCGAATCAAAACAAGAACTTCTTTATCCTTCTCAGAATGGGTGAAGAATCATATGAGTGCAGTGCATTATATTTTCCGTCTTAAAAACAGAAAACCTATGCAGTGATTTTTTTTCCACGGTACAGTCGCTCATTCGGACAATTGCATGAAATATGTATGTAACAAAATGTCTTCATAGATGACGCGCAGAATTATCATCTCGTCAAATATTATTTCAAAGTTTTACCAGTAGAATGGTGGTCTTCCTTGAAGAGCGGCTGTTGTGGGTGCAGGCACACGTAATGGGAACCAATCGAGAACCTGCTGTAAGGAGTTATCGATCGATTGAAAGAAGCTATCGATTGATTAGGATGAGTTCTCGATCAATTAGGATGAGCTATCGATCGATTAGGATGAGCTAATTTATTACTTGAACACTGATTAATACAGACTAGTCTTCTTACCTTACTTGTACATAGAATTATTGGATTAATTGTAAGCAGATATGAAAGCTCTTAATCATTCGAATCCATTGATTGTAAACAATTCGTGATTCTCAAAAGAAAAAAGTACGATAAAAGATTTTTAAGTACAGTGTCGTCGGACTTCACAATAGGAAAAGCACTCTTACCTAGTTGTAGTCTTGTTGTAAGTGCCAGAATTGACCGTTGAGAGAGCCATTGGATGGAATGAAACCTTCAAAATAATTAGAAATCAGAAAATATCACATCAACAGTTATTTCAACAAAAAAAAATTCACTTGAAAAACATTGAAAAACTCTTACGTCGAAAAATTTTTTTCCACGTTTTCCACATTCAGGAATATAGAAATTCAATCTTAATTGGATTACAGATATAAGATCCGGAAAAAAAGCAATGAAAGTGACCGTTGGTGAAGACGGGATAGTTTTGAGATGAGCCTGCAGTTTGATGACCACCAGAACATTTGAGATGATTATGATCAGCGAAGGTAAGAGAATGCAGAATAAGGTCTACAACATTGCATGTTTGGTTTTCGAATTTTCTCGGGAAACCATTTCCTCATCTCTTAATAACTGTGTGATTAGCCTCATCCGTCTTTCACTCAGTCATTTAAAGTTGATTAAAGCTCAATTTTTGTTTTGAGAAATGATCTGTGATTAAATCGTCGTTCTTATCGCAAAGGTGATAAGAATCAACTTTAATAACATAATTTTAGAAAAGTTGCGGTAGAATCGTTTTTAGTGTGACCGTAATGGTTTTTAGTATAAATTTCGAAAGAATCGATACACGTTATAGTTTGAATGTCAACTTCTTCATATCTCTGCCACTCCGATGACTCACCTCAAATGTGACAAAGAAGTCATAAAGACCCTCGTATTCGGGATGAATGTCACATTCTCCATTGATTGGGTAGGCGATGAAAAGAATGCACGCATTGAACAGGATGGCGACCACAATTAACAGGAGGATATGCATTCGGGCTCTGCGATGAAGGTTAACTCATTCATTCTTGTATTGATTGACTCATTCATTCATTCATTCTTGTATTGATTGACTCATTCATTCATTCTTCAATTAGTTAGTTTCTTATTCCAATCACTAATTCAATCATTCACACAAAAATTGAATTGTTCAGCGTTATTACTTAGACGTCATGTGAGTTAGGCAACAGTCCATTAATCAGTCAATATAAAGTAAATATGCACTATTTCTTGTTTGCAATGCTTAGAGCGTTCGACTTTTCTTTTTTAACATTTAATCATCTCTTAGAGGTTATTAAACATTGCTTCGAATTTTATTGAACATTGCTTCGAACTGGAACTTGAACCTTTTTTTCGCATCGTCCAAAATTTTTTCAAAAATCTTTCATTTTCGAAATCTCATCACAACCACCTCTGTGATGTTTGATTCTCGCAACACTATTTCCCTCACATTTATTAGGTTTTTTTTCAAATTAAAGAATTAAGTTTTTCAGATTTGAACATGCTAGAAGTTTTTTTCTTACAGGGAACGTTACGGATAACGAATAAAGTAATATAAAACTTCGAATCAAAAACAGTTTCGTGACTAGCAGTTTAGATTTGAAAAAAAATTTAATCGGATAAATTTCTGTGATAGGCGGTCATTAAAAGAAACCTTTTTCAAATTTTTTTACTAAGAGTGATGGAAAACCCTTTTCCTAGAAGATGAATGCGATGAAACCAGTCAAATATTTAATGAAGCTCATCAAACCAGAAAAAGTGCTGTTCTCATTTAAATTCGTGTTTTTTTTCTTCTGATTACTCTGTGAAAGTCTTTTTTCCTAGAATCAAGATAGGTTTTGAGACTAATAGAGTTTCTTTCAGTTGAAGCCAGACATCAAATTCTTCGGCGAGCAAGAAAAATTTTAATTATGGTTTGAAAAAACTTAAAAAATGAACTCTCATTTTTCGAACTCAATCAAAAAACTTTTCTGGTCAAAGAAAAGAGATTTTTTTTTTCAATAGCACATTTTCCAGCAACAAAAAAATCCAAAACGACTTTCAGAAAACAAAAACAAAAACCCCAAAATCTTGACAATACTCTTAAAAAACCATTGTGTAAGGGCGAATTCATTACCAAAGTAATTCTCATGAGGAACATACGTAATACTGATCATAAACTACCGTAAACTTTCTCAGGAACTTAAATAACCTACACCAAAAACTACAGAAATTCTCACCTATCAACGCTGAGTGTGCGCACTTTTCTGTGCAAAAGTATGAGTCGCTCCATGCCGACCAGAGCGATCAACCAGACGGACACAAAATCGCAGAAGTGCGCCAAGAAGTTGAGCGCTTTGCAGCCAAGCAGCGTACTGTTGAAGTAGGCCACCTTCATAAAATCCTGAACAGAACAACGATCATACTGTGGAAATTAATAGCATTTGAGGCCCTTTCCTGACACACTATTTTTTCACTCGGTTGTTTCATTGTCCATTCGGTTGTCATATTAACGTGCTGATTTCGCGGACTTATCGGTACTATCATGTTCAAACGCTAAGTGAGCCCCTGCTCCAGCTGCTTATTGATCTGTCCGAGTTTTGTTATTGCTATACTCTTTGTCGAATGTGTTAACAATTACTCAGAGTAAGCCACCTATTGACAAAAAACTTGCTATGTGTTCATTAAAGCTCTCATTGATTCATTTATTCGCTCACTCTGTTTTTCTCCTGCATATAAGGTGATAGTACAATTATTCTTTCCGCAGACTTGAAATGGAAAAAAAGTACGAAGGTCAAGGGCTACGTGACTTTGATAGGAGAGCATTTGTTGACTCTTGAAAAAGAAGTTAACAAAGACAAGTCACACTGTTTCAAAGCATTGACGATTGGTTTATGAAAAAAATGGTTAGATTAAAACAAGAAAAGTCTAGTTCTAGGCGGGATCGAACCCAGCCATCTCCAAAAGCGAGCGTGTTACCTTCTAGGCGGGATCGAACCCAGCCATCTCCAAAAGCGAGCGTGTTACCTCTGCATGGAGAAAAGGACCATTCTGGCAGGACATCGTGCACAAGTTGAGCACCAGACGGGAATTCAGCCCGCATCTTCATTTCCGATGCGACAAGATATTCTAATTAGATAACATTGCGCAAAATCTGCCTAACCTTGGAACGCCGATCAAAATAAGCACTTTCTGACCTGCTCAATCCAGAAGAGGAAGAGAGTCGACAAGAAGAGAGAGGACATCGCCGACAGACATAGGAGATATGTGTTAGAGGGCAGTCGAGACAGTATTCGATTGGAACTGAGAAGCAATTATTAAAAAAGTCTATAAACATAAGCGTGAAAATTTGTACGACATGTTTAGCTTGAACGTCTCCGCCCTTACGTTGTGAAATTCTAGCGCGACAGACGCCGTAAAAACACATGATCTCACTTTATTACTTTTTTTTATTATAATGTAATGGAGCGTTCAAATCCTAAAAAAAAACTGACGAAAACTAACAAAAGAAATATCAGTGTGGTTTTTCAACTCGGAACTCTAACGGAGCGTTATTGCTTTGAAAGTTTTATTAGTTTCAATTCATGTCAGCGTTCTTACTCAGCAATATCTTCCAAAAAAAATCCTCACACTACCCGTGCACTTGCTGGAAAATTTACCCTATCATTATCCTGACTTAAAAAATCATTGCATCAGCAATGATATAGAACGGAAAAGTTCAATCGTTCCAAAAATTCACCCCAAATATTATTCCTGAAACCAACAAAACCCCTTCAAACCTCACCGTATCAGTACCCACACCATACAGTTGCCGATGAAGCCGATGACGACGCAAAAAGGCATGTAAGAGTAATATAGACCCTGAAAACCTACAAGTTGACTCTTTTTGAATGGTTCGAAACGTTTTATTGATTATAAAGGTTAAGAATGGATATAAGGGGGGGGGGGTTTGAATAGGTTTAAGGGTTAAAAGTTTTTTTTCCATACATATGTAAATGAAAAGAAAAGGACTTATACTGAAAGCTCATCTCAAATCATGGACAAATTTATAATCGGATTTTCATAAATGTATATTGATTCCATGGATTTTGATGGCTTCATGAGTCGAAATGCACGCTTTCTTTCAGTTCCATTCTCAAGCTGAAGTTCAAAACGTTTTTTTTTTTCGAGTGTAAGGTTTTTCTATCTACTTTGTTCTCTCCTCGAACAGTTCCTCTTTTGTAAGCGTCAATAAAAATACTATTAGCTAAAAAATTCTGAATCAATTAGTATTGGCGTCTAGCGAATTTCCGTTAAAAATTCTAAAGTAATCAGTGATGTCTTACTTAAAAGCAATTATGATTGGTCTTTTATGGAATAGGAAAGTGTCCTCGTAGCTCGAAGAGTGACGACAGGGTCACAACTCAACCCAAAACTCATCATGTTAACCGTATTCCCCATATCAACTTTAGATTTCTTGTTTCGATTTTTCGAAGCGTTTTTCTGAATAACGAGTCACAGCTGCCTTATATAATACCAACTCGAGCGGAAGCAATTATTTGTTAATGTTTTTTTTGCGAGTCTGAGAAAAATGTTTTTTTGCGAGTCTGAGAAAAATGTTTTTTTGCGAGTCTGAGAAAAATGTTTTTTTGCGAGTCTGAGAAAATAACCTGAAGTGTAGACCTCTCGATTTCTGTGTAGCTGGTGCCATTCTCACGAGATAAGAAGTCATCACGAGCTATAAGATCTTCGAGATCCTCGAGTAACTCATCATTCATCAACTCTGAAACATCAGTTGACTGATGGAGTTGTAGGGAAAATATAAGTTCAACGTGCATTTTCATTCGTTCAAAGCGAACATAGTTTTGGTGAATTGAACTTCATATATGACAGGGAAGAAGACAACACGAACAAGATTGACAATTTATGATGAAAAAAGTTGTAAAAATAGCTCAAAGTTTTCCTAAAGAATCAAGCACACGTTGATCATTCTCGAGCTTAACTAAGATACTTGACAAAAAAATTCACAGTAACATATATTTGTACTGCTATGTGCAGGCTGGATAAAGCTGCCTCAGGGTTGTAAGTAGTTGATCTACATACACTGAACATGGATCGAAGGTTTTCCCATTTCTCAAGCTCCAGAGGGAAAACCGGTTTTACTGGAATTGCAGTCCTTATGGAGTTTGTTACCATAGTGATGCCGTTTCGAGACATTCCTAACAGAGCAAAAATTACAAAAAATTATCGTTTCGTTCAAAAAAAGAATGTTCTCGAAGCAAGTCATTTCATATGCTACCATTTCTTTCTCGTATTCTACTTCTTAGCGGTTGCCTTGAAGAAACTTTATATTCCATAACCCTTTGGTTCAGTGACGATGCAGCTTAAGAACTTAATCAACACTTAAGTTTCATTATAATATTATGTAGATCAAAACTAGTCCGGGCGTGGTATGATCGTAGTGTGTTCGGCTATTGTGCGAAGAGTCTCGAGTTTGACTCCCACCCCGGACAGATCCACCCAAACCAAGGGGTTAAGAAATGTTGGTAGTGCTCATGCACGAATCTGACTCTCCCCACTGCTGCTACACACGCTAGGAGTTAACCAGCAGGCAGCCACTGGTTCTGCCAGGATAGGTATGTCCTGTATCTCAGGGTAGCGCTTACTCTGCCGCAAGTTGGGAACAAGCACGAGGAAGATTATTGTTATCAAAACTGTAATCAACTACATACAACCCTGAGAACAAGAATGGTGAATACATACGTAATCTTTCAACCGTTGATAAAATTCGTCTTTTCTAAAAAAAAAACCTTGTTTTTTTCTTGTACTGTGACTTAAGTAATGATAAACCGAGAAAAAAAACCGTCAAGGCAAAAAAAAATTGTTTTAAAAAATATAAAGACATTTCGGAAAGTTTTAAGATATTTCGGTAAAACTTACTTCGAAAGTTTTTTGTTTTAATTGTTCACCTTTTTTAAAATTTTTCTTACAAAAATTGTGAAATAAGTTTATATGAGTCGATCAATAAAAAACCAAATTCACGAGGTAGTTTGAAAAACCGTAATCGGAAATATACTCTTTAATGTGAATGAACATCATACACCATGTCAAATTACAATAATAGAATAATATCGAGGACTAAAGTTAGAAAGTACATCTACTGAGACACCTCAATTAGTGTCTCGTTTCATATCTCGAGCACCTCATCTCGTGTCTTTTTTCATATCTTGAATCAGAAGCTAGAGAAGCGGAAAATTTTTCTCAGAAAATCGTTAAGTTTTAACGATCTAATCCCACATTTACTCATCAAAATGAAGTTGCCTCTTGTTCAAGAAAAATTGTGAGCGTTACATTATAGAAAGGGATTTGACTTCGAGATAAGGCCCTGCAAAATACATCCTAGTGAAAACTCGTCTTATCCTATGTTTTTCTATGGTCTGTGATGTTCTTTCTCCGAAAATCTCTTCTTTTCATTAATTCTATGCATCAAACTTGAAAATTCACACGAAAAGAGCGCTGACTGTTTAATGAAGACGTGGAAAGCGGAAAGGTTTTCGGATTCATAAAAAAACTTGATTGGAAAAAAAGATCACAGAAAAAATGATCCCGAGAGATATTTAGGCTGGAATACAGAAACACATATATATAGATAAAAAAGAAAGCAAGAGGAAGAGAGAGATTCAAAGGCGAATGGGGATTATAGAGGTACAGAGACAAAATTTAAAAGAGAGAGAGAGAGAGAGAGAGAGAGAGAGAGAGAGAGAGAGAGAGAGAGAGAGAGAGAGAAAGAGAGAGAGAGAGAGAAGCATGTGTAACTGATATAAAGACCAAGTAGAATGTATTAGAGAGATAATTATATTTATGGGCCCGGAGTTGTGGAGGAATGATAATAATAAGATTACAATTACCAAAAGGGACAACTGCATCCGCAAATCCGAAGGAAAAAAGAACAATAAAAACGGCGCAAGAACATCTGTTGTATAAATATATTGTTTTGCCCGCGAGGATAATTGAAGTGTGAATTTTTTTGAAGCACCCATTGCCGTAATGCGGCTGCTTTTCGGCAACGAATGCTAAGAAAAAAATCATGAAATGTTGAATGATTGTTGAATGAGTTCTTCAGAATTTAAGTCAAGGAATGAATTGGTTGATGAATGACTGAATGAATGAATAAGTGAATGAAGGACCAATGAGTACAATATGAAGTCTTGCTTTAATTACCCAGCTCATATTGATTCCCACAGACTTCGAACGACAATGACGCCTAAACGCTATTTTCAACTAAACGCTATTTTCAGCTTCGTTTGTTCTTCGAGCTGGTAAGAAATTAATAATTAGGCCATGAGACAATCAAAGTAAGGACTGCAAATCGTTACTTTCTATTTTAATCTCTTTGAAAAAATTATCGAATTTATTATTTTTTCCGGAAACGTTTACTGAATTACCTTTTTCGCATAAATATGCGCGTGACGTCATGAGCTATCAGTAAACAAATTCAATTACACAAATTTGTTATTATTGTTTCAAATTGGGTAGGTTCCTACTGTTTCGTACTACCTCTTGTTCCATCAATCTTTTCGAAGCTTTCACTGAATTCCGTGAATATCCCAGCACATGAGAAGTTAGAAAAAAGAAGCTCTTCAAGTTTTTTGTCAGCTCTTCACCAAAGTTCAAAAAGAACTTGGGATATTTACACACATGCCGATTCAGTCAACTAGTTACGTGGAGAAGATATGGATAACCTAAAAGGGAGAAGTTTAAAGACTTACGAATAAAACGACGAATTCGAAGAAGAAGGACGAATACAGATGGAGATATCTAGGACGAATACAGATGGAGATATCTAGAAGGACGAATATAGATGGAGATATCTAGAAGGACGAATACAGATGAAGATATCTAGAAGGACGAATACAGATGGAGATATCTATCAAGAGGAATGATTAAATGTAATTAGCCGTAAGCGTTAGATGAAGAGTGAAAAACAAGCACAAAGAAGCAGAGCAGAAAAGAGAAAGAGAGACGCTGTGATAAACAGATGGAAAGAGGGAGAAAAAGAGAAAAGGAGAGGGAGGAAGAGGTATAAAGAGAGAGAGAGAGAGAGAGAGAGAGAGAGAGAGAGAGAGAGAGAGAGAGAGAGAGAGAGAGAGAGAGAGAGAGAGAGAGAGAGAGAGAGCAAGATCACGAACGAAACATTTCAAAAAACAAAAGTTAGTGGAAAAGAGCAGAAATAACTAGAACCATAATAAGATAAACGGATCAGATTCGTTGATATTGTTTGATGTATCATACATGAATTATAGACACAGAGAGACAATTAGCGAGCAGAGGCGTGAGTGTATGTATAATATTATATAAATAGAAAGGAATTGGAGAGCGAGCGGGCAAACTTTCGCAGAAAGAAGATTAAGTTAGGACGCGAATAACTTGTTCAGATGAGTTATTCATGAGCAAGAAAATAAATTCAGGATATAATATTTAATGTTTCCATAGTTTTTCTTGTAGCAAATGCTAATTTGAATAGTGACCACGGTCAATAGACCGCATTGATTTGTATAGCGTTTTTGAAAAGCGCAAGAGTTTGTTACCATGAGTAAAATAATAATAATAATGAATATCTTCCTCGCGCTTGTTCCTGCCTCGCGGCAGATTACGCGCTCCCCTGATATGCGGGACAGACCTACCCATGTAATCAGTGGCTGCCAACTATGAACTGCCAGTATGTTTAGCAACAGTTGGAGGAGTCAGATTCGTGCCAGAGCAGTATCAAATTCTTAACGCCTTGGTTTTGGGTTGGATCTGTCCGCGGTGGGAGTCGAACTCGGGACTCTTCGCCACTCTGTCGAACACACACCATTATGCACGCCGCCGGACTTGGTTATCATGAGTATTTCAGTCGGAATGATTGTGCCCGGAAAACAAAGACGGAGGTCAGCTGTCTCAGGCCAATAACCGTTTGGGCACGGTTGTTCGGCGAGCTTGAACTGTTTCTTCTGACTCTGTTGACACTGCTGAAGAATTCAATTAGTGCAACATATGAACATTTCAGCACTAAAAAAATGTTAAACAAAACATTACAAAATCAAGTATAGGAAACAAAGAAAACGCTTCATATCTCTTTACCGAAGAGTGAAGTCAGGTGTGTAGATAGGACTTGAACATTCACATTTTTTTTTACCAGTGAAAAAAGTGGGAAAAGTATATTTCTCTCAGCAGGATAACTCTAGAGATGAAACATTTTATGTACATAAACTAAGCCTGCCCCCGAAGAGTTGTCTCTTTTTCAGTAAATTTGAGTGAATGCCGGTCAATCGAGCGTTGAAATGTTATACATACACTCAAACTTTTACGTGTTATATGAGATAAGTCTAATAGCTTTCTGAGGCTCAGAGCGGTTTATCGATACGACATTCGCATGTGAGTGAACTCCTTTTTTCAAGAATTTTCAGGCTCTGATAGTCAGTTTGATGGAAAGCTAGTGAAGCGATCAGAAAAATCCGGGTAAATCTGGTTAAAAGCCGGTTGTATTCTGTGGAAGAAATAAAGCATATCAGAAAAATTACAAAGCCGACCGATTGCTTAACAGGTTGAGACCTTAGATAATGAGCGCAACGAACTTATTCGTGCAAATTACATTAACACTGTAGCGTCAACAAAACATCTTACAAAATACGCTACAAACGTAGTAGTGAAGAACTATTGAATGTTCCAAATTGGTTCTCAGCAGAAGCAGAGAAACTTTTTCTCATATTGTAACAACATTCTCAAGCGTTGCTTGAGACACTAAAATACCAATGGTTTTTTTGTGAAGAACTTCAATCAAATCTTTCAGCAAATTTTTTCAGAGAAGCCTTTTTCAGAATTGCAGAATCTTACGACAAAAAAATTGCAGAATCTTACGACTGATAACGACAAAACAACTGAAAGTTCCGGTTCAAAGTACATATAGTTTCTCTCAGTTCAAAAAACAACAACAACAACAACTTCTTTGGAACAGACGACGCATTCAGACTATACTAACTTTACAACACGTTATACATTTCGTATTAATAAGTATACAAATTTATAATCTTTAAAATTTATAAATTTTTGTAAATAATGACAAACCATCCCATTTGTAGATTTTCCTCATTGATACGTTTTTTGTACATGTGTTGTCAATATTTTAATGATGTATGGATAAATGTGGAGAAACCGAAGATAATTATGAAGCAGAATCCTGTTGGAAGCGAGATTTGATGATTCCTAAGGAAGTAAGTGTTTCGTCCTATACCTCAACAATTCATCTAAAGAGACCCGGAAAAGTCCCTTAGGAATTCATTCCTAATCCGAGCAGCAACTTCTGGTCTCTGGTCCATTTTTTTCTTGACAAGTGATCCATAGTATGTGCTCGTTACTGATATGGAAAGTATTTGAATTTTCTAAACAAGTAACTATATAGTGAACTCAAAACCAAGTGAAAAGATTCTGAAGGCTAATTTTGGACTCACTAAGAAGTCAAGTGTACTGATTCCTTCAGACGACGTTAGGCTTCCGGGAAAACCACATAATAGCAAATTTAGGAAAAAAACTAAGAGGTTCAAAACAACAACATAACACTAATTTTGTTAACTGGTGAGAATCAACGCAATTAAATGATGAAATATGCAGTTAGGTTTAATTGCTGTTAGGTTTAATATTATAGAAACACAAACGCTTTTCCTCAAAGTTGGGGAGAACTTGCGTTTGTTAGAGCGGTAGAGTTTTTTTAACTCTTAAAGGTTTCCCAATTTGAGTATATGTATATAATGCTTTTGTCGGAGAGAACATAATCAGAAGTATTGTTTAAAATATAAAAAAATCCATCACACGGGCAAAAAATGGCACTCGGCCGGGACCGAACCTCCGTTGACTAACCAGGGCTTGTTGAGCGTTACCAATACACCAAACGAGCATACATTGTCCCATGCGATTTCTTGCTATGTCTAAGGCACAAAGAATGTTATTGTTTTAAAATACTAGAAGTATTCCCTTTGACGAAAGGCGTAAAATCAATAGAAAAACCGTGTTAAGAATCATAAGACTCAACCACTCCAACAAGTGCTAATTCGAATCATAAGACTCAACCACTCCAACAAGTGCTAATTCGCTTTAACAAGCTTCTAATTTTTTTTTTTTTTTGGAAAAAGAAGAGTTGTATGAATAATGGAATCAAATTGAGCAGTTTCTTCAGAGAAGTTTTAAAGGCAAGGTTTGTATGAATCGTCTTAAAATGATCATCCGGAGAGTGGAAGTCGTGGGTTCGGTGCCTTCACAAAGTTTTGCATGTGTTTTAGCAAACATGATCCTCCCCCCTCTTCAACGAATATGAAAAGAGAATGCACTTCTGCTATTTAATAGGAACTCTTTGGCGTTTTTGTGGTAACAGCTGGTTGGTTCGGGCTTCAATAACAAAGCTTCTTCCAATCATTCGAATGAAGTTCTATAATGACTTTCATCAATATATCGACAATCATCACAAAACGTTTATCTGGGGTGTCGAACCCAGCCATTTCTGATATCTGTGAGTGCGTGCGTTACCATATCACTGTGTAACTGAGAATTTGGTAAAATAATAACTCAGATACAATCTTTGAGCAAGACATCGTGTGCGATGACTTAGGTGGAAAGAGAGAGAAGAAAGAAGAGGAAAAAAAGAGAAAAAAAAGGAAAAGAAATAAAAGTAGAAAGCGAAAGAAAGAGAGAGAGAGAAAGAGAGAGAGAGAGCGAGGTAAATAGAGAAGAGAGAGAAATAGAGTGAGGGAGAAGAGGGAAATAAAGGGGACAAAAAATAGAGAGCGATGGTACTGGAGTTACACAAAATTTTTAAGTATACTGGAGAAGAAGCTCTTAAAAGTTTCCAAAAAATATTATTGAACACCAAAAAGCACTATTGGTGTTCAATCCTAAATTTTGCTGTCCATTGCATTTTTTTTAATCCTCGTTCTTTTGTCTTTATCTATCCTCTGGCTCATTTTTAACCCTCTAACTTTGCTCTCTCTCTCTCTCTCTCACTCTCTCTCTCTCTCTCTCTCTCTCTCTCTCTCTCTCTCTCTCTCTCTCTCTCTCTCTCTATCTCTCTCTCTCTTTCTTGCTCTTTCGTTTTGCCTCTTTTCTCTCTAATCCTTAAACTTTTCATTTGTTTCCACCTCATTTACTCAAAATTTACTTATAACATAGTTTTCGTCTCTTTTTTAATCTCTTAACTTGGTATCTTACTCGCTCGCTTAAGATCAGTCTCTTCTCTCTATTATTTTTCTCTAATTCTCTGTTTTTCTCTTTTTATTTCTCTCTTAATCTCTTCATTTCTGTCTCTTTTCTCTTCTTCTTTACTATCTCGCCTCCCCTTGTCACTCTTTATTTTTCGCAATTAATTCGCAAACTTTTACTGCTCATCTCAGGTCGAAAGGGCGTATCTTCGTTCCTCTTCTCGTTCTATTCTTGGCGTCGACAATCCACTCCCCTAAATTTCAATAATGTCCTTCACTCTTGTTCTGGAAGTGCTGATAAGTATATTCTTCAGCAGCAGAAAAAATGTTCTGAGAAACATGCTCCCCGCTTAATCGAAGTATGTGGTCCTTGCCCGGAAGATTTTCTCAACCATTCAGCACGTTGTACTCAAATTGTACTCAGTTCAATGGATCATTAACAGGAAATAATACCACATCCTTTGAGAGTGATATTTAACAACGATGTTTATCTCTTTTATCAAGAAATGGTCTTGGTGGGTTCATCTCCAATCATGAATGCTTGATTTAATGGAATCCGCAATAATGAATAACCAATTTATAAGCATTATATAACAGCATTATATGAGCAATATACATATACAAAAATGTATTAGCTTTTTTTATTAGCTAAAGCTAAAGTTTGAGAACTTTGAACTTATTTTGTATGTTTTTTGTTATTAACTCGCTCTTATTACATTCAATTCGTTCCAGTTTTTGTTTAGGCGTAAACCAATACAAAAATACTTATTTTTCCGCCTTGCACATCGTTCTTATTTAGAATGGGAAACACACTGAACAAATGGATAAATAAGGATTATTGTGTTCAAGTGCACCGAACGATGTTTTAGATAACTTTTTGGAATCCATTAAATAAGTATTAAAAAGTATCCAGTATGAAACAGGATTTCATAATGAGCCTGGGCATCTTCAATTGGAACATACAAATAACACATCTCAGACATCAAAAGTTATCGAGAAGATGTACAATTTTTCGAGAAATTAACTTAATAGTGAGAAGATCGTTAAAAAAACTGCAGTTCCCTCTTTTCCAGCACATTTTCCTACTCTTTATAATTGATAGGGCGTGTGAAGGTTCTCTGAGTTTTTAAGTGAACTTCTCTGAAATTAAGTGAACTTCTCTAAGAACTCAAAAAGTAATAAAGCATTGAAGAGAAACATAGAATTCAGAAGAAAGAGAGTAAGGAAGAGAGATGGAAAATAGAGAGAAAGAGAGATCTAGGAAAAGAATAATACATTGAAATGAAAAGATGTAATAAGGAGATTATGAAAAACAAAAGGGCGAAAAATTTGACTTCGAAAAAAATTTCGTCAAACCTTCTAAGTCGAAATAGATGTGAAGAATGGAAAGGATAACTAGAATCATAGAAAGAGTCTTGGGGAGAGGGGCGTGATTGAAAGTAAGCAGACTGAAAATCAGCTTTTCAACTAGTGTAAGGGTATGTCTGTAGAATATTCTGTAAAACATTGAAAACTAGAAGCTATCTTTTCTCTTATCTGTACATTTAGTGTTAAAAATCATTAGTTATTTTATTCATTAGTTGTATTTATTCTATTCATTAGTTATATGTATAAATTCATTATTTTTATTTAAAGTATTTTATTATATTATACTAAAACCTCATTTCTTGTAGGCCTCAACTGGGATTGTAAAAGCTCACTGTTTTTTAACCCGCTTGAGATGGATTTTTTTTGCATTTGTTCTAACAATGCTCTCCCCACTGAGCTACACACGCACACATGATGATGCACATTTTAAGGTCCATACAACATAGCTTACAATTAATTATAGAAGAAGAGAAGCAGCTTTGCAATTGAAAAGATTCATACATGAGATGAGCAATTTGTGGAGACCGCAAAAAACGGATGTCGCCTTTTTGGACCGGATACTGTGTAAGAATGAGAGAGGAGAACGGGAAAAAGGGAGAAAGAAAAATAAATAAAAAGGAAATGAAAGAGAAAGAATGAGAGAAGGAGAAAGAGAAAGAGTAAGAGTAACAGCAAAATAAGAGAAATAGAAAAATCGAGAGAAACAGAAAGATCAAAAGAAAGAGAAAGAGAAAGAAGAAGAGAAAAATAAAGAGAAAAAGAAAGAGTAAGAGCGAAAGTAAGAGGAAGCTGTGCAAAGAAACTAAGAAAAGGAGAAAAATAAAGATGAATAGAAAAGAAAGACAGAAAGAGAGAAAGAAAATAAGAAAAAAGTAAAAACATAGCGAGAAAGAGCGGAAAAGAGATTGGGGGAGAGAGAGAGAGAGAGAGAGAGAGAGAGAGAGAGAGAGAGAGAGAGAGAGAGAGAGAGAGAGAGAGAGAGAGAAAGAGAGAGAGATTTGAAAAAGAAGACAATTAGGGCGGAATTTAAAAAAAAATGTAGGAGACGAAGAAACAAAAAAGAATGTAAAAAGGGAAGAATTGAAGAGAGAACTAGAGAGATCAAGAGAGAGCGAGAGAGAAGAGAAGAATACAAGCAAAGCGAGAAAAAAAAAATTCCAGACGAAGAAGTTTTATTAGAGAGATGACGACACAGTGAAAAAAGCGATTCAGCAAAAATATTCATATGCCTAGGCTCAAACTACGAAAAAAATTAAAAGAGTAAGACAGAAATGTCAGAAAAGCAGCAAAAAGTTTGGAAGAAAAGAAAAGTAATATAGAAACAGAATAACAACGAAAAAGATAGAAACAATCACGAATATGTAAGAAAATAGCTATGTATAATCGGCCCGAGGGTTTCCGAAAAGGGCTTTCCGAAAAGAGCTCGAACATTTTCTTATACTTCATTATTTAGCGAAACAAGCCGTTAGCAACTCAAGCCAAAACATGTTTATTGGATGTTTGGAAGTTAGCATCTCGGAAAATGATGCTTTACTAAAACATTATTTTTTCAAACAAAAACATAGCATGAGAGTTTACCGAAGTTATTGCTGTTCTGTTCCTCTTCTTCCTCTTCTACCACATACCAGCTCATTTACAGTCGATAGCTTTTAGTATAGCTACTTCTTCCTCTTCTACCACATACCAGCTCATTTACAGTCGATAGCTTTTAGTATAGCTACTTCTTCCTCTTCTACCACATACCAGCTCATTTACAGTCGATAGCTTTTAGTATAGCTACTTCTTCCTCTTCTACCACATACCAGCTCATTTACAGTCGATAGCTTTTAGTATAGCTACTGAAAACACCTTCTATTTTTTGATAATTTCCTGTACTGAAAAGAGTTCTACGACTCGAGCGAGTTTTATACATTTAAAAGCGAGGACCAACATCCTTTTTGCCTCATTTCGTATTCAAACTCGTAGCGTTGAAATATCCATGCTCATGTTACCCTTGCTTATGCAATAGAAAAAAAAGTAAAATGGTGGCTGGAAACCCTAAGTAGCGAAATGCTACCTTTCCTTCGCTCTTGTAGAGGTCTGGAAGCGGAGGGGGGGAGGGGGAAAGATTAAGTTGAGGAAAGCTCAGACCTTTTTTTATAACTCTTACGATAGGATTTTCGAAGACCGTTCAGAGCTACACAAACCGCTTATCCGTGATAATAAACGTTTACATCATTACTGTATAATCAGGGAAACCTCGATTTTATATAAAGAAGAGCTCAGAATATTACAATTAGACAAGAGTTTATGAGCTTCTTTTGAATTTTGTTTTCAACATCGAAACATCGATTGAATTTTGTTTTCAACACAATATATGTAATATGATTTTTGAGCTCATATTAAATATATTTCTAAGGGAATTTTTGAAAAAATGAAATAGAAAACTTTATAGAAAAAAAGATAGAAAAAACTTATAAAATTTACATGGATGACTCAGGTTCATATTGCTGCATGCGCCGAGGCATTGATGATAGAGTGTTCTAAGGTAGATTTACAATAATGTATCAAATAAATGAATAATCTCCTCCACAGCTTTCTTTGAAAAAAGCTTAACCTTTAAAAAAACTTTTAGGGGATTTTCTCTTAATATTTTTCACACCAGATCACAGTCCTGCATGAATTTAAACCTAAACACATTTTTTTACTAATCCTTTTCTCAGATACATATGTAGATATAAATCCACTACACAACATGTAAGCCAGGAAAAAAAGTTATCTATCTCTCCGTCCAAGTCTCGATCTTTCTCTTCATCTGATTTCTTATTTCTGTAACACTCTCATTTCTATTTCTCTATTTCTATCTCTCTTCCTTTCTGCTTTTCTTCCTTTGTCTATTTCTATGTTTATTATCGCTATATTTTTTCTCCATCCTCTTTTTTTCTTCATGTCAATCATCCGTTTTTCGTAATCTTCTTACCTTCCTCTCATTTCCCGCATCAGACGTGTTTTTCTTCCTTGTTGTTGCTAGTTTTTGAGCGTAAATATTATCAGCACCCGTAACTTTCTTCCGAATTTCCCCGATCTTCTTTTTTCTGATGATTTTCGTGCTCTCTCTCTCTCTCTGTTCTCTTTTTCTGTTCTCTTTTCGTGCTCTCTCTCTCTCTGTTCTCTTTTTCTGTTCTCTTTTCGTGCTCTCTCTCTCTCTGTTCTCTTTTTCTGTTCTCTTTTCGTGCTCTCTCTCTCTCTGTTCTCTTTTTCTGTTCTCTTTTCGTGCTCTCTCTCTCTCTGTTCTCTTTTTCTGTTCTCTTTTCGTGCTCTCTCTCTCTCTGTTCTCTTTTTCTGTTCTCTTTTCGTGCTCTCTCTCTCTCTCTGTTCTCTTTTTCTGTTCTCTTTTCGTGCTCTCTCTCTCTCTCTGTTCTCTTTTTCTCTTACACTGTTCATATCTCGCTTTCGTATTTGAATTTTCTCCCTCTATCTTTCTCTTACTTTCTTTCTCCTTTTCATCTCTCTTTATCTTTCTCTCTTCTCTATGTCTCTCTCGCTCTATCTTTTTCGCCACTCCCAGAAAATTTGCTTCTTTTAAATTGGGTCAGTTGCTGCAGTCGAGTAAATCCATATAGGGGGGGGGGGGTCAGTTGCTGCAGTCGAGTAAATCCATATAGGGGGGGGGTCAGTTGCTGCAGTCGAGTAAATCCATATAGGGGGGGGGGGTCAGTTGCTGCAGTCGAGTAAATCCATATACAAAGTTATGCGTGAGGAATCTTATTGAGTTATACCAGTGTCTCTTATTGAGTTATACCTTATTGAGTTATACCAATCTTATTGAGTTATACCAGTGTCTCTTATTGAGTTATACCTTATTGAGTTATACCAATCTTATTGAGTTATACCAGTGTCTCTTCGAAAAGTCTGCTTCTGAGAATATTTTTAAATTGAAGAAGTTAGAAAAGATATGTGTAAATACTCGGATATTCTGATTAACAACAAAAAAGGAACATTTATCCATTCCACAAACATCGAAGTGTGGTTATGGATGTTCTGTCATCTAACAAGTTCTTGCTTCTTCAATTCAATGAACTCATCGCAAATTTTATTTTTTAAAAAGCGCGCCAACGAGTAAACAAGCTCAAATCCCGCATCATCACATCAAAATAAATGCATCGCCTACTTGACCCATTTCAGAGAGTGAAGCTTTCAATATTTATACATATTCATATATCTGATGAGATGTATGAATTGTCCTGATTCTTGGACTATGTACTTCGAAAGTACTAACTACATCTTGTAAGCTAACAATAGTCACATTTCCGTGCATAACTATGATCGTGCATTTTTTTAAAAATAAGAAACTTTAAGCTAGTTCAATAAACCTAAACCAAAACCTTTTTGGCTGCAAACGACTGAAGAACATGTGTACAAGAAACAATCAAATGTATACTCAAACTTGCCAGCAACCACTAGATCGTGGATAAATTTTCGGTAGGTTAGTGGTGATGTATTCTAAATAAGCATATATTAATCTGAATAAATGTTCGAAATTGAAAAAAATCTTTAAAAAAGGTTCGAAAAAAATTCCTTGCATTAAAGTAAGCCTATTATAGATGGCGCGGAAAGATGAGTTAGATATTGAAGACCTTAGAAATGTACAGAAAGGGCTAAGAAAGAGTGTAACGGAAAAATTAATGAAGTTATGATAAAAAAACATTCTACGTTCTTTCGACTGACAGAAAAAAATAGTTGTAACAAATCGCTTCATGTGTACGCAATTTGCAAGAAAAAAAAAAACACTTTTTGATGATTTGATCTCTTTTTTTCAAAAGAATTTTTTCTCCAGAAACATACATTCAGAGTAAGAATTAACAAATGCTTCTGAGTAAAGCTCATTAAATTCTCGCTGTATTTTGAAATCTTTAAGAAAAAGAACATAAAAAAAATTAGCACTTAATCAAGTTAAGAAGAAGATTTTGTAAAGATTTTTTTCTCTATAAATATTTGAATTCAAAGAATCTCAATGTTTTAACGAACCTCGTGTTTTTGCTGGCATGCATTGTTCTCGGAACATAGAGAGGAAAGTGCATAGGTCTCTCGTTTTTGCTTGTACAAATACTCTTCTCAAAAGATATGTCCCCCTTTTTAGAAACAGATCGAAGTTTATACATAGTATTCGATGCACCGTGAAAGAAAGTTTTTTCTCTATATAAAACCTATTTCATTCACTTTTATGTTACACGCTTTTCAGTTTCAATGTCAATCACATGTAAGGAAGGTTGAAATTATCAAGTAAGGAAGGTTGAAATTATCAAGTAATCTATTCATTTAAAAAAGCTTATTTCATGTCGAAAATATTGCAGAAAAACTTAAGTCATACTAAAATAGTCCCGGAAGATGATTAGTTGTAACTTTTAAGAAGTGCAATGTGAATGTTACATAATAGTTAGATAAGAAGCGAAATCATCAGAGAATGCGCACATTATTTCTGTTACTGAGAGTATGAAATCTTATTTGAGTGTAGATTATCCAGCGCAACTACATAGGAAAAGTTTTATAAACACAGCATTGATTAAAAATCTAATGGCGTAATACAAAAGGAGGGGATAGAATCTTTAAACTGTCAAAGATAACCCATCCTTCCAAAAACCACAATCTGGCGTTTGACACTTATTCTAGAAACTAGTTCGACGAGCTCACAGGGAATTGTGTTGAAGGAAGAGGCAGGAAAGCCACATCCAGTGAAGGGGTCGCAAGCAGCCAATAAAGCAGATGCAGTGGTCGCAGAAAAGCATAGGCCTCAGTTTGAAAAGCTTCAGCGAAGAAACTGAAGAAAGAAACCGAAGACTAGTTTTGACCGAAGATCAGTAAAATAACCACAAGTGAATGAAGACACAAACATGTTTGAAAAATGAATGAAAAAAGTAACGGTAAACCGTATACGCACAAGAAAAAACTGAAACCTATGACAGTGACAGTCATAGTCTGAGTAGTTACACTCCCAGCCCACCTTTGTTTGCCATTTCAATTTTTAGCAAACATCAATTGTCAAATGTTTTCAACGAGCGAACATCGATATCAAACGAGGTCTCATGTCCCCCATATAATTTCATCTCGACAGAACATCGACGTGAAACCAAGACTTTTGTCCTTTACTAATCTTAACCTCGAACCAATTAAGTTTACATCTCATCGTTGCCTGAACGCTAACATCGAACTGATATCCTTCATCAATGTCCATATCGAGCTAACATAAATGTCAAACCAATGTCAGACATGTGCATCAACGTCGATCTCGAATGAATACCGAATGTCAAACCAAGCTTATTATCCTCCAAAAATGTCAATCTTGAACACTGTATCACTGTCTAAACAGCACTGTATTTCTCCTTTTTAGTAACTGGAGAAGAGCTTTCTCACGACGGCTCTGCTTGGCTCGTCATCGTGTCTCTCCGTGCTCATGCCCCCAGAGAGCCGTCGCCTGTTTGTAAAATAGTCATCTCTCACCCCTAAAATCGCCATCACCCCCCCCTTACTCAATTAAGTAGATTCCGAAGCTTTGCAGCCTTTGCTGAGAGAAATAGCAACAGAAAAGAGAAGATAATTTAAGCCTCTAAAAGCTTCGTTATCTCATTTTGTCCGCAAAGGCATCTCATAAGAAAGCGTTTCCAATTTTTCGATTTTCCAAAGCGTCAGCGCCATGAAAATGAAAGAAAAAAAGCATGGAGAACTTTTAGACGCGGACTAACTATCAATCAACTCGAATACTTATTCTAACTGATTTCGAAGGTGGCGAACTACCTATTGGCTACAGAATTGTTCTTTCAGATCCAAACTTTCTGACTGACTAGAATTTTCGTTTAAAAAACACTGACTGGTTGTTGGTTTATTTATAACCTGCTGACAGAACTTTTCTTTTAAAAAAGTTTTTAAAACCGACTAAACTATTAGACAAAAAATGTTTTAATCACCAGTTTAGAATATTCTTGCCGACATTACAAACTTTCCTGAGAGTTTCTTTGTAACCTTTTGTGTATCATACATATTTTAAACACAGTATAACTGAAACATCGAAGTCAAGAGTCATTGTTCTACTGTAACTGTCGAACAACAAATTTTGGAAAAAGAGACAATTGAGATAATTAAAAAAAATTTAAGAAGAGATTTTTTGAGAAGTCTTAACTCGGGAAAATCGGAGAACTTGCCGAAACCCGTCTGGAAAACTGCAGGAACGGCTTACTGTCTATTTTATTGTTTGGAGGACTGTTTTGAAAATAAGCCGAGAAAGAGAGAGAAAGAGAGAGAGAGAGAGAGAGAAAGAGAAAGAGAGAAAGAGAAAGAGAAAGAGAAAGAGAAAGAGAAAGAGAGAGAGAGAGAGAGAAAGAGAGAGAAAATAAAATATATAATTGAATAAAGAGAGAAAGATAGAGAGAGAGGGAAGGAGAGAGGTCCGAAAGAAAGAAAAAAAACAGAGAATGAGTGAGGCAGAGAAAAAGAAAGAACGAGAGAAAAGTAGAGAATGAGAAATACGAAGATTTACTAAGAAAGTTACTAAAAGGACGAGAAAAAGGAAAAACAGAGAGAAAAAAGTGGCATGTAAATTATAATATATACAGTACCGCCCAAAATGTTATAATATATAGGGTTATTGAAAATAACTTTTTTCAAAGATAAAATTCAAAGCTCAAATTTTCACAGAAGTTTTTTTGGGTGTCTGTACCGTACCGGACGTCGTTTTGAGTGATTTATTATTTATCTCCAGGAAATACACCGAAATTGGTATATCTTCCATTTTTCAGTTTTTCTCCATGATTTTTTTTGTTTACCGAACTTCATTCATAAAAATTTTGTTTCAAGTCATGGTTCGAACTGTTGGACATCGAAATACAAGTAAAAGAATGCAAGAAGCTGTTGTTGCTGGGGCGAAACAGGGCCGGTCACAGAGCGAGCTCGCTCAGCAGTTCGGGGTAACTCAGAGCGCTATCTCCCATATCCTCCGGCGTTTTCGAACCCAGGTAAACGAATTTTCTACAACTGAACAACTTTGGAGCACAAAAAAATTGCAGGGACGAGTCATCGTGAAGACAAGTTCGGGAGACCCCGCGTAACTTCGAGGTACATGGACCGAAGCATCCTGCGCGCATCTCGCGAGGATCCGAAACGCACTGCTACAGACATTCAAGCTATCATATCAACGCCCGCGACTCCTGCTCCTTCAATAACTACCATCAAACGCCGTTTGCAAGCCGCTGGACTGAATGGAAGGCGGCCTGCAAAGAAGCCTTTCATCAGCGAAAAAAATCGTAAAGTTCGAGTTCATTGGGCTAAGGATCACCTCAGTTGGACACGCCGTGAGTGGTCTCAGATTGTTTGGAGCGATGAATCCAAGTTTAATATGTTCTGCAGTGACGTTCTGAGGTGGGTAAGACGTCCAGCGGGCAAGCGTTTCCTGCCGCAATACCAGTCGCTCACAGTCAAACATGGCGGTGGTTCTGTGATGGTCTGGGGCTGTTTTTCCGCCAGCGGCATGGGACCAATTAGACGTATTGTCGGAAATCTCGATCGTTACGGCTATGAGAACATAATGGAAAGCACTATGCGCCCTTGGGCCCTCTCCAAATTCGGCCGTGGGTTCACCTTTCAACAAGATAACGACCCGAAACATCGATCTCAGCACGTTCAGAACTGGTTTCGCCGTCGGCATGTGGATGTTTTGGACTGGCCGAGCCAGTCTTCCGATTTCAACATCATCGAAAATTTATGGGAACATTTGCAACGAAAATTGACGGGAAGAACATGCAGAAATGCTGATGAAAAGTTTAAGCAGCTAGAGGAGGAATGGAAGGCGATTTCGCAGGCAACCATTGACTCTTTGATTGATTCTATGCCTCGTAGATGTCAGGCAGTCATTGACTCGAAAGGATATGCCACCAAATACTAGAATATTTGTTTTATTACTTCGAAAAAACTGAACATCTCTATAAGCACTTTTTACTATTTCCATTTTTTTAACGAATAAACCTAATAAAACATTTTCCAAACTTGTTCTATTACTCGAAACATGTGAATTTGGCTTGTAAAAAATATCTGAAAATTTGATCTTCATTCGTTTTTTTTGAAAAAAGTTATGTTCAATAATTCAATATATTATATCATTTTGGGCGGTACTGTATGTCGGCTTGATGGTACGAATTTGAATTTTAAAAAAACTTAAACAAAAAACTTTTAAAAAACGTAAATAAAAAAATTTAAAAGAAATTCGAGATTAGGTTCTCGAAAAACTATATATTAGGTAATCCCCAGATCAAAGGGGGTCCTTGTTACAGGGTGCGGCTAAAGTATGGAACGAAATTTTGAAAAAAAATAATTTGAGGTAGAATGTTTCAAAAGATATGCGGTTTGCTTAATTAAGATCTCGGAAAAATGTTTCACATTAATTCAAATTTTCAATTCGGTTATTTCGGTTATTTCTACGAGTTATGATAGCTGCCCACCGCATGTGTACTGCAATCATCGATCTTCATCTCCAAACGAGGTCCATTTCAGACATCGCAAAACGCTCAAAGTTAACTACTCGGTCGTTTCGAAAACCGTGGCTTGTTTTACAGAGACAGGAGAATTTTTGGATCGTCATAGAAGTGCACGACCTAAGACGGCTACCACCATAGTCTTTGTAAAACGAGGGCGAAGCGGGATCGCCCGTGATGCGAACATGAGCATGCGGAAAATGGCGAAAGAGCTCAAGATCTCAGAAAAATCCGTCAGGAGATTTGTTTATAACAAGCTGAGACTTTTCTCTTACCGAGGAAAAAAACAGCTCTACTGACTGAACAAAACAAGCTTGCCAAAAAAAAATGTAAAGCTCTTTTGTAGTGTCTCGCAACTGACTCTTTTGTAGTGTCTCGCAACTTCAAAGTTCGTCTTCTCTGATGAGAAATTATCCAAAGTAGAAGAGGAGTTCAAGTCCCAAAACCAACGCGTTCTTGCTCACACTTCTCTCGAGGCGAGGAGAAAAAAGGCAGATGCATCGAAAGAACTGAACAACCTGCTCAGGTTATGGTGTGGGGAGCAATTTTTTTTTCTCGGGAGTTTTCGCTACGGGTCATGTTTCTATTAAAAATACTCGTTCATTCGCAAGTTTTACATGACTATTTAATTTTACATGACTATTCGAAGAGTAAACTTTTTTAAACGCTTGAAGAAGTATATGCAATATGTGGAATTACAAAAATGAGCAACTGAGCAAG
>OZ057406.1:30956540-30990741 GCA_964056735.1 Allodiplogaster pararmata | reverse complement strand
CTACTTTGGATAATTTCTCATCAGAGAAGACGAACTTTGGAAGCGAGTCAGTTGCGAGACACTACAAAAGAGTCAGTTGCGAGACACTACAAAAGAGCTTTGCATTTTTTTTTGGCAAGCTTGTTTTGTTCAGTCAGTAGAGCTGTTTTTTTCCTCGGTAAGAGAAAAGTCTCAGCTTGTTATAAACAAATCTCCTGACGGATTTTTCTGAGATCTTGAGCTCTTTCGCCATTTTCCGCATGCTCATGTTCGCATCACGGGCGATCCCGCTTCGCCCTCGTTTTACAAAGACTATGGTGGTAGCCGTCTTAGGTCGTGCACTTCTATGACGATCCAAAAATTCTCCTGTCTCTGTAAAACAAGCCACGGTTTTCGAAACGACCGAGTAGTTAACTTTGAGCGTTTTGCGATGTCTGAAATGGACCTCGTTCGGAGATGAAGATCGATGATTGCAGTACACATGCGGTGGGCAGCTACCATAACTCGTAGAAATAACCGAAATAACCGACGTGAAAATTTGAATTAATGTGAAACATTTTTCCGAGATCTTAATGAAGCAAACCGCATATCTTTTGAAACATTCTACCTCAAATTATTTTTTTTCAAAATTTCGTTCCATACTTTAGCCGCACCCTGTAACAAGGACCCCCTTTGATCTGGGGATTACCTAATATATAGTTTTTCGAGAACCTAATCTCGAATTTCTTTTGAATTTTTTTATTTACGTTTTTTAAAAGTTTTTTGTTTAAGTTTTTTTTAAATTCAAATTCGTACCATCAAGCCGACATATATATTATAATTTACATGCCACTTTTTTCTCTCTGTTTTTCCTTTTTCTCGTCCTTTTAGTAACTTTCTTAGTAAATCTTCGTATTTCTCATTCTCTACTTTTCTCTCGTTCTTTCTTTTTCTCTGCCTCCCTCATTCTCTGTTTTTTTTCTTTCTTTCGGACCTCTCTCCTTCCCTCTCTCTCTATCTTTCTCTCTTTATTCAATTATATATTTCATTTTCTCTCTCTTTCTCTCTCTCTCTCTTTCTCTTTCTCTTTCTCTTTCTCTTTCTCTTTCTCTTTCTCTTTCTCTTTCTCTTTCTCTTTCTCTTTCTCTCTCTCTCTCTCTTTCTCTCTCTTTCTCGGCTTATTTTCAAAACAGTCCTCCAAACAATAAAATAGACAGTAAGCCGTTCCTGCAGTTTTCCAGACGGGTTTCGGCAAATTCTCCGATTTTCCCGAGTTAAGACTTCTCAAAAAATCTCTTCTTAAATTTTTTTTAATTCTCTCAATTGTCTCTTTTTCCAAAATTTGTTGTTCGACAGTTACAGTAGAACAATGACTCTTGACTTCGATGTTTCAGTTATACTGTGTTTAAAATATGTATGATACACAAAAGGTTACAAAGAAGCTCTCAGGAAAGTTTGTAATGTCGGCAAGAATATTCTAAACTGGTGATTAAAACAATTTTTGTCTAATAGTTTCGTCGGTTTTAAAAACTTTTTTTTAAAGAAAAGTTCTGTCAGCAGGTTATAAATAAACCAACAACCAGTCAGTGTTTTTTAAACGAAAATTCTAGTCAGTCAGAAAGTTTGGATCTGAAAGAACAATTCTGTAGCCAATAGGTAGTTCGCCACCTTCGAAATCAGTTAGAATAAGTATTCGAGTTGATTGATAGTTAGTCCGCGTCTAAAAGTTCTCCATGCTTTTTTTCTTTCATTTTCATGGCGCTGACGCTTTGGAAAATCGAAAAATTGGAAACGCTTTCTTATGAGATGCCTTTGCGGACAAAATGAGATAACGAAGCTTTTAGAGGCTTAAATTATCTTCTCTTTTCTGTTGCTATTTCTCTCAGCAAAGGCTGCAAAGCTTCGGAATCTACTTAATTGAGTAAGGGGGGGGTGATGGCGATTTTAGGGGTGAGAGATGACTATTTTACAAACAGGCGACGGCTCTCTGGGGGCATGAGCACGGAGAGACACGATGACGAGCCAAGCAGAGCCGTCGTGAGAAAGCTCTTCTCCAGTTACTGAAAAGGAGAAATACAGTGCTGTTTAGACAGTGATACAGTGTTCAAGATTGACATTTTTGGAGGATAATAAGCTTGGTTTGACATTCGGTATTCATTCGAGATCGACGTTGATGCACATGTCTGACATTGGTTTGACATTTATGTTAGCTCGATATGGACATTGATGAAGGATATCAGTTCGATGTTAGCGTTCAGGCAACGATGAGATGTAAACTTAATTGGTTCGAGGTTAAGATTAGTAAAGGACAAAAGTCTTGGTTTCACGTCGATGTTCTGTCGAGATGAAATTATATGGGGGACATGAGACCTCGTTTGATATCGATGTTCGCTCGTTGAAAACATTTGACAATTGATGTTTGCTAAAAATTGAAATGGCAAACAAAGGTGGGCTGGGAGTGTAACTACTCAGACTATGACTGTCACTGTCATAGGTTTCAGTTTTTTCTTGTGCGTATACGGTTTACCGTTACTTTTTTCATTCATTTTTTGAACATGTTTGTGTCTTCATTCACTTGTGGTTATTTTACTGATCTTCGGTCAAAACTAGTCTTCGGTTTCTTTCTTCAGTTTCTTCGCTGAAGCTTTTCAAACTGAGGCCTATGCTTTTCTGCGACCACTGCATCTGCTTTATTGGCTGCTTGCGACCCCTTCACTGGATGTGGCTTTCCTGCCTCTTCCTTCAACACAATTCCCTGTGAGCTCGTCGAACTAGTTTCTAGAATAAGTGTCAAACGCCAGATTGTGGTTTTTGGAAGGATGGGTTATCTTTGACAGTTCAAAGATTCTATCCCCTCCTTTTGTATTACGCCATTAGATTTTTAATCAATGCTGTGTTCATAAAACTTTTCCTATGTAGTTGCGCTGGATAATCTACACTCAAATAAGATTTCGTACTCTCAGTAACAGAAATAATGTGCGCATTCTCTGATGATTTCGCTTCTTATCTAACTATTATGTAACATTCACATTGCACTTCTTAAAAGTTACAACTAATCATCTTCCGGGACTATTTTAGTATGACTTAAGTTTTTCTGCAATATTTTCGACATCAAATAAGCTTTTTTAAATCTCTCTCTCTGTTCTCTTTTTCTCTTACACTGTTCATATCTCGCTTTCGTATTTGAATTTTCTCCCTCTATCTTTCTCTTACTTTCTTTCTCCTTTTCATCTCTCTTTATCTTTCTCTCTTCTCTATGGAGTTAGACAAGGGGACTGTCTGTCTCCGCGTCTTTTCACTGCTGCTCTTGAAGAGGCTTTCAAGTCTCTCAACTGGTGCGGGAAAGGGATCAATGTTAATGGGAGGTATTTAAATCACTTACTGTACGCTGATGATGCACTTCTCATCGGTCACGACAGTAGGCAGACTCAATCTATGGTTGATCAGCTTATTGTCGCACTGGGGAAAGTCGGTTTGTCACTCAATCCTTCAAGAACTGTGGCAATCTCGACCAACCCTATGTGTAGAGATGTAACCATCAGGGGTACCAAGGTTCGTGTGGTGAACAGATGCGTGTATTTAGGGCAGGATGTCTCCCTCGATGACAGCCGTTTCACGGTTGAAGTTGATAGGAGAATCCGGTCCGCAAATTTCACTTTCAATAGATACCATAGCCTGTTCGCGGCAAGAATGGTCCCAATGTCTCTCAAGAGGCGCCTTTTCGAAGGTGCTGTCTTGCCCGCTCTAATCTATGCCTCGGAGACCTGGACCCTTTCAAAAAGACTTGAGAACAAATTGGCTGTGGCGCAGCGTAGATGGGAGCGCTCTATGCTGGGGTGCTCGTTACTCGACAGGCGGACTAACGAGTGGGTGCACGGTCAGACGGGCATAAAGGACGTGGTCAGAATCTGCCGTGAAAGGAGGTGGCGTTGGGTAGGCCGAATTGCGAGGCTCGACCCCAGTCGGTGGGCGCGGGCTGTTCTAGAGTGGCACCCGCGTGGGCCAAAGTGAACGAAAGGTCGCCCTGCTATGAGATGGAGGGACGACTTTGTCAAAGCCGTTGGTCCCCAATTCCTAAGGAAGGCAGAGAACGCTGAGGAGTGGAGTCGTATCATGTCGCTACAGATCCCATAATCGATGATGTTATATCCCCGATGTGGCTTGTTGACCTTGATAAAGCGTTTAAATTGAAAAAATACATACCTTGCCTGTCATACATTTAAGGTTCCCTAAATTTCATTGTTTTCTCGAAAAACAAAAAAAAAAGTTATTGAGCTGTGAATCCTCTTACTTATTGCATGCTGTAGTTGAGCTACTAGCTCCAAATTTGATTTGAATTGATCACGAATGAAGTTTTTTTTAATGAAAAAGTTTTCATTCTACGGCCCTGTCATAATTGTAAGACACAACCGAGTTTTCGATTTGAAATTTTTTCAAAACTTCATTTGAAAATTACCAGCTCCACAATCCTTTGGGTATTTGAAAAAGCCGTGATACTAGTTTTGAGAGCTAAAGAAATTTCCGCCAGTGACACCTCCTATATTTGATGAGTTGATAGCTTATCAAACCTAATAACTCAACATTTTAAACCAGGTCGGATCACGCAACCCATCTTCAGTCTTTCTCTGAATAGAATACAAAAATTTCATTTCTAACACTCATTCCAGTGAGTGATTTATCTATAGTTCAATATTAATCAATACTAAGAGTAATCAATAATCAATTCAATATCAATAGTAAGAGTGTTCTTCTGTGTACTTTTCCAAGGATTTATGCGGTATTTTATTGTTAAAGAGACTTGATCAGTAGAAAAATCAAATGCTTTCAGTAGCTCTTCATGAAAAAAAGTAATTTATTACAGCATTCAACAAGCAATTGAGCAGGTATAACATGAGAATTGGTAAAAACAGAACTCGGTCCCAAACGGAAAGTTCCCTTAACACAGAAAGGCGAAGAAGAAAAAAACGATCGAATTCGTGCACACACAAATAAATTGCTTGCGAATGAGCACAAAAATTGGAAACTCAAGGATGGAGGCTAAAATGATAAACAAAGGTATACTTTTGTAAGTATACCTTGGCTTAACTATAAATAGTCAAACTTAAAATGTAACTTGAGATTAAAATGCATGTTAATGAAGTTCCATAAATTATAAGTAAAACTATACTCACTTTTTTCTCATCATTTATAAGCTTTTGATGGATTAAAAAATACGCTGGATCATTCAATAATAATAATTCAGTAATGATTGCTCGACCGATTTATGTAGTTACTTAGAGACGCCTTTCCCTTCAAGGCTTCTAGTACTTATTTATAAATACAGGGCTTAAGATTCATCAAGGTACTGCAAATTGAACTGTATGATATTCAGGTTTCGAGATCTTGAGAGTAATCTTCATATTTGTTCATGTCCGCTAACAAAACGTATGTAATACAGTCCGACAATGAACTAATCGAGGGGCAAAAACTAATGATAGAAAGAACTTGCATAATGCATTGATACTCGCGAAAAAGAGAAGGAGCTTGGTTGTTTGTATTTCAAATGTTTTGCGAGCACATATTGTTTCAAATCATTGTTTGACCGAATCTATAAACGAAACTGAGAACATTATCAAGATGTGATCATGCGAAATGACGAAAAATTTATAAGGTCGACGATGCTTTGGATCAAGACTTTGAAATCACTGGTTCACTAACATGCCACTGCAGAACCATGTAGGTGATAGCTCACTAGATTTCAAACTTGGTAATGATTCCAAAAAATGAAAGATGGGTGAATATAGGAATAATATTTTTAATTCCTCTTCAAACATGCTTTAATGTAATATTCCTATAGGAATGCATGAGAGATTCAATAATTGGGTTTTCAAATATAGGTATTTAGATGATTGAAACAACCTCGAAAAACTTTTCGGAACCTAAACATGCAGAAAAATTTAAACAGAAAGTTTAATCTACTGAATACATATTTTCGAATTCAGAGTCATTTCATAATTCTGAACAGAAAACTATATACATAGTAGTTTAAACAATATTTAAAAATTCGGATTGCTAAGAACAGGGTTTCAACGGAAACTTCAAATATTGATTTTTTTCAGCGTACAAGAAGCAAAGAAAAGAGTTAAATGGTATGTATGGCTTTAAAATGGGAGAAAGAGGATTTGGAATACAAACAACCGCTTTTTTGTAAGGCGCACATGGAGAGGCAAGAAATCGCATGAATCAGTTGTTAATCTGTCAATCTATCAAACTCAATAGTCAAATGATAAAATCAGTCAACATCAAAGTCAGCCCGCATCGACGCAAAAAAAGGATTTTTTTCGAGAAGTTAAAATAAGAAAATAAATTTAGCTTCACACCCAACAATCAACGACGTCAGCAAAATTGCAAGTGCTCTTCTTCTCAGATGAAGTATACGGTAAGCTCACTACATGCCCATCAATAGGTGACTCAGTGCTCCTTGAGGACATAAGAGCACCAGAAACAGTTAAATATCACACTCTTAATTTTTTTATTTCGAAATATTATGTAGATTAGCTTGGTGAACAGAATTTTTCGATTAAAAACAGCTATAATAGTTGAACCAAGAGCGCAGAATCGACTCATATCAACTCATATCAACCGTTTCCCTGGCTCGTATTCCAATCCTGGATCGAATTGTTCCAGAACATAGACCTGCAACACAACTATTGCACCTGTTGAGACGTTAATTCATAACTTCAATCAACGCCCCGTAGAAACTAAGAAACTCCTATTTTATCAGCAACAAAAAGGGTTTAAGTTGCTTTTTGTTTCGATTGTAATTCCTCGGATATGAGAGCCTCCCATTTTTTTTCTCAGGAACCATAATATCCAGAAAGACATTTATCAAAAAAGATCTCATTCTCACGCTATTTGCACGTATTCAATTCAATTCTTTATTTACATGTAAACAAAAACAAATTCTTAATTCAACATTTAATGATCACAAACTAAACATGGATTATGATTCAATCAAAACAGAGTTGCATCACAGTGGCAGTGTGTCTATAAAAGTGTTATTTCTAAATTAACTTAGTCCCAGATAATGAGCTCGGGTAAAATACAACTTAACGGTAGTTTTCTGAGTTTGTTGATAAAGATTTCACTCTTTTTAGATTTTAAGAACAATATTTCAAAATTTCAGACATTGCCTCTCTCTCTCTCTTTCTTACCTTCCCCTTACTCTAATTCTTTTTTATCTTTCTATGTATATTTTTTTCTTAGCCTCTCTTCTATCTTCGATCTTTTTTCACATGTATAGTTTCTTTTAATGCCCACAACTGACATAGTCGCTAAGTCGTATCCGCAGTTCAGCGGGTGGATTTGTGATGACGTATCTTTTCTGTGAGTCGACGTTATCTGGGTCGTGCAGCCGATAAAGACCGATGCATAACTGGCCGTAGTTCTTGAGAGCCGTAGAGAACATCTGGCCGTAGGTGCAGTGGTGCTGCAGCAGCAATGCTTCGTTTTCGAATAACATCGTTTGTTGGATCAGAACGCTGCTGTTATCTAACAGCTTCTTGAAATTTTCGTTCATAAGAAATTCGTGTCTATTGATCTCATTTATAATTTTATCAATGTTATTTCTTGTCTAAACAATTGCAATGTTTTTGAATATATATATATATATATATATATATATATATATATATATATATATATATATATATATATATATATATATATATATATATATATATATATATATATATATATATATACTTACTGTGATGCCTTCGTAGGGCATGTCTGAGAGAGCTAGTTGAGCTATCCGACACCGATCTCGATTTGCCAACGTCTCAGACGTGGAGTATCCGCCTCTGAAAGAACTCTCGTTCTTATTGGAATCCAACTCATTGTCAGTTGAGAATTGGGAAACCATTATTGTGTATCCGAATTTTATGCTCGTATAGTAAAAAATTCGTTATACTTGTCTACCAGGACTAAATTTAAACATTATCGAGGAACGACTCTTGTTTTTTAGACGTACATGTGATCCATTGAATGAATGAAAAAAATATGCTTGATTCCGTCTAGACGCTTCGAGATATAAAAATACAGACTCAACCTATGAAAACCAGTGGCTGACGTTCATATGAAACACTTCAGAACAGGAGCACAAGCGCTCGACCGGTGTGATTAGTCTTAATATACAAAAAAAGTTGGGTTCCAATGGCAAGACTTGAGTTGACTGACAAATACTCGGCTCCCCTCATGGAAATCCGACTCACCTCAATCCGGCTCCTTCTGCTAATATTAGCTCCAGTTCTGGAGTAGCTCCACCAGTGACGAGAGTGCGTATGAGAGTCAGGGCAGAGTCATTGAAGTAGGTCTGCGAAGAATGAGGCGTGATTTCCCGTTATTTTGAAGACGGTTGCAGTCTTATACAAAAACTGTACGACCTCTGTGTTCGAAAACTTACTTACTAATGCTACTCGGATCGTTTGGAACCTTGGTTCTTGATGTTCTGTGGCATTGACTATGTAGCTTTCAAAAAGAATGAACTTGAATAATGAAGTGCTAGAGTTAAACTCTCTCATTACTAGTTGCAAATTTAGATAACAAAGGATACTGAGAGGTTGTATGTACATGGATGATTTTGGTTAGGTATATATAAACTCCGCGGAAGTAAGCGAGAATAAAACACCGGTTATGGTATCGTATGCTTTTGGTATAGATTGTGTTAGTAAAGATTGAGCCGATTCATGGATGAAAAAAAGGAACATGCTCGCAAAGAAAAAATTGCTGCAAGTGGAATTGCTCGACGGGATCGTGATAGGGGCTATTAATTTTAGGGGCTACTTAACGTATAACGTTAGGGGCCCCTATAACGTTAGGGGCTACTTAACGTTATAGGGGCTATTAACCTGACCACCTCAGCCATTAAATGTCATGAAGGACCATTTTATGCAGTTTCCGAAGATTTTGACATATTTCTTGCAGTGATAGAAGGCATAAAGGTAGTGTGTCTGAATATTGTGCGAAGAGTCACAAGTTTCAATTCCGACATTGGACAGATCCAGCCAAACAAAGGGGGTTAAGAAATGTTGGTAGTGCTCTGGCACGAATCTGACTCTCCTCACTGCTGCTTTACATATACACTAGCAGTGAATGAGCAGGCAGCCACTATGAGACAGGTCTGTCCATATCAGGGGAGCGCGTATTTTGCCACGAGGCGAGAACAAGCGCGATGAAGACCATCATCTACGATTAGCACAAACCGTGCTCATAAGTGAGTCCAGAACAGATATAGCGAATGCTGTTCCGCACGCGAACGGTTGGGTGAGATAAAGCTCAGTGTCAGGATCATCGTCGTCGTCCTGGTCCAGGAATTGCACATTCGAGTCGTTCACTGCATATTTCATGTTTTGTTCCCAATGTTTCGAATAGTCGCCTTTCTATTGCCTATACTATTCATTCCTCGTATATTCGACCAGATAGAAACCAAATCCCGGGAAAAATCCGAGGCCATGAAGCCGTATCTTCTGAACATTATCAACAGTTACATTCTTTCACTACCACTACTTTGAAATTTTTCAATTTTGCGCTCTATTTCCCGGAAGTCGTGTTGAAGCGTAAAAGATTTTGTCAGTATAATATTCTTTTTTTCACTCAGGAGCAGCTGCTTTGGAAGTATGAATAAGCATTTGTGCATAATATTCTAGAACTCTTGCCCTTCTAAACGTAAAAAAGTTCCTAACCAAGTTCGGTGATCATGGGGACGTTCCGCCCGAATCTCGCTCCTTTCCGATGTAGAGTAGTCACGGGGCTCCCGAGCGGACTTCGGTCTCCCGCCCTTCCTCCTAAAGGCGGGAAAAAGCCGAGTGTGTCGTCGAATTGCATCGCCTGGTTTTATGAAAATGATGATTCAGATAATTTTGTAAAGGATTTCCAGTTATAGTTATCGCTAAGGTTGATAAATGATTGAAAAAGTAAAGGGATGCTATTTTTTGTACCACTACACGACCCACGTCAAATTACTGAATTTTTAATGTATACTAATCAAAAAAATATTCAACCACCTGTACAATGGTTTTAATCATCGCACGGAAAACTAGTTGACTGGGCGGAATCGCACCAGACACCTCTTCTTTAACGGGAAGCAAGTACATGACCACTTTATTGTCGTCTTGAACAGGCGTCACTGCCTTTAAACAGTGTAACTGAGCATTTGAAGATCCTCACCTTGATGTTTAAGGACGCGAGGATGGCTTCCTTGTCCGCGAGTGTGGTGTCTTCCGTGTTGGGCACTCTGGCGGAAATTATTACGCACATGTCACACAAATTGATGTTCACAGCACGAAGATCAGCTCGAGACAACGGAGAACCCTGCAATCACCAGAAAATCTGGATGTGCTTAAAACTTTACATGCATTCATTCATACATTATTCAAAATGTTACAACACATGGTATATAAATTGATCAAACCATCGCACGGAAAAAAGCTAGTCACCGGGGGGACTCGAACCCATGCAACCATCTCTCCTCTATCCGGGAGCGAGCGTGTTAACCATTACACCACGGTGACACATTGCTATTCCGTGCGATAGTGCTTATTAAAGGCTCAATTGCCTCGTTCTCTTAGTCACGCATGCTCATGAAGCGAAAGCGTCTTCTCTACCAGGCGACACTGCCTTAAAACTGTGTAACTGAGCATTTGAAGATTTATCATCCATCTTCGAACTCTCTTCTGTCTTAATTGTGAAATCTGGAGTTATGCTCCATTCACGACGCTTTCGCTTCATGAGCATGCGTGACTAAGAGAACGAGGCAATTGAGCCTTTATAAGTACTATCGCACGGAATAGCAATGTGTCACCGTGGTGTAATGGTTAACACACTCGCTCCCGGATAGAGGAGAGATGGTTGCATGGGTTCGAGTCCCCCCGGTGACTAGCTTTTTTCCGTGCGATGGTTTGATCAATTTGTCTTCTCTACCAGGCGACACTGCCTTAAAACTGTGTAAAAACATTTGAAGATTTAACATGGTATATAGTAAACTTGAACTTATCACAGAATACATGTCAAGTAAACGGAGTGAGGGAAACCGAGCTATCATATAATATAATTTAAACATCACAAGAAGTTCATGAATGTAAAGTAAAGAGAGAGAAAAAATTGAAAGTCAAAGATCAGCTACATTTATATCGAGCAAACTAAGAACATCAACAGAGCTTAGTCTATCTTTAACAGTCAGAACATTAGGGGCGGATACTATACTAGGCCGTAGCTTGGAATAATATCTCGCGGACCGTAATGCATCGTGCTAAAAAAGAACCGCAACATGGTAGACGTACTGGGGGGTCTACTAACCTAGATGTACCTCACAACGTGGTAGTTGTTCTATAAACCCAGAAGGTGCTAGAATTTAAAAAAATCTATAATGCCCTAAATGCGCTAGAAGCCATAAAACGTGCTAAATGTGCCAGAAACCCTAAAACGTGACAGATGTGCTAAAAGCCCTAGAACGTGTTACAGATTATAAAACCCTTAGGAAAACGCTTAACGCTATAAAATGTGTACAACATTAGACCTGTTTGACTTCCTAGAAACGTGCAAGAAGCTCAGCTCTCTCAAATTTAATTCGTATTAATACTCAATTTGCAGGAATCTTAGCATTGCTGTTTGGGTTTGCGTCGATTCGTTATCGAAAGGGTTCAACTAGTTGTCTACATATGTATGAATGAATGAATATTGTATACTGTACATATGAAGTATGAGTATACTGTACATATGAAGTGAGTTGTATACTGTACATATGAATGCAAAATCAAATTCAATTAAATCTAAATTTTGGTATTCCTACGTGGAACTTGCATTTCATCAAGAACATGAGTAGTTGAAAAACTAATCAAAAAAAAACAAAACTAATCAACAAAAAAAACGAAAAAAAAATTCAATCGTGAGAAACAAGATGTTCATGTTTGTAAACATTTCATGAAACTTTTACATATCCAGACGATAGTCACGCACATAATGGTAGAGTGCGTGAATATTGATTGAAGGGTTCCAACCCACTTGGTTTGGGTGGATTTCTCCGATCCGCATCCTGGACAAATCCACCCAGACCGAGGGAGTTAATAAATTCTGGTAGTTCTCTGTTTGATTCTGACTCTCTTCACTGCTTTTAGGAACACTATCAGTGAAATAGCAGGCAGCCATTGGTACTACCAGGATAGGTATGTCCCGCATCTCAGGGGAGCGCGTACTCTGCACAGAGGAGAGAAAAAGCGCCAAAATATTGTTATTATTATGTTATTTTATTCATTCGATTCGAAAGTTAACACACATTGAGAATGGAGATCTTGGGCAGATTGTAGAGTGTCTTCCATTCCTTTCGGAGGTACTCAAGGTCACCGACAATTACGACATGCTTCAGCTCGTGATAGTGGAAGTTGGAAGCTCTGCAAAGGCTCCCAATGAGAAATCCAGTAAAAAAAGTCAATCAACTTGTTTCCTCTCTCAAAACAATGCCAAAACCTTAAATTTGTTTTTTTTTTTGTTTTTTCAAGTTAGCGTCAGTGTCAGTCGCTTGATTGTAGTGTTAATCGCGTGAACTTTTTTTTATATTGGTTAGAATTTCATCTCGAAATTTATCATCAGAGACAGGTTTAGCAGTCTATTTACATTTTTAAATGTAGGTCGTCGGTTACTTTTGCCTCGGTAAAGGTTTCCTAATTTCTTAAAACTTTCCTTTTCAACCACTTGAATTATTTCTGACTAAAAATAACTTTTGGTGATGAAGCTATTTTAGGGGAGATCTACCCGGGTGGGACTTGAGACCCATTTCACATTGGTAAAGTCATCGATGCGCCGAATACGATCTAGAGAGAACTAAGAGCTAACATGGCTACACATTAACTGTCAACTGAATTACTTTCCATATATTCAGCCATAGTTGCCATTCTTCCAAAAACTGCAATCTCCTTTTTCGATGACCAAAGTATTAAGCTTTGGCCGATACGTTTGACCTGGGAACAAATTTCTTCAAAGGTCTAGTGTAACTGTTGAACGAGAACGGGGAAGTCCGGAATAATGATTTGCGAGCGAAAGGTAAAGAGCGGAGAACGGAGAGTTAGTAATTATTATGAACTCCATCGCTCATAAAACGACAGTTTTCTGAATTTCTCAACAGTGCTTATGACGTATGCTTGGACCTGAGGCATAGGCATAGTGAAATTTGGTACTAACGATGGTACTAACCTGAGAGGCATGATAAAGTTACGAAGCCCTATCAGCGGCGAGTCTCTGTCAGCAAAAAGGCACACTACGACGTGTCCGTTCAAGACTGTCATCGCCGCTTGATGTCTCTCCTGAAACAACTGGGTTTTGATGAAAGATATGAAAAACACCATAATAGGTCTTGATGAAAGGTATACATTTGTAAGAAGGAATAAACTTATTTTCTCATTGTGGTTCTGACCTGGTCTTGCTATGTATTACTAACTTTCCAAGTCTTTGAGGGACAATTAGATCAAGTTGTAGACAAACAGAGGAATAGCGAACAATTTAGATAACCAGAGAAACATGAAAAAAGCTGATTCACAAAATAAAACAGTTAGCTAATGAATAAACATAACAAAAAGAGAGAAAACCGGAGACAGATATTGAGAAAGAGATATGGAAAGATTGGCGTGAGAGAGAAAGAGAGATCGCAAAATTAATTTTTTCCAGAAAAATTAAAGGAAAAATATAATGAGAGAAAGAGATAGAGAGAGAGAGAGAGAGAGAGAGAGAAAGAGAGATAGAGAGAGAGAGATAGAGAGAGAGAGAGAGAGAGAGAGAGAGAGAGAGAGAGAGAGAGAGAGAGGGGAGCCAAATGAAGCAAAAAGGAAAAGAGAAAATATTGAGAGACAGAGAGAGAGAGAGACATAAAGTGAAAGATCTAGAAGTCGATACCGACAAGAAAAGGAAAAGATCTAGAAATCGAAACTGACCAGAAGAGGAAACGATCTAAAAATCGATACTGACCAGAACACACTCCTCGAGGTTCCTAGCCGGGCACCAGTGGAACATTCCCGTGGAATCATACTTCATGTCTTGCTGCTCGAACTCTTTCCCGAGGTCGACCCCTCTACCATCGGGCGGAATCGACATCGAGTTGCGCCGACCGTTCGAGGGCCTAGAAGGACGCGAGATTGCTCGTGGCGCCGAAATTAGAAGGCGTTATAGGGTAATCAGTGAGAACGCTATAGATTTCATTAAGTTGTATAATCACATCAACAATAAAACTGGCTACTGGGCGGGATCAAATCTAGCCGAAAGTAAAAGCGTTACAGCTACACTACCGAAGACACATTTCTAATCCGTGCGGTTGTGATATATGTATACAAGAATGCAAGACTCAATCTACGTACGAGATTGAAAAAGCTAATCTCTCTCCCCAAAACATCCAGAGTTTACAGCAGGAAGTCAATGGGTTAACGTGTTTCGAAAAATTTTTGCTCCTAGGGTTGGTCAGTGGTTTTTAAGGTAACAAGGCCAGTCACTGTTCGAGCATGGAATCCATTCAAGTTTTTGAGTGAATGACTTTCAGATTTGCCGAAAAAAATTGATGTCTGTTCTGGGAGTTCTAATCAGTGATGCTTTTATCTATCTAATAGACACAGATTCATTCCAAATGGAATGTTTCTTAAGCCGAAGAGAAATAATTCAACCCACCCTGTTTGCCAATCGGTGAACCCTTAAAGAGTAAATTCTAAAAGTTCAGTTGACTGTTGAATAAAAAAATCAGAGAGCTTCATCTACGAAAAAACCATCTAAAAACCAGGAGAAAAAAGTTAACATAAAAACTTGAAAACCATCCTCGAATACTTCGAACTTTAAATTCACCATTGACTTCCCACCCAGTTCTTATACGGTTGTGTGCGTGTTCTGTGTGTGTTTGTGCTCCTAGGCACGTACATACGTTTACACGTTACAATCGAAAAAAGTGCGTTTGATCTACCGATCGAGTTTTCCAACGAATGTGGCCTCGTACAAAATTTTTCATCTACTGTAAAGAAAACTTCTTGCAAAATGAAAAAAATTCATCTTCCAGAAAATGGAAAAAATCATATTAAAAACTGACATTAATATACTTAATTGACTGATTAATCGGGAATTCGATTTTTTTTTTTAAAAAGGTTTTTTTTCCTAGAACAACTCAAGTTAAAAAGAGTGTTTGCCAAATGAAGAAGTGGTCTTTCAAAAAATAAAAGTAGAATGTTTTAAAAATTCAAATGTTTCTGAAAAGATCAAACGCACTATAAAAATCAAAAGGTCATCATTGAACACGGAATATCATTCTACAGAACGATTCCACACACATTAAAGACCGGGGCATGCTGAACGGAATTCACAAGACTACTTTAACGTTTTCCTTTTGTCGGCTGATTATAAATTTCAGAAATCAGATTAATTATAATAGAAACTGATCACAGAATATGAGAACAGTTTGAAGAGTGTTCAAATGTTGAAAAAAACTTTAAAGATCACTTAATTCCAAAGAATGTATGTGCTTGATGGTCGGAAAAGAGGAAACTAGGTTGAGAAAACTTGAAGAATTGGATTTGTTTGTTATCGCGAAGCTGATAATCGAATTAGTAATACAATCTAAAGAGATTGAATCAATCGGGGAATTGCGACTAAACCGAACAAATGCCCTTTCGAGTATATGAGTAAATAGAGCCTTCAGAAAAAGTGGTTACTATAGCGTTACGATAAAATTTTTGATGAAGTAAAGATTCAATGCTGTAGTGATACATTTATACGATTACCGAATAGAGAATTACTTTATACGAATGACTCTACTACAAACAAGTATTGCCGTACTACAGATCTCGCAAAAACTCTACCGTACTTACTATTTGTCGATCTCTCTCTTCCACTCCCTCTGCCTTTTTTCTTACTCTCGTTGTCTCAATCTTTCTCTTATCCTCCTTCACTTTTTTCTGTTTTTGTCTAATACGGAACATCGCACGAATCTACCGTAGTCTACCATAATCGCTAACAGATTAGCCCATTCGCTAACCGAATTGCGAAAGGAAATAGAAAATATGCGTAAATATATGTTCACTCAAGGTGAGCATATCTATTGCAACAGAACATACAGAAAGCATGCTGAAGAAGTTCACATTGAACCCCTAAGGTTGGCAAAAGTTGTCCTACTCTTCAAAATCAAGTTTCCCTGGACTACCTTTGGAATAATTTCAACACTGACTACTGAATTAGTCGACCGAACAGTGGAAAAAGAGGAACTTAACTTTAAATTCATGTGTCATAAAACTTCTGGAAAATTAGTTTTTTCAATACTTCTGGACAATGGGTTTTCATGAAAGTTTTCAGGGGTAAATTATACTTTAGGACAAAATACACTGCAAAAGTTCTATTTCACTTAGGCCCCCTCCTTTTTCAAACCCGTGCGTTGTAGGATGCTACATCACGATATAGTGGGATTTTTTATGCTTCCACGGTCTACATACTTTTAGCGTTATGTGTCTTTGAACTGTTTTTTTCATGAAATGATTGCTTAGGCTTAGGTAAGGGAGGTTAAAATTCCAGGACTTTTTTATTGGAGAAGAGAAGTGTAAAGGGCCAAAATTAAAAAAAGTCCGGGTTACTTCAGCTCCCCAATTTGTATGGTGGAGAACTGGAGTCAAATGGTGAACAGTTTAGTTTAGGCCCCCTCTCTTTCTGTTCTTCTCCTTCAGCTTCCCTCCTTTTTTGGTATGATTTGCTATGGAATGGGGAATGCTGAAGTTCAGTCATGTTTGAAGTAAAACTTTCCCGTTTCCAGATAGCGTCACTAATTTCAGATTTTCTTGTTTCTCTTTTAAATATGTAGCCCCTTAAACCTCCTCCTTCACGCTAACAAATTTAACTTTATCAACAAAAGGTTTCCCCCCCCCCCACCACACTCAAATTAGGACAGCAAAAGTGATGGCGCTTGTTCCAAGAAGGGAAAAGTGCTTATAGGAACACAAAAAAAAACTGTTGATGTAGTGAGTGCGTTTTGTGCAGTTCCCCATTTTCAGAGCTAACGTGAACTTCTTCGCATATGTAACTTCTACTGCTCCTGGCACGGGACCAGAGATTACGTTACCGACTTATATGTACGGTATGACTAACTGTCTAACTACGGTATGAACCATTACGGTAATTGAAAGAAGATAGGAAGGTTGGCCAAGTTACATGAGTTTCTTGATCTCGTAGGCGACAGCACGCATGGATTTTGCTGTTATGTGATTATCGGAGGACGAGCTGAAAAATAGAACAAAACAAGAGAAAAAGTTTGAGGAGAGAGATAGAGAAGAGTGGAAGTTTCTTCATGAGACAAAGTGAGAGACATAGAGAGAGAAAAAATTTGAAAACACGATTCATGTGCAATCAGATAAAAAAATTTCAACATTGTCAAGAAAGTTCCATACAACTTTTCTTTTCGAAAGGATTAGATTTTTTAAAGGAAAGCATTTTTTCCGTCAAAAAACTTTCGTGATAAAGTTTAGCAGATAATTTCGAACTCAACTGATGCTGCCACTGAAAGCCAAGTTACTAAAATCTCCGTCGCAAAGCTTGAAGCCTTCAAAAGTTCAGAACAAAGAAGAACAATTTCAGAAATCATTGACAATACGCAGCACATATGTATATGTAGGTCACTTCTCTTGAAAAAATAAGAGACCGTTAGTTTGAGTGATGGTCTGAAATAATGAGAAACGAGCCTTGATGGTCTTGAATTACAATTATTCTAAACCTTTCTCTGCCAATTCTCATTGTTCAAGGCTTCTATCTTGAATAAGAGGTAGTTTTTTGGCAAGTGTAAAAGACCCATGGCAGCTCCTACTAAATGAACAAAGAAAAGCTACAAAAAGCTGCATTCAAAACATTCGATTCAGAGAATCCTGCAGGCCAGATGCAATTACGGCCATTGCTGTATCCCATGATCGAAAAAGGAAAGACTCGGACTAACTCGGACATGATCGAAAAAGGAAAGACTCGGACTTTCAGGTTTGAGATTCCGAAATAGACAGGGTGAGAGCTGTGCTCTCGCAAAACACAGAGTCAATTTGAAGACAGGAACAAAGCACTTTTTCTCTTCAAAATGACGAAGGAGATTAACTCAAGAACTATCTTAAGAACTATTATAGGCTTAATGAAGACTTTCCAAGCTGTTTGTGAAAAAAAAGACATACACATATACACACATGGAGTATTTGTACGTGAATTACCAGACTGAGATGAGGATTTCGTACTTTTCATGTTCCAGGCAAAACCGTAGAACATGTCGGGTTTCTGGTTCATAATATCTGATTATTCAAAAGTTATCCTGCTTTCATCGCTAAACTGATTTTTTCATCAATTCACGCGTGTTTTCTGCAAAACCCAAAATCAATAACCTCAATATGAATGAAACATTTATCGAATAAAGCTCCCCGCTAAAAAGCCCTCGCATACCTGTGCTCGTTGAGAATTCGCATTTGTACATGCTGAGGAGCAGGGATGGTCTTATGAAGGGAATAATCGTCTCGCGCTGATGGCGCTAGCAAAGGCTGCATCACTTCCGGTTGACTCCTGGCTGCAATGAAATTTATGTGATTATCAGTGAATAAAATCCCTGTTTATGTCATGTGAATGACAGTTATTCAAGAGTGAATGACACATTCTAATGACCTAAAATATGAATGACAGAAAGAGGAGTTCTAGAGACAGGAAAGGGGTTAAGCGAACCGCATGCTGGGAAAGACAAGTGAATAAAAGACGAGTCGTGAGGAAAACATATGAAATGAATTCTGATGATGTAATCGGAAAAAAGAATGAAAGTTTACTATTAAGGCTTTTTCGCATACTCATCAACTGCCAAGTTCGCAGTTCTTCGTTCTCCATTGTTCAAAAAACTTTTCTCTGATTAAAAAGAGAAAATATAGATCAATGATAAAAGAGTCTAAAGCTATTTTTCGAATCTTGATTAATAATTCCCAACCTAAAAAAATTTCCAGTTGAAAAAAGGATCAGATAAAGATAGGAATACTCTAAAAGCTCTGTTATTCCGGTGCTCTGTTCAGTAAGGGTTCGTAAGGATGTAGAAATTTCTGCGGAAAGAGTAAAACTCATGAGGGAGAAAGATGTAGAGTTGTGTGGTGGAAAAAATGTGACACTCATTGAAGAATGGGCGAGAAGAAAGTGTCAAATTGGTGACACTGATTGAGGAATGGGCGAGAATAAATTGTCAAATTGTGTCTCAGATTGGGAAAATCTTTTCAAAAACCGTTTGAATGATGTCACAAAATTAAAGAGAAAAGCGAAATCATTCGATTTTATTCTGGAGAAAAAAACCGATCTCAAGTTTTTTTAGTGCAAATTGAGCGTAAATCAAGATGACAATTATATGAAAAAGTCATTCAACGTGCCGAACAGAAAGTGAGTTGAAAGACCACTGAATAGTTCGCTAACAAAGAACAGAAAAAAATAGTATGTTGGAAAGTTATGTAAAGCTAACTAGACAAGCACAAAACACCATTCCATGTGTGTTCCACACTCTACTACAAACACGCAGAATACAAAGGGCAGGAATGATTTAATCATCATTTCCTTGATTCAGAGCTAAGTTGGAAAACTTAAGATTGTACTTCATTGCCGAACTTTCGAAAGTTTTGAGCTAATAGGCTTGTATTGTAATACATCTCTTATAGTCGTTTTCTCTTAGTTCGAATTTTTTTTTAATATAATATAAACTTTTATTTTGTTCAAACTGAGATACAAATCGCGAGATTTTTCTATTGCGAGAAACTCAAAAAACCGAATTGAAGGCTCAACCAAACCAATGCCACACTGAACAGTTCCAACTATAAGAATTACCGAAAGTGTTGGAAAAAGGGTGCCAGAGGGAAACAAAGCATTATTCAAAATCATTCTAGAGAAGAAATCAATTGCGAATTTTCGATTTAAATTGGATAATTTTGTTTTTTCTCCTTTTTATCTTCTTTAGAACCACTCAGAATTCTCAAAAAAAAAACTATCTAACGACAAAACATCCTCATCGCTTTGCTCGCCTCTGGCTTCAATGGTGTAGACTACTCACTTCGCCCAGTGCAATGAAATGAATAATGTGTTCCGAATACGGTAACTCAAATACAGTAACCCTTGGATGTGGCATACCGTAACTGGCGGTAAAGAGTGCGTCAAAGTCGGAATTGACACACACGTCTAGAAAGGAATTGAATCTGCACTTCAACGCTTTGAATTACGAAATTTGTTTTAATCTCTCCGCGTTGACAAAATTGACTTTTCTTCTGTAATACATAGCATAGAATACAATGATCTTCTTTCGACCATTGTGCCACCAATAATTTTATCAACCCTCTAAGTAACAAACATGTTCATTCAGTTTTTTCTCCCTATTTTTTTTTTGAACACTCTCAGTTACATCACCGAGAAAAAAAAACAGTTTTCTGTTTCACTGGGTCAGAGATTTTCATAGCCTCTATGAAAGTTGAAAAATCTAATTTTGAAACGGACTAGACTTTGATCACAAATCGGAAAAGTTTGAATCTACATAGAATGATCAGCCGCGACATTAATCTCTCGAAAAAAGTTGAGTGATCGACGATGTATCTGTAAAGATGACATCATTGCTCGATAAATGAGATCATCGAGTCAGTGTTAATACAACTGAAATTTTTCACGATGATATCATGGCTCTTGCACTTTTAGGCAAAAAATGTTGGATCAGTGAGGTATGAGATGATCTTGCGAGAGCACGCGAAATAACATCTTAAAGTACGAGAAAATGAGATTTCACATGTCGTCTTGCTCTCCAAATGAATCTTAAAATACTAACCAATCGCAATCTAATTTGTTTCCGTACTTAAAAATCATTTCACTTTTTTTTGTTGAACATTTCATTAAAATTTTTGTTTTTTGTTTTATTCTCGACACTTCGTACCGCGACATTTCGTACCCCGAAACTTTGTACCCAACATTTTTTCTTCTTGTTACCACTTTTTTCTTCCAACATTTTTCAAAATTTTCGCCTAATTTGAATGACATGAGGTCATCGCACCGATGATCTCATCGTTCAGAGATTAATGTCGCGGCAGAAAAATTTGAAAGGACAGTTTTGTTTTGAACTTTATTCACGATGAAATGAGTAAAACACGGTTTTACCAAACGTGGGTTATGGAAATGTGAACTTTGTACAGAATTGAACATATCAGAAATGTCGTGGCATAGAAAAGGCCTTATACAAGGTCCCATTTGCTGTTATCTGAAAGTCTTAGAACCACTCTTTTTCGAAAACATGATTATAACTACATTTTATTTAGAAATCAAAGATGACTGAGAGAGCTTTATTTTTTGGATTGAACGAATAGTAATTTAACTGACCTGCCACCTTGACGGTTGAAGAACGCGTGTTTCTGCGGAAAAGAGACACTGAAAAGAAACGCATATGAAACGTGAGTCACTAAATTAAAAGGGTTTAGAACATTTTAAAAGTTTAAGAACATTTTAAAGAACATTTTAAAAGTTTAAGAACATTTTAAAGAACATTTTAAAAGTTTAAGAACATTTTAAAGAACATTTTAAAAGTTTAAGAACATTTTAAAGAACATTTTAAAGAACATTTCAAAAGTTTAAGAACATTTTAAAGAACATTTTAAAAGTTTAAGAACATTTTAAAGAACATTTTAAAAGTATAAGAACATTTTGAAAAACATTTTGAAACTTTAAAGAATGAAAATGTCATTCGTTATAGTCTCAGCCCATCGTTGCTCAAAACGATTAACAAAGATTTTTTTAAAAAACATTTTGAAAGTTCAAGAGATTCTCGCATTGAAGTATATATCTATGTATGTAGCGAGCACCGCGCAAAAAGGAAAGACACGATTTCATCCAGAAAACAATCGTAACAAGAATTCCTGCAAAGATGGTTCAGTCTACTGTGTAAAAGTCAATCTCATTTGCTATCTCTCAGCAATATTTTTTTGTTACACCTAATATCGAATCAGATTAAATCCAGGACATCGCGATACCCGAAAAACGTGTGAGTTGTGTATTATAGGAACGACTGAATATGTTTGAGAAAATTCAAGCTCTCGATTTTGAGAGTAAGTTTTGATTTAATAGAAAAAAAACGTTCGTATGAGGCTCGCAAAGCTCAGCTTGAAAAAAGTTTCTGGAGTCTGTAGCTTTTTGATATGAATTGTGAATTCTGCGATGAAGGAACATTTTTCAAAAAAAGTTTCTTCAAGCGACTGACAGTTCTTGCATTTGCATTTCTTGATGAGAGTGACATCTCGAATGTCATCATGGCATTGCTTGCACCAGTAAAAAGCTCTGTGAAAAGTCATTATAATATATGTTTTTCTGGTAACGACCATCGAAAAAGCGGTCTGAGACAGGAAATTTATTCAAACTTTACAAATTAAAACAGGCAAGTAAATTTTCACAACAAAAAAATCAAGTTTCGAAAAAACGGTTGAATAAAAGTAACTTTCTTGTAAAATGAATTGCTTGTTATTGTTTCACTTTCTTACTCAATATTAAAAAGACCGTTCCGACAGTTCTCCATTCTTATGCAGCGTTAGAACTCAAAAAAAATCACAGTGATTCTTTGTGAAATTCATTTGAATTTTTTTGAATTCTAACGCTCCATTACTCACCTGAAGTGAATCGCCTTGAACCTTTCGCTTTCCATATTCGTATCGCATTCATATTTTCAACTCTTATTCCCAAAATTTTTCTAAAAATAGGACTGTATATGCTGAAACTTAGAATGAACACTTGTAGCTAGTTTTATATTCTGCTAGAGGGGACTCGTTTTGTTCTCACTAGGCGATACTTATAATTATGCTGCAAGAAAAAAACTCGAAATATTAATACTTTATGTAGACGAGCCCAGCTCTTCACTAGTACATCAGAGCATTTCTGATCCCGCTATACGAATTTTTTTCATGGCACTCAATACTCGCCCGTGCTCGCTCTTTTGATACAGGACATGTCATCGGCATGTAAATGCATATTTAAGCGCGTATTAGGAATCAAAAAAGTTCAAACTGGTATTTTTTCATCAGTCCATATCGTTATTGGTAGTTTTTTCAATCATCGTTTAATGAACAAGAAAACAGAATGATAACCTTTTGACTTCATCGGCACTCTGTGCGATAAAGAAGCCCTGGGTCTGTGGCTGGATTGTGATATGTGGGCCCGGATTGATGGCGATATTGCACTCCTGCAAAATTCTCGGTATCATAGTTTCAGAGGTGAGAGGTATGGTTTGTAAATGTATGAATAGTTGAAATTTGGACCAGTAAAACTATTGAAAAAGGTTCAGAAAAGTAGTTTAAAATCGTAATAAGCGTACTTGCTCAGTTATTAATTATAGATCAAACGGGATCAAAAATTTAAACATTTTATAAAATACCTTTTTCTCTTCGTCTTTCAACTCAATGGCAAGTAACAGAAGTCCGAGTCTGGTGAACAGTAAACTGAAACAGAAGTTCATTGATGTAATCACCAACTTTGAGTTAATTTTAAATAAAAAGAACGAAACTTTCATACGACATTTCTCCCAATGTATATTTTTAAATACATTTCGGATAAAAAAAAGTTATTCAACTTTTTTTCAAATTGTTTCATGCATTAATCATTTTCTCTCAACATTTTTTCATAGCTAATAGCTGTTTTTTTAAATAGCTAATATGAAGTTAGAAACAAAAAAAATTTCAAGTTTAATATTCTGTTCTCTTTCAAGTGTTTTTGCTGTTTCAAGCTTTTCAATCGTTATTTGGAACAATTCCGGGCGTGGCATACATAGTGGTAGTGTGATAGACCATTGTGCGAAGAGTCCCGAGTTCGACTCTCACCCCGGACAGATCCACCCAAACCAAGGGGGTTAAGAAATGTTGGTAGTGCTCATGCACGAATCTGACTCTCCCCACTACTGCTAATCACACTAGCAGTGATCTAGCAGGCAGCCACTGGTTCTACCAGGATAGGTCTGTCCTGCATCTCAGGGGAGCGCGTACTCTGCCGCGAGGCGGGAACAAGCACGAGGAAGATTATTATTATTTGGAACAATTACTACGAGGTAAAAAGCATCAACTCTCGTATTTTCATAACTTGAAGCATTTTATTGTTTTTTGGAGTCAATTTTCGCTGTCGAATATGTAATATTAATTCCACAAGATGAGCTATGATACATATAATTAGCTCTGTTGAAAAACAAATTTTGATTTATTTGTCGGGAGACATTATTCGTTATTCTCAAATATCTTTAATGTAATCAATCATTTGGCAGAACCAAGTTATTTTGTCTTACTCAGAGGCTTCTGGAAATGTAAGGTCGACGAATGAGTGAGAGAGAGTATCCGTGTACATCTCCATACCTGCACCGCACAAGTACAGATTCAGCCAATCGGGAGTGTCGCGCGACTATAATTCATGACTAGTAGCTAACATAAGCAGTCATCTTATGACTAGTCATCATGAATGATTCTTGTGACTAGAAATTGGGTCAAGCTTTTTTGACTTGTTGACAACTTAAATTCTAGAGACCATCATTGATACTTAGGCAAAAATAGTTTTATTATTTATGTTAATGACTAGAACAAAATACTTTTGAAAACCACGACTGCTTTGGAAAAAGTTCTCAAATGAATGGTTCTCAAACTCACTAATTTGAGCTTAAAGTTTGAATAGGCCGCAGATAACTTCTATGACTATTAAGTTCAGAGTTCTGTTGACGAATTCATTTCGAGAACATGGTTAACAAAGAACGAAGGATCTTTCGATTGCATCAGTTGCACTTATTCTTAAAAGTAAAACAAATACTACGTGAGCATGCGTGACTCAGCAAACAAAGCCTTTCAGCATTTCGTATGGCACTATCTCACGGTTTAGTTTTCTCGGTATTGTAGTAGTAAGGCGCTTGCTCTCCATAAAAGGGAGATGGCTGAACTCGTTCTCGCACTGTTGCCTATGCTTCTTCTTTCTCTGCGAAAGTTTTTCATAGTTATAAATTTAAAGTGTCTCACTTTCATTTCATTCAACACTCGAGCTGTTAAATCAGATGATCAGTTTGTCTCAATACAGCTGTGTTACTGATTAGATAAAAAAAAGTTTAGTAGATTAATACCAAAAATTATCACGCAATACTTTTGTTAATGAAGAAGTTACAAGTTTTTGATAGGAAGGCTTGCATATACAAAATTGCAAGTACACAAATTTTTTTCATTGGAAATCTTCATTGTTCGGTTGAAAAAGATTCGCCCTGAATCTTCATTTGGCGAAATTGCATTTTACCGTAAAAATTTCTTTCTTAATTATTTTTAAATGTTCATTCCTCCAGAGCTCAAACGGTTAAAATTTTGTGAGTGGGACAGCATTGGTTTTGTTCTTAGTGTTAGTATATTTTTTTTCATTGTGGTCAAATTTTGACACAACAAAATACAAAGCTTATAAAATAAAGCTGTTGTTTTTATTTGATGTTCAGATTTTAGTTTTCATGATAAAATACTTAAAAGTTATAATTAGCAAATGAATCTATCTAAGATAGTTTTTAATGAGCAATTGGCAAGTTCAAATGTAATCAGTTGTTAGTCAGGATCTACTAAAAGACTTTTTTGGTGGAAAGTTTGAAAAAGACATTTTAAAATAGTTTTTTAGTCTTTCGAAAATGTTTCGAGAAGTAAAATTTATCAAAAACTCGATTGAAAGTTTTTGTTGTCTTCCTATTACAAATAAGAGAAAAAACACAAACTCCGCTGCTTCCGGAAAAGTGAGGCCTGCAAAAGCTTCCGAGAGCTTCTCAGTGTACATCTCCATGCCAGCGCCTCGAAGATAGTCGTTGAGCCAAGGTGGAGTGTGAGGCGACTAGTATATTGATAAGTCACGCGTAGTCACACTCATCGAAATGTTAAAGTCATGTGAGTTGTCAATTGTTCAGAACAACAAGTTATAAGAGTTGTCAGAAAAGTTGTCATCAAAACATTCATCGCAAACGTCTGTTAGATAATACGATTGTCAGTTTGAAGATGAAAACAATATACAGGCGCAAACAAGAAATGGACCGAGACGGTTCGAAGACAACTGAATGAGTTTATGATTTCCAAAGATCTCGATTATCTCGTAAACCCAAAACTAAAGAAGCCCGTTCATCATAGTAATGTTAAAAAAAAGATTACTATCAATACCGCAGTAATCAAAATCTGGGCTCAATTTTTTGTCAGGACTCAGACTAAAGTTTGAATGACGATGCTTACCGTTTTAAAGCTGCGCATGGCAAAAAGATTGGCCATCATGGTAGAGAAGCCGGGAGCGAGGCAGGACTGGGCAATGAATCCCAGCTTGAGCTCAGCCAGGCAGATGACATCATCGCCTCTTCTCCAGTCCCAAGATGGAATGTTCAAGAGATATGCCTAAAGGGAATCAAGAACTCGAAAATGTGGAATCAGAGTATTTTAAAGATGAAGGAGGTCGATTAGAAATAGTCGAGGTCCATTCAAGAAATTAAGCTAGAAAAGCAATCATGTTATATATTTTTCTTCTTGATTTTACCTTTGCCCAGTGATAAGAACATAAACCTTCACTTTTCACAAAACAAAGTAGGTCTGACTCTTCTGCAAGAACTTGTCACGTGCAATGAGTTCAAAAATTGATCCAACCCTAAACAAAAATCCACGCAAACCAAGAGACTGAAATTTTTTTGATAGCGCTGGCACATATCTCACTCGTGGACCTAAGTCGCCACTAAAATTACTCAGTTTTCTAGGTCAGCAATACACTTAAGAGTAGCGCGTACCTCGCCTCGAAGACACTTAAGAGTAGCGCGTATCTCGCCTCGAGGACACTTAAGAGTAGCGCGTACCTCGCCTCGAGGCTCAAAAACCTCGCCTCGAGGCTCAAAAACTTTATTGCGCAACAAAAGCCAGATAATTTCATCATCGACGCAACTACGGCGACTAGTGTGGTCAATGTTTTTCAGGCAGTGCAAGTTCAGCTGCGTTCCAAACAGGTTTTAGAATATGCTGAACTATTTCAAACGAGTTCATGAAACTTCTTGTTGCTTATTCTTGATTAGGTGTATCATTCTTTAGAATTTGTGAACGAATGAACCAATAGATGAAAAGTTGACTGACCTTGTTATGGTACTGCATTAGTTGAACGATGACACGGATGTCGCTGGAGTAGTTTTTAATGGAGATCACCTGAATAGCTAAAAGTTACATTCGAAGTTCATTCTTCGGGTCTTTTCTGCCGAAAAATTTTTTTGTCTAACAAGTTATTACAAAAATCCCAAATTCTCGGGCATTCATCAGAAAACAAATAACCTTTTTCATCACATAATTCAAGCTTGAAAATTAATGAATAGTTGGATGATTGAATGAAAGAATGAATGAAGGAATGAATTACATGAATGAATGAATGAATGAATGAATGAATGAATGAATGAATGAATGAATGAATGAATAGGTAGATGATTGAATGAAAGAATGAATGAAGGAATGAATTACCTGAAGTACGTGAAGCACTGTTACAACAATAACTTGTGGAGCAAATAGGACTAGAAATTGATAACAAAACTATTCGGTTAAACAGCAGAACTATAAAATTTTGTGAAAATGTGAGCTCCCGGTATGACACGTGAGTTTGAACGTAATACAGTCTTTGGGGTAAGATGGTACGATTTGAACCGAGAACCGCGGGTGGTAGACGGTATCAGATGGAAAAGATGTGGTTTTTTTCCGAAGCAGTATATCCAAATAATTAGTTTCTCTCTTCGAGAAAAGAGAGCGAGTTCTTAGTTTATTGTTTCTCATGTCGATGTTATAATCCGCTTGGAAACATTGCTGAAAGACCCGTCGAGTAAAGTAATTCTGTACTTTCTTCAATATAGCAATATATTCGGAGAAATGGGGAAATGAACAGTACTACAGTACTACAATGATATGAAATTGAGTTTATGTAAATGTTGTATGCGTTTAGAAGAGCATTCGCATTCTTACTACTCAAGACTTTCAAAATTAGATGAGAGTGTCTTTTGGCTTTCAAGGCAATAACTCAGCAATGCGGAGAGAAGGTCCGTCTGTCAATAAGAAAACCTAAGTCTCAATTCTTCTCGAAATAAAGCTTTATCTGGTGATTCAATGAATATGGAATAGTTCGGGTGGGTTCTGACCTACATATGCGGAGGACTCCACATTTAGGCTGAGATAAAGGTAATTGCTTTTCTCTGGACCATTCGAAAACTTTTTGATTCGATTTTCGTGAAATGATTAATTGAATGGATGAGTGAATGAGTAAATGAGTGAATGAGTGAATGAGTGAATGAGTGAATGAGTGAATGAGTGAATGAGTGAATGAGTGAATGAGTGAATGAGTGAATGAGTGAATGAGTGAATGAGTGAATGAGTGAATGAGTGAATGAGTGAATGAGTGAATGAGTGAATGAGTGAATGAGTGAATGAGTGAATGAGTGAATGAATGAATCAATGATAGAATCAATGAATGATTGAATAAATGAATTAATGAATGAGTTACAGAATGGATGAATGAATGCATGAAATAATAAATGTATAAATGTATTTAGCACATATGTATCGGTGCAAGACTGGATTAAAGAATGTATATGTTGACATAGCGACATATTAAGCGCTGTCTTACACATACATATGTAGATAATATTTTTAAACCTTAATTGGTGAAAGAAAGACAGATACAGGCTCAAGGTGTAGGAAAACTGTATTACACGCATGATGTTAGCAGCATCTTCTGCATCTGGATTCGTGCTGTACTTGTTGGCAAGGACTAAACAGGCATCCGCTTCACTCACCTGAGCAATGCATCATTTCACTCAATGAAATCATGAGTCATCTCGATCAACCGAGTCATGAGTCATCTCGATCAACCGAGTCATGAGTCATCTCGATCAACCGAGTCATGAGTCATCTCGGTCAAGATATTTATAATATTTTTTAGATCAATCGAATCCAAAATAACCTGAATAATTATAGGTTATATATATCTAGCCATGAATAGTAACACTCAATTGATTAATTCAAGAATGACACAACTCATTAAAGTCATGAGTATTCACTCCTATTCAATTTGTTATGAAGCGAGAAAATATTGTTTTATTTCCAAGTTCTGATTGAATAACAATACATTACTGTTCAGACCATCAGATACGAATAAATGTTGGATTGACCGAAAAACCCCCAAAATTTGACCCCTAAATGTTCGATTGACCAGAAAACCTGATAGCAAAAGCCTAAGACTTAGCTTCTGCAGTTAAATACTTACTTTGACTCTTGACAGATCAAGAGAGTCCATTACAGTCCCTGTGAAAAATTCCACTTTTGTGAAATGTCGCTTGAAGAGTCCTTCCAGCTCCAGATCAGGTACCACCCTGAACAAATAAGGTTATATCAGGGACCACCCTCAACAGTTAAATCAGAGACCACCCTGAACAAATAAAGTTAAATCAGAGACCACCCTAGACAAATAAGGTTACTCGCAGACGAGAAATGAGTTTTTAGACCATCACAGAAAAACTTGCTTGTCAATTTTTGTTAGATTCATTGGCAAAACTGTTTTGAACGATAAAAATCACAAGAGAAAATAGTTCTTGCTCTTGGTGAGAGAGTTTAATCATTGCATGTATGTATGGCACAAAAAAGGAAGCATACGGGGCGGGGTTGAACCCATTCGTTATGACAGAGTAACGATTACATTACCGAGGAAAAATCCGTGCGACAGCGCTTTATAGAAAGCTCAATGACATTAAAGTTTTTCTAATTGCTCAATAAGTTTATAAGATTGAGAACCTATGCAGGAAGACAACTTCTACATCGACATCGTCTCGATCTTCATGGAGAAAATCTTGAAGGAAGTGCGAGACTGAGTCGTACGTGATGTGACCGCAAACTACGATATGCCTGGAATGAATGAGAGTAACGATTGACCTTTAATAAATTATCAAATAATTGAATGATATTATCACAATATCTTGGAGGATGTGCCGTTTCTAATCATCTTCATGTTACGCTCAACCAAGCAATTGAATAGTTTAATTGTTCACTGGATTTATTCGTTCAAAAACTTGACCAATATACTCTTTACCATCCGAACCAAGTCAGTCAGTCGACAAAAACTCTTTGTAATAAGATTGCACAGTTGCCGTCCGGGCCTTCACTAATGAATCCCACCCAGAAAGCCCAAAAGTTAGTCTACGCAAATCACCCTTATCGAAAAATGCAAAGATACACTTCAAAATATTTCTGAAGTTATTTCTGAATAACTGTTAGAAGTTTCTATGGAACCTTCATTATGTCATTAAACTATACTTGCTTTACACTTGAAGTTTCTTATGCATAGAAACCAATATCATAGAAGAGAGCGACAAACTTCTTTCCATGTTCTCCTTTGTATTCCCCGCCGTATTTTTGGCGGTTGCCGATCAAATCCGCGATCTCCGGGACGTAACTAGCGAACATCGCCTAAAGTTATTGATGGGGAACATGGCTTTATCAATTTACAATTTTAGCATTAGTGATATGTTTGTGAAGTGAATGGATGACAGTCGATTTAACGGATTCATTCGATCTTCTGGTTATACTCATTCCAAAAGCAATCGAAAGAAGTGAAAAATCTATTCAAGCCATGGATACTTCCGGTATTCAGGTATGCATAGTTTTCCATCTTCTTGAATGTTTTCCATCTTCTCAAATTTTGGCTTCCATCTTCTTGAAAGCTTGTACTTCAAAACTTGGCTTCCATCTTCTTAAACCTTTTTTTCTCTTTTATATGAAAAAAATGAAGTCATTTCAAAGTCATTTACAGAATTTATTCAGTTTTCTTCACATTTGACTAGTAGCAATGGTTGAACAAGAATCAAGTGACTGACGAGACCACCGAGAATGAAGAACACCATGAATATCCTCCCGCATAGTGTGGTACAGTAGATGTCACCGTATCCTGCAGACGAATTGAATTTTTTTTAAAAGATACAATGGCGTTCTCGGTGTAGATAATGTGATATTTAACAAGTCATTTGAAAATTTTTCTTCTAAATTTCCTATGGTTTATAACTAAAAAACTTCTCTTATGAAACCTTTTTTTTCTCAAAACAGCTCACTATATATAGGGTTCAGTTACTCGAATCCGAGGCAAGAATAGATTCATAAGTTTTGAACCGCTGTTTCGAACCATTTGGATATTTTTTTGTGAGGCCCTTAGTCAGTAATTTCAATCAAAACCAACACTAAACACTGACCAACGGTTGACATCGTGACCAGCAAGAAGTAGACACAGTCCGCGTATGTGATGCGGTGCGGGTTGATGAATCCCTTGAAGAAGTCTCCGGAGTTTTCGAACTGCAAGTGGAATGAGGTTGCCGTGAAATAAAATTCATAAGACTCAATTGTTTCCAACCTATGCATATCGTTCCTTATCTAGGCACTCCAGTCATTCTCGATTCTCATATTTAAGGCGCTGTTGAGTAAATGCATGCCTCATATGTGTACCACGGGGCATTCAACGCGTCATTACGCGTAACTTGTCTTTTTGACATCAAAATACTCCCTTACTTTTCATATCACATGAAAATAAGACAAACAGGAGCTGACCAAATGTACGCCACCTGCACCCGTCAGACACACGGAGACAAATATGGTGACGAGTTGGGTGAGTCGGATGGAAGAAGAGGTCTTGAGGATGTTGAGGTACTGTAGGATGTCAGGAACGGTCATTAGGCGAAGTGCTCGGAGGAATCGAAAACCTCAACAGGAATTAGGAAATCTTAGGAAGGAATTGGTAATCCTAAACATGAAGTAATTCAGTTCATGTGCGTTAAATCTTTAAATGTATTAAAGGTCATTATACATATGTAGTTGGTAAGCTCACACTCACAGTCAGACAGGATTGGGCGAGTTCGATAACGCACCGTGAACTGGGTTTTGTACGTTCGATTTATCATGTAGTTTGCAGCGAAAAATCTATGTAAATAGTTTGCAGCAATGAAGCCAATGAAGCAATGAAGCCAAGCCAAGCTCTTCATATGAAATGATAATTACAACAAAAATTTGATAAAAATGCCGTAACAATTACCCATTTTTTTCACAGGCATCTTCATTAATACTTTGGAATGACAAGTGGTCTTTTTTGTCGTGGGTATGAAATTTTGTCTCAAAAATATCGTGGGGTTGCGATAAACTCTTAGCCGTCCACTGCGATAGCCTCTCATTTCGTGATCAACTAAACTTTTCCCGCACTTTTCAAATTAAGCTTACCCGCTCATTTTTCACGTTTGACATTCAATGTTGAATAATTGTTATCATTCTATGTAATGTACGACCTCACTTGTGTATGTACAAACCAAGTTTGATTTTAAATGAGTTTTAAAAAATTTCTGAACTGAGTCTGTTGGACTGTTTTTTTCTAAATATCAATATATTGAACTCTAAAAACAGTGTACAATGCGGTGATTCTTGCTAGGCCTTTAAAAGTTAATAAATCGTGCTCTCTTATCTTCTTTTTTTTAAATTTTCATAAATTACTGTTATGTTCTAGTATGAGAAAAGATTGATTTTTGGTGAGAGATATACATACAGGCAAGGGGAGGGACAGAAATTTTCTAAAATTTGTCATTATTTAAATGTTCTAACTCGAAAAGTGAAATACTTGTTTTCAATTGCTGACCTGCTCAGGTTCTAAAATGCGTTTCACAAAGTGTTATGAAAGTGTTATATCCTATCCTTCCGTAAACTTAACTTATTTTTATTCACACTTACATTCTCCTTCTCTCTTTCACCCTATCTATCTTAATCTTTACTTTATTCACTCTCGCTCTCTATTCTCTCTCTCTCTACATATATCACTCTTTCTCTTCTTCTACATATTACACACTCTTTCTCCCTCTCTCTACGTCTCTCTCTCTCTCTCTCTCTCTCTCTCTCTCTCTCTCTCTCTCTCTCTCTCTCTCTCTCTCTCTACCTTTCTAGATCCTACCTTTGTCTGAGGCTATCTATATAATTATCTTTTTAATTTCTTTCTCTCTCTTTCTCTGTCTCTCTTTATCTCTCTCTTCGTCTCTATCTCCTACCTTTCTCTGTCCTCTTTCTACTGTCCCAAGTTTCTCGAGTGTTCTTGAAGCTCAATCATGAGAACTTTGTACTTTTTGTCTGTCTTTACTTCACTTCCTTCTTCCCAGCTGTCGACATTCTGATTGGGTAAGAAGAAGTACCCAGTTAGAGAGAATAAGCTGAAGCTAGAGATCAAGAATAAAATTAAAGTCTAAGAAAGTATGTTTAAGTGAGAGAAAGAAGAGAAGAATCGAGAAGAAAAGTAAGGAATTTTAAGGGACAGGAAGTTAATTCAAGAGAAAGAGAGTGTCTAAAACAGAGAAAGAGAGAATAGTAGAAAAGAAAAAGAGAGAAAATAGTAGTTAAGTTAGGAGATAAGAGAGACAGTAAATTGAGCAGGGTGAGATGCTAGAAGAAGAACTGAAAAAACCTGGAAAGTCAGCAAAAAAGAAGAAGTGGGTAATTGGGAGTGAGAAATGGAAAGAGAACAATTACGATCTGAGACGAGATGAAAGATGAGACATCGGAGAAGCCTTCGAGGAAAAATGAGTAAATACATGTGAAGGAACGGCATTTATTTACACATTTACTATGTTTTCTAGACAATTGTCTTGAGACCCGTAGTAGAAGCGTTGAAGCATCATAGAAGAAATTTAAAACTTTAATCACTCGTTCCGCTCTTCAAGAGAAGAGATAGATAGAGAAAGAAAAGTAATATTATATGAACAAACATGTATTTTCATCAAAAGTTGTCGATTCTACCCCTCAGTACTCATTTCTACCGTACCATTCCCAGGAATGTTAATCAACCGTACCTGAGAACTTGCTTAGGTATTTCAGTGTAGCTGCGCCGTACATTACATCGAGTATGAGTTAATATTAATCAAATAATGCTTAAATACTCATTTTTAAAGCAAGTTTGTGTATCCGAAGGCTTTTATACACCACTTCCGCACGGATTACCATTTTCTTTTTGGTAAGGTAGTTGGGAAGCGCTCACACTCGGTAAGAAAAAGTTGGCCTGATTCGATCCCAAAGTTGGCCTGATTCGATCCAAAAAATGGTCTGACTCGATCCCAAAGTTGGCCTGATTTGATCGCAAAAATGGCCTGATTCGATTCCAAAGTTGGCCTGATTCGATCCCAAAGTTGGCCTAATTCGTTCCC
>OZ057406.1:30824040-30951540 GCA_964056735.1 Allodiplogaster pararmata | reverse complement strand
AAAACCCTTCGCGCGTTCAATTTCTATCAGGTTCTTCTTGGATCATACTCAATTCTTGAACACTCGGAGTTCTCTGGATCACACTGTAATTCCCAAATGACAATGACGAGTTTCAACTGACATTTACATGTTCTGAGTTCACCAAAGCAGTAGCATCTGTCTCCGGGTGGTCATTTCGTTGACAGAAGAGATGAGTTATTATGCGCCATGCGACGACCAGTAGCATTGACACGCAGAAGGTGACGATACTGCAATATAAGACTTCAACATGTAATCGCTTCCATGGCGTGTATCAAGTACTGGCGTACTTCAAGCAGGTGCTTGTTTTCAATTTCCCTTAGACTCATTACAGTCTAGTTCTTAGTGTTTCCAATACACATTTTTTTGTCCGGTTGTCTTGGAATGCGGTTTTTTTGTCTTCGACTCTGGTCCTTGGTGCCATGAAGACTCCTTGTTGTGTTGTGTTCTTGAGAGCCTTTGTCTAAAGTTCTAGTGAACCTCAAGCGCGATTCCTCCAATTCTCTTCCCAGTTCTTTACACGAATCTTGTTTTTGTTGCAGAATGACGTGATCTTGCCCGTCCCATTGTAATGAGTCGCGTGTTACATCCCATTCCAGAATAGACTCTAGTGCCCGTCAAGCCTCATCCCTTTTTTGAATTTTGACGTTTTCTCGGTTCCCCATGGTAGAAAATTTCCTAATGGAATCGAAAAGACAAGAGTTTTCTGAGAACTTTTTGAAGCATCTATACTTTCCCATAATGACTCTCCCATGACTTACCCTTTTTTTTCTTCTATTAAGAATTTGATTGCTTGAAACTATTTAAAACTATAAGAACAACCAGCTTTTTTCTTAATAATCCAATTTTCAACCCTCCTCGCTCTCTTATCAAAGTGAATTTGTGAGCTAGAAACTGTCAACATACCCAGGCATGCCTACTTTTACACAAGTATCCATCCCCCCGGGTTCCCTTCTCTCAAATTTCATGTGACATATTGGTGCGGAACGTCCAGCGTTGTCCTCATTCTCATTTCAACTTGTGCTTTTTCTCTCCTTCTCAACTTGTTATTATTCTCCATAAAAGAAGATCTTTGGCTTACGAAAAAGGCTCGCTAAGAAATTCATAGTTGAGGCCTCGAACGCTTGTTCAGGACACCATTCTGTCCGGGGAGTCATTTTCTCGCTGTTTTTGATGCTTTCTCCATAACAACCTCTTTCTCTCTCTCACACACTCTCTCCATCTGGCTTTCCCTCTTACTCTTTCTTTTATCTCTTTCGTTCTCTCTTCCTCTTATCTCTAACTCTCTCTATTTCTTCAATAACTCAGCACTATCCTATGTTGGCAGGATATTATTCGCTTCACCAAACATGTGAACAAATGTAGATGATTGAAAAAAGAAGAAAAGTTTTTTGACAAGACTTTCGGCGGGAAGTGTGGGAGCTTACTTGTATACTCGTACTTGTGAACTTATACTGAAGAATATGTAATGAGAAAAATCCAATGTGTGATTAAGCAGCAATGTTTCCGGACTATACACGTTCGTAACACGTCCGCATAACAGATAGTCTTGACTATGTTATTACTTTCGAGAATGAACAAACTCTTAGTTACATATTTTGAGAAGTCACGACCAATCGAGATATTAAGACTTGTTTCTTACCTTGCATTATGCTCTTCGACTGGGTTTTCACTAATTTTACTATCTCTGTCTCTATCTCTTTGTCTCTCTATCTCTGCTGTAACATGAAAAACAAAAGAAAACACTTGTTTAGTTTCTCTCTCTTTCTGAGTTTGGATGCTTTTTCCTTATAAACCATGCTGTTACTGTTTATTACGTGACGTACATCACATAAGTCTCATCGAATGAAGAAATAAGTAAGGAGTTGGGGACAGGGGAGTTGGACGAAATCTCTTGATAGAGTCATACCTGGATGTCAACAGACAAGTTCATGAGATTTATCGAGCTTTTCTCTCAGATATTGTAGTGTTCAGTGGGAGAAGGTTGAAGTCTAGAAACACGAGGGAGAAGCGGCCATGTCGCAGCGAGTAGAAAGGAAGGAAGCGACCATGTCGCAGCGAGTAGAAAGGAAGGAAGCGACCATGTCGCAGCGAGTAGAAAGGAAGGAAGCGACCATGTCGCAGCGAGTAGAAAGGAAGGAAGCGACAATGTCGCAGCGAGTAGAAAGGAAGGAAGCGACCATGTCGCAGCGAGTAGAAAGGAAGGAAGCGACCATGTCGCAGCGAGTAGAAAGGAAGGAAGCGGTCATGTCGCAGCGAGTAGAAAGGAAGGAAGCGACCATGTCGCAGCGAGTAGAAAGGAAGGAAGCGACCATGTCGCAGCGAGTAGAAAGGAAGGAAGCGACCATGTCGCAGCGAGTAGAAAGGAAGGAAGCGACCATGTCGCATCGAGTAGAAAGGAAGGAAGCGACCATGTCGCAGCGAGTAGAAAGGAAGGAAGCGACCATGTCGCAGCGAGTAGAAAGGAAGGAAGCGACCATGTCGCAGCGAGTAGAAAGGAAGGAAGCGACCATGTCGCAGCGAGTAGAAAGGAAGGAAGCGACCATGTCGCAGCGAGTAGAAAGGAAGGAAGCGACCATGTCGCAGCGAGTAGAAAGGAAGGAAGCGACCATGTCGCAGCGAGTAGAAAGGAAGGAAGCGACCATGTCGCAGCGAGTAGAAAGGAAGGAAGCGACCATGTCGCAGCGAGTAGAAAGGAAGGAAGCGACCATGTCGCAGCGAGTAGAAAGGAAGGAAGCGACCATGTCGCAGCGAGTAGAAAGGAAGGAAGCGACCATGTCGCAGCGAGTAGAAAGGAAGGAAGCGACCATGTCGCAGCGAGTAGAAAAGAAGGAAGCGACCATGTCGCAGCGAGTAGAAAGGAAGGAAGCGACCATGTCGCAGCGAGTAGAAAGGAAGGAAGCGACCATGTCGCAGCGAGTAGAAAGGAAGGAAGCGACCATGTCGCAGCGAGTAGAAAGGAAGGAAGCGACCATGCCGCAGCGAGTAGAAAGGAAGGAAGCGACCATGTCGCAGCGAGTAGAAAGGAAGGAAGCGACCATGTCGCAGCGAGTAGAAAGGAAGGAAGCGACCATGTCGCAGCGAGTAGAAAGGAAGGAAGCGACCATGTCGCAGCGAGTAGAAAGGAAGGAAGCGACCATGTCGCAGCGAGTAGAAAGGAAGGAAGCGACCATGTCGCAGCGAGTAGAAAGGAAGGAAGCGACCATGTCGCAGCGAGTAGAAAGGAAGGAAGCGACCATGTCGCAGCGAGTAGAAAGGAAGGAAGCGACCATGTCGCAGCGAGTAGAAAGGAAGGAAGCGACCATGTCGCAGCGAGTAGAAAGGAAGGAAGCGACCATGTTGCAGCGAGTAGAAAGGAAGGAAGCGACCATGTCGCAGCGAGTAGAAAGGAAGGAAGCGACCATGTCGCAGCGAGTAGAAAGGAAGGAAGCGACCATGTCGCAGCGAGTAGAAAGGAAGGAAGCGACCATGTCGCAGCGAGTAGAAAGGAAGGAAGCGACCATGTCGCAGCGAGTAGAAAGGAAGGAAGCGACCATGTCGCAGCGAGTAGAAAGGAAGGAAGCGACCATGTCGCAGCGAGTAGAAAGGAAGGAAGCGACCATGTCGCAGCGAGTAGAAAGGAAGGAAGCGACCATGTCGCAGCGAGTAGAAAGGAAGGAAGTGTTCTCACATTTCAAGACGGTAGTGAAAATTTTTTCAATTGCCCTTGTCTCCCAAATACTGCAACATCCAATTATTCTTAAATTAATAAAAAACCCGTTCTCGAGTTCTCTGAGCAGTCTATTTTTTTCGGCAGTTTCTCATATTTCGAACCCTTAGTCTTTCTCTCGAAGAAATTTTTTCATGAGCTCTCTATTTTCACTACGACTTTAAATGCCTTCATGTTATAAACTCGATTAGTTTTTTTCCGATGCGCCTTTGGATACAAAATCCAGGAAATTGAAGCATGTAACGTTTTAAATTCAAAAAAGAGGATAAAAAGTTAAAAGAAAAATCTGAGATTGGAAAACACAGAAAAATTAATTAAATTAGTGAGGGAGAACGGTCGAGAAAAAAGATGAAAAGAGTGAGGAAAAGAGAAAGAGTGAGAATTTTAAAGAAAGTTAGAGAAAAAAAATTGGAAAATGAATCAAGAACCCATTTATCAAACCCTTATAAGAACTTCAGGCTGTATGAGAAAAAAAAGAAAATTTTTAAACCAATTTATCCTGATGATGTTCCGCTATTTAAGCTTGTTTCACCCCATTACCTTTGTGACAGAGATATGAAGTTTTGTTCAGTGGTAGAGATGTAATACAATCATTGGTACAGACGTATGCAAGAAGTTCGAATATGTACCACCATCAACCCAATGCTATATACTAAGAAGAAAAAGACTCTTTCATGAAACTGCTACCTCATGAAATTACCTCATGAAAAGTCATGAAATTCATATGTCAGATGTGATGTAGTCTTTTCTAATCATCCCAAAGTCTCGAGTTTCTCGCCTTATTATTGTATTGTATTACAACCAAAATTTCATCGACTAGTATAATCGACATGATACACAGGTTTTATCGAATTTCTGATGAAAAGAAACCTTTCATCAAAACTACAAGTAAATTTTTTTGTTGACTATAACAAAAGGTTGAAAATGAAAACTGAGCAAATGAAAAAAAAATTGAAAAAAGACTACGTTGGTAATGAGTAGCAGTAGAAATGGACCAGACATACAGAAAAAGAGAGAGGAATGAATTGTAAATAAAATAGTAAGTCAATGATTTTAAAAGGCAGACAGCAAGTATGTAATAGAACATCCAGCAAATCGAGTGATGACTACCTTGAAGAAAAACAACAAAAAAAAACACAATCGAGGTAATTGGAACAAAACGTAGAAAAGATTTTAAAGAGAAAACCAGGGTTAATTACACGAACATCCCATTTTCTTTTCGTTTTCACTGAATTACTGTTTTTTATTCCTCTTTTTTCAACTAATTTTTCTAAATTTTTCCGTTTTTTATCTTTGTACCAAATTTTTCTCTTTGCTTTCCCTGCCAATATTCATCGCCCTCTCGGGTCCTCACTCTATTTTGTTCTGAAATTTTTTGGTACTCTAATTTTTTCTTTTTTTTATCTTTGCTTTTTCGTTTTTGATACACATATATTTCTCGAATCACCTCCCCTTAATTTTTTTCTGTCTGGTGCTTTTTCTCTGTTTTGAGGTCTTTCATCACCAACAATATTTTCCATTCCTACTTGTTCAAATCTCTTTCCATTCCAAGTCTCTCTTCTATTTCTTTGAGAACGTGGAACTTGAACTTACTTGGAGCTACAAAAGGCCGGGCACCAGAACAACATGATTGAACCTCTTGGGAACTACATAAAGTCCGTCTCTCTCTCCTTCTCTCTCTTTCTCTCTCTCTCCCTCTCTATCTCTCTCTCTCCCTCTCTATCTCCCTCTCTCTCTCTCTTTCTCTCTCTCTCCCTCCCCCTCTCTCTCTCTCTCTCTCTCTCTCTCTCTCTCTCTCTCTCTGTCTATCGGTCTCTTTGTCTCTTCAGTTTTTTCTTTCTTTTGTTTCTCCTTGTTCTCTCATCATAAATAAGTACACCAGTCATGCACGGGCCGTAATGAAAATGATGAAAATATGGTTTTGTTTCTACACGTGTTCACGTCTTTGTCTTTTTTTCATTTTTTCTCTCTTTTTCTTTCATACTCCCTTAACCTTTTCTCTTGATTCATTAGTTTGGTGATCAATTATCGGGGGTCACTTTTACTCACTCAATATTTTCTAAGAGAAAGAAATGACTGACAAGAGCCTTTTCTGAAAAAATACAAAGATTTTTTAAGTTATTAATTCATTTTAGGACCGGCTCCAGCGATATGTGCAGTATTCACCTTCTCAGTTTTCTTTTAACACGGTTCATCATGCGTCTTTCTATTCCACTATCTCTCTCTCTCTCTCTCTCTCTCTCTCTCTCTCTCTCTCTCTCTCTCTCTCTCTCTCTTTCTCTCTCTTTCTCTCTCTCTCTCCCCTAAAGTTTCCTAACTAAATATAGATCTTCTCAATCGCGATCGTATTCTTTCATCTCCCCTCCCAACCTCCTGCTTTTTCCAACCCACGGCCCTCAGCCATTTGTGGGATGCATGGCTGCTTTCATTCGCCTGTTCCCTCACTAACCTTCATGTGTTTCCTTTTGTAGCAAGCTCGTGTTGTGGCTTGGAAAATAAGGTTAAGCGAACACACCCATGTTCTTGGCTCGGAAAATCAGTGGAAAGACATTTAGGCAAAGGCCGCAGAGACACCAATGGACACTGGTGAGAGAGAGAGAGAAAGAGAGAGAGAGAGAAAAGAGAGAGAGAGAGAAGAGAGCCTGGAAAAGTGCAGGGAGAGCGTGAAACGAAGAAGAAAAAGGAGAGGCATGACGCAAAAAGGTTGATCTAGAAAAAGAAAAAGAAAGGAGAAAAGTAGAGCTTCTAACGACAGAATAGCGAAACCATGGAAGTGTCCTGTTATGTGTCCCGAAGGTGTAATGAATTCAGTTCATTCTTATTCTTCTCTCCTTTCTCTCCCTCTCTTCTGCTCCCATTTATTCTCTCGATCGCTCTAGTTTCTCTCGCCATCTATGTATATTGTTTCCTTCCGAGTTGAGACAGTTTCTGGTTATAGTCTTTCCGGCAAGGCATGTTCTCTTCATGTGAACGCATCGTTATGGGAGTATCATGTTTCATGAGTGGCCCAGGAAGTTCTGAAAAAACTTGGGAAGAAAAACACAAGAACCGGATGATAACAAGCCTGAAAGTGTATCAATATCCCCTTAACGAATCTTGGGTGCCCTCGGAAATCGGATGATCTGGTTGGGTGACTTCAAGGGTTAAAGATTATTTCATGATATTTACAAAAGGAACACATTAGAATGGTTCGAAAAAAGACCCCCCTGCCTTTTCAACCCCTTTGATTCATTTCCCTTCTAACTCATCTCTCCCTACCTATTTTTCTTATACTCGTTTTACCTCAATTTCCTCTACCTCATCTACCCTTAACTCATCAGCCCTTGCCTCCTACCCAGTTCTTCACCTTTTTGAACCTATTTTTCCCACTGCATCTCCCCTAACTCTTCTTCCATTGCCTTATTAATCTCTAGTTCATTTCCTTCTACCTTATTTGCCTCTACCTCATCACAACCTTACCTCGTATCCCTTTACCTCATCTTCCCCTACTTAATCTTTTTTTCCACCTTATCACCCCTATTAAATCTCTTCCCACATCATCTCGACCTAATTCGCTCTACCTACTTCATCTCTTCTCACGTCTTCTTTCACGACCCTATTTTCTTCCACCTTGTCTTGTCCTACATTATCTCTATCTACTTAAGCTTCACCATCCTAACTTCCCCCTACCTCATTCCCCTATAGCACACCTAACCCTATTTCTTTCCCCTTTTTTCATTGACCCTTTCTTCATTGGCCTTAACTCCCCCTAATCCATCTAACCCTATCTTGTCTGCCTCTACATTCTACTTTACCTACATAATCTCTCATCACCTTTACTCCCAGTACTTCAACCTTTCTCATCTCCTCATTCCTAAACACTCTTATTTCCGTAAACAATTTTTTGAACATAGTATTCGTATTTAGTTCCTATGAATGACGTTTGATTTTATCTATTTCCTCAAACTTCAGTGTGATGTCGGTGTTGAATCGGTGTGTTTTTCTCTCCGTAAAACAGAATAAAATTCAATATGTTGCGGACATAATCAGTTATTCCACGCCACAACGTACGTTTCTTCTTCTATTTATCCACTATTCAAAGTCCTTCATTTGCATACTAAGGAGTTGTGGGAAAACGCCTAGTACTGCGCTATTTTTAGCCTGCTTTTGAGCAAAGTGCATGTAGTGAATGAGGAGGAAAGAAGCAAAGTAGAAAAGGAATAGAAGAAGAAAGAAACAGAGAATGAGATGGAGAGTAAGAGAGATAGAAGAAAGAAATAGAAGAGAGAGAGAGAGAGAGAATGATAGAGAGAGAGAATGAGAGAGAGAGAGTGTGAGAGAGAGAGAGAGAGAGAGAGTGAGAATAGCCTGAAGTAATGGAAAGAAGGGTAGTAGAGTGATAAAAAGAGAAAATAAGAGTCAGTTGTAAGAATTGAGAGAAAGTACAATCTTTTCGAAAATATAACATGTAATACTGAAAAAAAAAGGAAGTTAGTGATGATGGAAAAGTCTACATATTCAAACAACAAAAAAATTCTATTCAAACCTTTTACAGCTGAGCTTATCACAATTTTTCTTTTTCGACAAATTAGGACGCACATAGGAAAAATCAACAATGAAAAGAAAGTCCCCAAATAGTAGAAATTGGCGTTTTCACATGTTTTGGTCAAATCGAGAAAAAAAGATTCCGAGAGGAGAATTTTACCGTTACTTTTTTACGATTAATTAGAAAAGTTGTTGTGCTTGGTTAGAAAAATTAGAAAAGGTCTCGAGTTTTTTTTAATTGAATGACCGTCAGTGACATTTGAATTACCAAAGATTTCCAGAGTTTCTTTCTCACAAAATTTCTTCTGGAGCTTTTTATTCTCATTGTCTTTTGTTCTCATTGTCTTTTTATTTCTTATACATATGGTTTGTGTTTGCTTAGCACTTTTTGGAATCTTTATGAAACATTTGAGAAATTAACGGTATTGTACTGGGGTTTCTCGAAAGCGTTCTCTTATTCTCTGTGTTTTCTTCTGCTCTACGATCAATGTTGTAAAAGCTTCATTCAATACAACCTACGGAGTTCTACTGTGCACAAATCGTGTTCCGGATTGAGTGCGTGCTGAAGCGTGTATATTTATTTGGTCGAGACACTCGAATGTAGATTTTTCAAGTTCGGTATTATTTGAATGGTATTAAGCTTCTACGATCTTCTGAAAAAGGGATTTGTATTAAGATCATAGGTTCTTCAACTTTTGATCCCGAATTTATTTTTTAGTTTTTAGTTTTTTTTGATTTTTCGGTTTTTTGACATTTTTACTCCCATTTTTCGAAGAAATTTTTTCCCCATTTTTCGAAAAACGAAAGTAGAAAATACCGAAGAAAAAAAAGCAGAGGAAAACTTTTCAAAATGACCTTTTTTGCCATTTTTGAGTGCTCTGTGTGTATCAGGATGGTTTTTAGCAGTTTATAAGCAGAAATTGAGATAATCACCCCCACTGTATCTTTAAAACCCACTATGAAAACGTATGAAATGAATTTATGAAATGTTTATGAAATGTTTATGAAATTTATGAAATGTTTATGAAATTTATGAAATGTTTATGAAATTTATGAAATGTTTATGAAATGTTTATGAAAAATTTATGAAATACTAGGAAAAAATTTTATTTTAAGTAACGAAAAATCCTGTTTAAACACTCGAGGAAACTACAATGAAGAGATTTATCCAAAATTCTTTCAAAAAACAAAGAAAAAACTTCATTGAAGAAATTAAACAAAATTATTCTTCAGTTTAAAACGTTGTCATCAGTATTTTTAATAGTTTTATGCGATATATTGTATATAAAAAACTCCGTTTTTTTATAGTTTTTTCATCCTCATGTTGAAACAAAGAGTTATCGTAGCAGGTTGAAATTATAACAATTTTTTCCCGTTTAAAATTGAGTTTTAAAAATTCAACAGTATTAAAAAAATACTTTCTCTGAATATGGAAGTCTAGAATAAGGAGAAGTTCTTTCTTCTCTGATCTTTTACACTGGCTTGCTCCTTATTATTCCAGACTTCCGCTCTCGAAAAAACACTCTAAAAGTTTTTTCTGTTGTGATTTCTTGAATTGACCTTTGTCAAGATATGCTATTTTTTACCTTAACAGTTCCCGAATTCTTCATTAGAACAAGTTTATTGTGTAAAACGTGACAACCTTTTTTCTTTTCGGGAATACTTTTCAGTTTATTTAGCGTCAAGTTCTCTGAAAGCGAAAGACCTAAATTTATACATCAGGCGCATAACGGCGTTCGCCGACGCAGACGAGCTATGAATAAATGCTCGTATATTGAAAGACAGATCTATCTCGAGCGGGTAACAACCCCCATGCTCCATCTTATATCTCGAATGCATTTGCTCAACATGCTATTCTAAAACATTCTGGCTCAAAGATGACTCTATCCGGTGTTATACTCCAAGTTGAACCGAATATTGTACGCCGACGTCTAACCGAAGCCCTTCTTATAAATACCAATGCTCCCGACCTGAACAACCGGAATGAACTCGCTGAGGAAATGATTCAACTAGCTCTTATCTCTCTTCCCAGTCTTTGAATTAACTCGCTTTGTAACGCGAGACTTACCATATTTCGCTTCTTTCTCCCACTAAATAGCTTTTTACTTCTTTAGGAGATTTCCTCTCTTGTATTGAGATAACTTTCATGTGAATTATGCTTTTTCGCTTTGTTTTTTACCAATTTCGTTCTGCTTTAGGGTAATTTGCATATCGCTGATGATGCTTTAAATAAAGCGAAACGTCCGAACTCTTTGCACGAAACCACACCGCATCTCTTCACTGGCACGACAAAGACTTTAACTGTCTAATTAACCTCCACGATGCGCGTCACTCAGTACTCAAAAAATACAGATCTATATTTTTTTTTAAAAACTTGAGAAATCACAGAGTTTGTCTTTTGTCACACCTAAATATCCATTCGCGGTTGAGATCTATTGAAAACTTTCTCTTTCTGCTGTAAAGTTGAGACTGCTTAGGCCGTAGTCTTTCTGAAAACTGTATTATAAATTTTCTGTTGAAGATGATAGGCATTCTTTTGATTTTTGAAGCCATTCTGTTTCAATACAATCACAAAACCTTTTATTGTCTGAAAAAGTTGATTTGTCTGAAAAAGTTGATTTGTCTGAAAAAAAGTTGATGTTTTCTTCTTCATTGTTTCAAATACAGTAGACCCTATAAACAGTGAAGGAAAAGTTTGAGCCAGAAAATTTTTATTTCGGTTTTTCTCTCGGATTTTTAGACTTTTAGAAACTTTAAAGAACATTTGCAATTTTTCAAACTTTGAAATCGACAAAAAGTCTAATTAAAAAATTTAGACTTTTTTTGCAGCTTTGATCCCAACCGAAGGCTTTTGATGGGTCAAGCCCGTTGATAAAGTTTGTTAGCCCAAAAGTGGTATCAGACTTGAAACAATATAAAGTGGGAGAAATGGAGAGAGAAAAAAGTAAGGATAAGGAACAGAGATATAGATAGGAAGAGATAGAGAAAAATAAAGAGGATTATAGAGAGAAAGAAAGGAAATAAAAGAGAAAAAGAAAGGAAACAAAAGAGAAAAAAAAGAAATAAAAGAGCCTTGGTCTGCATAAGCAAAAAGGCTTCCTTACAAATTAGCTTCTTCCTGGAAGACTTCCTTCGATCAAATATTCCACGACTTTCTCCTTCATTTCATTCTCGCATAACTATCTCGCATTTTCCCCACTTTCTCTTCCTTTCTCTTTTTCTCGCATTTTCCCCTCTTTCTCTTCCTTTCTCTTTTTCTCGCATTTTCACCTCTTTCTCTTCCTTTCTCTTTTTCTCGCATTTTCCCCTCTTTCTCTTCCTTTCTCTTTTTCTCGCATTTTCCCCTCTTTCTCTTCCTTTCTCTTTTTCTCGCATTTTCCCCTCTTTCTCTTCCTTTCTCTTTTTCTCGCATTTTCCCCTCTTTCTCTTCCTTTCTCTTTTTCTCGCATTTTCCCCACTTTCTCTTCCTTTCTCTTTTTCTCGCATTTTCACCTCTTTCTCTTCCTTTCTCTTTTTCTCGCATTTTCCCCTCTTTCTCTTCCTTTCTCTTTTTCTCGCATTTTCCCCTCTTTCTCTTCCTTTCTCTTTTTCTCGCATTTTCCCCTCTTTCTCTTCCTTTCTCTTTTTCTCGCATTTTCCCCTCTTTCTCTTCCTTTCTCTTTTTCTTTCTGTTTCTAACCTTTTTCTATTTTTTTTCTGTTCCAGCTAAATCCTCATCTTTTCCTGTTGCTTCCTTTGTTATTTGATAATCACTTTCTATTGAAAAACGTCATAGAATCCGTTCACAGACAATTTCAATGGAATTGTTTTGAATGATTTCGTTTTTTTTTAGCGTGATGAAATTTTTAACGTACAGTACACCTACCAACAATAAGAGCACTATTTTCAGTAGGCAAATGTGTTGATGAGAATGAACCGCGTTTAGTAAAAACTGCGGAGAACAACAATAATCGGAGTTAAAAATTAATGTCGAGGTGGTAAAAAAAACCACGTTTAATAAAAACTGCGGAGAACAACAACAATCCGAGTTAAAAATTAATTTCAAGCTGGTAAAATTTCCAGCATACCTGCTCAGAAGGAAGCACCAATATTTCCTCTCCTCGAGACATTTTCGGTCTTCTTCTGTCATTTCGAGAAAAGCTCTGGAAAAGCGTCATGTGTTTCTACTCTCTGATTTCTAATTTTCTTTGAAACATTTTTTCATTGTTGTAAGCGATTTAAAAAAAAATAAAACTGGAAAATTAACCTAATTTTTCTCAAAAAATGCTATGAATTGGAAAAAAATTAATTTGGGAAAACTCAGTCGAACGCTCTCTGTTTTGTTTTTGATTCATTCATATCTTTATTGCCAAAGGATAACGTGTTCAGTGTTATCACTAACATGGTGCCAGATAGGGTTTAGGGTTTTAAGTTTCTATCATATCAAATAAAACTTCAGTTGCCTTTAAGTCTCTTTCTTTTGATCTATTTACAAAGTTCCAACATGTTGGAACTTTGTGAATAGATCAAAAGAAAGGCTTACTTGAATTTTAAATAAACTCTTTCTGACCCTCCATCGCCTCAGTAAAAATAAAAGCTCATGTGATTGAGGGTACTGATCCATATCTTCTTCTTCTTAAAGCATATGAAATATTGAACGAAGATTCTCTTTATAGAACATATAACAAATCTAAAAATCTTCAAAATCTATAAAAAAAAGTTTATTCCTATAGAATTGAACTATCGTATAAACAAAAAACAACTCATCGAGTGGTATTGAACCAAGCCGTAAATTTTTTGCCCGATAGTAATTGCGTGTTGCTAATAGTAATTGCGTGTAACCACACTACCGAGGACATATTGCTAATATTCGTTAAAAAGCTTCATATGAAGCTCATTGACAATACCTGGAAGTGTTGCAGTTCATTTGATAGTTGTACGGGTAAGAGCCTTTGGCCTGTCCCCCACTGGACGAAGGGTGGTAAATCATTTCAGACATCTGCGAAACGTCATTAATTTAACTGATTTTGGTAATGTTTGAAGCGATTTACAACGTATAAACAATATATTCCACGGGCAAAAGCTGGTAAACGACTTAGCGTTAACGTGAGATAAATTAACTGCCTCAGGAGCGCATGCTAGTGCATGTAATAATAATAATAATAATAATAATAATAATAATAATAATAATAATAATAATAATAATAATAATAATAATAATAATAATAATAATAATAATAATAATAATAATAATAATAATAATAATAATAATAATAATAATAATAATAATAATAATAATAATAATAATAATAATAATAATAATAATAATAATAATAATAATAATAATAATAAAAATAATAATAATAATAATAATAATAATAATAATAATAAGAATAATCTTCCTCATGCATGTTCCCGCCTCGCGGCAGGGTACGCGCTCGCCTGAGATGCAGGACAGGCCTATCCTGGTAGAACCAGTGGCTGCCCGCTATATCACTGCTAGTTTAAATAGCTGCATTGGGGAGAGTCAGATTCATGCATGAGCACTACCAACATTTCTTAACCCCCTTGGTTTGGGTGGATCTGTTCGGGGTGGGAGTCGAGCTCGGGACTCTTCGCACAATAGTCGAACACATTATCATCATGCCACGCCCGGACTATGCTAGTGCATGTGTTGGGATCAATTCCAGCCACTTATCTGCTACTTTACCATTTTCAAACGTCAGCGCATTCTAACTCACTTGTGAATGTGTGATTTTCGGTTTGGTTTTAAAAAATTAGACTCGTTGATTTTGAGACTTGTTGAAATCTTAGTTAGGCCTGAGAGGGGCTTGAAACGTGCTAGCCATTTTCGCTTGAAGCCTTTTTAGAAAGTCGCTCTTAGAGTTCATGAAAAACCATATTTTTAAGCTTTTAAATCATTATATCATTGGAAATCAAATGTACTACATCACAATTGAACTTTCAAACGAAAAAAGTTACAACATTGAGAAATTTATAAAATTAGCTTCAACTCAAACTACATATAATCAAGTACTTACTTCGTTGAAGGTTCAACAGATTATCAGTGACGTCTCTCTCCTTTTCAAATTCTTTCGTTCCGAGTCGCCGCTTGTAGCCAAAAGAGCGCTGGCGGCAGCAGCAGTTTAGGCGACGCGACCAAGCCGCGTCACCTCGCGCTCATGTTCTCGCGGCATTTATTCACATACAGTCTCACCTTGTGTATTATGATCTGCGCTCTAAAAATCAATTTTACTAAATGTTGAAGTAATCACGCTGTGAATGCTTTAAATGAAGCGAAACGTGTGTTTTAATCTATCAGTAAACACACTGTATCGACAATCTCGCACAGAAAAGATTATAAAGTATGTAAAAGGTTTGATACAACACCCTCAAGAATAATCATACATATGTTGTTTTTTAAGTGCATGATTTGAACATTTGAAGGTTTTTTGTAAGTATATTTCCGCTTGATGTCGGATAAAATAGCATTTTTCGTATAATAAGGTTCGAAGAGTCACAAAATAAATAAGTTTATGTAAGTATGCCTGTATGAGTCTTGTCAACGAGTCGTTTAGCGTTTAAAAAAAGTAAACCATGACCCACTGAACGAAAACCCCTTGGAAATGCGAAACTGAGACGAAAAGAAATGATAAAAAATGTTCAAGTTCTTAGCGAAGTTATGAAAATCTATTTCACAAGAATTCCGATTTGTAAGACTCTGGAAGTTTTCCCCAGCAACGAAGTAAACAGGTGAGTAGTTTTGTTCTAGAAACTAGAACAAATTTCGGACTTTTGAAAGACCAAGATTGACTCGAAATTTCTGGGTATGACAGCTTCATTGGCCTACAAAAACACGCCACGGGGGAATATGAATATGCAGATTCTGAAAGCATCGGTTAGATTCTCAGCAGTTATTTGTACGTGTAGCTTGGCTGAGAAAATGGCTTTTTTCAGTCAAGTCGAGTTTTTCAATAACAACTAGTATGTACACATAGTATAAACAAACTTTTTTCATATTCCTACCACACGTGAAGAAAATTAAAGCTACCTTGATTCAATTTACTTAATTGAAAAAAGAGTTTTATACCGGAGCTTTAATATTCTAAATATGCGTTCCCAGGCATTTAAGAACACGGTGAGAACAAATATAATAGAAAGATAAAACAGCCTCACAGAAATCATGGCAGGAAGACAAATCGGAGCTCAGAAAATGTTTAAGTTTTCAGCTCGAATTTTTCCTAAAGAGAAGAAACGCAGGAAACGGATTCAGGATAAGAAATCAAAGAGTAAAATATAAAACTGACAAGTGATCAGAAATTCAGTATAGAAGTTCAGTAAAAGAGATAAATGTGAAGATGTTAAAAACTGGAGGGAAAAAAGAGAAATAGTGTAATCAGAAGTAAGCGCGTAAAAAAAGAGTTGTTTTCAACTGATCGAGAAAGTCATAACTTTCAGAGGTTTCTCTCTCTCTAAAAATCAGAAAGATAAAGTTGAGAGAGTGAGAGAGTGAGAAAGAGGGAAAGATAAAGATCGTTGTCTGGTCTCCTCAATCCTACTTTCTCTTATTCCTCTCTATCTCTCTCTCTCTCTCTCACTCTCTCTCTATCTCTCTCTATCTCTCTCTCTCTCTCTCTCTCTTAGTCAAGATTCTCTTTTTAGCTTTATGCTATACTATGTAGTTGTATGCCGCGGCTGTTCTTTCTAACAGAAGTAACCTGAAGAAAACTGATAAAAAGAGAAAAACCAAAGACAAAATGAAAGAGAAAAGATGAGAGGATGAAAGAGAGGTGAAAAAAAGTAAGAGAAAAAGATAAAGTGAGAGATAGAAAAAAGAGAAAGTTAGAGAAAGTCAGAGATAGAGAAATGAATAAATGTGAGACTCGAACAAAAAAAGAGAAATTAACGAGAGTGAAAGGTAACATGATGCGCAAGAGGATCTGAAAGTGAGAGAAAGAAAGAGGATTTCTTTTAGCTTTCTTTGCCCTCTTTCTCTCTCTTTTCTAATATTTTTACTTGATAAGCGGATTGAGTGAGGGTGTGAAAAAATTTTTCACCGGAAAAATTTCAAAGAAGCTCTGTTCCATGTTCCTCAGGGAGTAAATCAAAGCAAAAGAAACGAAAAACTAGCGAGCGTCGGCCACAAATTAAATCAAAGAAAAGAGTATTGTTCTGAAAGAGGAACCACAGCTGTAAACATTCTTTGAACCTTCGATAATCTCATTATCTCGGGTTTACCCGTGACTGAAAAGTTACATGAAAAATTACTTCGACTGAAAAGTTACATGAAAAATTACTTCGACTGAAAAGTTACATGAAAAATTACTTCAGTAGTACTCATATCGTAATGGTTATCATATCGCTCATTTCTATGATAAGATAAATTGGCAGAGATACAGAATTTTTTTGTGGTAAAACTGGCTCACATATCGAATATACTCAATTATGAAGTCTTCACTTGCTCTGAATTTTAACTCATCTCTTTTTTCCTGCTTCACAGTTCTGTTCTTCACACTTCAAAGATCGTCATCAGCTATGTATGTACATAACTATTATCACAGTTCTGTTAACACAAGTCTCTCAACAAAAAACACACACACAATGGGCTAGAGTATATTTTTTTCTATCGTCATCAGCTATGTAGTACATATATTGCAATATTGCAGCATAGTCATTTCTCATATGCTGAAGTTAGGTGACGACTAGTCATTTCTTATATGCTGAAGTTTCGCAACCATGTATTATAGAAGGCGAAAATTGAGTCTGCATACCTAAGTACATAACTTTTATACTAAGAAGTTCACAAAAACATTCATAAATAAAACAAGCCCCTAACAACTACAAAAAAAACTCATTAACAGAAATTTGAAGATAATACGAGGGTGCGTTTTGCTGTGTTCTACTCCAGGGAAACATCAGTGTTTTTTTCTTCTAGAAAACTGGTTTTTTCACGGGCTAAGAGTAGAGAACTTGATGCTTATCATTAAACTTTTAGCTTCATCAAAGAGAAAATCACAGTCAATGTAGTAAACTTGTTCAGTTTAGGAAGCTTCATGATGTATAATTATTCCGTGATTATTTTTCTAAAGAAAAGATCCAAAACTTTGAACGAACGCGATGAAAGAAAAAACCATGAACGGCGAAACAAAGATATAAATAAAGCCACAATGAAAAAAAACACTAATCTGATGTCTTCACATCAAATCGAAGGTCAAATCAGAGAATGTCAAGGCAAATCTTAAAATACCGATCGTTCGAGTTTTTTTCTGAGATAAAACTATAAATACTTCACAGGTATGTTTATCGGGAAAAATCGGGTGATTTTATTTTAACAAGTTTGAAAATTCGGAGAAAAATCGTGAAATTCGAGAAAGAAGTTTTTCTTTAAAAGTTCTTTAAAAATTTCATGAAAATTTCAAAATTTCACGAAGTTCTTAAAAAATGTTAGCAGAACTTGTTTTAGTTTGAGTAGACTTGATAGGAAAAAGCCTCAAACAATTACACACATGTACATATACTAATGAATCGATTTCGAGTCAAATATTCGTATAGTGTTAGTGGAGAAGAAGATGTTCAGCAATAGATAATGATAAAACACATGTAGTGATAAAACGCATGTATATGTAGTTGCAGATTTGAAATAGTTTCTGGAGATTCCTATATGTACATATTTGATTTTTATGATTTAAAATCGATCCTCGTTGAAAGGAGCTAGGATTATGCGGTAGACCTTTATATTTGCATGGGAGTGGAACTTGCCCAAGTACTACTTAAAAAACTACTTGCAAACATTTATTAATACACTCATGCCAAACTACTAGCGAGCAAATTGATACTTGTTCGTATGCTCAGAGTTTTTATGAGCAGCTTACATACTTAAATCTTAAGTAGAATGGGTGTTCAAAAGATTCGAGACGAAAATACCGTAAAGTCTGTTCAGAATATGGAACGAGTTCTAGGCACGGACCTTAAGGTAAAGTACATCAAAAGAAGTTGGTGAAAGAAGCCTTTCACCAAATACACTCAAACATACATATGTTCCAGAAGGAAAATGGGCTTCATGAAAAATGCCCATGTGTTGAGGATATGAATGCGTGGAAGGAAAGGACTGCAGTCGTACGAAGAGAGAAGAAGAATGTATAGTCTGCGAGGTAGGATTATGAAAGAGAAAAAGAAAGAGACAAAGGCAGGAAAGAAGGGGAAAGAAAGAGAGAAGAGAGAGGATGAGTAAGGAAGAGAGATCTGGTAAGAAATAAAAAGTTAGAATAAGAAAGAAAGACAGCAGAAACGAGAGCGAAAGAGAAGTATGCACAAAAACATATCGAAGTCCGAAAAGCCGTACACCCCCACTCCAGGACAGACTACCACATTGCTCAACGCGGGACGGTGTCTTGAAGTTGGATAAATTGAGATAAAAAGAGGAAAAGGGGAGGGGCAGAGAAATAAGGGAGAGAAAAGAAAGAAGGAAAGAACAAATTAGGAGAGAGAGAGAGAGGAGAGAAAGGAGAGAGCCAGAAAGCTATAAAGATATGGAGAAATTAAACAAAGAGAAGTAGAGAACTGGAGAAGAGAGCTAGAAATGGAAAGAGAGAAAGAGAGAAATAGAGAGAACCTGAGAAGCGCAGAAAGACATAAAGTTGATGAGAAGCCAGAGAGAGAAAAAACTAAGAGAGGAAATAGAATATTTTGGGAAAGTCGAGAGCTCGAGTTGAATTGGAGAGAACAGAAACATAGAGAAAAACAATTATTTAAAAAAAATTAAATGAATACTCAAGGAGAAAATTTCAATGTTTGTAATTATGTATATAGAGAGGAGAGAGCGAGAGAAGAGACAGAGAAAGTTATAGAGGCAATGTGAGACAGAGAAAGAAAAACAAAGATATAGAGACAATGAGATAGAGACAATGAGTGAGAGAAATAGAGAGAGAGAAAAAAAGAGAGAGAGAGAGAGAGAGAGAGAGAGGATAATAGACAGATGCTAAAAGAGAGCGTGCACCCTGGAGCTATGGAGAGAGAAAGAGTAAGAACAGCCATCTCATGCTTCAAGAGACTCTCTCTGCATGGAAGAAGAGAACGAGATCGATTTTCTCAGTGTATGAGAGAGAGAAAGAAAGAAAGAGAGAGAGAGAGAGAGAGAGAGAGAGAGAGAGAGAGAGAGAGAGAGAGAGATAGAGAGAGAGAGAGAGAAACAGAGTGTGTAAGAGAATTCAATAAGAGACAGAGAGTAAAAAGCGAGAGAGAGATAAAGAAAGATTGGAAGAAAGAGAGAGATTGAGTGAATGAATGAATAATAGAGAGAAACAAAGAGTGAGAGAGTGAGTGATAGAGAGAAAGATAGAGAGGATGAGAAAGAACACGAGAGGACGAGAGAACGAGAGAATGAGCGAGAAAAAGAGAGGGAGTAATAAGCGAAAAAATAGCACTTCAGATGACGCTAGTCTTGGAAAAAGACAGGAGAGGCTAACTAGAGAAGCTTGAAATTCATGAAAATGGCCGGCGGGAGAGACTAGTTGAAAAATTAACCCAGAAAAAGGGAGAGCTAGTGAAACAACAAGAGAGAGAGGAAAATGAGAAAGAGAGAGAGAGAGAGAGAAAGAGAAATTAAGAGAGAAACAGGAAAAGATAAATCAAGAAATGAAGGTAAACTAAATAGAGGGGAAGGTCAGAAGGAGAGAGGGACTGAGACAGAGAGAAAAGCAATTGAACGAGAGAGAGAAGCAAGATATAAGACGAATTCTGTTCGGAAAAGAGGGAGAAGGCAAAAAACGAGAGTTTCAGAATGACTGGCCAAAAAAAAATTGTGAAACAAATTCGTTTTCCGTTTGAAGGTAAAGAGCGAATGAAAGCCTTAAGAGATACATACATAGATATAATATTTAAAAAATTGTATTTTGAGGGCGAAAACAATGGGATGCAAGTAGGGGGAGATGAAGCGTGTAGGGGGAGATGAATTGTATTTTGAGGGCGAAAACAATGGGATGCGAGTAGGGGGAGATAAAGCGTGTAGGGGGAGATGAAGATTAACAAGTAAAATATAACGGGCGAAAAGAAAGACGAAAAGACTTTTGGGAAACATTGAAAAAAAAACTTGAAACGAAAAGAACAAAGGTAAAAAAGAAAAGAAAAAGAAGAGAATAAGAGAAAAAGGAAGTAAACAAAAAGTGAAGACTGATAATAAAGGAGAAAACCAGAGGGGAAGAGATGGGTGAGAGGTACAAAGAATGATGTTTCTTATATTTTTTTCCTATTTTTTCTCCTCTTGTCCCGTTTCAGCATAGGAATTCTCTCTTTTCTCGTTTCAGCGCGAGCAAGACATCATCATCACTGGAATTGTTAGAATTCTAACCAGCACGGCATTCATCCATTCCAAGTCTTTATTCCGCTGTTCGAACCTTAGCTCGGACCCCCCCCCTTCTTGCCAAGTCTCCTCTCTCTATCTCACTCTCCCTTTTACTCCCTCTTCCTCTCCTCTTCTCTATCTTTCTGCTACTCTATCTATGTACCTCTTTTCATTTCTTCTCCTCTCTATTCATCTCTCCTTCTCTTTCTCTTCTTTTCTTCCTTCGTCTCTCATACATACAATTTTTTCGTTCTATTTTCGTCTCCAGTTTGATTGCTTCGACAGCTTGAAGGATATTCAATAGGTTACACTATTGAAAAACTTGATTTCTTGTTGCTATGAAGTCCTAGAAGAATCTACTGAGACGATGCCATTTACTCTTGATGTGAGGGTACCTCAAGTCGCCATTATTCAAACGTCTCCATGCGCTGGTTTTAAGTCAATGAATAAGCGCTAAGGGATTCTTGCTCTTCGACTTCAAGGGGGGGGGGTTGGATTCAAATTTGATCAACTTGATTAGGCGAGCTATAATTTTGAAGAGTAGGATTGCCATGAGGGATAATTTTAAACTATAAAACTTTTACGATAGTTTTTTTCTTCAATCAACCAAAAAGCATCAATAGATGCCTTCAACTCGCAAAATTTCACGAAACAGTTTTCAATGTTTGGGAGAATATGACCCTGAGAGAGGAAATTCCGCTGAAGAAGCTCAAAAGCTTGTAGATCTTCATTTTAGAAGATTAGAGACCACTGGGAGCGGACAAATAAGTAAGTAAGTTTCGTCGATTCTTGATTTTATAGAATTAAAAGATTCCAAAAACTTCCTAATTCGTACTATATACCTTAAATACTTAAGTGATGTGCATGCGTGCTGCCTGATCCTGGTAAGGGTTTTCCTCTTGGGATAGTTTGGTTGAAGATCCTTTCGGTCCGAGTTTCCTCTTCCACACACGCACCGCTTGTAGGCGATCTTCTTCGCCTGCAAGATCTGATGCTGCCTGATCCTAGACACAGGCCTAACGTTTTAGAACTAGTGGCTGATCTATAGCTCCCGGCAGGCATGGGTTTTAGAAGGTAGATTCTAAGACGTGCGAATTCACCCGAGGTTCGGTTATCCTCTCGGATGGGACGGACTCGAAAAATAACTAAGGTAAAAAATGAACTGGGACTCAGGACAAGGTCCACTGAGCTTTTCCGGAGGTGTGAAATGACACCTCACTAGAGTAAACAAAGAAAACCTAAACTTATTCAGTTATGAATAAGGTAGACACATTAATATTCAGTTTTCTAAAGACTGAAAAACATTCTAACGTTAAAAAAAACACCTCCGATCACGAATCTCTCGATACGGCCTTGACTTATTCAGAGAGAAAAAGGTTAGTTACAAGGAGAAACATGGCTTAATTCTAGAGAGACTTGTGAAGCTTTTTATACCGTATTACATCAAAATTCAAGATTGTTTCTCAATTTTTATTGTTAATTATGCTTATAAATTTCCAAACATGTAAAACACTCTACTTTGATTTCGTTTTGAAAAAAGGAAAATAACGATGTTATTCCACGCGTCTCGCAGAATTATGTATTATGAAAAATATTATTAATGCTCATTTACATAAACAGAGACTGCACCTCATTGAGTTAAAACATGACCAAACTGGAACTTGTCAACAAGGCGGAGTCTAACCTTGCTTCGGCCGGAAGCGCGAGCGCGTAATTAACAACACAGAGGCATGGATTTCTTACTGCTCTTAGCAGTATTTGAAACACGGTTCAAAGAGTTATTCATAACTATGGTCATAGCAACTCCTCATTATTCCAGCAATACTCAAGGCCTGTTTCCAAATGTATTGATCGTTTCCTCTCTCGATTGTATTGACTTTCAAATGTATTGATCGTTTAATCTCTCGATTACTGCTTCGTAAAACTACCTTATAGAGTATAATAAAAGTCTAGAATGATCTTCATACAATACACGATTAACACCTGCGTGGCATTGAATCAAACTTTTAGCAATTCTGTAGGGTGAGTTATTTAAAATCATGCAAGTTCAACGGGTGAAATCACACATAATTTTATAATTTACGAGCCTGTGTGGGCTCAGTGATGGAGAAAAGAAACAGAAGAACTATGAACAGAAGAACGAATGAGTGAATAACCCGAAGATTTATGTTAATTAGGAACATAGTTATTCAAAGTCTTGTTATTCATTTCATTTAGAACTTATTCATTTCTCATTCATTCAGAACTTATTCATTTTTCCACGTTTACGTCTGCATGTTTCCAGACTCTTCTGATTTCTTTGCTTCTTTCATATGCCAAACTTCCGTTATCATTATACATTTCCTCGACAAACATTTCCTCTCCGGTTCGTACATCCTATGCTTCTATTCACTTTTAGTTTTTATTCCGTATCTGTCGCTTTCTATCATCTCTGTTCCTCTTTATCTCTTTTTCTGTCTGTCCCTCTCTTTCTCTCTTTCTCTATTTCTTTTTACTTCTTTATTGCTCTTTTCCTCCATTTTTTCTTCTTTGTTCTCTCTTTTTCTCTATTTCTGGCTTTTCCGTTTTTGCTTTCTCTCTTTTTTCTCTTCCTCAGTGTTTCCCTCTCTTTTTATATCTCTACCGGGAGCCATTCTCCTCTTCCAGTAAATACGAGAAGAGTAGAAAACATTGTCAGATAGAGTTACCACTTCCACCCTGCGACTATTTACCTCCCAGTTCCGCTGCCCCTCCATTCTCCATTCCCAACCTCCTCTTCCATGCTAAATATTCGATGGCTCTTCTTTACTTTAGGGGTTGAGCAATCGAACTCTCCTATCTAGCATTGGTACACATGTAGAATTGGTATACATATTTGGCTTCGGAACAAACGTTCTTCAAGCAAAAAATATATAGGAGGATTATGATTGGATTTTAACAACAGCACGGACAAGAGCTAGTCCACGAAAAGGGATCGAACCCAGCCGTTTCTCTTTAACTGGAAGCAAGAGCGTTCTAACTGCCCAAAACATATGGTTAATCTGTGAGAGAATGAGGAATGAATAGGTTTCATCAAATTAAATGCATGTTAGAGATACGCGAGTTCTAGCTGAACAATTGAGAAATCTGCAAGGTGGCAAGAAGCTTAATTCATGCCTTCGTAGGGCTCAAATTTTATCTGTTTGGGGCTCACTGGTTGAAAAACTAGAGGCTAGAGATTCTCAAAATTTATTCTGAAAACTGTGAACGAGAAGGAGAGAGGGAGAAATATAAACTAAACGGAAAAAATGCGCTGTAGTTTGGAAGTGAATGGAGCAAAGCAAAATATGTATTACTGAACTTAGAAAACTACTGAAAAATATATAGAAAACTACTGAATTTATAAAATCGAAAGACAACTTTTTCGGGGGATGGAATGAGAACGATTTTCACTCTATGTATAGATGAAGGAGAGACGGGGGAAATGAGAAGGGACGGATGTTTGAGGGGGAGGAGTCAAACAGAGTAAAAGTATCTGCGGTGAAATGACCATGTATTAGCATTGTTGTATTAGCGCTATGCTAAAGTTGTGTTTAGCTGGTCACTATTTATAAATGCAAATCTTCCCATCCGACGTCGATTATCATTCGGTTTTTAGGCATTGATCAAAACTACCCCGATTTGCTTGGCATAGCTCACAGTTTTTATTGCTTCGGATCATGTTCGGACGAGAAAAGACGCAGACAACAGGGCCGCTTCATTATCGATGTTAATACAACAGGGCCGATTCATTATCGATGACAATACAACAGGGCCGCTTCATTATCGATGACAATACAACAGGGCCGCTTCATTATCGATGACAATACAACAGGGCCGCTTCATTATCGATGACAATACAACAGGGCCGCTTCATTATCGATGACAATACAACAGGGCCGCTTCATTATCGATGACAATACAAAAGGGCCGCTTCATTATCGATGACAATACAACAGGGCCGCTTCATTATCGATGACAATACAACAGGGCCACTTCATTATCGATGACAATACAACAGGGCCGCTTCATTATCGCTGACAATACAACAGGGCCGCTTCATTACCAGGACCGCTTCATTATCGATGACAATACAACAGGGCCGCTTCATTACCAGGACCGCTTCATTATCGATGACAATACAACAGGACCGCTTCATTACCAGGGCCGCTTCATTATCGATGACAATACAACAGGGCCGCTTCATTATCGATGACAATACAACAGGGCCGCTTCATTACTAGGACCGCTTCATTATCGATGACAATACAACAGGGCCGCTTCATTATCGATGACAATACAACAGGGCCGCTTCATTATCGATGACAATACAACAGGGCCGCTTCATTACCAGGGCCGCTTCATTATCGATGACAATACAACAGGGCCGCTTCATTATCGATGACAATACAACAGGGCCGCTTCATTATCGATGACAAAACAACAGGGCCGATTCATTATCGATGACAATACAACAGGGCCGCTTCATTACCAGGACCGCTTCAATATCGATGACAATACAACAGGGCCGTTTCATTATTATTATTTTTTTTTTTATTGAATACATTTATCAAAATGTGACAACACTCGGAGTGTAATAAACACATACATTTTCGGGTAGTCATAGTTCATAGACTGCACACCTGTAACTCAAGCAAGTTTATGAGATCAAGAGAGCTTAATCGACTTTTCAGAACGCTAACATTTGGGGCGGTAACAACATTTTCAGGAAGTTTACTATAGAACCTAGCTGAACGGAAAGCAAAGGAATGAAAGAGTGGCTTTCTACGGGTGCGTGGAATATGGAAAGCATATCTAGACTTTCGGCCATTGCAGATTTTGAAAGTGTACATTTTGCTAACCGGTATATCAATCAGACCATTCAGAATCTTATATGAAAACACTACGTCAGCTATAGTTCTACGAGACAACAATGTGGCTAGATTGAACATCTCAAGCCTTCTATTATAAGATGGTCGTAGCACTGAACAGTTTAATCGGGAGCAGCGTAAGTATAGCAACCTTGTGAAGATGTGCTGAACATTTTCAATCTTCCTAATCAAGTTGATTTTGTAAGGAGACCAAATAGGAGAAGAAAACTCTAGCAATGGAATAATGAAGGTCTTGTAGCACCGAATATATGGATGGGTATTCCTAATACACAATGAACGGAACAAAGCGTATATCATTCTCAGCGCACGTCTCGTTATCTGTTCTATATGATATCCATAAGACATATCGCAATCAATGTAAACCCCTAGGTCACGGACCGGTGATATTGCTACTTCGAATGGGACACTTCTGCCATCACAGGTTTTGACGAAGTAGGGTAAACGTGGATTTCTCTTTCCCAGATGAAGTACACTGCATTTGCTGCTCGCCACTGTCAGTTGCCATTCTTCGCAGAAAGATTGTAGAGCCAGAGCAGCGGCCGTGAGTAGGGAGTGAGCAGAAAAAGGGTTATCGGGGGAGAAATTCACAAACATCTTGATGTCATCCGCGAATAAATGTCGATGACAATACAACAGGGCCGCTTCATTATCGATCACAATACAACAGGGCCGCTTCATTATCGATGACAATACAACAGGGCCGCTCTATTACCAGGGCCGCTTCATTATCGATGACAATACAACAGGGCCGCTTCATTACCAGGACCGCTTCATTATCGATGACAATACAACAGGGCCGTTTCATTACCAGGGCCGCTTCATTATCGATGACAATACAACAGGGCCGCTTCTTTACCAGGGCCGCTTCATTATCGATGACAATACAACAGGGTCGCTTCATTATCGATGACAATACAACATGGCCGCTTCATTATCGATGAAAATACAACAGGGCCGCTTCATTACAAGGACCGCTTCATTATCGATGACAATACAACAGGGCCGCTTCATTATCGATGACAATACAACAGGGCCGCTTCATTATCGATGACAATACAACAGGGCCGCTTCTTCACCAGGGCCGCTTCATTATCGATGACAATACAACAGGGCCGCTCTATTACCAGGGCCGCTTCATTATCGATGATAATACAACAGGGCCGCTTCATTACCAGGACCGCTTCATTATCGATGACAATACAACAGGGCCGCTCTATTACCAGGGCCGCTTCATTATCGATGACAATACAACAGGGCCGCTTCATTACCAGGGCCGCTTCATTATCGATGACAATACTACAGGGCCGCTTCATTACCAGGGCCGCTTCATTATCGATGACAATACAACAGGGCCGCTCTATTACCAGGGCCGCTTCATTATCGAGGACAATACAACAGGGCCGCTTCATTATCGATGACAATACAACAGGGCCGCTTCATTATCGATGACAATACAACAGGGCCGCTTCATTACCAGGGCCGCTTTATTATCGATGACAATACAACAGGGCCGCTCTATTACCAGGGCCGCTTCATTATCGATGACATAACAACAGGGCCGCTTCATTACCAGGGCCGCTTCATTATCAATGACAATACAACAGGGCCGCTCTATTACCAGGGCCGCTTCATTATCGATGACGCTTCATTATCGAAACAACAGGGCCGCTTCATTACCAGGGCCGCTTCAATATCGATGACAATACAACAGGGCCGCTTCATTATCGATGACAATACAACAGGGCCGCTTCATTACCAGGACCGCTTCATTATCGATGACAATACAACAGGGCCGCTTCATTATCGATGACAATACAACAGGGCCGCTTCATTACCAGGACCGCTTCTTTATCTATGACAATACAACAGGGCCGCTTCATTAACAGGGCCGCTTCATTATCGATGACAATACAACAGGGCCGCTTCATTACCAGGACCGCTTCATTATCGATGACAATACAACATGGCCGCTTCATTACCAGGCCGCTTCATTATCGATGACAATACAGCAGGGCCGCTTTATTATCAGGGCCGCTTCATTATCGATGACAATACAACAGGGCCGCTCTATTACCAGGGCCGCTTCATTATCGATGACAATACAACAGGGCCGCTTCCGCTTCATTTCAGGACCGCTTCATTATCGATGCACTCAAACAATATTTTCAATAGTGTAGCACGAGTAACTATACACATGAGTGAAGATTTTCTTGAAGCATTTCATTTGATTGGTTACAGCACGTCGCAGCATAACACACAATCACTCGTCAAAGCCTTTCAATGATCAGGCAGATTTTTGCACTTTTTCCTTTTTTATAGCTATTTGTCCTCACTCCTTTCTGCCACTACCGTCTGCCTGCTTCCTTTATTCGGTCTCACTTCGAATTCCTCTAATTCTCTTCGCCTCTGACCATTTATTTCTTTCAAACCATCTTTTTTATTTTGTAGATTTTATTATCTGTCTGTATATCTTTTCGAGTTTTTTTCTTTCTCATCTGTCTAATTCAGATATTTGTCTCTTTTTTGTCTCGTTTCTTCAGATTTAGCTTTCAAGTCAAATTTATACTTACCTCTTATCTCATTTTCCTCATACTTTTTGAACATTCAATAAGAGCATTCAACTCTCTATCTCTCTTTCTCTCTTTCTCTCTATTACTCTCTTTTTCACTCTCTTTTTCTCTCTTTCTGTCTCACTCTCTCACTCTCATTCACTCTCTACCTCTCCTTGTCACTCCTTAGTAATACTCTCACGCACTTTTGTCCCCTATCTTACTCTTACTCTCTTACTCTAACTTACTCTTTCTCGTTATCTCTTTCTCTCTTTTCTCTCGTTCTACATAACACTTGTGTAAATTAGAGTATTCCCTACTCCTCGTTGATCCCAAGCAACGGATTTTTATACCAAGCAGAGGAGCGGATTGTTCGCAGAAACTTGTGCAAAAATCGTGTGGTGTGACGGGAACCGAACCCGTGACCTTTCGCGTTCCGGGCGAATGCTCTCCCCACTGAGCTACACACGCACACATGATGATGCACATTTTAAGGCCCATACAACACTTGAACTTCGGGCAGAGATAACATATTGTATTGAATATCAGCTGGGATTAAATAACATCGAAGAAATTAAGTTATTTTTGTGAAGCCTTTATGCACATTTTTGATTATAAATGAAAATTTTACGACTTTTTGACAAAAAATTTTCTGACGATTTTTCGTTATATTTTGGGAAGGAGAAGATGTAATAATGGGTTGTGGACTGAGTTGAACAAAATAAAAAGCTGTCGTCAGTAGCGAGTAAGCAAAAAGGAGACTAATTGAATGAATTCCATAGGTGGTCCATGTTTTCCTGTGTGGTCCTTTTTCCTATGAGAGCTCTTGAAATCAACAAATTCAGAATAAATTTTAAAATAGTCTTTTCTTAAATTTTCCTTTCTTTTTTTTTTGTTCGAAAATTCAGAATGAAGTTAGTTTCAAAGAGATCTACAGTATACTATGAACTATTTGAAGTATACAGTATAATACATGAAGTATTTGAAGTATACGGTAGACTAAGTCTATGAAGTAATTGTTCCCTATCAGGTTCATTGAGTTCTATTCAACTCCTTCAGAAAGAAGTCTTAGCTCTTTCAGAAAACCATTAAACTTCTTCGCTTTGCACTGCGTTGAACTAAACTTCAATTATCTTGAATATGTGAAAAAATTATTACTCATATTTCATTTTTGATCTTTGTAAATCGTTTAAACTACGATGGGCTGTGACTATGAGTGAAAGAAATCCATCTCACTTGCAAAAATGGCACTCGGCCGGGATCGAACCTCCGTTGCCTAACCGGGGCTTGTAAAGCGATACCAATACACCTAGCAGAAAATCATTAATACTCATATTTCCGAAAGACATGGTAAAGCAGACTGTACTTTTCTGATCAAAAACAGTGAACAATGAAATTGAAAAAAATTGTTCCGTTCACAAGTCGAACCAAGCAGTCTTCGAGAACTAATATTCAATTCAACTTAATTCAATTCAATTCATTTATGAAAAAGACAAAGAGTTAACTCACAATTAAAAAAAACATGGTTTTGGTAAAATGAGTAGAAATATGTAGAATCTTGAAAGTTCGTGGAACACTGAATATCCCATTTTAGGGAAGAGTCCTTTTAGAGGACCCATTTTAGGGAAGAGTCCTTTAAGAGGACCAGTTATTGTGTTCTCACAACCTTTTTTTCTTTGACGGAGCAATGCCGTGAACTAACTGTCAATTTCGTTTGGTAACGCATTCGGTTCAGGTAGTTTTGAAGTTTTATTACGCGAAGTATTTTAAAACATCAAGTGTAAAAGCATAAGTTAGAGAAAAGATAGCGGGTTTCTGGGGCATATGGGAGAAAAGGAATTTAGGGGTTCAGAGGTGTTTTCCGATGGGAGTCCCTACGGAGGGATTCGAGTTATGGAATCAAGAATGGAAAGAATCATTGCATACCAGCCGCTCAGAGAGGAGGTAAAAGGTAAGAAGATTCAAGGCTGGTTTTCATTCAATACTTCTCCAGATTTGATTGAAGTACGGTAACCGATTCTGATTGTAGAATAGATCGGTAACCGTAGCAATAACAACCACCATCACCAAAATGGTTTCTTTTTTCTATGTCTTTTCCGACGAAGTTTTTCTTAATAGTATGTACATTTCAATCAAAGAAAGCCATTCATTTTGTGAAAAGTATGAGACTAGGAAGAAGTAAGTCGTAAACTGAGACACTAAACACCAACAGAAAAAATGAATTCTTTTCGCTTCTGAAGAGACTTTAATTGTTCCATTTTGATGAATCTAGTCATTCATTTGGTAGATATTATGAGAACTCTGTTATATGCGCTCTTACTCTTACGAGTGAATGTCTTTCACCAACATAGCAGACATGCCTCCCTTAATACCACATTAAAAGCTTTCAGATGGGTGGAGATATAATAGTGCACATGAAATGCACTTCAAAAGCTTCTTTTCATGAGAGTCCGTTATGCAAAGAAGATGAAGGATTTAGACCAACACGGAAGTTTTGATCATGGAAGAATTGAGAGAAACGCGGGAAGTGCAATGTCTTTCGAAAAGTAATACGCGTGTTTCTAAGGAACAGTTTTGAAGTAATCGCTCAGCTTTATAGTCAACGTGACCGAAAGAACAAATCTTTCAAACGTACACATATGTACATATTATTATACTACTTATTGAACTAGCGCACAGAAAAAAGCTAGTCCACTGGGCGGAATCGAACCCAAACCATCTCTGACTAGGCCAACATAAATAGAGTTTTTTTTTATCTGAAAACTCAAACTTTGCAGAAAAAAATTCTTCAATCAAGTTTAATTCCTGGTTCTCGGAATGTTCATCTGTTGCAAAAATTCCGGAATCTTAATCGTTTTGTGCAAAACACGCATGGCCAAATAAAATGCAGTAGTGCCAATAAATTAAATTTGAAATATAATTGAAACTTATGATAATACTACTAAAGTTAATGATAATAAAATTTTATTTTATGAGACGATCATTTCACTCTCGAGAAAAAAGTCATAGGCGTATTCCGGAACAAATCTCATCTATTCAATCATTCTACTTGTTTTTCTTGAACCAGATCGGTTGAAGTTTCCATCCGATAATTTTACCTCCACTGACAGTTTTAGAAAAAAAATGGAGCGACTGACTTTTGAGGTAAATTTGATTTAATCGTAGAACATTGAATTTAGTGAAGGTTCGAAGGTTATTGGCCAAACTTTTTCATTGGTTGAACATGATGCTAAGCTTTTCAAAGAAGTTAGCAAGAGGTTTAGCGTATTTTTTTCTTAAATTACAATTTCATCATACGCGTACACCCCCTTATGACTCAATGAATATATACAAAAACTTGTTCTTTGTATATAATCATTCATTAAAAGGGTTAAGGTGAACAAATAAACATGTGTACAATATACAAATGCACAAAGATTTACACAGTATCTGCTCGATAGAGACAATTGAGCCTTTAATAAGCACTATCGCACGGAATAGCAATGTGTCACCGTGGTGTAATGGTTAACACGCTCGCTCCCGGATAGAGGAGAGATGGTTGCATGGGTTCGAGTCCCTCCGGTGACTAGCTTTTTTCGACTAGCTTTTTTCCGTGCGGTGGTTTGATCAATTTGTCTTCTCTACCAGGCGTCACTGCCTTAAAACTGTGTAACTGAGCATTTGAAGATCTGCTCCATAGACTATATCATCAAAAAAAAAATTTTTTTTACTCTATGAAGATTAGGCTTAACTGGTCAATGTTGGTGTTTTATCTAATTTGCGAAGAACCGAGAGAATTTAATATCTTTTCGATAGACTCAATCATGGAAAAATTATTTTTTAACCTTTTTTAAGACTAGTCTGAACTGCTTGGAGTTGGTGTATCATCTACTTCGGGAAGGCCCGAGAGAGCTCGATTTATCAGTGGACCTTCTCCTGGCAGTGCATAGACAGGCTATAGTGAGCCTCATTTGAAACACTCTTTTTTCGGAATCTGCGCATTATTTTAATAATGTATCTGGAAACTTTGAGAGTTCATTTGCATTTTCTCGTTTCAGAATCTTGGGTAAATTATTATGAGTTTTTGATGGGTCAGAATGTCATGGACTTAAGTTAATCCGAAACTTTTTTACTTTAGCACCCCAGAGGTTCAATTGGGTCAGTTCAATTGCGTCATTTTCTTGATACGGTCTCGTTCGCCTAAGCCGTACAGCCTCGTTAGCGTCAACCTTTTCCTAAGCCTAAGCTTTTTTTTAAAATGTAGAAATAGTATTTTTAATGTGAAAGAAAATAACTTTTTTAATGTAAAATTAACTTTCGAAAATGTAAGTAAGTCAGAAGTATGACCCATGGAACTTCTGGGAAGGGGGGCCTAAAGTAAAGCAGTGCCGTTAATCCTTTAAAAAAATTCTACAGTTTATAGTTTTATTTTTGAAAAAAATGTTAGATACCTTGCATGAACGAAAAGGTTGACTATGTTATGGAACTAAAGCGTCATTAAAATCTGAGTGGTTTGTGAAACATTTCTAACAAGAACCACAACCTGTTCGTTGAGTTTTTTGGTGTCTTTTTTTCCGCTGAGAACTGTTACAAAAAGATATTAGTCGTGAAAAAATGGTCTACGAGGGCCCTTCTAAAAATTTCTAAAAATTTCTAAAAATTTCTAATTTCAGGCTGTTTTCCAGTCGGAGTCTACTTTGCTGAGGATTTATTCTCCTCTTAAAATTTGCGGAGACATTCACGGGCAGTACAGTGACCTTTTGAACATATTTCAGGTCCGAAAATAAATACTTTGAAGCTAAAAAGCCGCCTACTATAAATATTTGTAAGAAATAATGATCAACTTGATAAAACTTTGATCGAATTAAAACACGGAAAAAAAGGTCAAAGATTATGAAGCCTTCTGTTGAACACAGCCTTAATAACAAATCCTTCTGTTGTTCTTCGACCGGTGATCCGAGCGTTTTACCACTACTATCATAGAATGAATGAACTATTGCACAGAGAAAAGCTAGGGCGGGATCGAACCCAGTCATCTCGACTGAAACCGGGAGCGCGTGTTACCATTACTTGTCATCTCAAACAGGCGTTACTGCCTTTAAACTTTGTAACTTAGCATTTCAAGATTTATTATTAAAGAATAGTAATGCTAATAATATTAATATGATTTTTCACTTCTTCAGTTTAGCAACCCCCCTCTTAGAGGTTCCATGGGTCATACTTCTGACTTATTTACATTTACAAAAAAGTTATTTTCACATTAAAGAATTAATTTTACCTTAAAAAACTATTTTTATATTAAAAACGCATAGGCATAGGAAAAAGTTTACGCTAACGAGGCCGTACGGCTTAGGCGAACGAGACCGTATCAAGAAAATGACCCAATTGAACTGACCAAATTGAACCTCTGGGAGGGGGGGGGGGTTGCTAAAGTGAAGAAGTTCCGATTTTTCAAAAAGTTTGTTAAATAAGCGATCGCTCTTTACCCATTGTCAGCTCCTGTCACTCTGGAAGGCAATCTTCCAATCACAAATGCAAAAAAACACCGATATTCACATCACAAAGCCTTCCCCTTACGATCTTGATACATAGATATAAGCTGAACTCATTGGTAAAATTTACTTCAGTTTATTCTAGAACTATGTTCAACTCGAATTTTCAGCTAAAAAATTTTATGGTGAACTTTACTACTCAAAAAATGGCAGCACTCGTGGAACTGAAACAATTTGCCTTATTATGCAAGCTGTACTACTGTAAGGAAAACAACTAGTCGTGTGGATTACGAACTGTTTCGGCTGTTCATTAGTTAGTATTAGTTGTAACGATTCTCAATCGCTTGAGTTGAAATGATGAACAGAAAAACTACACGCGAGCAAGAATGAATTAGAGAAAGTTAGAATGTTTTAGGTTCGGGTGAGATTGGTAAGAGCGTCTCACCTTTATGATTGAATTTTAGCGTGAAGATTAACTTATAATTTTCTCTATGCATTAGATTTTGGCAAAACTGAAACTTAGTTTAAAATTTACTCAAAATCTTAGTACATATATAATTCAGTGCATATGGCCCCTAGTGAAGAAATTTCAAGCACACTCGTTCCTGGTGAAGGAGAGACGACTAGTTACGTTCCACCCATAGTTCAACAAAGTTCTAGTGTAACTGTTGAGAACTTAAAAAGGACGGCAGCTCTCCGATCAGAGGAATCTTGTTTAATGAGAAGTGAGCCAAAGGTAAACCGCGAAAAAGAGAGTCTTATGGAGCGTTAGAATTCAACGTTTCACTTTGCAAAGTAATCTCTGCAAAGTGATCCCATTAAACGCTCTAGGGTTTAACGGGATCACTTTGCAGAGATTACTTTGCAAAGTGAAAAGTTGAATTCTAACGCTCCATTAGTCATTATTCTAGACTCCTTCGCTAGAAGAACGGCCTTTTTCCGTAGTTCTCGAAAGAGCTGGTGACCAATGGATCCCACTCCATCAACTAGCTTAAGTTTATGCGATAGTTCAATCGCGTTTTGTGTTAACCACTACTTTTTATTGCTTTTTATGATGTTTCAAAAGTGTGTGAATTACGTTTTTATTATTATTATAGTGTTTTACAAATTTTTTGATAAGTAATTGCACTTCTCAGAGCTGTGGCTGGCCATATAAAGAGCGATATTTATTTCTCGGAGACTACGTTGATCGAGGAAACTGCTCCTTGGAGGTTAGTGCCAAAATATATCATATTGATTAGTAGATTCTATCATTCCACGCATTAATTCTTTTAAATATTTTGGGAATTTTGAGAGAGTCAATAGCAGTTTTTCAGAATATTTCTAATAACCTGTGGTCATCAGCACACTATTTCCTTTTTCTATTCGTTCGGTATTTAACGAAAAAAAATACTAAAGGAAACGGACAAAAATTATTTGACGGGCCGAGTCGAACCCAGCCATATTTCCTTTACTGAAGCGATTGCTATATCTTCCAATTACCAAGCACAAAGTCATTAGCCAATCTAGGTAATTTCGATTTGTTGAAGGTGATAACACTGCTGATGGCTTGCAAAGTGGCATTCCCCACTGACTTCTATCTTCTCAGAGGCAACCATGAAATTCCCTCAGTCAACTTGTCAGAACTCATTCACTGTTTGTTCTTAATAAATGTTAGTTATAGCTAAGATTCATGAGTTTTTTTCTTGGCTATCACATGATTATTGATACATTTGATTTTTTCAGTTTAAAAAACTTACTGCATTGAATGTTACAGATGTTAAAACGTTAAAGAAGGGTAATATTGAAATGAACAAAACTTCGAAAGTATCTTCCAAGTATCTGGGCAAATCTGAACGAAACAAACATTTATTTGTCTTTCTCTAAAATCCTTGAAAAGTAATTAGACTCATTATGGGATACAATATGTTGTGTATTTAAGAGAGAGGGAGAGAGAGAGAGAGAAAGAGAGAGAGAGAGAAAGAGAGAGAGAGAGAGAGAGAGAGAGAGAGAGAGAGAGAGAAAGAGAGAGAGAGAGAGAGAGAGAATTATAAAGAGAGAGGGAGGATGGTGGAACGTCAAAAAGGGCTGATTCAAAAATTAAATAGTAATAAATGAAGAACGAAATACTAATGAGAAAAAAATGCCTACAAGCGCGCATTTAAACAAAAGGAAAAAATTTTGTCTTCTCCAAACGTTTGAACGTTGAGACAAGACAAATTTAGAGGCATAGGCTATGTACCTGTACTATTGAAAATAACCACCGCACCACGGCAAATCGCACCTAAAAATTCGCGAAACTGTTTTCAAAGCAGAACTTCTTTGATTATTTGTTTTGTAAGGTCTCTTACTGAGCCGTACGGCCTTGTTAGCGTTGACTTATCCAATCCTCATTGGAAATTATAAGGCGAAATCAAATGGCAATGGTTGCTTCATTTCGTGTAATTGAGTTTCGTGTTAATAACTGATCATTTCTTCCTCTCATCGTCACCTCTCGCTTGCTTCTCATAATTTTAGGTCCCCACTTAGATGAGCGGTCGTTTTTGAGTTTCTGGCAGGTACAGTTGTGCTATGATTTTCATTCAGCACATACGGTTTTCGGTCTGAACTACGTCTTCGCTACCCTCTGGACTGGAAAGCTCTCTACGACTCCGTCAATGCCGTCTTCGCGATGGTTCGATTCTTTTGCAACTCTGTTTTTTTACCGTTCACAGGATGCGAAAACTAGTGGACTTATAATTGAACTATCGCACAGAAAAAAGCTAGTCCACCGGGTGGGATCGAACCCAAATATCTCTGACTCAAACCGGAAGCGCGTGTTACCATTACACTACGGGGACACATTGCTATTCCGTGCGATAGTATTATATGAAAGGCTCAAATGCCTTGTTCTCTTAGTCACGCAAGCTTATCAAGCGATTGCGTCATGAATGGAGCGTAACTCCAGAAGTCACGATTAAGACAGAAGAGAGAAGGAAGATGGATGATCAATCTTCAAATGCTAACTTACACAGTTAAAAGGCAGTGACGCCTGGTTAAGATGAAAAATGATTGAACTATCGCACAGAAAAAAGCTAGTTCGATCCCGCCCGGTGGACTAGCTTTTTTCTGTGCGATATCCTTTGTCATCTTGACCAGACGTAACTGCCTTTAAACTGTTTAACTTAGTAATTGAAGATTTAACTAGTGGACTTAATTTCCTTTTCTATTACTCTTTCTCTCGCACACTATTTCTCTCTGTCTCTCTCTGTCGGTTTTTTCATGTTGATAATAATCTCTCACCCCAACTCATTCATTGTTAAATAATGCTGACTCTAGCTCTTTTTTCTTACAGTGCATGCAATAACTGAGAAAACATTCCATAATTAGGCTCAAATTTGTGCTATGCACTCAGAAGTTTTTTGCGAACACGATCTGTTTCTCTGCGCAGGGGAGTCATAGGTCACCAGCACTGTCGAGGATTTTGCAAACAGTCGTTCTTTTAGCGGAAGAGTCTAAAACAGTGAATAAAATTTTCTCCTCAGCTCTTTACCTTAAGCTCGCTTCTCATTATTCCAGACTCCCAGCTCGAGGAGCGGTCGTTCTTTTTGAATTTCTTAGTTACTATATATCATTGGTTAACTATGAGGGGGCTCATAGCAAGATTGCAGATGCCCCTCGCGGCAGTAGTGAACGAGGATATTTTGTGCCTGCATGGAGGCCTTTCTCCATCGCTCAACTCTCTTCAAGATATTCGTCGGATGAAACGGTCAGCTCTTAATATGAGACGGTCTAAGTTCGAATGCGAAACGAGATTGAGCAGAACTTGAAAGTTGACAATTCCCGGAAGGCCCTCATCTCTCAAACCTTGTTTGCCTAAGAAGAAAATGGTTGCCAAAAAATTTTGGTGATCGAACCAATGATAGAACCAACCAATGGTGAGCCATGAAAGAACACATATATTGTAAACAGGCCAATGATGGAACCCGAAGGACTAGCCGAAGACCTCCTATGGTCTGATCCGGATGAAAGCCAAAAATGCGACGGGTTCGTTACTGCGATTCAGACCAATATATAATTTAACTACGGATTTCTTACGGTCTGCTCCTCCAAAATATATTAAATGTTTGACTGTTTTAATCAGGAATTATGAGTGATTAAAAGTGAACCATGCCAATGGATAAGAGATCAGTTTACTTCGACAGTGATTATTAAATTCCATGTGTTTTCTTAATGCATCTGTCGGGAAACTTTTACTTCAGCCCACCACTGAACTTTAGCACCCCCGTGATACAAGAACCCCCCTTTTCACCCATTCCATAGTAAAACAGACCAAAGTAGGGGAAAGCTAAAGGTGAAGACCAGATATGAAGGGGGTCTGAAGTAAATTTTTTACTATTTAATTCTAGTTCCCCATCATACAAAATGTAAAGTTGAAGTAAATACCCTGATCTTTTTTTTTGATCCCCCTCACAGCTCCGATTCTCCAATGAAATTATCCTGAAACTTTAGCCCCCCTTCCTTATCCCAAGCCTAAGCAACCATTTCATGGAAAAATAGTATAATTCAAACACACATAACAAAAAAGTATATGGTAGCATAAAACAACCCACTACATGTTGATGCAGAACCCTATGACGCACGGTTTTAAAAGGGGGAGAGGGTGGCTAAAGTGCAATAGATTTTTGCAGTGCATTTTCTCCCGTGCGCGGGGCTAAAGTAAAATTTACCCCATCTGTCTAAGGATTTTTCGCTATATATATCTTCAACATGAGGAAAATTCATGAACAGTTAATTTTAAAAAAAGAAACGCTTCTTCAGCTTCAAGAAAAACAGTGAACGAGGATGTGCCTTCATATTCGGTGACGATATTGTGCGAAAGAAGTGCGAGCAGCTTGGCGTTCGTCTCATTGTCAGGGCTCATCAGGTTATTCAATTGAAATTCTTGTGTCATTCCATGTGAAAGGCTCATTCTACAGACGGCGAAGTCTAAAAGATGTTGTCAAATAGCTTGAATAAGTTTTGTTGCGTTGGGGATGAAAGTTCGAGTGTTGCGCTATTCTTTTGTCTGCTTGTGTAGAAGAAGACTTGTGTAAGAGTGAAGAAGGGGGTATATAACGGAACGCGCAAGCACTATTTCTCACAGGACCGACGAAAGCTTTTAACCTAAAGACGTCTTGGTTCTTAAACCGATAGTCATGGTACTTACAATAGCAGTGATTCATATTAAATTTTTGATGATTTCCTTCTGCTACGAGATTAATCCTTATAAATGTACCTAGGCAGTCGAAAAGGGCTACAAGCTCCTGACTAACGGCCGGGTGATCACGCTCTTCTCTGCACCGAGCTACGATGCCTGCTACGATAATCTCGGAGCAGTGATGAAGGTGAATTTAATACTCTATCAATTTTTGTGGAGGAAATTTTTTTACTACCAAAAGTTGTTACAGCGAGAACCGAAGCGTGTTGTAAGCGAAGATGTGAGTCATGCATGATTTCAGAAGCACAATTCTTCTTGAGATGATTTTGAGTGGATTCTAGGATAACACGGCATAGCTCACCAGAACTTGTCAAAAAATTTAAATACGACCGCTCGGCCGAGCAGGGGGCTTAAACAAATGAGAAGCAAGCGGGAGCTGAACGGCAGTAAAATAAGGGATTCATTATTCTAAGCCCCCCGCCCGGAAGACCGGTCATTTTTGAAGTTTTTGACAAGTGCTGGTGAGGTTTTTTACTTCACATAGTTACTTCACATAATGTAACTCGGTTTTTTTACCCTCTGTTTCTATGTAATGTGCTCAACGACAAGTTAAGGTTTTCTATGTATGTACCCATAAGGTTTTCTATGTATGTACCCATAAGGTTTTCTATGTATGTACCCATAAGGTTTTCTATGTATGTACCCATAAGGTTTTCTATGTATGTACCCATAAGGTTTTCTATGTATGTACCCATAAGGTTTTCTATGTATGTACCCATAAGGTTTTCTATGTATGTACCCATAAGGTTTTCTATGTATGTACCCATAAGGTTTTCTATGTATGTACCCATAAGGTTTTCTATGTATGTACCCATAAGGTTTTCTATGTATGTACCCATAAGGTTTTCTATGTATGTACCCATAAGGTTTTCTATGTATGTACCCATAAGGTTTTCTATGTATGTACCCATAAGGTTTTCTATGTATGTACCCATAAGGTTTTCTATGTATGTACCCATAAGGTTTTCTATGTATGTACCCATAAGGTTTTCTATGTATGTACCCATAAGGTTTTCTATGTATGTACCCATAAGGTTTTCTATGTATGTACCCATAAGGTTTTCTATGTATGTACCCATAAGGTTTTCTATGTATGTACCCATAAGGTTTTCTATGTATGTACCCATAAGGTTTTCTATGTATGTACCCATAAGGTTTTCTATGTATGTACCCATAAGGTTTTCTATGTATGTACCCATAAGGTTTTCTATGTATGTACCCATAAGGTTTTCTATGTATGTACCCATAAGGTTTTCTATGTATGTACCCATAAGGTTTTCTATGTATGTACCCATAAGGTTTTCTATGTATGTACCCATAAGGTTTTCTATGTATGTACCCATAAGGTTTTCTATGTATGTACCCATAAGGTTTTCTATGTATGTACCCATAAGGTTTTCTATGTATGTACCCATAAGGTTTTCTATGTATGTACCCATAAGGTTTTCTATGTATGTACCCATAAGGTTTTCTATGTATGTACCCATAAGGTTTTCTATGTATGTACCCATAAGGTTTTCTATGTATGTACCCATAAGGTTTTCTATGTATGTACCCATAAGGTTTTCTATGTATGTACCCATAAGGTTTTCTATGTATGTACCCATAAGGTTTTCTATGTATGTACCCATAAGGTTTTCTATGTATGTACCCATAAGGTTTTCTATGTATGTACCCATAAGGTTTTCTATGTATGTACCCATAAGGTTTTCTATGTATGTACCCATAAGGTTTTCTATGTATGTACCCATAAGGTTTTCTATGTATGTACCCATAAGGTTTTCTATGTATGTACCCATAAGGTTTTCTATGTATGTACCCATAAGGTTTTCTATGTATGTACCCATAAGGTTTTCTATGTATGTACCCATAAGGTTTTCTATGTATGTACCCATAAGGTTTTCTATGTATGTACACATACCTTGTCACATTTTGATTGATGTCTCAAATAATTAAATTGAATGATATGCATGGAATGAGGTTTTAATAAAACAATGTAGTAAATCTCGATTCTCTATCAACTACTGTCATCTACATCTTTAGGTACTATGCTTCTTCTTTTGTTTTCCTTTTGACAAATTTATGAGGAGTTCGCGATAATCATTGTCTTCAATCATTTTTTCATTTTCTTATTCAGTTATTCTGTTCAGTTTCGAGGCAATGTTATTGATTGTCGGATTTTCAAAATCAGTTCGTCTGCAGATTGACGCGAATGGCAGTTACTCATTCTTCTCCTTCCGCAAAGCTGCGCAGCTCAAAACAGCTCATCGCTTCTCCTACCTAGACCGTCCACACACCGAGTTGTCCAACGGATAATTGGGCAAAGATCATCCGGATAAAATCTATAAATTTTGAGTAATCAGCCGTATCAGAAATAACAGAACGTTGTGTTAATTTATAACACGCTTTTGATATTTACAAATCTATTGATGAGACCAATACTGACTTTAAACTGTACAACAAAAATAAGTTGAAGTATAACAAAAATAGGTTGAAGTATAACAAAAATATGTTGAAGTATAACAAAAATAGGTAGAAGTATAACAAAAATAGGTTGAAGTAGAACACAAATAGGTTGAAGTAGAAAACACAAAAATAGTAGTTTAAGTAGGTTGAAGTAGAATAAAATTTATTGAGGAGAAAGTGGAATTTCGCTCACATGAAAGTGAAATATGCGGTAACATCCGTGTCACCAAGTATGTTTATCACCCTGTATATCGCTTGAAAGTTAAAGCTACAAGCCGCTGCATGGTAAAGCATCGAGTCACGCATGGTTCAAAAGTGAAACATGGAGATCTAAGCGACTGTAATACATATCTAAGGTTGATAAGTAGATTAGCGGTGGGTTTGAGCTAGTTTTAGGAGTAGGTGTCGGGTAGGGTTGAAGGTAGTTTCATATGAGTAGAGACCGCAATGGCTAAAATCAAAATCAGAATAGGTAGTAAAATGTAATTTTCATGTTTTCTTAATCACTTAATTAGTTCAAAAAAAACATGAAAAAATCAAAAACAATTACTTTAAAGCAGAAAAAAGAGATCAGATAAGCTTCGAAAATTCTGCCTATAACAAATCTTGGTACGCTAGAGCGCGGAAGGTCAAGTGGCTCATGCTTGTACTAAAACGCGGCCTTAACTTTTTTTTCGCTATGATAAAAATTAAAAATTTCTCTACCATTATGTCAATTTGAGTTTTCTCATCAACAAAATGGAAAAATATCTTTGCTTTTAGCACTCGAAAGTTCGCCTTTACATAAAGCAGTGAGAGCACTATACTTACTCTAGCGCGTGGCTCAACTTCATAAGGCCTTTTTTTTTTCGCTATGATAAAAATTAAAAATTTCTCTACCATTATGTCAATTTGAGTTTTCTCATCAACAAAATGGAATAATATCTTTGCTTTTAGCAATCGAAAGTTCGCCTTTACATAAAGCAGTGAGAGCACTATACTTACTCTAGCGCGTGGCTCAACTTCGAAAGGCCATATTTTTTTTTCGCTATGATAAAAATTGAAAATTTCTCTACCATTATGTCAATTTGAGTTTTCTCATCAACAAAATGGAATAATATCTTTGCTTTTAGCAATCGAAAATTCGCCTTTACATAAAGCAGTGACTACTATACATACTCTAGCGCGTGGCTCAACTTCGAAAGGCCTTTTTTTTTCGCTATGATAAAAACTGAAATTTTCTCTACCATTATGTCAATTTGAGTTTTCTCATTAATAAAATGGAATAACATCTTTGCTTTTAGCAATCGAAAGTTCCTTTTTATATCAAAAATAAGGAAAATATTATTTGGTAACCTGAGCTCCGAGACTCCATAATAACTCAGTAATTCCGTCTCAGAAAACAGATGAAGAGGCTCGAACTGAAATGAGAATTTTTCGCAAGTTTTGAAACGAAATGAGGCATAATACAATGAATGAATCTCTCAGAAAAACATATAGAAAGAAAAAAATCCGTTGAAAGTTCCAAGTTATTCGATTTACAAACAGTTTGGAATTACGGAATATTAGTGTGGTAGAAAAAAATGCGTACCAAAATATTGTCATTGCGGTCTCTACATATGAGATAGAATACACAGTATTTCCATGCAGCAGACCCTTTTCTTAAGCATAACAAATTTTGAAAAAAGTGTTATTAATTTTTTTCAATTTTTCTTAATTTCTTGACTGAAGATTTCGAATGATAATCTTATCACATCTGTCGAAACCTAAATTCAAACATATTTTTCTCTGAAAAATCGGACTCCATCACATGGGTCACTTTGACCCGTAGTCAGGGTAAATAATTGAAGTTTGATAGCATTTCATTTGTCGTTAGGCTCTTGAGAATAACGGAAATTAGTGCGTTGCAAGTGCGACACTGTCAAAATTTTCGATCTCCTCATTTTTCAAATTAGTAACTTTTATTTTTTGACTGAAGCAAAAACAATTTTGTTTTTCAACACTGCTTTTCCTCTTACATTTTGTGCCCAAGTTTAGTCCTAAGCGTCAAAGAACGCTCTGCTTTGTTTTTGTTTTGACTTCTGTTCTCTCTCGCTCTCTATGTTTCTTTACCTGTCTCTCCTTTTATCCCTTCGTCACCCGCTTTGTCTTTCCCTCTCTGTATCTTCGATTCTCTCTCTGCCTTTTTGTCTCACTATGTCTATCTCTCCTTCTCTCTCTCTCTTTGTCTGACTTTCTATGTCTATCTCTCCTTCTCTCTCTCTTTGTCTGACTTTCTATGTCTATCTCTCCTTCTCTCTCTCTCTTTGTCTGACTTTCTATGTCTATCTCTCCTTCTCTCTCTCTCTTTGTCTGACTTTCTATGTCTATCTCTCCTTCTCTCTCTCTCTCTTTGTCTGACTTTCTATGTCTATCTCTCCTTCTCTCTCTCTTTGTCTCACTATCTATGCGTATGTCTTGAATTGTAATATGTATACGCTCTTCGCAATGCCTTATCATCTCTGGCACAGAAATAACCACGTGGGAGGGGCACATTTGGGAAGAGCAAGTTCTAAACAAAGAAAAAAGTGGAAAATAGAGAAGAAAGAGATGAGAAAAGTGACGAAACAGAAAGTCCGAAGAGAAAGATGCGTGAGAAAGATTTGAAAGAGGAGCAAACATTCTCAACGTGGTGAATAGCAAAATAAGTGCGATTATCGAACTTTTGTCTTTTTTTCACGATTTCTTCTGAAATATGTAGTTGTTTATGGTATTTCTGTGTGGAATAAGATCATAATGAAATTTTTTAAAGGTAAGATTGTTAGAGCGCTAATTTGATATTTGTGTTGAATTGAAGTCACATCGGTTTATCATGCTAAAATGTTGGGCTCTTATTCCCTGATGCATACTAGATGCCAGGCAGTGCAGGGTGGCTTTTTTAGGCGGTCTCGGTAGCGTAAGCCGTACGGCCTCATTAGCGTAAAGTTTTACTAAGCCTAGGCAATTTTTAATGTCAATTTTTTTGATGTATGCCCATAAGGAAATAAGAACCGAATTTTGAATCGAAAAATTCATTGAACTACTGATTTTCAGAATAATGAATTATAGATAATTAAAAACTAATTTTCAGAATAATTAACAAGAAAAATAAAAAATATGCTCTTTAATTTTTATTTCAAATAGCTTTCTGACAGGGTAGCTATTGATTTATTCACCTAATATGAACCTCGCGCAATCTTATCGTCGGAACACGAACTTCTCCCTTAGATCGGTATTATGACTGGTGGTACTGATATTAAAATCATGAGAAATATGAATGGTGTCTTAAGCAGCTTGGCTGCCCTCTATATATGCGTCTTTGCCGCGACCACATTGCATCTAACTACTTTCTGCGATTCAACAAATTTTCTAGTGCTCTGGCTCAAAAAACTTCCATGAAACCACACCAAAAGTCCATTTTCCGTGATTTACTAATGAATTTATGCGATTTTTTATACTAATTTGAGAGAAACAGCGTCAGAGAGACAGAGCGGTAGAGATGCTAAAGACCTTTGAGATATGATCATTATCATTCTTCCTTTTTGTAGTCACAGAAACTGGTAGTTGCGGAGAAGGTCCAACGATTATTTTGTTATTGTAAAAATGGCTCTTATATACTCACGGGCATACTAGACGCCAGACATTGCAGAGTGGCTTTTTTGTTTTGTTGATACGGTCTCTTTAACTCAAGCCGTACGGCCTCGTTACCGTAAAATTTTTTGCAGCCTAAACGTTTTTTGATGTAAAAATATATTTTTAATGTAAAAATTATTTTTAATGTGAAAATAACTTTTTGATGTGAAAATAATTTTTTGTTAAAAGTTTTTTTTCAAGAACCTGTTTCTCTGATGCTCAAAACGATAACCTATGGATAAAATTTTCGAAACAGTAGCGTTTGAAGCCAATTTTTCGTCCAGTATTCCAATGTCTGCGTTTTGGGTATGCCCGTGAGTATACATATAAGAGCCGTGAATATGACTCTAATACGAGAAGGACAGAAGAAATAAATATAGATAGAGGAACAAAGAGCGAGTGAGAGAGTCAGAGAGAAACGAAAGTTAAAGGGAATTGGTGAAGAAAACGAAAGGAGAAAAAGATAAACAAAAAAGATGTAAACAGGACATACGAAAAAAGAAAAAATAAGTAAAGAGAAAGAGAGAAACTGAGGCACTTTTTTCGTTTAACCCCCCACCATAGGCCGTATGCATGGAAAACAGATTAGAACAACCTGGATTAGTCAAATCCAAGGATTACAAAATCCAAAAAAGTTAAAAAATTTAGGATTAGGAAAATCGGTATGCATGGATGTCAGATTTCTTAAACTTGGATTATTGTTAAAAAGGACGCGGAAAGACAAGCGGAAGCACTAAAATGCACTCTAAAAACTGTAATTGTCGAAAACTAAATGCACTCTAAACACTATAATTGTCGAATATAGTTAGTATTGTAACAACCAAAAATTTTTCCGTTCCGTTTTACTTTCACTACACACTTCAAAAAGAGCAAAATGAACGGAATGGGTCAAATTGAGTTTTGTCGGATTATCTCAAATCCAAAAGTATTATAGCTTCCATGCATACCGGATTAGTGAAATGTATTTGGATAACTTCTAATCCAAGCTCTTAAACCTTTTGGATTGCTCCATGCATACGGCCTAATAGGTTCAATGGGTAAGATGAGAGTGGCATTATAATTTAAAAACATTTTTTGTAAATGTAAATAAGTCAGACGTATGATTCACTGAACCTCGGTAGGGGAGGGGTGGTTCAACGCAAAAAGTGCCGAAAATGAGCAAAGAGAGGAAACGACCGAACGAGTAAAGTTCATGTTGCTTCAATGAGATCCTTTTTGATTTCAAACACTCACATTGAGTTAAAAGGCGATACCTCAGTACTATGTATTGGTTTCGGCTTCCATTATTTGTGATTGAAACTGTCAGGTTAATCAATCTGAGGGACATTGAAACCTGTAGAACATTTTGAATACCCAACTGCTGACTTTTTTCCTTTCTCATTGTGACATTTGCCTTTTTTCTTTTCATTGTAACATTGACTTGCTCTTCTTCTCAGATCTTAGAGAACACTTCGAGACTGTATTGAAGGAACAATGTCTGGCCGTTAAGAAAGAAAACACTGGTTTCCATTATCTTAGAATAGCTTATTTGAAAACTGTAAAAATTGATTTAAGAGTCTGCAAGCTGATCATGATTGTCGACAATCTTTCTGCTGTTCTCTACGCCAAGGACGATCTTCGCATGGAGAAAAGAGCAATTCCTAAAGCCAGACCTGGTCAACTTCTTGTGAGGTACTCTACTTGAAAAATTCAGTCTAGTTCTCGGATTTGCAGAGAGAGAGAGATATAGAAAGATAAAGATAGAGAGATATAGAGAGATAAAGATAGAGAGAGGTAAAGTAAAGATAGAGAGAGATAAAGATAGAGAGAGATAAAGATAGAGAGATAGCGGAAAAGAGGAAGGGAGAGAGCGAGAGAGAGAGAGAGAGAGAGAGAGAGAGAGAGAGTGAGTGAGAGAGAGAGAGACTAAGAAAGAGAGAGAGAGAGCGAGAAATTCAAAATGTCCAGTTTCCACAGTGGTTTTTTGCTATCGGATGCCTTTCTTAACTTTCAGGTACGTTACAATGAAAACTAAACAGGGAACTTTTTATGTTTTTGTTCTTCTTCAGATTAGTTCTGAATCCGGCTCCGAGAGTTAACAGAAACGTGCGCCTGGCAAAGGTCCAAAGTCGAAAAAGCTAAGTAGGGACCCAAAAACCACTTTTAATGGGCTCACATAATTAGTTTTGTTCTGAATAACTACCAATTCGAAAACCGTTCAAGGGTTCACACCGTCGGCATTTGTGGTAGCGATGTGCATTACTGGAAACGGGGTGCGATCGGACCATACATTGTCAAGGTTGGTGAGTTCTCAGACTTGAGGTCACTCGAGTAAAAACTTCAATGCAGAAAAAAATCCTGTTTTGCTCACAATTGAAAAATCACTTTTGCTCACAATTGAAAAAAATGTGGAAGAGAAACATGGAGACAGACAAAAAGTGAAATATAGAAATATGAGTAGAGACCGCAATGACAATATTTTGGTACGCATTTTTTTCTGCCACACTAATATTCCGTAATTCCAAACGATTCCAAAAAATCGAATAATTTGGAACTTTCAACGGATTTTTTTTCTTTCTCTATGTTTTTCTGAGAGATTCAGTCATTGTATTATGCCATATTATATGAGGAAAGATTCTTTATCTTTCACATTTTTTGGGCATGAACTAACATTTCTTTATTGAAAAGGCACCAATGGTTGTTGGTCACGAAACGAGTGGATGCGTGGAAGAAGTGGGAGAGAACGTCAACGGCTTTGAGAAAGGTGAGCGGAGGCTGTCTCGAATCTTCTAGGGAGTGCGTAGATTAAACCATCTCGTCTCCCTCTTCGTCTTCCCTAAACCAGTTCCAGTTAGTCTCCCCTAAACCAGTTCAGAAACAGCCTTACATCTCAGTTTTTGGAACTGTGAGTTAGTGATCCACACTTATGTAAGTCACTGTTAAAATTTTTGCAACACTTCTTGATGATAACTAAAGATTTCGGGGTCTTGTTTGAGTCTTCATATCCTGTCGAGCCACTCATAAAACGTTAACTAGGGAACTAGCAAAAAAAAAGAGGTTTTTCAAGTGGGAGCTGTAAAAGTCATAAAAAAGCGGTCAGAAACCTGGCGTGGAAAAAACGATGCGGGAGTGTCTCAAGCGAAATGTACTCATGAAGTTGAGAAGTTTTTAACGCGCACGAATGTTAGAGTGAGTGGAATAGTGAGGTGACTAGGAAATCCACGTACTCACACTCCTCGTCAATGTGAAAGCTAGGTGATGTCTCACTCCATGTTCTTGTATTGGAACCCAAAATTGCCAACTATCAAATTTCTCTTAGTTTTGATCCAGGGGAACACGTGAACGTATTGTAAAATTTCTGTTGGTGCCCTTCCTTAATCAGAGACACAACCAACAGATTTTGTCAACAACTGCTAATCGTGGCCAATTTTGTCAACAACTGCTAATCGTGGCCAATTTTGTCAAAAACTGCTAATCGTGGCCAAGAGAATTTGAAGTTTAATTTGAATGGTAACCTTATGATTCTTTGATAACAGGAGATCGTGTTGCATTGGAACCCGGAATTCCCTGCCGAAGATGCCTGCACTGCAAGGTATTAATGAAATTCAAATGTGGAAATGAGAATCCTTTATATTTACTCTTCATCACTTCCTCTATCTCTTTCTTTTACACTTTAACTGTCTCTCTCTTTCTGTGTTTCTCTCTCTCATCCTTTCTATTCCTATCTCTCTCTCTCTCTCTCTCTCTCTCTCTCTCTCTCTCTCTCTCTCTCTCTCTCTCTCTCTCTCTCTCTCTCTATCTCTCTCTCTCTCTCTTTCCTCTCTGTCTCCTGTTTTCTCTCTCACTTTCTCTCTTTACCTCTTTCTCGTTCTCAAAACTTGGTCTCAAATCGTTGCCTGTGGTCGAGATGGAATGTAATTATGTTGTAGACAGGATCATACAATCTTTGCCCTGACATGGAGTTCTTTGCCACTCCGCCAGTTCATGGTTCACTCGCTCGATATGTCGTTCATGATGCAGACTTCTGTTACAAGTATGGAGTGTTTACGGAAGCGCCGTCCTCGAACATTTGACTCTCATCGGTCGATACTCTTGCATAGATTTATTCAATAAGCTCCCGTCAATTATCACTTTCCAATCGCTCTCTCACTTTCTCTCTATATATCTCTGTCTCGATCTCAAAACTTGGTCTCAAATCGTTGCCTGGGGTTAAAATGAAATGTAATTATGTTGTAGACATGATCATCAACACATTCATAGATTAATATTTGTTATTAACGTGTCATAGATAATACTTGTTATTACAAAAAATGCAATCAACATTAAGGCTCCCCGATAATGTCTCCTATGAGGAGGGCGCACTGGTGGAGCCTCTTTCTGTCGCCGTCCATACCTGCCGACGAGCTGGAGTGACCGTCGGGCAACGAGTTCTGGTCGCTGGTGCAGGTACACACTGAGTATTAAAGTATAACAGCGGTAGCTCCCGTTAAGTAATAAACTTCGAACCCGCTCAGTGGGCTGTCTTTTCCATTGTGATAGACCTGTCAAATCTCAAAAGAGGAACATAGTTTCCTAGTTCCATACCCGCTTCTTAGCTGTCTAACTAGTCCTCGTGACTCTCACCCACTCCGGAACGTAAACATGTTGATTCTTGTGTTCCTTTTTTCTTGTCTTGCTTTGGTTTTCGTCGTCATCATATTGTTCATATTCGTGTTTTCATGATCTGTTTATAGAGTTCCAAGTCTAGACTCGTCATAGTTGTCCAAGTTCGCTCGGTTCTCGCCTTGATTTTCGTTGCTCTTCTTGTACTCTTGTCTTGGTTCTCGTCTCTCTTTGGTTCTTTGTTTTTTTCTTGTTTTGCTCTCTTTGTAGTCATCTCTTCCGTCTTTATCACTCGCATCTTCCTGTGCGATACTATCCGCTGAGATCATGAGAATGAGAGAAACATGCATAATGTGGCTATCACAGAAAAGAACTATGCCATGATGTCAGACGATGATGTCAGACGCCGTGAATGCTTTCAGGTCCGATCGGTCTGCTCTGCATGCTAGTCGCTCGTTCTCACGGCTGTTCCCAGGTTTATGACACTTGAATCCTCGAAAAGTTTTCTTGAAAATGACTAATATGCGAGTTATGATCCTCCATGAAGGGACGAAAACACGAACTTGTACATATACTTTTTATATATTAATCAGTTCTTTCCATTCTTTCCTAAGTAAACGTCATCATCTTTCATGGGTGGAAAGCATTCTCCGGCTGTTCCTCCTTCTTGCCCGAGATGTCCAATGTACGAGAAGAAGATTGAAGAGTTGATGGAGAAGATGATAAGGTTGGAAAGTGTGGTGGAGGAACTCGTTTCCCGTCTGCCTCCTCTTGACTCATCGCCTTCTCATCCAGCGCCCCTCAGTCAATCCTCTCAGTTGCCTTCTCTGTTATCCATCCCACCGCATATCCTCGCCTACGATGCCGCGGTAAGAGCCATCACAGTCGACAAGAACATGATAGAAACTAAGGCCGAGAACATAGTTTGCCTTGGTATCCCAGAACAAGACAACGATGAGGCAACAGATGCGGCTGATCAAGTATTTCTTTCAGCGCTTTCCCGGGATGTCGGAATACCGGAGTTTGGAACTGCTCGTTTTATAAGGTTTGGTGACCCAGCAAAAAAGCGGCGCGTTCTCAAAGTCTTCCTTGAGTCTGCTCCCCTTAGAAACGAAGCTCTGAAGAAGATCAGAAAAAGCCGCCCTCCTTGCCTCTCTAAGTTCCCGCATAGTTACATTCGGGAAGACCTAACTCGCGAAGGACTCCAACTTGAGCGTGAAGTCAAAAGAATCGCCAAGGAAAGAAATCAGACTCCCGATGGGCAGAAATGGAAAGTGTGTCAATGGAAAAAAATTGTCTGCTGCCGGTCCGAACAACTTCGTATTCACAGCCAAGGCCATCCTCCACGCCTAGAAATGCGGAAACTCCCTGTCCGTCAGTTTCCAAGGTCCTTTCTCCGTCAGTAAATCGTCCTCTGGTGGTCTTGACTTCACCTGCGAATCCTGCGACTGTCTCTTCTTCGCCAAATAATCGCCGATCTTCTCGGAATGTAACGATGAGACGTTAGGTGAGTGGCGGTGTTCTTTCTAGTCCTGACCCTCCTAGTCCCCCACATTTTTCACAGAGTTTAAGTATCAACTGCATCTTTTTTAATACTCGATCACTTCGTAATAAGCTGTATAATCTATCTTTTCTGCTGAGTTCTCTTTCATATGATGTAATAGCTATATGTGAGACCTGGCTTACGAGCCAAGATAATGATTCCTTGGTACTCAACAATGCTGATTATCATATTTTTCGTTGTGATAGAGATCGTTCAATGAAAGGAGGTGGCGCAGCTATCCTTGTATCGAATCGTATTCCTTGCTCATTCGTTTCCACTTGCTCTGATGACGGCTTCGAAGCTGTCACCATAGACCTTTTTCCGTCTGTGTCTTCCACAGTATCGACTCGACTGAGATATATTTGTGCGTATCGATCTCCTTCTTGCCTTGACTCTTCCCTCTCAAAGCTATTGTCTTATTTCTCAGAGCTAGTTTGTTGTGACACATTGAGTCCTAAGCCTGCAATAATCGTTGGTGACTTCAATTTCCCTTTCATAGATTGGGCCACTCTTATATCGCACAGAAGTGGACAGGATGAAATGTTTCTCGAATTCATGAGCGATAACTTCTTTACGCAGTATGTTGATACCCCCACTCGAAACGACAATACTCTTGACCTGTTATTCTCGAATGTACCTATTATTTCCGATTGTAAAGTTATAGGTCGTTTCCATAGTAGCGACCACAATGCAGTTACTTTTGAGCTGTCATTTACAGTCAATACCAGATCGGTTCCATCAGCTTTCAAACTGTTCACTAAAGCCAACTGGCTGTGTATTGAAAGTGAACTAGTCTTTCATGATTGGACTTTAATGCTTTCTTTGATCAATGTTGAGTCTGCAAACAAGTATCTTGTTTCTTTCATAGGCTCGCTTATTGAGAGCTACGTTCCCTTGGTAGATCGTAAAGACCCATCATTTCGCTACTCAAAGGTTCTTCGTGAAATGTACTCTAAGCTGCAACGTATCTCTAAGAAATCCCCTTATTCTCATTTTTGTATAAGGAAATCTGCTGAATTCGATAAGATGTTGCATAGCTTTGAATATGATCAGGAAGCTAAACTTATACTGCGAGGAAATCAAAAGTCCTTTTTCGCTGCCTGTAGAAATCGTTTAAGTATGAATGTCAACCTAGCCATTCCTACTCTGTTAGATAATCAGAGGCAAGAGATAGTATTGTCATCGGATAAGGCGAATGCCTTTTCTGAATACTTCGCTTCCGTGTTTTCGGAACCTATCCATGGTCCATTAAGAAATCCATCCTACACTAGAGTAATTGAGAGAATGAGTATTGATTGTATTACTGAGGAAATGGTTTTGAAAGCCCTTTCATCTCTTTCAGCCAAATGCAATACCTCTCCCGACGGGATACCAAACATCCTTTTGAAGAAATGTAGATTCGCTCTTGTGAAACCTTTATGCATTTTATTCAATAACAGTCTGCTTTCTGGCTCAGGGCCTTCTATTTGGAAGCGATCAATTGTTAAACCAGTACACAAATCTGGTTCTCGCAATCTGTTAAATAATTACAGACCTATATCGTTATGTTGCTCGTTATCCAAGATTATGGAAAAAATCGTTTTCGCCTTAGTTTATTCGTATTTAGAAGAATCAAAGCTATTGTCTCCATATCAAGCAGGTTTTAGAGCGAGAAAGTCTACCGTAACATCTTTGGTAGAATCTCATTCTTTTGTTGTTGATTCTTTGGCTCAAGGGTTTTCAGTTGATGTTATTTTCCTCGATATTCGTAAAGCGTTCGATACTGTAGATCATAGGCTGCTTTTATATCAGGTTCATTCGTTCGGTATCTCCTCTAATATTGTCAATTGGATTAGTAGCTATTTAAGTAATCGAACTCAATCAAGACTGATTTTGACTAATCGATAATGTGCTATCTCAGCCCATGCCTGTTATTTCAGGTGTTCCTCAAGGCTCTTCCCTTGGTCCTTTACTATTCCTTATGTATATTGATTCAGTGAAGGAAGCGATACCTCCTAACCTTCGATTCGGTTTGTATGCAGACGATATAAAAATTATGGGTCGTGTTCCCTCTTCTAGCCATGATATCCAAGTCGCTCTTGATCTTGTTACCGCTTGGTGTTCGGAATGGAACTTGTCTTTGTCGACATCTAAATGCAGTGTTTTGCATTTAGGACCCCGAAATCCTTATGTTGTATACCGTATAAATGGTCTCCCCTTAACTGTTGACGAGATAGCTAAAGATCTTGGTGTCACTATTTCCGATGAATTCTCGTACAAACACCATATTGTCGATAAGTGTAAGAGAGCTTCCGCTGTTGTCAACATGTTATTTAAAGCTTTTAAATCCCCTTCCATTTCTCTGTTGACATCTGCTTTTAAAATCTATGTCCGACCCATTATCGAATACGCAAGTGAGTTGTGGAATCCATCTTCCTCGGGCCTTGTTAAGTTGGTTGAGAAAGTCCAACGCTCTTTCACGAGGAGAGTACTAGGAAGAGTCCGTCACCCTAAGCTTCCGTATTCCCAGAGGCTTTCAATGCTAGGCCTTCAGAGCCTCGAGTACCGTCGCGCTATCTCTGATCTACTTTTTATTCATAAATGTTTACATAACAGCTTAGACATAGACACTGATCATTTATACGAAATCTCGGCTGTTCAGCGTTTCACTCGGCATTCGCATCCTCTAAGACTTATTCCTCCTCACCGCATCAATAAGACCTCTTTATCGACATGTGTTTCCCGTCAAATGTCTGTTTGGAACTCTCTTCAATTTGATGTTATCAACGAAGCTAGTAGCCTTAAATTTAGAAAGCAACTTCTTTCGTTCATCATTATCACAGCCCCCTTTTTTCCCCTTTACACACCGCCACTAAGCTTCATGTGTAATGTAGTCCATGCATACCTCTGTTTATATGTATGTAATTTGCTTTTGTCTTAAATACCTACATGCTTGGAATAAAGAATGAATGAATGAATAATAGAATGATACTAAATATGTTTTCATTAGATTATAAAGCGAATCAACTTTTAAAAAATCCCTTCTAGGGAATCACTTCCGTTCAAGCACGAAGGAGGTCAGGCTGTACAAAAATTTTCAAAAAACCTGGCGCTAAAAAATTGGTGAATATTTGATGAATACTTGTACAGTTTTCCAGTCAGGAAGGTAATGATTACAGAGAGAGAAATAAAGAGAGAGACAGGAAGAGAGAGAAAGAGAGAAGAAAGTAAATGAGCAGAGTGAAAGAAAGTAAATGAGCAAAGAGAGAGAGTGAAAAAGATAAAATGGAAGAGAAAGAGAAAGAGAGACATAAACATATAGAGCAAACTCGACCGTAAATAATTGAACTATCGAACCCAGACCATCTCGACTCAAACCGGGAGCGCGTGTTACCATTACACCACGGGGACAAATTGTTATTTCGTGACCGTAAATAAGAATGAATTGTTCTGGTGGTGATGACAGACATCGATGAAGGCCGATTAGAATTGGCGAAGAAGATCGGTGCCTTGCACACCATAAATGTCAGGTTGGTGTTCAACTAGTACAGAATCAGTATTCATGACTTTACGCAGCAGTTATACGATGACCCAAGTCGGAAAGTACGCATAAGTGAACCACTACACCAAAGAAGTAAGTTTCATGCGGCAGGATCAAACCCAAGCATCTTTTTTTTCTGACCGGAAAAGCAAGCTCGTTAGCGATTATACTATCGAAGACACGAATATGCTGCAAAAAAAACTTCTTTTTCCCTTGAGCCAGCTTTTTCCATGTGAAAGTTCAATCATAAATACCTTCAAACTGTGTATCTTCTCTCATTGGCAAGGATTGTAGTTACCATTTTTATCAAGACCCCGTCTCGTGCTCTAAACCAAGCAGTTACATTTGTGTTTACAAATCCCATCTCAAGGTCGCTATCCCCGTCAGAAGTGAAAGAAGCCATAATCAACGCCCTCCGTCAGGCTCCCGATGTTTCCATTGAATGCACAGGCGCAGAAAGCAGCATCGAGACCGCTATATTGGTAAATATTACATAATTCCAAATGAAAAGTCTTTTTTCTTGAAAGTTTTCATAGAATCCAATTTTTTTCCGTAAAAAACCGGGTTTTTCGTCATCGGTATTTTTTAACATGAAGCACAATAAAATCGGAATAATCCACTGATAGTTTTTGTCTTCAAAAAAGGTCAGAATGCGTTGAATTAAAGCTGAAAAATCAAATCTTGTTGTGACAACCCTTCCTCAAAGGATCCTAATATATCGCTAGAAATGAGACTCTTCGATTTTTGGGAAGAAATTCAAGAGTATTGAGAGCAAATGGAATTATAGCTTGAGCACAAAAACTAAAATAAAATGCAGTCTTAGCTCACATATTTGTTTAAAAAAGGTATAGCAATCAGTAAATTTGGACAGAGGAGTAAGCAAGGGCTTCGAATCTGGCGTAGCATTGAATCTCTGGTCGACCGCGGACAGAGGAGTAAGCAAGAGCCTCGAATCTGGCGTAGCATTGAATCTCTGGTCGACCGCGGACAGAGGAGTAAGCAAGGGCCTTGAATCTGGCGTAGCATTGAATCTCTGGTCGACCGCGGACAGAGGAGTAAGCAAGGGCCTCGAATCTGGCGTAGCATTGAATCTCTGGTCGACCGCGGACAGAGGAGTAAGCAAGGGCTTCGAACCTGGCGTAGCATTGAATCTCTGGTCGACCGCGGACAGAGGAGTAAGCAAGGGCCTCGAATCTGGCGTAGCATTGAGTCTCTGGTCGACCGCGGACAGAGGAGTAAGCAAGGGCCTCGAATCTGGCGTAGCATTGAATCTCTGGTCGACCGCGGACAGAGGAGTAAGCAAGGGCCTCGAATCTGGCGTAGCATTGAATCTCTGGTCGACCGCGGACAGAGGAGTAAGCAAGGGCCTCGAATCTGGCGTAGCATTGAATCTCTGGTCGACCGCGGACAGAGGAGTAAGCAAGGGCCTTGAATCTGGCGTAGCTTCGAATCTCTGGTCCACCGCTAAGCGCCATTGAAGTTAATTAGTCTGCAAGATCAGAACATCGTAGATAGAAGCACGAGAAAGAAAAAAAAACAAATTGGTAGTTAAAAATTTTTTTTGCTTCAAGTTTCAATGCCCTAGAAGTGTTTGATAGTTCCAAGGCTCATTATTTTAGCGATTCCCCTACTTAAACATTGGTTTTTATCAATCTTTTAACAATATAGAGGACCTTTTTTTGTAATACTCGAATTAGAGAAACTCGAGTCTTTCGTTTCGTTTATAGACGACTCGTTCGGGCGGAGTACTCGTGCTCGTTGGCCTCGGCGCGGACAAGGCGAACTTGCCTATCGTTGACGCTGCTCTAAGGGAAGTCGATATCAGAGGCGTATTCAGATACGCCAACTGGTTAGAGCATCTGCTTGTCTGCTTGTTATGAATAGAATTGCTCAAAAAAGTGTTGAAAACACAAAAAAATCATGGTGAAAAAAAAAAAAGGAATTTTGCTAATAGTATGAAAAATAGTATGAAAAAAAGTATGAAAAATAGTATGAAAAAAATGCCATCAGATTTCCTAACTATGTAACTAGAATCCGCAAATTTGTAGTTGAAGTGGATGTCTAATGTTCTTCTTGGATCGGTCAATTTCATATTTCTCTCTGCGTGCTTGGCTTCCAGTCCGTCTCGTTTATGTTTTGAATTAGGATAAATCAATGGGACACAAAACCGATCGAAATCGACCAGTATCGAATTTTGGAACAAGAAAGAAAGACTTCTATGTATCACTCTCGTAACCCAGCTATCCGACTGCGATCGAACTCATTGCATCTGGACGCATTGACCTTTCTTCTCTCACAAGAGCTCACTACAAACTGGAGGACACTCTCCAGGTAATTTCTGGAGTGCCCTCAAAATTTTCAAGACATTTTCGCATTTCTTGATAGTTCAATATGATAAGAGCATTACCGGAAGAGCAGAATTGAAAATTTCGCTTTTGCCGAATGATTGCTTTTTACACGTATTGATCAAGCTTGTCATAATGCTCTGTTCACGTATGTACATACTAACTAGTGGCTGTTATATGGAATATAAACAGTTTAACCAGTAACCACCCAATAAAAGAGGGTTGAGAATTGTTGGAAGTGCTTTGCAAGAATCTCTTCTCCCGCCATAGTTCACTGAAGGTCTACTAGCTTCACTGTTGGAAATTCCACAAAAAAACGACCGCTCTGCGAACGGGGGTCTCGATTAATTAGAAGCGAGCGACCGCTCTGCGAACGGGTGTCTCGATTATTTAGAAGGGAGCTTAAAGTGAAGGGCGGCGAAGGAGTCTTGTTATGCAGTGTCTTTATTTGCGAAAACATAATGAAACATTACGACATCCCGTTTTTTTCGAATTGCGTAAAGGTCTTGTTCTAACCTAAAATTTGTGAAAAGTTTAGTACTCTCTCGCTGCAAGAAAAAAGAATACATCGCTGCTAATGTCTCTTACGTTATATCTCTTTCACTAATTGTACAAATTTCTGGTTAGAACAAGACGTTCATGCAATTCTAAAAAAGGGATATCGTTTTTTTTCATTATGTTTTCGCAAATAAAAAAACTGCATTAGTCATTCATCTAGAGGTGCCGTCGTTCAAAACTCTCAACAATGCTAGTGAATTTTGTTTGCCACTAATGCTACACTTAATATCAGTGACCATGAAAGGAGCCACTGGTTAGGTCTATGCCGCATCGCAAGGGATCGCGTATTCTGTCGCGAGGCGCAGACAAGGTCTATTCCGCATCCCAAGGGATCGCGTATTCTGTCGCAAGGCGGAGACAAGTTCTATTCCGCATCCCAAGAGATCGCGTATTCTGTCGCGAGGCGAAGACAAGGTTTATTCCACATTCCAAGGGATCGCGTATTCTGTCACGAGGTGGAGACAAGGTCTATTCCGCATCCCAAGGGATTGCGTATTCTGTCACGAGGTGGAGACAAGGTCTATTCCGCAACCCAAGGGATCGCGTATTCTGTCGCGAGGCGGAGACAAGGTTTATTCCACATCCCAAGGGATAGCGTATTCTGTCTCGAGGTGGAGACAAGGTCTATTCCGCATCCCAATGGATTGCGTATTCTGTCGCGAGGCGGAGACAAGCGTGGGGAAGATTCTTATGCTTCAACTGTATTACGGACAGAAGAGAGTTTAGGTGAAGGATCAAATTTATTCAATTCGTTCTTATTGAGAGCAAACGCGTTATCACTACACTACCGAGAAACTTTTTGTTCTTTTGCGAAGACAACCTAATTTAAAGGATAATAATTTGAGCGTCCTTTCGAAAGCGAAGACAACCTAATTTAAAGGATAATTATACTTCGTTGTAAAACATTATCTTCAGTCCCACCTTTCAGTGGATTGACCTGATATGATATTAACATAAAGATGTTATGTACATCGAATCATAATTCCCAATACATATATGGAGTTCATGCTAGCAATAAAAAATTATCTGCTGATTTATTCGTACGAAAAATTTCGAGACTCTTTATTCGGCCGAATAGAATGTTCTCACATGTTCAGGCTTTCGAAAGGACGCTCAAGGCAGATGTTGTCAAGGTCTTCATCGGTTGCGAATAAAATGGAGTCCATGTATATTTTCTATTAAAGAGCCCGAACCAGAGTACTTTAGAACAAGAGAATTATGAATATTTCAATCTCTATTACTTGAACATACATGAGTATGGTACATGGATTATGTCTAGATAAAGAATATGTCGTTTGAAGAGTAAAAAAGTCATTCAAAAATCCTCAGCTTCAACTAAAGTTTTTTTCTGGAACCTCAAAACTAAGTCCATATATGTGATTGATGTAATAATAAATCCAAATAAGCGTGTGATTAATTTTACAGACGTTTGAGTGAATTTATACGTGGATTTTTGTATCTGTGAACAAATTGATAAGTTTTTATTTATGTGCATACAATATCATTTATTTTTTCACGTATTAGTGTTAAAAATGTCTAAACAGAAATCTATTTGTTTGTTTTCTTTTTTTTTCAAAGCTTGTGTATCGAGCGTTCATCTTTTCATAAACAGATTTTAAATAAAATACAGTTGTTTTTTAATTATAATTTTTTTTTGCTTCCAAGTATCCGACTCGCGCTAGTAAAGTAATTAGGCAATGACTTGGCTAAACTTGGACGATGCGGCTTCAGAGTTCTCAACGACAGTAAAAGAACGATTCTGAAGTTTCATTCAAGAGTTTAAATGAACTCAACCAACAATTTGACGTCACCGAAAGGAATCGAATGAGGGTTCTGACGTGGAGCGATGATCCAAAAATAAACCAACGGAAGTTCGACCTAGTTGAACTCGTGATACGGTAGTTACGAAGCATTGTATGTAGTTTGAACAGAACTTTTCACTATCGTTTTCATGATACCGGTTAATGATACCGGTTTTCATGATACCGGTTTTCATGATACCGGTTTTCAGGATACCGGTTAAAAAACTCTATTTAAAAAAAAATTCAGCTGAAGTCTGTAAGAAAATAATCAGTTCTACATACAAGTGATATGATTGGAAGATATGGATTAGATGAGAAGTATTGGTCGGAAGGATGACTAATTATAACACTGAAATATGACATCATCTCATTCAGTTTGAGTTTTTCTCTGCTGACATAAGGTCATCTCGCCGATGATCTCATCTTTTAGAGATTGAAGCTGCGGTTGGTAGACAGCTTCAAACACAATCTATATTCTTTAGAACTGTTTTTCGCGTTCATCTGACTGAGAAACTGGGTCTTGTGAGAAATTTCATCTCCCCATTCCCATGATTCCCCGTCTCGAGAACGATGTTTGTCAATGTCTTCTTCATTGTTGCCTAACAATTTAGAATTTTATGAATACAAAAATTATGAATTTTTGAATTTTCGAACTAATTAACAAAAGTCTTTATTTGATTCATCTTTTGAGACCGTTCAAATTCCATTGTGCAATTGTAAACTAAAGTTTTTGTTCGTAAAATGGTGGAAACAAATGCTTTTCCATGCGTTTAGAAACGACCAATAGTTCATTTTCCGATCTAACTTCAACATTAAGTTTTTTTCGAACGTTAGGCTGTATTGAACTTTCACAGTTAGATTATTCGGCGAGATGAAAGAGTAAAAACCAAAAAAAAATGACTCAATTGAAAAGCAAAAAAAGCGATTGCTTGACGCAAAAGATTCGACATTAAACTTCGACAATAAATGTGCATTAGCAGCACACTTTACACACAGATTAGCATCGAAGTTGCGTCAAACACGTCGAACTCCAAGCACGTCAACCCATTCTACAAGGTTCGCATGTTTCGTTGGATCTTTGGAAGCCGCTTCTGCACGTGCAACCCGGTCTGCACGCCATTCGACACAGTCGCTGCGTAAACGTAAGGTTGAGGTAATGGTTTTGTCTTACTGTATTCTATTTGGACAATGTCATACTGCATCCAACATAGCTCTGTCATACTGTAACTATCGCTCAAGAAGTACACTCTTTTCTACAATTTTTCTAAGAACTCTTCAGCTGAAACCTTCTCTCACTCACTCTTTCTCTCTTTCTGTAACTATCTCTCTCTCTTAATAGTTCTTTATTTCATTTTCTCTCTTTACCCCTTTCTTTATTCCTTAACTTGACATACATTTGTATAACAAAACGGATGGTTCGTGATATATTCACATATATCAATAAATTAAAGGCAAAGTAAATTTGAACTTGGAATTAAGAGTTGTTGAAAAAGTGCTAGTAGGACACTTTTGAAAGAAGATGTCTTTTTATCGTTCTTTTTCTCTTCTTCTCCCTATTTAAATAGGTATACAAACAGTTTATAAAAACTTCAGTTCGAATCATGTGTGTTTGATTGATATTCTGTGTATTTGTAACTGAATCTGTAGACGTACCATGGTTTCTTTGATGCATCCCTCTGAGCATGGCATGCATGTAGTGAACTCTTCATTTTCCGAGCAGCTCTGAGGGGTCTTCAAGGGCTGAGGAGGCTGTTCTGAAACGGGGTCGTCAAGGGCTGAGGAGGCTGTTCTGAAACGGGGTCGTCAAGGGCTGAGGAGGCTGTTCTGAAACGACTAAATGTTTCTCTAAACCGCGTTCAATCTCACTAAGAGCTGATCGACTGGAAAGGTGAATCACATACAACGCACATTTGTAACGAAATTTCTTGTCGTATTTCTGTTTCCGAGTATAAAAAAACGAGAAAACAGAAATAATTTTGTAATACAAGAGCTTTTTTACGAGCTCTCAGTGTGAAATGTGAGGTTCGAACTTAAGTACTTACAGTATTCGAACTAGGTTCGAACTGTATGTTCAAGATAGTCAACAAGTTAGAAAGAGAGTTAAGGAGGACATAATCCAGTTTTTTTTCCTCAAACATTGTTTTGAAAATTTAACGTCTGCTTTCATCGACAGTCCAGACCGAAAAAAATAGTGATGATTCTGAATAGAAGCTTAATTTTGTTAGAAACCGTGTTTCTGGAACCAGATGTCTTACAATCAATCTTTGACATTCATAAATATAACGTCTTTCGACATGATAGACCCTGTTTCTGAAACGTCAGATACCACTTGTTCAATGCCAGTCATCCTCTAACCAGAGACTCTCGGTGCTCCGCAATCCTCCTGCTTGACACACTTCCCGAATGGGTTGCGTATGAAGCCTTCCGAGCATCGGCAGCCACCGTCCTTGGAGCACTCCATGGTGCACATCTACACTTCAATTGATTAGAACAGAATCGAGTCACGTTATTGATTACCAATTAGCAGCCTAGAAAATAATTGTTATTCGAAAAGTTTTTCCTGGAAAGATTTGTTATTTACCGAAATTATCTGGATATCTACTCAAGTTATTATTTATTTAAATGATATTTACTATCACTCATTTGCATGGTTGAACTTTACTTCATTGAAACGAAATCGAGAAATCTTCAAATTCTAAGTTACACAGTTTAAAGGCAGTGACGCCTGGTTGAGATGACAAATGATTGAACTAGTCGAGATTTTTGAGTCGAGATGGTCTGGGTTCGATCCCGCCCGGTGGACTAGCTTTTTTCTGTGCGATAGTTCAATCATTTGAAATCGAGAAACATGAATTACTACAGTTAAGCCTGGACAACCGCTTTGATCGTGGAAAGTATTTAGTTTCGAACTCCACTAATCTATACAATTACATTAACTATAAAAAAATTTAATCGGAACTTCATTGAAGGGAAAACAAAAAGATTCAGCTTCTCCAGGATTTGAACAAGTTCAGTCGAATTGAAAAAAATATTGTATTAAAGTTTTCAATTTAATTTGAAAAACTAGTTCTAATTGATACTCCACCTTTTTCGATTGTTTTTTGGAAAACGGAAAAAAAGAACAAATAATTGACACAACCATTCAAAATAAAATAAAATACCGTGTTTGGGTTTTCGCACGTGTTCTCACATCCATTGAAGCAGGCGTCAAACTGCTCGTTCAGTCCGCATTTCAGTCCTGCTGGTGATAAACAAGAAGTTATAAAAACTCAGGAAGCTTAGATTGAAAACGCTCCATGAAGAACCTTCAGTCAATAGAAATGAAAATCGGGAGAACAGGACAAAGTAATCCGAGAAAAAAAGCAGTAAAGCCATTCATCTGGGAACACCTAACTTCCACTTGACATTGACCAACGTAAGGGACATTGAAACTCCTTGTGACATTTGAAATGTTAGTATGACGTGTTGAGTGTCAACTTGATATTTCGAGTGACATTCTAGCGAATTGAATGACATCCTGATATGCTGATTACCATTCCTGACGTGTGGGCCGAGATCCGTCAACTAACCAGGCACTGCCGTTGCTCCGCATTCCTCCTGCTTGACGCAGCTCCCGAGTTGGTTGCGTATGAAGCCTTCCGAGCATCGGCATCCACCGTCTTCGGAGCACTCCTCTGTGCACATCTAGAATTTAATTTGTTAGAACACAGTCGGGAAACGTTAGTGGCAGCCTAGAAAACAAATGTTTTCATAAAATGAATCGTTATATAAAGTTTTGATATTTTACTCAAGTTATCGATACTAGCGTATCCTCTATTTCCTCCTCTACCCTTTTCATAAAGTGAAGCCTGTGCATAATTTGTTCCTTAGAAGCATTATTTCACTCACAGATCTTCGTGCCGAAGAAAAAGATTGAAAAATTAATTGATTAATAGTAACCGTGTTCGGGTTTTCGCACGTGTTCTCACACCCGTTGAAGCAGGCGTCGAACTGCTCGTTAAGTCCGCATTCGAGCCCTACTCGTTAGAAGAGAATTAATTAATGTGTAAAGGTAGCCTAAACTTAAACGTAGAAAACTTCAGCATTTAATGCTGCGCACTGTTTTGCTCACCTACAGTTTTTAACCGTAAAAAAGTAAAACTAATTGACTCACATTCAGTGAGATACATATAGGTTTTATTTGAATTTTCCTATCAAGAAACTTCCTGATTAGTAATAAAATGACGTATTAAGTGTCCAAATGGAGCAACTGTTGCATTTTGAAAGGTCATTTTATTACTAGTCAGGAAGTTTCCAAGCGGAAAAATTCAAACAAAACCTGTATGTATGTATCTGACTGTATGTGAGCAAATTAGTTTTACTTTTTTCGGTTAAAAACGGTTGGTGAGCAAAACAGTGCGCAGCCTAAAGCTCTGAAGATAGGGCATAAAAAGATTTGCTGTGACAAAAAAATCAGGAAACTTCAAGTGATTCCCTCCGTTTAGAATAATAAGATTCTTATTATAAGAAGTGTAAATCTAGCGAGCGGTGAAAATTACCTCAAAAAGCAGAAAAAGCTTCTTTTTTTTTCTTTTTATTCAACATCAACCATCGTAAGGGACATTGAGAACTTCTTCTGAAAAATGATAGTATGACGTGTTCATTGAGGGTATAACTTTTTGATATGTCAAATGACATTCTGACATTTTGATTGACATCATGTCATGCATTTTACCTTTTCTGACATGTTGACTAAGATCCGTCTCCTTACCTGGCTTTGCATTCTTGCACACTGTCATTGCTTTGCATTCTTTTTGCTGGACGCAGTTACCGAATTGGTCGCGAACGAATCCTTCAGAACAACGGCAACCCCCGTTGCTGGAGCATTCCATGGTACATGCCTGGACTTTACTTGATTGGAACAGAATCAAAGAACATGAAAGTCAAGCGTAAGGCAACGAAGAAAAGAGCTTTAATCATCGCATGAAATTTTTCTTACACTTTGAATAAATCAAGTTTTTTTAACAGAAGTATTGTTTTGAACAAGTCAAAGTGAAAGTAATTTTAAATGTTTTTTCATTCGTTAGTTTACTCGGTTCGGCACCAACAAGAGGAAAATAAGAATTGGGGACTCAAGTAGGAATGAAAAGATGATTGAATATACTTTTTACACTACCCGGCTCCGTTCATTGAACATATTCCTTGTGAATTTCGTTTCTCGACATGAATATTTTTTGTAATCTGGTATCAGAGGAGTAAAAAATGCTGGAACTTCTTCACTTTAGTAACCCCCCCTCCCAGAGGTTCCATGGGTCATACTTCTGACTTACATTTACCAAAAAATTTTTACATAAAAAACTCTTAGGCTTAGGAGAAAGTTCACGCTAACGAGGCCGTACGGCTTAGGCTAACGAGACCGTATCAAAAAATGCCACTCTCATCTGACCCAATTGAACCTCTGGTAGGGGGAGGGTGACTAAAGTGAAGAAGTGCCAAAATGCTAACATGTGAATAAATCATTGAGTTATTGAAAGACTGAAGGAATGATCGGAAGAATTAGGTGATAAATCAATCAAAAATGAATAACAGAATGATTGATAGAGACCGTTTTCGGGTTCTCGCACGTGTTCTCACATCCGTTGAAGCAAGCGTCGAACTGCTCGTTCAGTCCACATTTTATACAAAGAGGCTGCATCTCGCAGTGGTCCATGAAGCATAACTGAAAGGAATGAGAATTAATAACCGGTAAACGGTGATGACATCGATGTTTCCACAGTCATCCATCCTATTTTGCAAGATGACACATTTGATATTTTATGATTTGAACTTTGAACTTTTCATTATGCGAAAAGGATCAGCTGGTAAATTTGTGGCACTTAGATAATATTTGATGTTATAGACAATATACAATACAAAAGTTAGTAGAACACAATTGAATTTTTTGGACATCTATTCATATATATATATACATACATATATGATTACATAACTGTTCAAGCCCCTCCCCCTTCCATTCTGTTCAAAATATGAAAAAGGCGGTTAAAAAAACACCTGCCGCGCCTTCAATCCCTCTCTTTGAGAGGTGACCGGTCAACGACCTCGCACCTTGCAAAACAATATTTCCCATTGCGAGGTGCGAGGTCGTTGACCGGTCACCTCTAAAAACACGACATCAAAAAAACGAGCGAGAGGGCGAAAAATATTACTTAAAGTTGGAGTAGCAGTGATTTCATATGCCAGCGTTGTTTGATTATGACTAGCGAGCAAGCAAATTCTGTATTGTTTTTTTGTTTCTTTTCGATTATCTCTTCCGATATTTGCTTTTTGTTTATCGCGTACTTGACTGTTTTTTTTTCTTCAGAAATTGTTTGAGAACCGGAATGAATTGTTGTTATTGTTTTCATAACTCTCATACGCAAAGCATACATCGTAAGGATATTTTTTGTTGGTACAATGTTACTTAGGGGGCCGCACTTTACTCGGATGGGGTTTCTTTATTTTTTGACAAATTTAGTCATTGAATTAACAAAAAAATGTTAACATGAGAAAATTTCTTATGCGGTCTCGTTAGCCTAAGCCGTACGGCTTCGCGTAACCTCTCCCTAAGCCTAAGTGAAAAATAAGTGAAAAGTAGCCTGCCCCCAAGTAAAGTGCGGCCCCCCAAGTAACAAAGTGCCCTTTACTGAAAGAAGTAATGCAAAACTCCTCGAAAATTGCTGCTGAATACAATATAAAATAATTAAAAAAAACCAATGAACATTCTAGTTGTAAGTAATATTTCATAATTTGAAGAAAGGGTATTTTTTTACTAAAAATTAAAATGACTAGTTTTTTGAAATGACTAGAAAAAGTTAAAAAAAGAAATGACTAGAAAAAATTAAAAAAGAAAATTTTTTAATCAAGTACGGAATAACGCTGGCAATTCAAACTGAGAGTACAAGAGAATTTTCGTCTTACACCAAATTGATAAAAAAAGGAAAATCTGTGCAAGACTCTCAGGTCGATGATTTTCAAAATGGAACAACGACCTTTTTTCTCTGAGGTGACTATTGAGGTTACCTCATATAGATTACACGTGCGGCTGAGAGTGGAATTTTTTTTTCACACCATTAAAATTAACGAATTTGTTGTTGTTATCACATACATGCTTTCAACGGTAAAATAATCTTTTTTCTAGTTTTTATTGTGGATGAAATCCGTTTAATTGAAATTCTGGGGACGTCTTATGCTCCCGATTACTATTTACTTCAAGAATCCTACCTGTATATCCGTTTCTGAGAAACAGAAAAAAATAAAAATAAAAAAAACCAAAAATCAATAATAAGTTTTTTTTTACCGGAGTAAACAATCAACCAACTTTGGTAGTGACGCAGAAAGTGTCTTCGGTGCATTTTTTTCGCTTGCAGTCTTTTATTCTGCGCCCTTTGTTTTGATTCTTCTTCGACTTCTTCGACTTTACGCACTTTGGCTTGGACACTGGACACGGTGGTACCAGACAGTTTATCTGCAAACATTGGCTTGGACACTGGACACGGTGGTACCAGACAGTTTATCTGCAAACATTCTAATGTTTTTTTTATGTAGTCTTGATGGAAACTAATGTCCGGGTGTAGCATAATAGTAGTGTGTGCGACTATTATAAGGGAAAATCCAAAAACGGCCCACGCCGAAGGGCTTAGAAATGCTGGTAGTTCTTAAACAAATTTGAATCTCCCACTGCTTCTATGTATGAACAATAACCCAGGAATAACCCTTTATCTCATCAGGACAGCTCTGTATCTCATCTCAAAGGGAACCGAAGCGGAACGAGGGATACTATGTACGTACACTTCCCCAGGAAATGTTCTAGAACATTTGTAACACTATTTATGGGCAACCCTGTAGTATCTTTAGATTGTCTTGAGTCTTGAGAAGGCCTGATCGTCCCAATTGTTCAGAGTGTCAAATTCTTTAACCCTTTTTTATTTAAAAAAGTCTTATTGACAAGACTGAACTTGTTCCCCAAGACTTTTCCAGATTTTTTCAAAGTAAATTCTAACAAACCTCTTCAGTCATAAACAAAGTCATAAACATCTTTTACTCTCTCACTGTGGAAAGCAGTTGTCCCTCTCATTCAGCCCAATCACAAGGAACCACAAAGCATTCGGAACATGGTTTATAGAGTGAAGAAATACGATAAGCTTCCAATTCAATCGATGAACGTCTTAATTTCAATCGATATACGTCTTCAGTTCATTCAATAAACGTCATCGACGCAATCGATAACATTTTAAATTCTAACAAACAGTGGTAACTTATTTGCTCTCATGTCTGTACGAACCACAGCCATGACGCAATTCTCTCTCTTCCCGCATTTCTTGGAGGAACAATCTAGGGGAGTTGTTGGTTCTCGCATATTCGAGCCCCTGACAGGGAAGCATCTGGCTCGGGAAGGACAAGGAGCTTGCTTGCACTTCACCTGTTAAAGCTAATCTAGTGAAATACACTCAAAACTTCTTGTTTGTAATGTCAAGCAGCTCTCTACTTCTCAACTCAACACAAGTCAAAAGAAACACTTTTGACACTGACACTGTCACTAAAAGCGGTTCAATTTTTGGTTACTGCCTGCTTTTCCTAATTTGTCGGATCAATAAAGTTGGACCGGATTCTAGCTGGAGTTACTAGATTGAGACCGTACAGAACTGACCATTCCATATATTCGGACCCCTACCTACATAGAGCTGAAAATGATGAAATTACATATAGCACTTCATGGCTTATTCGTGAGAATAAACTGTTTCTATTGACTTGTGTTGAATTGAGCAGTAAGGAGCTGCTTGATGGACTCGCCCTTTGTCACTCTTGAGATAAATAAGAGAAGAAATGAGAACCATGGCTTCTTCGCATCTGAATCCACTCATGCAGCGTATGTTTGCGCAAGTGACAGATGACTCTGTCAGATCTTCGAATCCCACATCCGGCATGGAAATCACGTACCCATCGAACGGGTCTACCAAGGACGCGATCATAGTGACAGTCTCACTTTGATTTCCACTATTTTTTGCGACACAGGTAGGAATGGCAGGACATGGAGCTTGGATGCATTGAACCTGTGTGGAAAATGTGATGTTCTCGTGATGAACTCAGCGTTACTATACTGATACAAATTTACCTGGGTAATCGGTCCAGATTTGTATGGACTTCAGTATTTGAAAGGAAACTTGAAGTTTACATACATATGTATATACGTCTCATAAATCTCAATATTTTTGTTCTGATTTATATTGCGTTTAATAACTCTTTTTCGACGTCTGACCATGTTTGTAGATTGTTTGAATGAAAAAAAGAGAATGAATAGAATTGAGAAGCGAGGGTGGGACGGAAGGGAGGGAGAACAGCAGAGAGAGAAAGAGAGAGAGGAGAGATAGAGAGAGAGATAGAGAGAGATAGAGAGAGTGATAGAGAGAGAGATAGAGAGAGAGATAGAGAGAGAGATAGAGAGAGAGGGGAGAGAGAGGGGAGAGAGAGGAGAGAGAAGGAGAGATAGAGAGAGAGAACGTCAGGGGTAGAAAGAGAATTGGATAAATAGAGGAGTAAACATAGCAACAAAAAAATTAAGAAAAGAAGAAGAAACAGCTTATAAGTATTATATAAGAGCTGGATTCTGGAAGAAAACTATTGAGTAACGCTAATGCGAAAAAAGTATATGATGGCCGAATAGAATGTCAAAACCATTATCAACATTCATGTCTTAAAATCTTCGAAATATCCATCAAGAATCGGAAAATGTGAATTCGCCTATATCAGTTGCGCTTCTTTTGTGACATCAAGAAAAAAATCGTTTTAACTTAAACGTTGAAAAACACGGCAGCACCTCTTCCAGGACGCATTCATGGCCTATCATACATGACACAGCTGCACAAGACGGATCTTCCCGCAACGAGTTTTCTTCTGGCCCTAAAAAAATGGAACATCGAAAATTCTTCAGGTGGTATCGCATTTTCTTCGATCTCTTACATCAACAAAAAAATAAAGAGTTCCTGAGGCAGTTTTTCTTGGGGCCAGGATAAGCTATACATCAAGAAATCATCGTGCGGTATCGTAGTATCTTCGATCGCTAGTGTCTATCTCTCGTCACTCGTCACTCTCACAACTCCCTGTTTTTTGACCTATAGCTCGCCTTCTTGTTGTTCTAGCATACCAAATAGTGGATATCTTCTGTTTCTGACAGTAACGCTATTTAACTAATCTCAAAAAAAATTGATAAATATCCCTACAAACCCACTTTTGAATAAGCTGAGTACTTACCTAACCTTATAATAATGTGGAACTGAATTCAATTGAAGTTTTTTCTTTAGGTTTCATTCTCGAGTTATTTACAAATTTACGTTTTTGGGCATTGAGGAATATTTTGTTCAATTATAGAGATAAACAATAAGAACCTGATGAGGCCTCTATGCAAACTGCTTGCGTAGGGCAATCTGGGCTCTCACAAGTCTTTTTCTGAAAGAATAAATCTTTCATTTTTGTATTTAAGTTTTCGATTTCCTTTTATTTTTTCATTCCTTACTTGATTTCACGAACTATATTTCATTTTTTGGAACAAATATATGATTTCATCGACTAAAACCTGTTTGAAGAATATTATATAACAGAAATGGATTGGAATGATTTCAATATATGTACATTAAAGGGAATCGCGATTAATAGCGAAGGGATCGCATTAAAGGGAATTGAAAAAAATCAATGAAAATACATTAATGCATAGGAATTGGTAATACATCATTTCGACTTTATCGATTTTAATATCGAGTTACATCGATTTTAACTAGCGCTTGAATCGCTACACAAACTTGCAGTTGCACAGAATGAACTAGAACAAGCTGAAGGTTTACGAAAACTATTTGATTCGACTAACAGCATTCAGTAACTTGGAATTTGATTCGATTTGACTTGAAACTATTTGATTCGAGTAACAGCATTCAAACTGTTTCTCGTAAATGTAGTAACGAATACTCGTAAAAAACTGTTTTCTGGGTATAGAAAGTGATTTTTCCTACTCTCACTCACCGTTTTCTTTCCTTCGACTCGGGGTAATACCATCTAACTGGTTAAAAACGTATGAAAGTCAGGCTAAACTTCAGATACACCTGATTGTAAGTGATAAAGGAAAAAGCGAACATGCTCTTCTTTGGTGCAAAGATGTGCAAAGCAGAACGGAAAAAAAGAATGAAAATAGTCAAGATTTATGTGAAAATCACTTTTCATTCCGATATCCTATCCATTCCGATATCCTATCCATTCCGATATCCTATCCATTCCGATATCCTATCCATTCCGATATACTATCCATTCCGATATCCTATCCATTCCGATATCCTATCCATTCCGATATCCTATCCATTCCGATATCCTATCCATTCCGATATCCTATCCATTCCGATATCCTATCCATTCCGATATCCTATCCATTCCGATATCCTATCCATTCCGATATCCTATCCATTCCGATATCCTATCCATTCCGATATCCTATCCATTCCGATATCCTATCCATTCCGATATCCTATCCATTCCGATATCCTATCCATTCCGATATCCTATCCATTCCGATATCCTATCCATTCCGATATCCTATCCATTCCGATATCCTATCCATTCCGATATCCTATCCATTCCGATATCCTATCCATTCCGATATCCTATCCATTCCGATATCCTATCCATTCCGATATCCTATCCATTCCGATATCCTATCCATTCCGATATCCTATCCATTCCGATATCCTATCCATTCCGATATCCTATCCATTCCGATATCCTATCCATTCCGATATCCTATCCATTCCGATATCCTATCCATTCCGATATCCTATCCATTCCGATATCCTATCCATTCCGATATCCTATCCATTCCGATATCCTATCCATTCCGATATCCTATCCATTCCGATATCCTATCCATTCCGATATCCTATCCATTCCGATATCCTATCCATTCCTATATCCTATCCATTCCTATATCCTATCCATTCCGATATCCTATCCATTCCGATATCCTATCCATTCCGATATCCTATCCATTCCGATATCCTATCCATTCCGATATCCTATCCATTCCGATATCCTATCCATTCCGATATCCTATCCATTCCGATATCCTATCCATTCCGATATCCTATCCATTCCGATATCGTATCCATTCCGATATCCTATCCATTCCGATATCCTATCCATTCCGATATCCTATCCATTCCGATATCCTATCCATTCCGATATCCTATCCATTCCGATATCCTATCCATTCCGATATCCTATCCATTCCGATATCCTATCCATTCCGATATCCTATCCATTCCGATATCCTATCCATTCCGATATCCTATCCATTCCGATATCCTATCCATTCCGATGTCCTATCCATTCCGATATCCTATCCATTCCGATATCCTATCCATTCCGATATCCTATCCATTCCGATATCCTATCCATTCCGATATCCTATCCATTCCGATATCGTATCCATTCCGATATCCTATCCATTCCGATATCCTATCCATTCCGATATCCTATCCATTCCGATATCCTATCCATTCCGATATCCTATCCATTCCGATATCCTATCCATTCCGATATCCTATCCATTCCGATATCCTATCCATTCCGATATCCTATCCATTCCGATATCCTATCCATTCCGATATCCTATCCATTCCGATATCCTATCCATTCCGATATCCTATCCATTCCGATATCCTATCCATTCCGATATCCTATCCATTCCGATATCCTATCCATTCCGATATCCTATCCATTCCGATATCCTATCCATTCCGATATCCTATCCATTCCGATATCCTATCCATTCCGATATCCTATCCAATCAAGAATACTTATGAAACAAAATTTTACTAAATTCCTGAGAAAAAAAACTATTCACAAACCAACCAATAGGCAGATTTGTCCTGGTTTGCAAAGAACTGTCGCACAGTCATTCGTTGTTGGAACGAACATACATTGGAGAACTGAACGGAAACTCGAAGAATCAATCAATCAATAATAATTTTTTTCTTGAATCAATCAATAATAATTTTTTTCTCATGCTATTTCACTGAAAGTATTGAAATTCAGATGAAATTGCACAACTAACGAGAATATGACTTGTCAAAGTCTAGTACGGGCCTTAGTTATTCACGCCTTACTATCCGTATTCATTGACGTCTCACTGGCCAAAGTCTTGAACTGAGCAAGATTTTTGGCATACCTAAGCCCATCAACTCACTCGCTTACTCTACTAAGACTCAATCATGAGCATTTCTTAGGAAATAACTTTGTATGTCACTATCGAGAAAAAAAAACTGATTCCGAAGAAATTTCAAAAAAGCATACCAGTGATATGAAGACCGAGCAAACATGTTGAGAAGATAAACCTTCCCGAATTCCTCATTTCCGCCAAAACTGATAGCTTTCGGGCGAGAAACAATATTGTTTTATTACATTATTTATTAGCTTTATAGTCAATGTTATAGAGACAATTCATACATTCCGTAACAGTTCTTGAATCATTCATTTTCCTGATATAAGATTCGGCGTAAATTTTGAACGTAGAAACACGGGAACATTGTAAATGGTTTGAACGGTGCGGTTTCAGCTTTCCAGATCATGACAGAGACCCAGTTAAACCATGTCGATGAGTGGAGAAGAAGGAGTGGAGGTAGAGAAACAACCCTGATCCCCCAGCCCCCGGCTTGAGAGCTCACTTTAAAGTCTACTGCATATATTGAGCCATCACAGGCTCATATATATTCTATGAGGGTCATTCTATTACTTCCACCGTTAAACATAAAACGTTCTCGGCTTTTGGAGATTTTCGTTTCTCTCGTTTTTTGTTGTATGGGCTTTAAAATGTGCATTATCATGTGTTTGTGTAGCTCAGTGGGGAGAGCATTCGCGCGGAACGCGAAAGGTCACGGGTTCGGTTCCCGTCACACCACACGATTTTTGCACAAGTTTCTGCGATCAATCCGCTCCTCTGCTCGGTATAAAAATCCGTTGCTTGAGAAGAACGAGGAGTAGGGAATACTCTAATTTACATGGGGGCCAAACCGGGATGAGAAGAGAGGATAAAAAGAGAAAAAGAGAGGAAAAAAGAGAAAAAGAAGAAAACCCGAGCATGAGCTACTTCGCAGAAAAAAAGGCGCCTAGACCTCTGACCCTAGACCTCGAGAGCCCCCATGTAAATTAGAGTATTCCCTACTCCTCGTTGTTCTCAAGCAACGGATTTTTATACCGAGCAGAGGAGCGGATTGATCGCAGAAACTTGTGCAAAAATCATGTGGTGTGACGTGAACCGAACCCGTGACCTTTCGCGTTCCGGGCGAATCTCCCCACTGAGCTACACACGCACACATGATAATGCACATTTTAAGGCCCATACAACAACCATACAAATCATCGTAAACATGAAAATTATATCCAAAAGTTTGTATTCGACCGTTGTGGTTGAAAGCTGTTAGGTAAACAACGTCGGTAGAAAACGTGTTAGATGGCTCAAAGTCGCGTTCGCGAAAAGAGCTCCATAATCGACCCAGATTGAAAAGTGAGCAAACATCAAGAGTTGAACAATTTTGCATTTTAATAGTCAACACGGACTGAATTGAGAGAAGTGATTTTTCGGACAATTACCGCCCAATTATGGAATGTTAAAACCAGGCTTTTAAAATGTATACTGCTTTCTCGATTGAGCCATCACAGGCTCACATATATTCTATGAGGGTCGTTGTATTACTTCCACCGTTAAAAATAAAACGTTCTCGGCTTCTGGAGTCTATCCTTTTTTCTCGTTATTGCAGATATTATGTAAACATAAAAAAATAAATATCTTTCCCTTTCTCTCTCTTTCTCTTTCCCAGCTCTCGAGATGGTCACATCTGCTCCCCTCTGTTTCTCTTTCCCAGCTCTCGAGATGGTCACATCTGCTCCCCTCTGTTTCTCTTTCCCAGCTCTCGAGATGGTCACATCTGCTCCCCTCTGTTTCTACAATTTCCCGTGAAACCATCGTTCCCCTCCCTCCACATCATGAATTCACTTCACTCTACTTGAGTTTTCGACTCCTCGTCCTTCTGCTCCTTCTACTCTAATTTTTTAAGAACTCCTGTAGGCTCCCAAGATCCCGCATCAAGTCAACTCCTGTAGGCTCCCAAGATCCCGCATCAAGTCAACTCCTGTAGGCTCCCAAGATCCCGCATCAAGTCAACTCCTGTAGGCTCCCAAGATCCCGCATCAAGTCAACTCCTGTAGGCTCCCAAGATCCCGCATCAAGTCAACTCCTGTAGGCTCCCAAGATCCCGCATCAAGTCAACTCCTGCTCGTCAGAAAAAAACACCGTCCTTTTTTGTGGTATAACTGCACATGCAACAGTCCTTTGTAAATATTCAAGATCTATTTGCACGGAATAAAATCTATCTATCCAAATTTCGTATTCTACCGTTATGGCAGAAAGCTGTTAGGTAAACAACGTCGGTAGAAAATGTGTCGCGTTGGCTGGCTCGAAGTCCGTTAGGGAAAATTGCTCCATACTCGACCCAGAGTGAAAAATGAACAAATATCAAAAGTTGAACGTTTTTTGCAATAGTCAACGTGGAATGAATTGAGAGAAGTGATTTTTCGAGGACAATTACCGCCCAAATATTAAATGTTGAAACCAGGCTTTTAAATGAGGAAGGGTTAATACTGACTTATGGTATGAACAACGTATTGAATTAAAAAAAAAATCAAATCGACCAGCTTCGTTTGCCTCAAGCTTGAAGAACAAAGCGTATCTGAAGAGCTATTGTCTAAAAAAACTTTTGTAAAGCTCTTCCGGCTTTTTCGTAGACCTTTGAAATACAAAAATGTATGAAAAATCCGACAACTTACCCAAATGAAGAAATTGTTAAAATGAATTGTTAAAAAGATTTTGTGAAGATCAATTGCGGAGCAACCAAAATTTTGAACCCAAAATGTTAGTTCGGAAAAAAAGTAGAAAAAAGCATTGAAAAACTAGCAGAAAACAAAGTGTAAAAAAGCAGAAAACAAAAGTGTAAAAAAGCAGAAAACAAAAGTGTAAAAAAAACAAGAGAGAAGAGCAGTTAAAAAAGAGAAAATTTCCACAGCAGTGTATGATTATTTCCGCTCCTATTTATAAGAGCAGCAGTTTTAAGTTTATACGAACACCGGACGGCAATTAAATGAGAGGATAGAAAACAGAGTGGATACAGTAATAGCAGATAATCGGCTCAGCACAGTTCTGCTGTACGCTCCCTCAATCCAACAGTTTGTTCACTATGATTTGTCTATTTGAGTTCAACATTTTTACGATTACAGTTAAAGAAATTAATTTTAGAATGGGGGTCAAAACTATCTCTTTGTCTGTATCACTTTCTCTCTCTCTCTCTCCTTTTCTAACATTCTGTTCAGCTATCTCTATATCTTTAACCCTCACTGTATTCCTTTATATTATCACATTCTCTCTGTCTCTCTCTATCGCTTTCTCTTTAATTCCCACTCTAGCTCTATACTTCTTTTTCTCTTTCTCTTACTTCCTATCTTTCTCTATATCTCCCTCTCTGTCTTTTGACTTCTTTCCGAACTTTTATCGAGTTCGAAATCCAATCATTATCTTTCATGCAGTTCATAAAAAAGTTTTGTTGATTTTTCCAACCAATATGATCACAGTTGAGTAGGATTTAATTTTTCTCGTATACTTTTTTCTATTCCCTTAGTATAACCCACTATTCTGAAGCGGTAAAGCCCGAGTTTATAAGATAATCGAAGCCTTGTAACTCGCGTTGAACATGGGAACCGTAGCTCCTGAACCATTTAACTTATTGTACACAATCCACTGCAGACTTTAAACTTTTTTATAAATAAAATATGATGTTTAACACAATCTCAAATAAAATATGATGTTTAACACAATCTCAAATAAAATATGATGTTTAACACAATCTCAAATAAAATATGATGTTTAACACAATCTCAATAACTCTTCCAGTTCGTTTGTTTTTATAAACACTTTTTGAGGAAAATTCATTCTTGTCGATGCGCGTTTGTGTCTAATTCACATCTTTATTTCGGAAGAACGCAAGGAGTAATCGAACATCTCGGGCCAAATCGTATCAACCATATCGGATCTTTTTGACGTTTTCGTACTGTCGTTACCTTCCAATTCCTCAAAATTTTGACATAATTTTTTTTCTATTTTAACTTGTGCAGTGTTTTTATTTGCGAAAACATTATGAAACATAACGAAATCTCTTTTTTTTTCGAATTGTGTGAACGTCTTGTTCTAATCTAAACTATTTACAATTTTTGTACTCTCTTTTTGTACTCGCAAGAAAAAAAGACATCGCTGCTCTTGTCTCTGACGTTATATTTCTCATACTAATTATACAAATTTTAGGTTAGAACAAGACGTTCAAGCAATTCGAAAAAAACGGGATGTCGTTATGTTTCATCATGTTTTCGCGAATTCTAACGCTCCATTAGAATGCATGTGTTCTTTCTTTTTACCGTAGTTCATGTTTTCGTGGTGAGACATTGGAGCGTTCAAAAAAAAATTTAATCTCATGTTAGTTTTCTGTCTGAGACTCTTTTTCCTCTAAGCGGTGAAGGTTAGCTGGCTTTTTTAGGCTTCTAAGTTCTGATTTTTTTCTAACGAGTAAGCATTCGGCTACCGCACGCAATCCCTATCCCATATACGATTACCATTTATAAGCTAGTCCCTAGGGCGAAATCTAACTCAGTAATTTCTCTTCTACCGGGAGCGTGTGGGAGCGTGCGCGTATTCACAAACTCCCGAGGTCTCATAGCTGAAATACTACTAAAGTTGTATCGCCGACCTTGATTAGTTTTTTCTCATTGATCACCTTCTAGCTCCAGAGTAAGAGCTCTAACATCGCTCTAAACGTAAGCCGACTCTTAGAGCGAAGTTGTACGAGAATAATCGTGTCCTTTTCTAAGTCAGAAACTGCTTATGTGCTTGCTCACTTATGAGCACACAGTGATATTTCATACAATCCGGCTCTTTTTCCTTTTAAACATTGAAGAACATATTGGAAGATGCTATGACTTTAGTCCGCAATATTAATGAATATGACACTTTGAGCACGGATCTGGTGAAAATGAAGGGTTTGCCTGTGAAACCGAAATAAAAACTTTCTGGAATTCACAGGGTTCAGTTTTCGAGTGGCTACAAGAAAACTGTCTGCATATACATACATGACATGTGACATAACTTTCCTTTCAGAACTAAGTTGATTATATATTCACTGTAAATACAAAACTACATAATTATATTGAACTACCAAACGGGCAAAAGCTATTTCGAGGAGTAGGATCGAGCCCAGCCATCTGTCCATCTCTTACCGGCAGTGCGAGCGCTTCACCAGTTATTCCACAATAAAACGTTCTTTTACCAAAGTACGTTTAAAAATTCTTTCTTTTCCAAATCTAAGAAGAAAAAACGGTGAATTACGTTTTTCATTCAAACAACAAAAATCGGAAATTCTCTCGCGTTTCATTTCTTCGTCCTCCTAAACGGCTGCATATACAAATTGATCTTAAATCTTCCTTTTAGACTTCCAAATGGAAGCTCTTCTGGAGCTCAATTTTCTATATAGTTCTCTTTATTTTCCAATGCGTCCCCTTCGTGATGGAAGGTTCGAAAATTCAAAAAAGGTTCTCAGGTTGCAGTTCTAAAACTTTGAGACTGTTTAGTGTGAAAAATCATCAAAAGTCTCTTTTAATCGGATGATTGTGTAAGGAACCTTGATGTACATTCATTCCAAGCCACCGAGTCGAGGAACCTACAATTTTCCCTTCTGAACATTCTTGTTGTTTTGGAAATTGGCCCTCGTAGCTTCTTTTCCCTTCGCGTTCTCGTAGGACCGCTCTTAGCAATCTAGTGCACTTCGACAGAATAAAACTCAATCGAAAACCATGATGATATATACTCATACTGGCGGAACCGACTCTTGGTCGGACTTTGTATATCAAAGCTTAACTGTCACTTCTTTTTCTATCAAATATGAAATTTTATACTTTAACTTTTTTATTTTTTTTGAGAAAAAAAAGCTAGAGAAAGAAGAGACGTAACACGCTTAAACTTGTGACTTTTCCAGTTTTCGAGAACTTAATTATAAAACGCTCAAAAATAACTGCTTGTCTTTTGAGTCCTTGCGAAAGAGCAACAGCTGATAGAAAATATAATTTTTTCATCCAGTAATCTCAATGAAATTTTCTCAAGAAACAATCGAAAAAGCTGAGTAATAATATCAACAAAAAATACTATGGCCTTAGTTTCAACGCTAACTTCTCACCAGACATGAAACGCTTCATCAAAACAAAGGGATTTTTTATTGCTCTTATTCATTGGTTCATAATCATGTTATCGAGTAACTCAAACACCTAACTCACCAGAAGTGAAGTCTTTACATGAACAAATGACTCAAACACTTTGTGACTACTCGACTCAAAACAGAAAGGAAAGACGAACTAGATTGAATTTTTATTGCATGAATTTGAAACTTTTTTTTCTCTAAGACTAAAATGTCACAAATCATACGTTGAAAAGTTAGATAACAAATGAGAACTGCGGCTTAGTATGTATGAGAAGCATACCTATAACAATTGAGAACAAGAGTTGAGCAGTTGGCGAGCGTTCAATTCCATTAAAAACGAATACATGTCTGTTTTGTGAACGTTCTGAGTCTAGAAGCAGTGTTCACCTTACCATATGACAAATCTCTTTCACTTGGCGAGTCTTCTCTTCTAGCTGTGAACCTTATTATAGTGGGTGATTCTTATAGTATTTGGCTGGGGTTTTCTCGTCATACCAAGAGAAATTTTGTTTCGTTCAAGACGTTATGTATAATTTTTTTTTCGTGTCTATGATTTTTACGAAAAATGGAGGTTATGCTAAACGCTCACGATGAAATTTAGTGAAAAATTCCAAAACAATCATTTCAGAGAATTAAATGAAAAGTAATGAAGAATAGCCCTCAACTGACCATTCTCGCAACAATTATGATAAGCAATGAAACCTGTGTTGGTTGTGTTTTCGAAGGCATCGAGACATTGGAGGAAGATTGGAACAGGGGTTGGGAGAAATGATCTACACGCATACATAAGTGGAAGATTGGAACAGGGGTTGGGAGAAATGATCTACACGCATACATAAGTGTGTAAGTCTAAAGAAATAAATGAGTAATTTAGCTATTTCACCTATTCCCATCAAACGTGGCTATCAAAAACATTTTTGAGTATAATTCACAAAAAAAAAGAAAAAAAAAACGATTTGTAAAATAAAAGTATGAGAGTATTATGAAAACAAGTGATTTTGTCCTAAAAATATTTCGTAACACAATACACGAAGCCTTAGATAAATGCAGAAGCTGAGTATGTGAGTGAAAATGGAAAGCAGGATAGCAATTGATTATGACTATGCCTTATTTCATGCATTTCTTGACTGTGACTTCATAAATGTGATTCATTAGCTTTTCGAATTTGAAAACCGAAAAAGAAAATTGCTGAACTGTATTGAACAAAATGAAAACAAAACGTATTGAAAATAGCACTGGCTCTGGTTTACCTGAGGTTTGAACATTTGCGTAAACTAGTGCGTTAAGCTGGAAGTTTGGTATCAATAAATGTTGATATACATGCTCAATGTCAAGAGTTCTCAATGTCAAGAGTTGAACTTTTTCGGAAAATTTCTAAGTAGAAAATAAAATTTAGTTTCTCTATAGGAAAAAATAAAAAAAAGTTTAAAAGTACCAACAAATAAGGTAAAAAGCAAAGAGAGTCGGATGGCGTCGTATTGTATTTTTTATGAACAAACAGCATTTTTTCGGCAAAAAACCAGATTTTCCGTAACGGAAAAAAAGGAAACAGCACATGTTAAGCCCGCCTTCTCGATCAAAAGTATTGCACAGGTTTGAGAAGTGAAAGATGTTTCGAACAATATTTGCAGTGACGGAAAACACTGGTTCCTAATCCTTAGTGTTGCCTAGCTTTAAGAACGTAAAACTGAGGGTACGATTATGAAAAGTAGAACTCATGAAATGCAGAAAATTTCATACGTTCAAGTAAAACAGCAGAAGGTTCCTATTTTATACTTTCAAGTATGAAATATATCCGATTTTCTTTCTGTTTTATTTCACGCTGACTTTCGTAACTCAGAGCCGAATTGCTCTGATTAGAACACTCGACAGACTGTAACAGTCTGATTGAATTGCTTGACGGAACCTTTTTGTCTCAACACTGTGACTCTGAGGGATCGAGCAATGTGGCTACATGTTTCAAAGTGACTCATCAATACCCATTGCTACAATGAACAACATGGCTATAAATGCTGACTACCGCGAGAAAGGAAGAGCAGGGGCGAGGCTGATTGTCTGCGAGCCGAAACGAGGTTTGGACCCAACAAACAACTAAGCGGACATTCGAGCCGCGCTTGGAGTCTGGTCACGCGAGTTTTGCTTAGAACCCGCTGATGATGCAATAGGCTTCTAGGGCGGAGAGGGTGAGGTAGATGACCCAGAGCATGGAGAAGAAGAACGACGTCAGATACTGCAAACAAGCAAGACTATTCATCTCTAAATATTGTTTCTACATTGTTTATTGGTTCTCCCTTTCACTTTATTTATCATTATTTCTAGTAATAATCAAACCATCTGCAGTTCCAAGCGCTACTTCGCCGTGCTTAATGTACATACACTTACAAAAAGTTGGAAGAGACTTTAAAAATTTAAAGTTCTCAACTTACTATTTCTTAGTTCTCCTCATGTTGTAAATTTGAGAGATGTGTGTAAGATCTCTTTATTTTTCCTCATTTTTCTTCTGATAATAAAAAATTTATCGCAATGCTGTTTTCAAAAGGTAGATAAGAAGTCCTTTTTAAATTTGTATAAACACCGAGGACACTTTTTCGAAATGATAAAAGAGGCACGTCGATGTTGTAAAACGGTTTAAGTCCGCTGTTAAGAAATTGATGCGTGGTTCATAGATTTCATCTTTTTTTCATGAACTTTTGTCTCGTTTTGTTCCGCCTCTGGAGCTGAACTCACTCTGGGCACAGCAGGTCCGCCAAGCTCTCCGCCGATGTACTTGTTTCGCCTTAGGACGATGACGAAGATGCAGATGGCTGCCTCGCAGCAAAAGATCATAACCGAGAAGCCGAGGTTTCCCGGGTCTACCATGAACCTGAGAAAAAGAGAGAGAGAGGTTGAAGAGATAAAGAAATAGAGAGAGGCAGAGAGGCAAGGAGAGAGAGAGAGAGAATAGTAGAGAGAGCGTTGAAGTGAGCGAGATAAATACAGCTAGATAGAGAGAGAAAGAGAGAGAGAGAGAGAGAGAGAGAGAGAGAGAGAGAGAGAGAGAGAGAGAGAGAGAGAGAAAGAAAGAGAGAGGGATAGAGTTGGAGATGGAGTGAGAGAAGGAGAATTGAAGGGAAAGAGAGAAAGTAAAATTAGTGAAAAGGTGCGCTCGTAAAAGGTGCCTTTTTCCTCCAAGTTTTCAACATCGAAGGTGCCTTTTTCCTCCAAGTTTTCAACATCGAAGGTGCCTTATGTTAGAAGCCAAAAAGTCGAGCAACTCGATATGCCTCACTTGTTGCCATGGAGTGCGTGATAGATCGCAGCCATACTCCATGCGATTCCGATGCCGAGGAAAACGTTTACAGCATTGGAACCTGTCACGTTTCCTATCGAATTGTCCGCGTACTTGTCTTGCACTGCGGACACTTTTGAAGCGAAGGTATCTAAAATTTTTGAATGTTTCTTAGTAAAATGGATGAGCAAGATGTGAGCGAGCGTCATGAAGTAAACGCTAGTCAATCAGCCTTGAAGCGGTGGCTCGAATTCTCCCCGTTAATCTTTCTCATCGCTCGGTGACTCGAATTTTTAACTCCCTCAACTGATTACGTTCTGATCTCGCGTAATCTTCAGGAAGTTTCAATGCTATCAGCAATCAGTACTACAACACCGCAGTTTCCTTTTTTTTCTTGACATAATTCGTTAAATGTATTCGTTAAACACCCTAGCTGTTAAAAATGCTAGCAGTGACTCCAAAAACGCATATCTTAGCGAAAAAGCAGTACATCAATTAGTTATGAACCCGAAACGGCTTCAAGAAGCTTCGGCGTATTAACCTTCTTCTTTCACTCGTTTAAGTACCTGAATTCCCAACCATTTATTTTTTCATTGAGAAGGCGAAATTTGAATTGACTAACCCGGCACTGAAGTACCCAGAGCGACAAAAGAGATCGCCGTCACGGAGTCCTTCAGCCCTACCCAGCAGCCGAACTGCGATGCGAGGTCACCGACCAGTGCGGTTAGCACGCCGATCACCAGAATGGACACGACGAAACACGCCCAACCTCCCCAGTAATCTGTAAGAATCAACGAAAATCACAACTGTGGCGCACGGTGAACGTACGATCAGAATCCGTCTCTTCTCTAAAGCTGCATGTTCTAGCCATTATCCTGTCTTCTCGCATAATTTTCTCACTGAACGTTGTGAGATCGAACGCAACCGTCCCACTCTTACCCGAAACAAGCACCCCCCCCCCCGAGATCGAACGCAACCGTCCCACTCTTACCCGAAAAAAGCTCGTTATCACTACACTACTTCTTACGATAATCCATGAGACTGCGCTAAAACTCGAAGAGCTTTCTTCATTGTGTTTATGTTGCCTTACTAGCTTGTAGGTTTGCTCGTTAAGAAATTTCTTGTTGTTTTACAAAAAGTTGAAAAAAGGTCCCGATTCACTTCTAAATGCGAACTGAACCATTCTTGAGGCAAACGCTCACCTGTGGGCGGAATGGTTGCGAAGAGTAGCTTCCAAGGCACCGTCAAGATATGCATAAAATAGTCGAAACAGCCCGGTGGCTCCTGTATTTATTAAACTCTGACTACAAGGAATACTGCAATTTTCTCGTCACTCGGTACGGATGATTCTCCGCATGGTGGGAGCGAATCTGGGACCATCTCACAATCGTCTATTACTCTAACACTGCTCCACACCCAGACTTGTTGATTTGTTTTATGTGTAAATTTTAAGCAAGCTAACGGAGGATACTCGCAGGTACTTCCGCAAGATATATGCGATCGTAAAAACCCGAACCCGCCACTTTCGCTTTCGTGCAATGTTGGTCTCTCAAGATACCCAATGACTTTCCTCGAATACGGCAGCGAAATATGGTCCCCAACAGCCATCGGCAAGATCAATGAACTCGAGAAAGTCCAGAGAGCTTTAACAAGAAGAGTCTTCATTCACGCCGGACTACCCGCTGCCGACTACCTTACTCGAATGAAGACCTTGTCCCTCTCAACCCTTGAATATCGCCGCAGAATCGCTGATGTTTGTTCTGTTCACAAGATTCTCTACAATAATGTTTCCATGGATAGTGCTAATCTACTCAAAATTCTTCCCACTCCCTACGTTAAACGTAACTCATATCTCTTGAGAATTGTCTTGCCTTTCAAGATTAACAACTCACATAGCACTTGTGTCACACGTTGTATCAATTTATGGAACTCGCTTCCAGCTCAAGTTGCATTGTTACCCTCCTCCCTCGCTTTCAAAAATGCACTACTAGCATTTCCTCGGGAGACTATCATCTCGAATTCTAGCTTGCGTTGTTTTTTGAGCTATTTTTATCGTATACCTGTGAATTACACAATCCATGTAACATACTCATGTATGTTCAAGGAATAAAGATTGACTTAATCACGTGAACTCCTGAAGAGCTTTTTGAAAATCACGGTCTATTACGGTGTCACGAAATTTCGCATTGTGACCACTCTCACCCTAATTTTCACAATCAAAATATTTCCATGTATTTTTTCATTGGATTTTGTGCTTGGGCTCAGGTAAAGATTACGCTAACGAGGCCGTACGGCTTAGTACGAGACCGTATACAGCGACCAGTGACATAATTAGAGCTTTGGAGAAAAATTTCTGCAAAATCCGGGTGCGAGTGGTCGCGGTGCGAAATTTTGTGATGCGAAAAGTGATGGAACCGTCTGTTGCAAGCTTTTATCTCATTACTTCGCGCCTTCTTGTTTACTACTGACTGACCTTCTGTTCGTCTTCTCCTTTCTCCTCATCATCATCGTCACCTGGAAAAAAAGAAGCTTTTCTGGGCTCTTAGTCATCGCATCCAATGCTTCGGCTGAAGTCTCATGTGTGATGTGCTCACTCTTCCCCGTCCTTCTTCTTTATTCTTGTTTTTTTTTCAGAAAACCGATTATGAAAAGAACCTCGGAATCAGAACCAAAGGAGGGAATCGGGGAGTTGCAGAAAAACGGCGTTATGTACAGGGCGAATGCTAAATAACCCTGACACCTTTTTAACGGTGGTGAGACCGTATTCTGAGCGCTTTATACCTACACAAAACTACGTTTACAAAGCTTGAACGGTATAGTCAGAAGAGTCATCTTGTTTTTTTATAGAGAGTTTTAGATGTATCACATAATGTTTAATTTATGTATCACACATAAATGGCGACAGGTTCTGGAAGTAAATTTGATCCTATCATCTTACGCAAGAGATTTTTCCCCGTGTAATCTGTGAATTATCTAATCATACCACTAAGTGTATAAGTTCTGAATTCGTAAGAAATCACTCAAAAGTCATTTTCTGTTTGAAACTTCTTGTTTTTTTTCAGAATACATTGGTGAATCTAAAATAAAGACGTATAGGAGGCCTCATTAAACTTCCTATTGAATGCTTTGAGTGAGTACCTATCGATACGTTGTAACTAGTTCTAAATACAGGTTATTATGGGAACTTTGTCTGATCAAAACAAATTCAGAGTAAGACAAGGACGAGGTGAACCCTCGGAAGTAAGCGTCAAGGGAAGCGTTACAGCACATCACGCCCGCTCGTTCTGTCAAACATTTATCTGGCGTGGAAGTACTGAATGTACCAGCGTCCACTGATAGTGCGTCGATGAACTGTTCTCGCCACGAGGAGGTGCCCAGCATCAACTTTGTGTTCGCGTTTTTGATCATACGATCGATGACGTTCTGCAAAGTTTGATTACAATGAAAGGGTATAAATTAGCCAAGAAAACTTTAGATGGAATGATAAAACTCAAGGTTGGAAGACAGAAGGTCAAAAAGGTTTGATATTTGCGAAAGAATTAGGTGAACAAAATTAGGTAAACTATTTGAGAAAGAATTATGTAAACGTATTGAATGAGAACGATTCTCGAAAATACCAATGAAGAAATTCTCCAACTTTTTATCCTGTATCATATATCCGATGTTACAAAGCCTTTATCTTCCCCTTGCTTGAATGTTTTTCGCCTATATGAACTCCTCACAAAATCATCCTAATTAGAAAAATATAAGTTGTTTAGCATATTTTCACGAGGCTTTTATACAGGGTGGCTGGAAAGATCGTTTGACTTTCGGACTGCATACTTTCCAGCCACCCTGTACATCCGCTGCTAAAGATCTGAATCTTTCAGTTCGTGACATCATATAGTAGAAGACTGGAAAGATTTAACTTGAAAAAAAAAACCGCAGAAAAAAAGCTGGCCTTATCTTCTCTTATAAAATTTTGAATGGTCCCATAGATATACCTAACTGTAACCAGTATGTATACTCTCAAGGAATGTAATGGCCGGACGTCAAGCTACGCTTTTCATTTACCCAGAACCCGAAAATTTGAACTACGAACCGCTAGAAACTGTTGTAAACTGACCGAGAATGTTGTAAACTCCCCTAATATTTCTACTTTTGAAAGAGGTTCGGTAAACTTCATCTTTTAGATCTGCTTGGTATACAATTACCTAATCTTTGAAACAGAATAACGAGTTCTTTTTTGTTTCCATTTCTTTCTCCTTGTTTTTTCTTTTATTTCCATGTGTTGCCACATTTTAAATAATGTATGAATACATAAAAAAGGTATATTAACCGAATAAGGAAAATAGTGACTGGAATCGTTGCGAGAATGACAAAGTGGAAAGCTCGGTTGACACGAGAATGACAAAGTGGAAAGCTCGGTTGACAATAATTCAAGACCGATAGAAAGAAAGTCAAAATGTAACAGTTTCCGTTGTTGCGCCATCATGTGGACATTGTCAAACTAATATCAGACAACTGAGAGTCTAACTTGAAATTCCTTGCTCTCTTTGATTGTGATTAGGCACTTGGAGTGCTCTCCAATGCGTGGTTTGCCGAGCTCTGCTACTTGAAGCTGATATTCGGTGAGAGCCTTACCGTAGTCTTCTTCTCCTGCATTGAAAATATTGCAGTCTTTACCGGTCTTCTCAGGTTATCCCGGCTCCAAAAAGTGCTTGGAGATTGCTTGAAATGCTTATTTCAAATGCCAGCACTTTATAGATAATCATACAATAAAGTTCCTAAATGAAGTGTATTTCTTGGTTACTGTGACAATGTTTTAGAAAACTTCCAAAAACTTTACAGAAAAACTCTCATTAGTCAAAGATTTGATCCTGAAAGTTACACTTTTGCATGGAAATATTTAATTTTATATGAATACAAATTGTCTACTTATATAAACCTATGAAATGGCTCTTTTTGAGAACATCCCTAGCTTTATTGTATGATTATTTATAGGATGTTGAGCCTCCCATCACTTTTCAGAGCCTCGTTTTCGGTTACATAGTTTGACTCAGCTTTAGAAGTACAGAGCTTCAGCGAGAGATAGAAGAGCGAGTTTGTCCACGTATTCACAAAGGTTGTGAGCAGAAATGAAAAACATATAAATGTAGTAAGTTCAAGAAACTAGAGAAAATGAAGCATTGATACATATTAAGGAGAACTTTCGTTTCGAGTGAATTAGACCACAAGAAGAACCGGAACTAGACCCTCTGGGAAGCCTTTTTGAGCTACATGTTTCGGGTTTGAGCTATTTTAAAGAATGTCTACGGGACTGGTTGTCGGATTTTATGAAAAATCGTCCAGTGTTGAAGGATTATAATGATAATAATTATACTTTATCGCAAGGGTGATTTCGGAAGGGGGCATGTAGGGGGTCAAATAGAGGAGTGAGTGATTCGAATCAACACCAAGGTGTGACACTTTTCTATGTGAGAAAAGAGGTAAGTCGATGAAAAAGAGGTAAGTGGGTCTGGAATCGAGAGAGAATATGAGGATTGTTTTATAGCTTACCGATAGCTGTTTTGAATGATTTGACTGTATTAATCGAAAATACAGTCTCTGGGAGTTTGTTCCAGACCTATGGCTTTCTGGGTAACTTGATTTCATAACTATAGTTCTTGTCGCTCCAGTTTTACCTGGGCATAGAGATAAATGATAGGGTTGTTTGGCAGAAGCACGTTTCGCATGGTTTGAGTGTGTTCTCGGATTCATGAAAGGTCTCAGAGGTCGTTTTCTTTTGGTCTCAGTGGTTCATAACTCAAAAATTCCTAGGATCTATGAACAAGGAATCTCTATAGGGGGCATGTAGGGGTCAATTAGAGGAGTGAGTGATTTGAATCAACACCAAGGTGTGACCCTTTTCTAAGTGAGAAAAGAGGTAAGTCGAGGAAAAAGAGGTAAGTGGGTCTGGAATCGAGAGAGAATATGAGGAGTGTATTCTATGAACAAAATACTTAAGCTGAAGTTTCTCGAGCTGGTGAAAGTTCCGTTCCTTGGTCTATGTCATTCAGAAACTGAAGCTCAAAACTGAATGTCATTCGTGAACAGGACGCGGTTAATAGTGTTGAGTTTATGCTTTCCAGTGTCAAAAGCCTCTGAGGGTATTTCTTTTGAAAATTATGATTTCTGACACTGATTTTCTCGATGGAGAGTAAATGAACATATACAACGAAAGTTTGTATATATTCCTATGTATCAAGTTCAAATAGTCATACTTTTGAATGTATGTATGTGCCATTTTTCATACGTTTTTCTGTGTGCATTGTCAAAGTCACACTAAAAGTGAGGTTAAAAATTTTGTTCGAAAAACAACAAGTGACAGATCCAAAATAGTAAGAAAGTTGTTAGGCTGTGCAATTAGTTGATATTCGTAATTATCCTTATTTGTTGCAGAGGATGTTTTAGTGGAGTTTTCAACGATGTTCATTAAACGTGTGGTTAGGATTGCAGTTAACTGTGGTCAATCGTAAGAGTGAGCCGTAAAAGAAAAGGATGGTTCATGTTCTTATGCAAACATATGAAGTGTGGTTTTGACCAATTTAGGATCTAAAACTTCACCTATGTATAGAGTTTCTTAACTTTGTAAATTCAAGTATACATTTTTTTCATCTTCAAACGTCTCACAAATTCATATGTTAGAAGTAAGAAAAAAACAGAAAAGCCTTCTCAGACTTTCATAAGCCAAGGAGTTCTGAAAACTGTGGTTTCGTTATAAATGGCTTAGGCTTAGGCTTAGGCTTAGGCTTAGGCTTAGGCTTAGGCTTAGGCTTAGGCTTAGGCTTAGGCTTAGGCAAGCAATAGAAACTTCTGAATTAAAAATTTTATTGATTTTCTATGACGTTTCCCGACTTGCTATGCGTGGAATTGATAGTTAAACTATTGAAATGACAATTTCAACCTTTTGAATCGATCATTCAACTTGTTTTCATTGTAAATTTGACATTATATCACCCATCTAGGTTATTAACAAGAAAGAAATTAAAAAAAATGTTAAGTTTTTCTCTCTAGACAACAGTCCTTTCAATTCTGGGTGAGAATCTAACGTTTGTAAGAAACAAAATTTTAAGTGTCAAGTCACATAAAAAATGTGCGGAATAGAATATTCGAGAAGGATATGCGTTTTCATGATTTTTTTTCTCAATTGGATAGTCATTGGTTCGGGAAAGATAATGGGTGTCAACAAATTGTTGAGAACAATTGTGTTGTTTATTCTAAAGAGGTCTGAATCTCAGCCCGCGTTTTTAGCCTTTAGTAATTATACACGCACGTGGCACACTATAATGATTATTGAGAGAGAAATAGGTTGTTGCACAACGTCAACTCCTAGCGGCTGAGGGCTGAGAGAAAGCGAGAGTTGACATATGAATGTTAGCCTTTTCACTCCTTTACTGAAGTTCTATCCGCACTTGCTCTCAAAGCTCATGGCTAAACCCAAGAAGCTGGTTGTCTTTTTAAACATTATCGTTTTCAGAGGCAGAAGGGCTTGTGAAAAACAACAAAAAAGAGAAGATCACCAAGAACCAATGTTGAAAACCGCAAAACACGCACTGTTAGTAGAAATTCATAACATAAAGCACCCCGAAAACGCAATGGTAACTTTTCGTTGCGAAAAAAAGGGCGAGGACTTAAAAACATATGATGCGAAGGTGAGGGCCAGTTAAAATTACTGCAAAAGTAACTGAAAAAGGTCAGCAGTGATTCAAATCACACCAAAGACTCCTACACTCATAATAGCCAAGCCGAAGACGCCAGAAGCAATACAGTGACACTGTGCTTGCGTCAGTCTTTTGTTGTTCCAGCCAAAGCAACAGTGGGGATGAGCAAAGCAAAAGAGGTAGATAGAGCGAGGCGGCCATTGCAGCTTCAAATGATAAGATGAAGCATCAGACGAAAAGACGCAGCGTCACACGGAAAGACGCTCACGCGAGACCTGGCTGGGCTTTTGTCATGCCTGACATCCATGAAGACATTCTTTTGCGGAAGCGTTTGTTCAGTTGGGGCGAGGATGTGAATGACTGCGTATCTTTGTCTTCAACTGCCAGGAAGTCTGCTGGGCTCTTAGAGCGACTCTGAGGGGTGCCTTAAATCATGGAAGAGTGATGAGAGAACGGAAGAGAATCAGAGAGAGAAAAAGAGAAAGAGAAAAATAAACAGAAACAAGAATAGGAAGAGAGAAGGTAAAGGAAAGAGAAAGAAAAAGAGGGAACGAGAGAGATGAAGCGGAAAAGACGAAACGAATTGTTTAAAGAAAAAAATTATAGAAGAGAGAAATAATGGCCATGTAAAAAAAAGCAAAGTGAATCTTTTCGAACGGATTATTGAATAGATATATGAGTGAAAAAAAGTTTTTTTAATAAAATAAATTTTTGCATGCTCTAGTGACTTGTTTTCCTCTTCAGTGAATGGAGAGTTCGACATTGAAATTACAGTCAGTTTAGAGGAAGTATCAAACGGAAGGCATCCCAATGGTAAAAAGTTCTAAAACTAACATTTGGACTGGTGAAGGAATTGGAATGGTTTCAATTTACCATTCGAATTGGAATGGTTTCAATTTACCATTCGAAAAAGTACGAGAGCGTCCTCAAACTTCTTTTTAACCAGTACCGGAGTTTTACTTAAACAACTAAGAAGGAATCTTTGTGTTTTTTTGTGTTGAGGTAACGAAAGTGCTCAAAACTTGACAAAAAGGAAAAAAATGCAAAGAAGTCGGGAGAATTTGCTAGAAGAGTGATCTAAAAGAGTTTAGATGATATTGTCTACGACGCTCAGAACAGCATGCCAAACTTGCTCAAATCGCTCTCCAAAGCCACATAAGCTTATTTTATGCGCATGCTGAGATGCCGCAAGAATGGCGCTTAATACTAGACCTGTCGTCGGCTCTCCAATGTTGTCGGTTGGAGGCGCTGTTGATGAGCTGCGCCTCTTCTCGATGCGATTACGGAAGCGCTCTTGCACCTTCGAGAGATCTGTAGAAATGAGCTGCAGAGTGAAAAAAAGGCAGGCAGACGGAGAGAGAAAAAGTCTGAGAAATATGGTAGGGAAGAGAAAAAGGAGACACAGAGATGTTAAAAAATGGTGAGAGCAAGAGAAAGAAAGTGGGAGAAAGAGAGAGAGAGGGAGAGAAAAAAGAGAGAGAGAGAGTGAGAGAGAGAGAGAGAGAGAGAGAGAGAGAAGTAGCAATAAAGTAAAAGGGGAAGATAGTAGAGTATGACAAAAGCGTGAACAGAGAGGTCAGGTTGGAATCAATGAAAAATGGGGCTAATGTATTTTCAAAAAGAAGTCTTTAGATTTGAACCAGTTGCTCAAGAGAAGCTGTTACTTTTGGTGCGTTTCTGAAAGATGGGTTTTGATTGAGAACCTAAGAAGAGCCTTTCGCTGCATGTAAGCAATATGGTTCCGAATAGTAAAGAGAAAGGAGGAAAAAAGATAGTAACAAAGAATGAGAGTGGGAGTCAGAAGAGACTTTGAAAAAAACTTGAGAATACAATATATGTAGATCATGCTTCAAACTTGCATATGCAAATAGGAACTGGAAGCTGTGGCAGAATCGAAGATGAGCCTTAAGTGAGTGATTCTACTGCTCGAAACACCTTACGATACAAATTGTTCAGCTCGGAAGCCTACCTGTAGAAAGAATAGGAGCACTGCTAGGGTCTGCACACACGAACAAGCACGATGGAAAAATTTATGTGGATAGAAAAGGGATAACTAACAGTAAGCACACAGAAAAATGAATTTACAGGAAAGGAAACTATACATTGACATCGATATGATAGCATGAATAGTTTTTTTTTAATTTTTGGACATCTCAAATTTATGAAAAATCTAACCTTTCCTGGACCCAAATCACCATTTTCATGATGGAGCGAGGTAAGTCGTGGTGTATAAGAGGACTAGGGAGTGAGAGAACTATGCTTTTCTCCAGGCGGAACAAGTTGTTCAAAAGTGTCATGGTCACTTAAAATTTAGAAGACTTGGTCTCGTTTGGTTTTAAGGCCGATTTTAATCAATTCGGTGTCAGTTGTTTCGGGTAGGTTTAAGTTGAGAGCATGGGTTCAAGAAAGATGGACAGAGGTTGGGGAGAAGAGAAAGTTGGAGGAGAATGTTGATTAGATTCTTGAGGTAAAAGAACGAAAGATAGGAACTTTGTAAACATGATAGTTATACTTCTTAACTGAAAATGATAGTTATACTTCTGATAGTATGATAGTATGATAGTTATACTTATTAACTGAAAATGATAGTTATACTTCTGATAGTACGATAGTATGATAGTTATACTTCTTAACTGAGAATTACAGTAATAGCAATTATGTAAATTTTATTCGGGGGCCTATATATACATACAATATTCTCCTTCAAAGACGTAACAAAAAAACCAATGATTCTGTCTCAACGTTCAACAGAATATTTTCGAGTACGTAGTACTTTAACGAGAGAAAAAAAACTCCGCAGAAAGAAAGCATGAGCTGTATTGGAACTTCAGGAAAACGAACAAGAAGTTTTCCTCGTTAAAATTTAAGTTTTTAAAGCTTTTTTAGAAGCAGTTATATTTGACATAACCACTTTATAAGTTATTCACCTGTAACCCGTTTCTCCGATATTCTCACTTACACCGGATACTCAGAAATATGGATTGCCCATATACGCGCTACCTAAGAAAAAAAAGTAGATATAGGTTTACTTCGACAATTTTGTTACTGTGAATGTGAGGGACGTTTCTCGATTGCCTACACGCTCATAATACACTTACACCCGTGCACTAGGTTACTCATGAGGAAAATTCTGTAGTTTATAGCTACGAGTATTAAGTATGTACTACATATGTTTATCTTTATATTCTTACTAAAAGTTTATTTTATCAGGAATACTATTTAAGTAGATCAAAGTTACCATCTGATTACTATCTCAAGACTACTGGGAGAAAACGAATTCGAGGTTACTGTAACGAGGAAGGAGATACAGTAACGTGACCCTTGCATACCATTCATCTTCTTTGCCCAAATAGGCGGGTCGATCTCGACGTAGAAAGAGTCCGAGCGCTCATACTGCTCCGTATCGAGCACACCGATCTCAATGAATGCCCTAAATTCGGGAAAAAGTTTTATTAGATAGCTGTTGGGAGAGTTTGTTCCATCCGGGGCATAATGGTAGTGTGCGCGACTTTTGTTCGAAAGGTAACGAAACGTTCTATACCCACTCCTGACAGGCTCAGCCGAATGGATGGTGTTTAGAAATAATGATAGTGCTTCTAAGAATCCGACTATCCTCCCTGCTTCTACACACACTAGCAGTGACCCAGTGCGTAGCCATTGTATTCACCAGTAAAGGTCTGTACAGTATCAAGCACGAGGAAAATAGTCGAGAAATCTTGGAAGACTAACTTGCTGCTCAGAAAACTGACTTCTTACTGACTGATTACTGCTCAAGTGACTGACTGCTTAACAATTGAATACTCCCAAGGTTACAAACTACCGATCAACTGCTCAATGCTCAGAAAAATGATAACCGTGTAGACCATAGCTAGTTTGTCATGTTTAAGACCTTTTTTAGGACGATTAAGACCCTTTTTTGGTGATCGGGTCACAAAGGAGGTCAGGAGTTTTCTTGGTCGATAACTGACTCTGTTTGGTTATCTTCGAAGACGAGTTCACCTTCTTTCGCTTCGAAATGCTTACCCGCCAGAGCGGTTCCTTCGATCGTCCTACATCAGGTACATTATTTTTTTTTCCAATTCAATTTAAACGCTTTATCAAGATCAGCAAGCCACATCGGAGATATAACATCATCGATTATGAGATCTGTTGCGACATGTGACGACTCCACTCCTCAGCATTCTCTGCCTTCCTTAGGAATTGGGGACCAACCCTCCATCTACTGTCGCTCATGATGGCGCTACGATCCCGGAGCGCCAAATCTTCTCGGGAAAGGATTCTCACATACGAGGGAAGAGACGGTGCGGGGAGCAACCGTTCACGGAGGGAGACGAATGAAAGAATGTACATAACAGAACAAAAACAGTTTTTTTTAAAATTTAAATTTAAAACGTCATCTCTGCTTGTTCTCAGTTCTTCTTTATAATTTTCAGGTTTTGTTCCCCCGATTTGGCGTGTTCTTTCATTCACTCTTCCTCTCCTTCCATTTATCTATCTCTCTCTCTTTTTTCTCGTCCAACATCAGTTACAGTACAGAACAAAAACTGCTTTTTTGTTCTCCGAGTTTGAAAGAAGGAAATAGAGCAACAGAGGAAAGCAATAAAAAAAAAAACAAGAGACAAGGTGAGTAAAGAAGAGAAGGGGAGAGCGTGAGGAAAGAACACAGAGAGAAATAGGGGCAGTGAAAGAGGGCGATAGAGAGAGGAAGAAAAAGATAGAGAGAAAGAGAGAGAGTGCTTAATGAGCATGCGTGACTAGAAAGCACGGTGGTTGTGCCTTAGACATAGCGAGAAATCACATGGGACAATGTGTGCTCGGTTGGTGTATCGGTAACGCTCTACAAGCCCCGGTTAGGCAGCGGAGGTTCGGTCCCGGCCGATTGCCATTTTTGCCCGTTCGGTTCTTTCATTCAGAGAGAGAGTGAAAAGATATTACATATAATTAGAGTACGATAATATACATAAATATTGAGTTAATGACTGCATATTTGAACCTGTTAAATGCATATTTGAACCTGCATATTTGAATTTGTCTGCTCGTTCTCATTTTTTTACGATCACATGATGGCGATTTCTCTGCATTGAATTTACATTTAATAAGTTCACCTGTTTGATCATATCTTATCATTTAATTCACGAACCTGTACGGCAAGATGACTTTGCCTCTCGCTCCAGAATGACGCTGCACCTTGAGAGAGAGATAGCCACAGCTCTCAATCGTCTCGAAGTTATCGTGCTCGAAGGAGAATACTCCAGCGTGGTCGTCATCTGCAAAATCCACCATGCTCAACATTTTTTGAGTCACGACTTTTCGAGTCATGAGTTTTCAGTCATGATTTTTTTTAAAGGAATGCCTTTTAAGTTATACTTTTTTGGGTTTTTGATTGATTTTTTTTGAAGGTCTAAGGAGCTATTATGGATATGCATAGACAGAGGAGGTAAGACTGCACCAATCCTTATGAGTGACAGACTCAAAATTTATTGTGACAGATTCATAATTTATTGTGACAGATTCATAATTTATTGTGACAGATTCATAATTTATTGTGACAGATTCATAATTTATTGTGACAGCACCCCCCGTCAGACGACCACTTTCGATAGACTAGGCCAGCCCGCAAAATTTTGATAAGGATGCGCAGGCACGCACGCGAGACGCAGTCGCGCACGTAAGACGCACTCTGGTACTCTTTCGAGGGTGAGAGAATTCATGTCAATTCATGTATGCTCTACTCGCCTGCACTCTCTCTGGTTAGTGTGTTCTCTCTTTTTCTCTCTGTCTAACTGGTCAGTGTTGTCTCTCGCTCTCTTTATCTCTCTGTCTAACTCACTACGCTTAAAGTTACATTTAACCAGCATACTTGCCCAATGCATATGCATTGCGAATCGCAAACAAAAAAGTGAAAAAACGGCCCTTATCGAGTTTTTTTTTGAAAAGCGCGCTCATGCGCGCTCGCACGCACACGCACGTGCGCACGCGCAGCGTGTTTTAAAATTATTTTCAAATCCGCTGCCTTTTTAGCTACTTTAAGGCGGGATCGTTTGAAGTAATAAAAATTGCGTGCAAACTTAATTCCTCCTTCCTCCATTGTGTGACGGGGTGTGTGACAGATTCATAATTTATTGTGACAGATTCATAATTTATTGTGACAGATTCATAATTTATTGTGACAGATTCATAATTTATTGTGACAGATTCATAATTTATTGTGACAGATTCATAATTTATTGTGACAGATTCATAATTTATTGTGACAGATTCATAATTTATTGTTGAAAGATTCATAATTTATTGTGACAGATTCATAATTTATTGTTGACATTGGTGCCAGTCGTGCAAGTTCTGGCACGGCAAAGTAGAGGTAATTTTGAGACTTAAGAACTTGTTAGTTTGCGCCAAGTTTCTACGAACAGTACCTTCTTTTCATGTTATAAACATAAATAAGACAAATTCATAACCCTAGAGCGGGTTTAATGTACCCTTGCTTAGTTCATTGAGTTACTATCATTATCACAAATGGAGAGAAAATGAGAGAGATTAATCGAGAGTTAAAGAGAGAGGATTAGAGAGAGAGAGAGACAGACAGAGAAAGTGAGGGGTAGACGGAGTAAGATTTAACTAATATTTCTATATAATTTTTTTTCTAAACAACCTGGGGCCATATTCATAGTCCTTGGGTAAGGGTAGGCTATCCAAGGTAGGCCTACCCGGGGTTAACCTACCCTACCCTCAAAATCCGTATTCATAGTGGAAGGGTAATTCAACCCCGGGTAGGTTACCCTGGGTAAGCATACCCAGGGTAAGTTTAAGTGAAGCGCAGCTAATAAAAATAGTAGGTTCAGCATGCAGCGCAGTAAAGGAAAGTATCGTAGTAGGAAATCATTTCTTTAACATTCATCAACTTTTTGAACATATTTTAAATATATTTTTTCTACTTAGTTCGATCAAAATTTACCTGCCTGCTTGAAAACTCATTGGATTTTTTTCTCTCTCTTTCTCTCTTTCCCTTTGACCAAATTTTTATATATGCAATGAGTCAGAACTGATTTGTAGAGAGACGAAAACAAAATTTCTCCGAGTGCCTAGACTTGAATGAATTTTGCTCAGTTTTGAATGTATTTTAATGCTTTCTGACCCGTTTTGGCTCTTGTATAGTTGACCAGTCACCGCGTAGAAGTTTCAGTCACTTTGGCAGTTAACAAGTCATGTACCGCGGACATGCATAACTGCCAAAGTCACACGTGTTCAGTTAGCCAGTCCCCGCACGATTATGAATCCTGTTTTCCATAGACCCGCAATATACCCGCCGAATTAGGTACGGTTACCAGATACAGAAGGCCGTCATCGTGGTGATGGACAAGGGTATTTAACCTCTGGCTGGGCGACACTGTAGTGTGTGTTTTTTTCTATTAAAGTTGTTTATTTCACTTCAAAGGCTGTTGCTGTTGCTCACAAATTTGTAAGAAGCCATCATAAAATGTATTGATTTGTAGCAGTTTTCATTTTAAAGTAATTTAAATAATAATAAAATGTTGAATGTTGAAAATGTTATGTTGAATGTTGAAAATTTTGAAACTTATGAAATGAAATCATACGTATTTAATATTAGTCCAATAAATAAAACCCCTTCATAATTTATGCTTGCAACGTAAGAATTTAATTAAACTTGCACCATTGAATTCGTCTCGTCCTGACGTATGAAAACATTAGTTTTTTAATGATGTCTTGAAAATAATCAACTTACCCCGTAACTTACCCTGGTCTGGAGCAGGGTAAGCAAAAGGGCTACCCGGGTAACTACCCCGGGTAGCCTACCCAGCTCTATGAATACGAACTTGCTGGGTAGCTACCCAGGGTAGCCAGGGTAACCTACCCGGGGTAGGCTACCCAGCCACTATGAATATGACCCCTGAATGCGACCTGAATTTTGGTGTTTTTTTAAAAAAAAAACAACCTGACTTTTGGTAATTAAACAACCTGAATGCGATCAACTATTTATTATTATTATCATTATTATTATTACGTGTGAAATTAGTTGTCAGGTTCCCTATGTGAGAGTGTTCACGATGAATGCAAAACAATGAGAAGAAATTAGTAGAATGTCAAGTGAGATCCCAAATAACAAAGCTTGCAATTTTCCAGTAAATAACTGGCTTTTGAAAATAGAGTTCAGTCATGAAAAACCGGAGATTAGTTCTGAGAGCAAAATTATATCTGCTTAGTCAAGTTTTTCGAGTTTCTGAACCTTTTCAAAGTGACTGAGATCTCTCTCTCTCTCTCTCTCTCTCTCTCTCTCTCTCTCTCTCTCTCTCTCTCTCTCTCTCTCTCTCTCTCTCTCTCTCTGTATCTTTAACTCCTTCTCACTAAATATATCACTCTCTCTCTCTCTCTCTTCCTTCTCCTATATATCTCCTTCTTCCTCAATATAATCTTTCTCTCTCTCTTCTCATGTATTTTTTGTATATCTCCAGCTCCTTCGTTTTCTGACTTTTCCTAAGTCTCAATCTGTTCTCATCTTCTGTTTCCGATTGAACTTCATTTCTCGAATTTTCTTCTGTTCCGTCTTCCGTCACCTATATAGGGTTTTCTGAAAACATCTTCGTCTCGTGTATTTTCCTATTCTCTCATTCATTCCTGTACTTCTTGTTTTTCCTACATTCTCTGCATATGTACTGCGTTTTCGGCATGTACTTTCTTCAGTGCTTCTCAGTCCCTTTTGGTAGACACTTCCTTCCCTTTTGTCTTCCCCCTTTTTCCCCTTTTGGTCCCCCTTCAGTGCTTCTCAGTCCCTTTTGGTAGACACTTCCTTCCCTTTTGTCTTCCCCCTTTTTCCCCTTTTGGTCCCCCTTCTCAGTCCCTTTTGGTAGACACTTCCTTCCCTTTTGTCTTCCCCCTTTTTCAATTTCTCTCTCGATTCTTTGTTTCTATCTTTTCTCTATCTCTGTTTTTTTTAAAATTCTACTTGTTTCTGCATCATAATGCTTTTTCTTTCGTACCTTCTGTTATGCTATCGTTTCGAACGTTTCTTTTTTCTCGTGAAAAACTTTGTTTTCTATACTTTTCTTTTCATTTTATGTCCTTTTGCCTTTCTGTAGTTATTTCTTTCTCCGTTGTACCCAGTTCCATTCTCAGTACTCCTTGAAGTGGCTTACAAAAAGAGCACATAAGAGAATCTCGTGTCAGAATTGTACAAAGTTTGAAGTTTTGAGGAGACAGTAGGCAAGAGAACATGAAAATATCCCCTGATTACCGGACGGAAGAAAGCGAGAGGAAGAATTACAGGAGGCAGAAGAAACAGAAATTTCTCTATGCACCTGCGTATATACAGTACACAAGCTGCCTCGGATTTTTCAGTTTCTCTTTTTTCTCCAAAGTTGCAATACAACTCGTGCGAGATTTCTGATCTTTGTAAATAATCACGGCCTCATTTTGACGCCTTAAAACTCCTTGTTTTCAATCTTTTCTATCTCTTTCCACTCTATTCATCTCTTTTCTATCAAGTATCGTAAACAATAAGAAACTTTGAGCAATGTTTCATTCAATCAGCACGATCGATAGTGGATTGGTGTGGAATGCATAAACAACAGGGCTCATACAAATGGCAAGAAAGAGGAAACGAACTTTAAAAATAGTTTCGATTTTTTAATATTCAAAGTTTCATAAATTACTAACCGAGAATCATAATAGTTGCCGTTGCCGGCATCTCCAATTGAGCAACAGGCATCCCTCCAATGCGAGTAGGATCAATGATGAGGCCATCCTATGAGTATTAGTTAAACCTTCCAACAAAAAAAAAGACGAGTGAAATATTCTCGGGAAAAACCGCTCTTTAGAGTGTTACTGAATCCACTTGCGACCATTACAGTACTGAAGCTTTGCTAAGCAGTGAAAGTAAGCTGACCATTACAGTAAGCTCAGCTTTGTAAAACGCATTAAATAAATTTTTTTCATTATATGCTTGATCATTGTTTTTTGTGGATAATTATCTAGAAGAGATGAGTATAATAAAATAGTACATAAATGTTTTCTTAATTAGGTGTACACAACAATTTAAAAAAGCGGACCTTTGTGCGGACTCTCAAGTTCTTGAGATGTAGATAGAAATGCTCGTCTTCTTCGAATACGTCGTCATCAACGATCTCGATCGTGAGTTTCTGCTTGTTACAGGAAATCTTTTTTCCAAATATATTTCTCGAGACCGTTGGGAAAAAACAAGTCTTCGCATTTTTTTCGACAAATTAGAGAGATAAAACCGGAACTTTTTCGTCTCCTACGATAATTTCAAATGTTCAACAAGTTAACTCACCGAAAACCTTCCAGAATAGACTCAAGAGCGGTGATTTTATGGTGAATCGAAAAATCAGAAGTTAAAATTTTTTCACTCAAAAAATGCAGAAGCGGGTATTGATTTCCTGTCAACACTAAGAACTTTTGCCGTTTCAAGATGTCATTGGTTGTTATGTCGTGTCTACGTCGTATGTACTCACCTGCACCCAAAATTAAAAAAAAAGTTGTGGAAGAAGTTAGTTTTCAACAGCAGATAGATGTGTTGACGTTTTTCTTTTTAGTTACACCAAATTCGCTGAATATACTACATTTACCCAGGTTTTTTTCTCGCTAATTCGTGTTTTCCCCCATGTACCATGTAGATTGAGTCAATAACTGAGCTTTTCAATCAAGTTAAGTGAAAAATTCAGGTGTAGGTTGAATGCTAAGACTAGCATATAATTAAAATACATATAGGTGTAAACTCAAGCTGTAAATACAAGTATACGCTACTCAACGCTGCTTGTAATTTTTTTTATACCGAACAGAGAAGCGGACTGTTCGCAGAAACATGTGCATAAATCGTGTTGTTAGGGAACCGAAACCGCGACCTTTGCTCTAGGCGTTCCTCTTACCGACTGAGCTACACATGCACACAATATATTACACATTTTAAGGCTTCTAGAACAAAGGTAAAGCTTTGCGTACCTGATGTTTGTCATCTGGGTAGAATGTGAGAGTTCCCTTGATAGGGATGTAATCCGAGTTAGCTTCTGCGGTTCCGTCTTCCGTGTAGTAGTCCACCATAACAGTCAAACCTTCAAAAGAAAAAACTTTTTCAATGACTGAGAGAAACTTTCACGATTCCTGAACAGAGCTTTTCAATTATCTGATCAATTTCTACATTTTCACGATAAAAGCCGTCTCAACGGAGATCACGTGTCTTCCTTATTCGAAACAAAGAACAAACTTTTCTTGAATAAGGGTGCTTTAATGCTTCTGTGTGAAGAATGAGAGCACGAGATGGGAAAACAACGACTCTTGAGAAACTCGATTTGGACCCTCGAGGAATCGAGGGTCTCTCCCTGAGGCAGGGAGAGACCCTCGATTTGAGAAAATCTAGGCATTTTTCTCATACCGAGACTAAAGAGTTACCCAGTCATATAAAACCCAATAACGACAATTCGTGTTCTTGGCGAGCGTATCTTGTTCTTCGAACAGAGACGATGCGTTTTGAACGTACTGCATCTTCTGTCTCCAAGTTCTCAGTATTCTGCAGATTCAAGTACTAGAAGGGATCCACGGACCTTGGTGCATTGAATAAAGGTCTGTAATATATCTCTGGGGATCGAGTTGCGTGTCAAACACAAGACAAATGATAATCTTACCGTCCGGTCCTCCGTCTCTGCCCACGATGACATCAAAGGTGCCGACGTTCTCGAGTACGGTGTAATGAGCTGGGTCGAAGAAGATACGACACGTGTTGTCTCTGGATTGCTTCTCTTGTGCTTGGAGGATCTGTAAAAAAAGCAAGGACGCCTTTTAAGAAAGCTCACAGATCATGAGTAATAGTTTGACTATTTTCTTCTTTGATTCAATCGTATTTTAACGCATAGCATTTTTTATTTCACTCGTAATATTGTACGGAAACCACATGAAGGCTCGCATCCACTTCCCAATCTCTCTTCCAGAAAAGGGCTCTAACATCTTGAGAGACTTTCTCTCATCTCGATAAATCCCTCGGCCTCATCGTTAGTTAACCTACCTTGAGCTTGTAAAAGCTTGAACTTTTACGAGCTAAGCCTTTGCTTGATGCTTGATGCTTGATGCTTGATGCTTGATGAACTTTTACGAGCTAAGCCTTTGCTTGATGCTTGATGCTTGATGCTTGATGCTTGATGCTTGATGCTTGATGCTTGATGCTTGATGCTTGATGCTTGATGCTTGATGCTTGATGCTTGATGCTTGATGCTTGATGCTTGATGCTTGATGCTTGATGCTTGATGCTTGATGCTTGATGCTTGATGCTTGATGCTTGATCTTGATGCTTGATCTTGATCAAAAGCTTGATCTTTTACGACCTAAGCCTTTGCAATATTATTATTGTGAAAAAATGTAAGTATGAATTTTCTCAAAAACTTAGATAAAAAACACGCCTGGTTAAGAAATAAAATGATTTAACTTCCCAGAAAACCAAAACACCTAGTCTACCGAAGAGATGAAGGGAAGCGGATCCATTTTCATGTCACTATCCGGGAGAGCCAGCACATTACCAGCTACTTGACAGGGGATACATCCCTATCCTCTGTATAACAGGAAGAGAATAAATGGAAGTATAATAACAAAACTTTATAGCAAGGGTGATTTCGAAAGGGGCAGGTAGGGAGTCAAATAGAGAAGGGAATTGTATCAACACCAAGGCGTGCAACTTTTCAAAGTGAGAAAATACGTAAGTCGATTCGCTAAGAACGACTTGAATCCAGTATTGAGAAAATGATGAGTAGATGATGTAAAAGTACATCATGGAAAGAAAGTATGGAAGTAAAATCAGAGAAGAATGTTTTAAAGTATAACCAGGGAAGAAAATAGGAAAGTATAACATGAAGATAACAAAAATCATGAACTGACTGCGTCCACAGCTTTGTTGTGCTCCTTGTCGATACGCTTCTTGACTATGTCACCGCCACCGATGAGACGACGAGTCGCCTGCACACGGTAGAAGGCACGACTCTGTAAACGTGAGTTACCGTGAGCTCATTCTTTCTGAGCGGTCGTCCTTTTACTCATGCGTCCTATGTAGATTATTTCTTAACTCTTTCTTCGCTTTCCAACCCTGTAACTCAACTATGGCCATTGCCTTACAGCGCGGAAAAAAACTGAACATGCCCATTGCCTTACAACGCGGAAAAATTAAATCTTGGGTCTTGATTCACACTCTCCCGATTGTCTTGCCATTCTACGACCTTGACACCCAACCTTAGGTCCTCTGTTGATCATCTCGTATTCGGCCTGCTTCTGTAGCTCAGTCGGCGTGAACTGCGGGTTTTTCTTGCGGATCTCCCTCATGAGCTCGATGAACTCTTTTCGGTGCTCTTCGAAAGCTCGCACAGCTGGATCCGTTTGCTCCTAAACACAATCGTTTTCCACAGCGATACTACCATTTCATTAAAAAGAATGGGGTCTTCTAGCTCTTTATAGTTGAGATGCAACATTTCTTTTTTTTTAAATTGTTAATATCTTGCGTTAAAAGTAATTGAAGCTTAGTAAATTTGGAAAAGTTATAATTTTTAGAAACCAGATTATGCGAAAGAAGCGCTTATTAACAGAATTTACTAGTGCAACATTGCTACTGCAGCACGAGAACTGTAACACTAATATTATAACGTGAGTAGTGTAACGACTACTGTAACGCTACTGTGAACGTAAAACAGAAAGACTAACTGTAAAGTATTCTGGCAACAGTGATACTGTTTTGTTGTTGTTGGTATTATTACTAATTGAAAGATTGGTAGTTTGAAACTCTATGCTTCCCTATATGATTTGTAAGAACTACTATAATTATAGCAGAAAAAAACACGGAAATGTTTCGGGATTTTTTCCGACGAGTTCTCGAATATGTGGAGCTTCGCTGTAGCTCATACCTGATTGCGTAACCAAGAAGATTGGATTCTGATAAATAAAATTTCTCGAAAAGGTGAACTTGTTAGTGTTAGTGATTTTTACTTGAGGGTTAGTGGGTTTAGCTTCAGGTTAAGTTTGGCAAGCTCGAGTTTGTTACATGATGAATTATATTATCCGGAATTGTTATTACCCAAGAATATCCACCGATTTAAAACATCCAGTGATTAATTTTAGTTAAAAAAGTATAGTTCTGACAACTTTACTGGCAATGACATTGACAATTTGTATATGATAACGATTTCGATATAACTATTTTTCTTAATTTCTGAGCACCGTGATCATCGAGACGAATGCTAGAAAGAAAAAAATAGAGGCACATATCGCTTCAAATGTAAAAAGTCAATTCATCAGATAAGCACTGCGAAAGCTTTCTGAAGTCACCTTTAACAGTTAAAGTTATACAAAACTCTCAACCTAATTTAAATAGAAGATGAAATGTTTTTTGTCGAAATTAAGCTCAGAGTAAAGGATCAGAGTTCAACTTTGGAATGATTGGGAAAAGTTTTCAACGACCTGAATTCGTTGCACTGTTTCAGACTGTTTTACATAAATATGTATTTGTTATTCTCAGTTTTGCCCATTTGGAACCAGTAAAAACATTTAGCAAAAAAAACCGAGGAGCTAGGGAAAAATAAACGGCTAAAAGCCGAACCAAGTATAAACATAAATGGGGAAAAGGTGCATGGGGAAAAGGTACAAAAAAGCATTTAATAAAAACTTCAAAAAAAGATATATTCACCCGGAAGAAAGAAGAAAAGCAAGAAGAAGATATTGATTCAACTTAAAAAAAGAAATGGCGTTCTGTGAAATGCACTATGCACTGAACACGAAGAACTGGAGTTCTTTAGAGTTATTTTTTCTCAATCATTGAAGCAAACAACAGAAAACCTTGATTACTTGAAAACGTATTCATGCAGTTCGCTTATCATAAAGTAGAGATAGGACGCCTTAACAATCAGGAGACAGTACGGAAAAGGCAGTCACTACTTTGAGTCATGAGAATTCAGAACCATGACTAATTGAGGTCTCGAATAGTCGACTACTCAGTTACTCCAATTATGACTTCCTCTTCCATGACTGCCTTTATAAATAGAATTTGCATGAAATCTCGCTTGGCTACGACACGAATCTCGCCGGAAAAATTTCATCCCGAAACCTTCGCGTAATCTCGATAAAGATGTCCCGCCTGCGGGAGACCGCCGTTGTGTTCTAGCATCTTCAGCTCCTCGCCTTCGGTGGCGATGAGTCCATGTGATCCACGGCGGTAACGATGGGGCAGGAAACGGTTCTAAACCGTTTAGAGTTTGAAACAATTAAAGCAATCAGGAAAGAGAAGCTGTTACACTGTTACACTTATAAAGAAACCTGACTTCAGATAACTTCCCTGTTTTTTTGTGCCTGTGGTCTAAAAGCGCAAACGCTTTCCTTCAATGTATCGAGACATGAAGACTAAAAACATTTTCCACGACTCATAGTAGTTATTTCTTGAGAATTCGTTTGAAAAATATTCAATGTTTAGTATAAAATCGATAATTTTCTAGTAAAAACATCAAAATAAACATCTTTTGTTCTGTAGTGTTATTAGTATTTCGTTAGCATAGGTTACCAAGGCAAGTTTTAAAAAAAAAACTACTGTTCTTGTTTGGATTATTGACTAGGTATCCCTCCTCCGCTTTTACCTTCAACCTTTAACTCGCTTCTTATTGTTCCAGACTTTCCCTTTAAAAGAACACTACACCTTTGGTGAATTATTTTCGTCTTAGTTTTAGCTTGATTTTTTTTGAGCGTAAAATAAATATTTGAGTGCCTATTATCTATATTAATCTATTCTCTAAAATATGGTTCGGATGGCACGGTCTTAAAGTAACCCATCACTAGAAAGTTTTATAATTTGCCAGAAAGGTCGCAAGAATATAGAGCGAATGCAGAGAAAATTTGTTCTTTTTCCGATTTGCAAGGGACTTTTAATAGACTCATAGTCTACATCTCCAAAAAAAAAATCCAGTCGCGGGATCTAGCTCATGTAATCCTTACGTAGAGATCATTCGCGTAACTTTTAGACCGTGATTGAGCATGACTCTACCACTGTCTCATTTCCTTTTTTTCAACAAAAAATCAACTAAAGTCAACCAAATTTCAAAAAAAATCAACCAAATTTCCAAGCTTTAATCATCAAAGGGACTTAACCTGTATAATCTTGATGTCGGCGATCCAGGCTGTCAAGACCGTGGTGGGGAAGAAGAGAAAAGTGACTAGTCCTTCCCAGACCTGTGAAGTGATAGCAAGATTTCATCACTTTGCTCTTATACAATTTTAATAATGCACCAACCTTTGGATAATGCACCAAAATGTTTAAAAAACACGTGGCTCCCGGGTCTATCATATTCTGCATGAAACTGAGATTCGAGAAATCTACTTCCTCTTCAGATCATCTCAGATCTTTTGTTCGTTCACAAATGTGTTCAAAAGAATGTGAACTCAAAACTATGAATTTGTTCCCGTTATCTGCGGTTCAAAGATTTTCCCGCCATTACCATGAATTGAGACTAATAATGCCTCATAATATTAGCAAATGTTCTATTTCAACATGTTTTTCCCGCCAGTTATCTGTATGAACTCATTACCTACTGAAGTAGTCAATACACCAGATAACGCTATTTTCAAGAAACAGTTATTAGCTTTACCTTTCGAAAAGATCTTGCCTAAAACACTTGTTCATGACTAAAAGAATTGAATTTGATGTATTTTAACTCCCCCAAACACAAACCCCTAACACCACCACTAAGAAGAAACTCCATGCTTCTTCATGTTGTTTTTGTATTCTTTCTCATGAAATTCATTGTGCTTGGAATAAAGAAATGAAATGAAATCTTGGTCTCAAGCGGGTAAGAAAAAAATTCCATTTGTATGTGTGGAATAGGGTTCTCTTTTTCGATGATCTTGTCCTTGTCTTGTTTGAATGCCTCATTTCAATCCAATATTTAAATAAAGTGTTATTGTTATCAATTTTTCTTGGCACCAATAGAGATTTTATTTTCGAAAGTTAGGTTAGAAAACTTTCAATTTTAGCGAAACGTGGTTTTCTCAACAAAAAAAAACCTCGATTTCTCCTGGAGAAGTGACTGCGAGAATGAAATACATCCAGACGTAAGCAAAAACTGACCTGAGTAAGTTATTCGGCTATTTACACATCCAGAAAAGATTTTCAAAAAAACTGGCGATGCTTAATTTTTGGGTGTCTTTTGAAAATTAAGTTATACATATGCATTTTTAGAAACTTTTCAATTCAATTTTCATTGATCAACAGCTCCCATTTTACCTGAAGCACCGGAACTTCTACCTAATCAAGGCGTTTGGTCATTTAAAAACCTCAAACTGTTTTTGAGTTTCAAAATGAAAGGCTCCGAAACCCACCATGTTGCGGTCACGAAGAAGACGTCAAGATGCTTTTGTCGACGCACTTCACCTTTCGGAATGACTACGACGCAGATAGCGATGATCATGAATAGGTTGAAAGCGGCCGAACCTACAATGGTATTTGGGCCGAGATCACCAGCCTCGAAGTTGCGGGCAAGTACCTGCAAGGATGCTCGACTTGATCAAAAAAGAACACTAGAAATTAGATCTGGTAGTTTAGAAGAGAGTAGTATCCGGTAAGAGTCTTGAACTGGTATACAGGAAGGGACTAGGGTACTAAGTTGTTCAAGTACTGGAGAATAGTCATATAATAATGAATTCCTTCCAAATAACACCACAAGTGTTAGAAGCAAATGTCTTCAGTGCTTCCAGAGAAGACACAGAGGTCAGATTTGATTTTTTTCTTCGGAACTGATACCTATCAATGGCAAAAGTAAGTCCTAATGACAAAAGGAAGTCCTATTCGGTAAGTCCTAGGAAGAACTCTCTCACATAGATTTCTCTCATACCCTTGAAAAAGTACTGTCCAGGGTTTGAACAGAGAAGCGCCGAGAGATGGTCAGACAAGACTATTCAATCAGTTGTTGAAAACCAACCTCAATGATTGACAGTAGAATCTCCGGAGCAGAAGAACCTGGAAAAATTGATTAGGGTTAACCAAACATTGATTAGGGTTAACCAAAAATTGATTAGGGTTAACCAAAATTGATTAGGGTTAACCAAGTTTTTTTAGACTAAGCTGCTTCGTTTTACTCTCATTCGTCCTCGTGACTTTCGGACCTCGTGAATTTCCCTGGAATATGAGCTTGTGTGGCTGACATGGCAAAAATTCTACAAGTATTCTCCGCGGCAACAAAACAGTTGCTTTTTTCTTTGAATCTCGTTTTTGCGAGCAGCTTTTTGTGAAATATGTTAGCGCAAAGACTCTCCACAAGTGATCCTTTGGCGGTGAGGACTATGGAATGAACATAGAGCTCAAGTACCCTGAAAAGCTTCCGAACCGCAATGGATGACCAAGAAACATGTGTCTTTCTGCTCAATAAAAGACCCGGAAGTTTGAACTTGGGAAGCAGAGCAAAAGATACTGAGAGAAGAAAATCTGGGGAAGCTAAGGTTGTAACAGAAGGTGCAATTCAAACAGAAAACTTGTACCGGAACTTTTACTTCTTTTCAACAACTTCCGAAAAACTTGAAGATCTACAGTTTTTTCTTCATTCAAGTTTTTTTCTTCCTTTTTACCCAGTGGAGAAGAGGAAAAGTCCGAACCTGCTTGAAAGTTTAACATATGAAACAAAGCAGAAAGAATTGTAGATCAACTTAATTTCCGAAGACGACTTGCTCACACTCTCCTCTTTTCCCTTTCTCTCTTTTTTTTGCTTCTTACCACACTCTTTCTCTTTTTTCGGTGTTCACTCTCTAACTCTCTCTCGCTCTTTCTCTCTCTCTCTCTCTATGTTTTTATCTATCCAGCTCTTCTATTATTATAGTATTAGTGGAGATAATTCCCTATTTCTATGAGGAACTTCCGATCCGATTGGAAATGTCTCAATCAAACAAAGTTGCGCTAAAGGCCGATTTCATGAAATCTTAGTGTTCAAGTTTACTAAATTTACATTCAAGACACTGGATTTGAAGATACTATCTAATAGTGATTCAAAAAGTCGTGATTTTATGCTAGTTAAATTAGTCGATAGATGAAAAAATGAGGGAATGAATGATTGATTGAATGGATGAATCAGTAAATAAAGGAACGAATGAAGTAATTGATTAACGAATGGATAATAGGATGAATGAATTCAAGAACTACTGAATATAAGAACAGATGATGAATATTTCCTCACCTAGAGCCATGAGCGTGAGATTGGAGACTGTGTCATTCCACACCCGAACGTGTATTTCCATAGGCTCCAAACCAGGTCGCTTTATCAACACTTTTCGCTCTTTTCTGCAACAATTTTGGTTCATTAGAATATGAGACATGTTATGCTGAGTTGACTGATCAATATAAAAGTTCAGTCTCAACAACAATAACTTTGAAAACTTTCTAAGAATTTAAACGATTTACTTGGAAAACATGAGTGATCGCTTTCAAAGTTTTTCATATACATATATTGAAGTCGATATCCTTTTTCGACAGTTTACTCGAATGGAATGAGTCAGATCTACCAATGGTGTGTTTTACATTTTTTCGATGGGTAAACTTGATTCTTGTTCAAAAAAGTCCAAAAAATTGGAACAAAACAGGAAAAATTATTAATATTATTGTTATTATAAAGAATTTTTATTACTATTATTACTCAGAAAAAAACTAAGCTTGATTTGATAATGATGACATAAAGAACCAACCCTGTGATAACTTCAATTGCGCTCATGAACCGGTCAGCCACAATGGAAACTCCGAGGAAGCAGTACGCGATGACGAAGAAGTAAATGGCGCCACGGTATACCCGGTCAGACACATCCAAGTCGAGAAACGGCCGCCTGATAAGGCGAATATTGAATATTGTGGTCATATTCATTGAGAATGAAGTTATATGTAGTCATTCAGGTCATAGTTTGCATTCTCTTACGATTATGAACAAGTATCTAATTTCTTGCGTATCAATTACATATATAAGTTTAATTACCCATGTTTGAGATAACATCCACAAATCAAACACAAGTCGTATACGTCAAAAATAAAAAAACTTGACGTCAAGAAGCCACAGATTTCAACAAAAAATTGATTAGAAAATTTGAATCCCTTCCCATCGCAAAAATTCTTTTGTATTTTGTGTTTGGTGGTCAAAAGATTCGAAATAGTAAAATATTGGGCACCATTCATATTGGTGAATTGTGATTCAACAGAGAAAACCAAAGGAGTTCTGCGTTTCCTCAGAAGATTGGAAAAAGAGAAGCGATGATAAGTTGGGAATACCATAATTAGAATGTCATTTGAATAATGAAGACAAAACGAATGGTCAAAACAGTTTGAAAGCTATTATAACAAGATGATCTGAATTCAATATATGCTTTTTCTGACATGAGCCGAATTATAATTGGTGATGAAGCATAGCGAAGCTTTACTCGAAGTGTATGACCCTAAAACTCTGACCGAATGGGTGATGGCAAAACACTACAAGCTATGAAATTCGCGATCTGAGCGCTTTCATGAGATCAAAGACAAGCGAGTAATAAGAAATTCGTCCCCTTCATGAACTGCGTGTGAGAAAGATTCCGAAATTGGCAAGCCTAAGATTTCACTTTTGTTACTGATAGAGTGTAGAACGATGTACGCTTTTTTCAGAACTTGCTTCGCTATGTTTGAGCGTTCGGAAGTAGATGATGTGCTAATGTATATGAGGGATATGGGTAATAATGACGAGTCTAACCCAAAATAGAAAAAAAAATTTTTTTTTCATGTCATCCGAAGTGTTAAGATGCATTTTAATGGGCGCTCATTCATACTTTATTCATCGATATTCTTTCGGAACTCCACTCGTTGTTGCGGATGTTCCAGATTGTGAGAGAATAGGAACAAAGAGAGTTTTCGTGCGTTTCTTGTGTGTTCTCGTGTATTACTGGAGACTCAGAAGAGCTCAATTTCCCAGACGCTTGCAATATCTCGAGCTTCACTAAGCGGATGATTTAATGTATGACATCACTCTTACCGAGAAAGCTATAAACAGTGAAAATACGCGAACTTCGCCCTTTTTTTGTTCGAAAACAAACCCTGATCCAAAAAAAAAACACTGCAAAAAGCTTATGAACATTCTTCAAAGCATGTGGAATCTGATAGCGCGATTACTCAGAACTGAATTTGGTTCACTGCCGACAACTATTGGAGCTACAGAACGTTCTTGTAATTGAGAATCAGAAGCACTTACAACGAAAAGGAATGCACACTAGTGCACACTAGAATGCACACTAGTGCACTTCGAAGACGCAGGTTCGAAAGTGCACATACAGAAACCGAACAATTCTATGACTTTCAGCAATGCTTCAGTTAAATTGAATCAAAGTAAACGAGACTCAATGGAGAGGAAAAAAGTGAAAATACCAAAGCTATACCAAAAGCAACATTATTGAAAACTAGATCAGAAGGGTTTTATAAACGTATTAACATGTAAAAAGAACTAAGTCGAAATGGGTTTACAATTGTGAAAAAAAATCAGTTTGAGCATTCATTCAAAGTATAATAAGTGCATACATTGACAAATGATTTGATGAATGAATAAATGATATAGTTGCTCTCACCAGATCGGAACGACAAGACCATCGATGCAGTTCTTAGTGGCATCGGCCGACGTGCAGTTCGTCGATGCCGCTGACTCCTCACATAACAAAACTGCAACCAGAGTGACAGTCCTAATCAAATTTTTAATCGTTGTTGTGAGAAAAAACGTTTGATGCGCTCAAAAAGGTTTTTAAAAAACCCGACTTTTCCAGTATAAATGTTTTTTTTTTAAAATTCTAATGATGCCTTCATGAGAGAAAAACTTCTTGTTTATGTCGAATACGATAGTTTTTGTCTTGCTTAAGTGAACCTGTTGTCTTCTTGATCAAGTGAGAACTTTTATGCTATTTTCTAAGTACAAATTTTTCTGTATTAGCCGAGTAATACTTTTTTACTTCTGTTCAATCGGTCGAAATTTTAGTCATATATTAAAAGAAGAGCGCAAAAAACAGTTGCCATTATACTTATCAAATGGAAGAAGGGCGCGAAAAAGGTTGATTAGTTGATCCCTAGTTGATCCCAACTCACAAAGGGAGAAGTGCGCATAAAACGGTCGAAATTATACTCACCTAACAGAAGAAGCGCGCAAAAAACGGCGGCGGGCGGCAAAGCGAACCCGCCCATGACGAGGCGCTGGTGAGCTGAGAGCGCCTGCGCCTTCTCTTCCTCTAGTTAATCCGAGGAGACGTGATCACCGATGGAAAGGGAATCAGAAGCTCGAACTGAGAAGAGAGAATAAATCAGTCAGCATAACTCACTCGGTCTAACTTCCGCGGACTGGTTAACAAAGTTATACTTCAATGGTTAACAAAGTTATACTTCAATGGTTAACAAAGTTATAGTTCAATGATGAAAACTTTTGACTCTTTAGCTACGATGAACTTATTCAAAATTAGAACATTGACCGGTTGCTAGCTAAAGGAAGTCGTTGAAGATGAAATATCATGAAACGAGAATTTTTTTCCAGAAGATTCATTAAATAGTTTCCAATAGGAATATATGTATTTCATAAATATCAAATATCAGAACAATGCACCCAGAAAAATAAATGTAAAAATACAGAGTGTTTTAGTCGTGTTAAAGAATATTCGAAGTGAATCTTTCTAAGTACATATGGTAGAGCTATGGGAGAACTTGGTTAAATGAACAACTCTACAAAAACTCTAAAGAATCAAAGTTCTCAACGGAAAATAATAGTTGAAAACCAGAACCAGTTTGCGAACTTTAAATAAATGGGAAAGCATAAGGAAAGCATAAACCGAAATATCAACGATTCTTGACTCATGATATTTCTGATGAGTCTACAAATGTAGCGAATCAGAAACTATAAAACGTGTTTTAAGATGAACTGTGAAAAGATCAACTAATTTTCCCCATTTTATGCTGGATAGGTTTTTGCAAAATTAGAGTTTTTTTGAAGGAATGAAGCTGAATTGAAATCTCGAAAATTAATATGGAAAGAATTGAATACAACAGAACCACATCAAACATGAGATAAAATACAATCAAATCGAGTGATTTGTTTTTCATTTGAGAGAAAAAAATACACGCAATAAGAAAAAGATTGCTGCGAGCTGGTTTTCAGAAAAATGTTATCATTGAAAAACTAGACTGTTTCGGCCCGCAACAAGCTCGAAGAATTTTTTATTACTTGTACTCTTCACTTCAGCGTATTCTTGAGTGTATGATTCCTTATTATTATGTAATTTTAAACGAGATTCTATCTAACTCATCGCTGTTTATAAGAATAGGATTCCTATACCGAACAGAGGAACGGACTGTTCGCAAAACATGTGCAAAAATCGTGTGGTGTGACGGGAACCAAACCAGCGACCTTCGTTTCCGGGCGATGCTACACACGCACACAATATAATGCACATTTTATGGAGTGAGTTGCACTCTTTACTTTACCATCTTCTTAAGTGCATGATTCCCACTTATCAAGGAAATCCGTTTAACATTGAGCTCTGAAAACCCTAGGTAATACAAAAGGCTGAAGGCACTGTGAGTAGCGCTGCTCTATATTGAATTTGTAGCTCATTAACCATTAGATGTACATGTTTTCATTCTCAAAAAGTTTTAAGCCTTCAAATTCTAATGCTTTTTTATTGGGTTGCCTTTTTTTCCTATTTTAACGCTTGCCTATTTCGACTAAAATGACCAACGCGATGAAATATCACGAAGTTCACTTGCAAGCTTTCATGTGGAGAAACTAAAGAATAACTTTTCGAAGCTGTTTCAAAAAGTTCTTTCAAAGAATTCTAGTACTGCACTCTTAATCTGCTCAAAACTCCCCCTGTGTTATTATTATGTTACAATATCTGTAAATTCAATTGATCTGGTTTATGTTATTGTTCTAGAAATTAATTTTTTCCCACTATTCTCTGTAAGCCATTCAAAAGTTGCCGTTGAAAAAATCGGTAGACCGCTGCACCTAACCTCATGATATTCTGTAGACCGCTGCACCTAACCTCATGATATTCTGTAGACCGCTGCACCTAACCTCATGATATTCTACAAACGCTCTTGGACCGGGATTGATGTTAAGAGCAAAAAATTTTAAGTGTGTATAAAAGCTGTGAACTTCCAGTTTTTTAGTATATCACAACAAAAAACTAAGGACGATGAAAAAAAAAATGCTTTTTATACTTTTTGAGAAAGCTCCTTGTTTCAAGTGAAGTTCAAAGGAAAATCCAAAAAAACAACCAAATAACGTTGAAAAAGTTAGAGTTTGCAAAAAAACAACCAAATAACGTTGAAAAAGGTAGAGTTTGCAAAAAAACAACCAAATAACGTTGAAAAAGTAACGAGATCAGAAAAATGAAGAAAATTTCTCCGAGAATGATTAGAAAACCGAGCCTGAAGATCATAAATAAAGAGAATTCAAACTAAGAGAGAAGATGGGAAAAAGTCAAGAATAAGAAGAAGCGCAAAATAATGAAGTAATAGAAAACTACATACTTCTGGTTGAGAAAGCGATGCTGATCGGTGAACATTGTTTTCACCCTCACTTCTTCTCGTGTTCCTGTTCTACATCTCTCTCCGCTTCTTCTCGTGTTCCTGTTCTACATCTCTCTCCGCTTCTTCTCGTGTTCTTGTTCTACATCTCTCTCCGCTCTCTTTTTTCGTTGTTTTTCTCGTATCTCTTTTTCCCTCTCTATTTCTCACTGACTTATCAAAAAATTCTGCGTTTCGCTATTTTTTGCCTCTATATCTTTCTCTCTAGTTTTAACTGTCTCAAATCTGTTTTTTCTGCTATCTTGAGAGAAAAATGCATAGGTTAGTCTCACATAGAGCTTGTACTTGATATCGACGAAAAGATGGCAGAGAAAATAGATATGTGAGGGCAACAGAGGGAGAAAGAGGAAAAGAGAGAGCACTGAAGACAAAGAGAATAAGTAAGGTGAAAGAGAAAAAGGGATATAAAGAAAGAGATAAAGAGAAAGATAAATAGAGAGCAAAAGAGATAGAGAGAGAGGGAGAAGGGAGGGAGAGAGGGTAGCAGAGAGAGCCAGGAACTTATAAAGAGACGCAAAGAGGCATGAAGGGAGTCAGAAGTATAACTTAAATTCTCAAAAAATTAGATGAATCGAGTGTTGAAAAATAGAATGATGAAGAGATGCATAGGATGAATACTAAGTGTAGTTGAAGTAGACCAGGAAGATGATGAAGAGATGCATAGGATGAATACTAAGTGTAGTTGAAGTAGACCAGGAAGAAACAAACGAAAAGTGTAATGAGGAGATGAAGGAGAAGATGATATAGCGATTGTTGATGTGCAATAAGTCGAGAGAAAGAGAGTGAGAGAGAACGAGAGAGAAAGGGAGAGAGCGAAAAAAAAGATATCGAGAGAAAGAGAAAGACAGAGAAAGACAGAGACACAGCGAGACGAAAAGAAAGAGAGAGCAAGAAACAGAGAGAGAGAGGAAGAAGAAACAAGAAAACGAGGTAGACAGAGAGAGAGACAGAGAGAGAGAGGAAGAGGAAACAAGAAAACGAGGTAGGCAGAGAGAGAAAGAGAGAGAGAGAGATAGAGAGAGAGAGAGAGAGAGAGAGAGAGAGAGAGAGAGAGAGAGAGAAAAGAAAGGGAGAAAACAAATTTAAAGGGGCACAATCTTTGGAGCATTCAAACAATGAAAGATCCAGAAGAGGTAAAGGATTCAGATCCTGGCAGAGTAGAGGAGAACAAGTTGCTTATTCATATCACTGTTAGTTGGGAAGAGAGGTTGTATACGGAGCAGAGAGAGAAAGTGAAAAAGAGAGAGAGAAAGAAAGAGGAAGAGATAGAAATAGATATGGAGAGAGAATGGAGCGATATATAGGAAGAGAAGGAGCGAAAGAAATAGAGAGAAAGCAATAGAAAGAGGGACAGATAGAGAAATAGTAAACGAGAGTAAACTAGAAAATTAAAATAGAAGAGAAATAGCGAGATAGTAGAAGTTGGAAAGAGAATAATAGATGGGTTGAAAAATGCAAAGAGAATTTAAAAAAGGAGAAAAAGAAAAAGGGGGTCAGAAGAGAGAATGATAGAGAGAGGGAGGAGAGAAACAAGGACACAGGGAAAAGAAAGGAAAAAAAGAAAAAGGATTCAGATCCTGGCAGAGTAGAGGAGAACGAGAAAGTGGAGAAATATGTAATAGACAGGCGTTTTCAGGGAAGTGATTACCACCTGAGCATGGGGATAGGAAGCAGTGGTACAGCATGGACACCAGAGCACAACACGTCGAAAAACGAGTAAAATAGGCCGGGAAGGAAACCTAAAAACCCAAGAGGAAGCTATAAGTGGCGGAATGTTCAAGAAATAGATGGGGAGAAACAATACAAAAAATTGGTGAGACGACAAGTTTTTTTCTGCCATTTCAACTTCTGATGGCTAGAAAAACTACATATATGTGTATGTAGGTTCTTTTTCTTTCCCCCCTTTCTCAAGTACCTGCACTTATTATGTTCATTTTTTTTCCAGGAAAAAAAGAGTTCTAGTTCCTACGACTATTACAGAACACGACATGACGTCCAAACAAGCAGAGGCCTAGAAACTACTATGCTGGTGAACTAGCAAAGTGTACTTGCTAGTCTAGTATGCTGACTAGCGAGGTGTACTTCCTAGTCTAGTATGCTAACTAGCGATGTGTACTTCCTAGTCTAGTATACTAACTAACGATGTGTACTTCCTAATCTAGTATGCTAACTAGCGATGTGTACTCCCTAGTCTAGTATCTTAACTAGCGATACGTAGTTCCTAGTCTAGTATGCTGGTCGAGTGGTTATAAGCGATTGACATGATGAATGAGGGAGAGTTCAATCGTTTCCAAAATCCCCGTTTATCGCACTTAAATCTGAACGGGAGAATTCCTTACAAACTCAAATCAGAAATTCTTCAATTATAATGCAATTTTGTTACACGCCACTGATTGCATTCTTTACAAATTGAATGGTAAGTCGAAGTAGCGAGTTATCAGAAGAATGAGAGCAAACATGTGTATAGGAGGAAATTAAGCTGTCGATGATAACTTCTTTTTATACAAACATCAAAGTAATTGCGAGTTGGATAAGATGATTTCATATATTCACATGCATACATACAACAATGAAGAGAAATTGAACTGAAAGCTTGAAGAGAAAGATAATGATTATTGTAGTTTTCGTTCAAAAAAGGCCCCATGCCACAAAAAAAGGTCACCGACAAGAAATGAAAAAAACAGCGAACTAAAAATTAGATTTTTGAAGATTTTCCCGAAGTTTTCAAGCAATTCGAATAAACGATTGAAGAATGAGAATAGATTCTGAATAAGAAAAAAACATGTTACAGGGTTTTTCAGAGTACTCTCTTTAAAAACTTTGAGTGCTCAGAAATTCAATAGGTAGACAAAGTATCGTCACCAAATCAGTTAAGCACACAAGAATCTTCAAACGAAAGTGAAGCAAACACGGTACGCGATACTTGCAAATTGAGAAGCTGTTTTACTTTCCGCTCAATATTGAGTCAATGCTTCTGAGAATGCTTTCTTGGACTTGCTTCATTCTTGGACTTGTCTAAAGTTAGCTTCCAAACCGTGGGTCTTCAAAGGATTTTCTGCGCAGCGTGATCACAGCTAATCTCGAGTCATTGTATGTGATGATGATTGACTTGGAAGTTCCTGATGCCTCGAACTCACTTATAATTGAGGTGAAAAAGTAAATGACAAAACTAGCGATTGACTGGAATGTTTTCTGCATAAATTACAGTCACCAAGAACTCGTTAGCCCTGTCAGAAAATAAGTCCAATCGAATATTCGAGTCCAATCGAATATTCGATTGCGCTTTTCGGTTTTTTAGAACTGCTCTTTTTTGTGAAAAGAGCTACAATATGTTCTACCTTTGTATTTTATCCTAACTATCTGGCTCACTTTCGTTCGTACCCAGAACCCGGTACACATTTTTGTTGTGGCTTTTCTGTCGGTATCTGCGTTCGTTCCAATTCTTTCCATCTCTCCTTTTCCCCACTTTCCTTTTAGGCTTCGTCTTGTATGGGGGCTTCATTCTCTCATCTCTTCACTATCTCTTCATATCTATATTACTCTCTCTCCCCACCTCAATCTCATTCTTTTTTCTTTTCTTTCACGCACTCGATTGCCTACACTCTTTCATCTCTTATGTGAAGCCCAGTAACACGACACCAAGACTTCCTTTCCTGCCCATCTCTCTAGCGTCCTCGAGTGTGATGAGCTGTACTGGATGGCTGAACTTCTTCATCCAATAAGATGTCAGGCAGAAAAAAACTGGTGAAAGAGATGGATTTCATCCACATGGATTTCCGCACATGACACATTCCGAGCGTTCGGAGAAGGTACTCTGCGGATAGAAAGCAACTGTATACAGCAAAAAAAACGAAAGTGAGGCAAACTTAGAGTTTTGCTGTTTATTCCAGTTTCATGATGATACTTTTAAAACACACAAGTCTTAACACTTCGAAGCTTATTGAGTTCCAAACTTTTTCAATAGCATAGCCGCGCTTATTCCACCCTTGCGGATCTTACCTTGCTGTGCTATTCACCAACTGTGTGTATCAGTATTGGAGGGTGAAAGCTGAAAGCCATATTAGTGAAAGCACTGAAAAATTCTCACCGTTCTTCGTTCTGGCCTAATGTTTTGAGTGATCGTCGAACTTGGTACTCTCTGCACACTTGGTACCCTCTTTTTGGTACCCTCTTTTTTGGTCACGCATCTAAATAGAGCTCCCGAGAAAGATTTTTTGTAGTTTTCGACTAATATTTGAGCGTAAATATATACATATTTGTGCCCTAATATTCGAGCCCCCCATCATATTTGAGCCCCCCCCCATCAGAATTCTCGAGTCAATTTGTTCTGATGTCCTAGCCGGAACTAGAGAGCGTGAGAGAATTTCGGTGTCGGGCGGACTTGTTTTGACATCGCTTGTGCAGAACCACTAAAATGACTAGAAAGAACAAAACTGAAAACAAATATTTGAAGAAACAATAAATATTGAGTAGATTAATTGTTAATTAAGCACATAAAAGCAACTGAATACCGATGCTGGTATTTAAAAAAATGATTTCTGTGAAGAATTCCAAACAGTGATAATTTTTTGCTTGAACAGAATCTTCGAGAAATTTTTTTCAATTTTCGATCCAAAACATTTTTTTGAGAAAAAATTTCAAGTTTTCAAAAATACATGTATGTGAACATTCGAAAATTCGTTCTGATGAAAAAAGTTACATTAAACGCTTTCGGGGGTTCCGAGAGGCGGTTATTCACGAGAAACAGCACGCTTCCCCGCGTCAGAAAGCCGTATATAATCCTGCTATGATTCATTCAGCCAACAGCCTCTACAAAGTGTACATTAGTGTCTTTTCTATTCTTCTATGGGATCAAACCAGGGTGTTAAGTGTTTGATGGGAAAAAAATCTGTATAAAAAATGCTACCTTCCGAGTCTTCAAGTGAGCAGAACCCAGGAAAAGGCTTTTGAAAAGTAAACTTTCAAAAAAAATGTTATTAGCGTAAATGAGCATAACGGTACGTGACGTTGGTACTCTTAACGTGAAAATTAAACATAAGAAAAATCTGCGTCAGTTTAATTTCTAGTTTTTCTCTCAAAAAGTTTGTGAAGAAACACAACAGTAACTTTGAATCATGAAAATGTGAGTCGTTCATCGTTTGAATTGGCAAGATGAGAACGAAATAATGTTGAACTTGAGTGAAATCAGATATAATATTGGCAAGGAGTTCCAGAACAAGAAATGAGTTGACTGCTCTTCACGAAAATGAGCGGAACGATTTTTCCCTTTCTACGCTAACAAAATGGAACATAGAAAGTATTCTACAAAAATAATCTTTTTTCAGTGTAAAAAGCTGAAAACTGAAAAAAGCGAATTGGAAAGATAGAGGGAGGAGAAGGAGTATACGGGACAAAATAACAGAGACACAAAGAGAGATACTTAGAGATTTAAAGAGAAAGAGTGAGATAAATAGAAAACAATGCGTAGGGAGAGAGAGAGAGAGAGAAAGAGAAAGAAAAAGAGAGAAAGGTTGAGTGGATAAGAGATAAATATAAGATGGAACAGTGCCGCATCGCAAGAGGTTGTAAGGACGCACAAGTTGAGAGTTAACTTAGGTTGAGGATAAGGTTGCGTTTTGAGTGTGTTTCCAATAAGAAAGTCAAAGACAATAGGATGACGAAGATAGAGAGAAACATAGAGAGGGATCGAGTGAAAGAAAGAGAGAGAGAGAGGGAGAGAGAGAGAGAAAGAGACAGAGAGAGATAGAGAGAGGGAGGGAGGGAGATGGAGAGAAAGTGTATGAGACAGAGCGCGCGAGAGAGATGGAGAGTGAGCAAGAGAGAGGGAAAGAGCAACAGAAAGATGGAGCGATAAACAAAGTGATAGAGAGGTTATAGAAAACGAGAGACGCAAAGAAAGAGGGATAGAGATATACGAAAAACGAAAAGTCAGTTTAGAAGAACCAGGGACAAAAAGTAAGGGTGTTGAAATCTCAAGTTCTGATTTCTCAAACAGTATGTATGTAGTTAGTGTATTGTCTCTTGGAATAATCAAGAGAAAAAGACGAAGCTCACAAAAGATAGATCTGAAGAGAGAGGAATAGAGAGATAGAGAGAGAGAAAGGAAGAGAAAAAGTGCGAGAGAAACTAAGAGACAATGAAGTCAGCGACATATGTAGTTAGAATACAAAAGATATAGAGGAGCGATCGAGGGAGATCAGTTGTGTGAGAAAAAGAAAACGATAGAGAGTGGACGATAGAGAGAAGAATAGATAGAGTGAAGAGAAGGAAGGTGAAGAGAAGGAGAGATACAGAGCGAATCCCTCCGAATAGAGTATGAAAGTTATTGCAAGTTAGAAAATTCTTTTTAGGTATTTTGATTTTCAAAAGTTTATTGAAAATACATTGCTCGTGTTAAGAAACAGTATGAAACAAAGAGCACATATTTCCGAACCAAAAAGAGCAATTCATCACAATTTGCATAGTTTATACAAACAAAAAAATTAAGGACAAACGAACTGTATGTTAATAGGTGAACTAAAGATTCACTAAACGACTCTTCTTGTTGCTCTGTATTGGATCTTCAACTTTTTAACTGTCAATTTTTTGTCTCTATGTCTTCCTCTCTTTCTCTTTCCCTATCCCTCTCTCTCTTTCTCTTTCTTTCTCTCTCTTTCTCTCTCTCTCGCTCTCGCGCTCTCTCTCTCTCTAAGCTTCTCTCTTATTTTCTCTTCAGCAAAGCCTAGAATCTGTTGCAGAACTATATACATAAAGGTGAATGAGTAGGGAGGGAAGAGAAGTGCGTTAATCGAATTCAGAAGAAGGGCTAAGGAAATAGCGGAGGATGAGCGTTTGGGCGAGAGGGAAGTACAGACTTATGGAAGCTGAGGAAAAGGTTGTAAGAGAGGGAGAAAGAAAAATAGAAAGAGATTGACCGGGAGAACTAGACAGTGATATTGTTTGAGAGAGTGAGAGAATGAAAGAGAGAGAGAGAGAGAGAGAGAGAGAGAAATAGAAGAGAAGACAGTGAGAGAGAGTGAGAGTGAGTGAGAATGTGAGAGATTGTGTTGAAGAGAAACAGAGAGAAAGACAGAGAAAATAGTGAGGGAAAGATAGTTGGATAAGGAGAAAAAAACATGTGGTAAAGGTTAGTCAGGGACCATACGAGAGTGCAGTGGAAGGCAGTAGGCACGGCAGGGAAAATTGAAGTGTTTTCCGTACTATTTCCCTCAATTTTTCTTTGGAAAAAGGGCAGAGAAAAAGTAATAGTGTGATTATTTACAGTTTGGGAGACAAACAAACAGAGTAGATATAGTGCGCGCTTGATAGACGAACATGAGAAAAAGATAGCAAGAGAATTATAGAAAAAAGAGAAATAACATCAGATAAACAGGGAGAATAGGAAAAAGAGATGGGGGAGTAATAGAGAGAGAGAGAGAGAGAGAGAGAGAGAGAGAGAGAGAGAGAGAGAGAGGGGAAGAGAGAGGGGAAGAGAGAGGGGAAGAGAGATTAAGAGAGATCTAGCAAGAGTGACGAATCCATCTTTACTTCTGCCTTGCACAATATCGGTACTGACTCTCTTTTTCTGGATATTACTCTGTGTATCCATCTTTCCCTCCTATTCCAACTCTATCCACTTCGATATTTCTCTCTCTTTTCTCTCTCAAATTCTGATCTCATTTGAAGGTCTCCTTTATCAAGTATGTATGTGAGAGGTATTCGTAGTTTCTTGAGGGATGCCGAGCAGAGTTTTTGTAAAGACTCGAAAGTCTTAGTTTATGAACAAGGTTCTCTTTTTTGGGAAGAGCCCCAGCTTCTCGGAGCTTCTCCATTCCGTCCTAGTTTGTTAGTTTTCCATGTTGACCCGTAATTTAGTTCCAGACACCTTGAGCTCACCTAGAGAGAACGGTTGGACTTCGTATTTTTGATTGACCTACTACCACATGTAAAAAATATAGCTCACCGGCGTGATCATTTCAAGAAATCTCTCTTGCTCAACCGGTATTGCGATTGAACTCCACACAAGTTTCGAGCCCCTTAGTGGGGTGATGTTTGTGTAGTTTTGCTCAAAATTGGAAGCCTTCGTACAATAGTTGAACCCACTACCATAATGTCACTTTCCGGCGACTCGGTTGGTCAAGTAATATCTATGACTTCTCAAGATCGAATCTGCGCACACTTGACTCATGCGATCCATAAATGTCAACGCTAATAAATTAAAATAGAATCCAGCCAGTTATAAGTTCTCCATGATTGTTTATTTTCGTTTTATGCAGGAACCTTTACTCTAAGTTTTGTGTTCTCAAGTTATTCTTTTCAATCAAAAAAAAAACATTAGAACATTAAAAGGTTTGATCCTGCTTTAAGTACTCCTAGAAATCACATGAAAATTGTTTACGAAGAGTTCAGTGAAGCCTGGAACAGATTCCTTCAAAACGAGCATGAACTCGATTGCTAAAAAGAGGGAGAAGATTGGTTTCATCCGTCGAGATTACCTGTCGAAAGAGAGCGAGAGAGAGAGAGAGAGAGATAGAGAGAGAGAGAGAGAGAGAGAGAGAAGGTAAAAGAGCCAGATAAAGGGAAAGAGAGAGATATATAGAGAGAAAGAGGGAGAGGGAATACAGAAAAGTCCGTTTGAACATCAATTTACAATGGAAACATTCTCTCTCTTGCTTAGCCCATTTCAACTCTGGAGTAAGAAGGAGAAGCAATTGGCAATCACAAAGAAACACTGGGGAAGCAGGCGAAGAGGAGGCAGGAACAGAGGCCAAGGTAATAAGAGAGCGAACGATGAGTTGGGAGCTATTGGAGAGAGGGCTTTCGAGGTGAGGGGGGAGGGGGAGAGAAAAAGACTCGTCTATAGAGAGAAACAAAGAGAAAGGGAGAGAGAGAAAAAAAAGAGAGAGAGATACGGGAAACAGAGACACAGAGAATTAGTTAGAGGAAGAGAGAAAACACGAAGAAATACACAGAGTAGTGCAAATAGCGAAAGAAAGAAAATAGAGAGAGGAAGACAAAGAGAGAGATGGAAAGTAAGAGAAAGGTTCAGAAAAATTAAGGAGAGAGATGAAAAATTGGGATAGAGAGAAGAGAGAAAAAAGAAAACAGGTAAAACGAGAGAGAATAAACGAGACCAGGAGATAAAAAAACAGAGAGAGAGAGAGAGAGAGAGAGAGAGAGAGAGAGAGAGAGAGAGAGAGTGAGAGAGAGAGAGAGTGAGAGAGAGAGTGAGAGAGAGAGAGAGAGAGTCAGAGGAATACAGGGAGAGTAGCAAGAAATCTTCTGGAAGATAAATAGGAAGGATATGTCAGAGAAGAGTAATAATGGAAAAGTTCAAAAAGACGGCGAGGTTCTCAGGGAGAACATAAGACTGAGGTCACAAAAGAGAGATACATAGAGAGACAGAAAGGCAGTTAGAGATAGGTGGAAAGAGAAAAATAGAGTTGAGAAGAGAAAGATTAATGAAGAGAGAGGAAAAGCGAGAAAGAAAGAGAAAGAGAGAGGAAGATAAAGAGAGAGAGAGATAGGAGAGAGAGAGAGAGGGAGAGGGAGAAGCACAGAATGGGAGAGAAATAGCGAGAGAAAGCGAGAGAAGTTGTGGCAAAGCAAGAAAAGCGTTGAATCCTCTGCTATTCACGTAGCGGAAGTGTAATGAAACAGAGAAGAGTCATGCATTTTGTGAGTACTGGTGCGTCTAGAATATGAACCTTCCAGGGGTCTAGAATATGAACCTTCCAGGCGTCTAGAATATGAACCTTCCAGGCGTCTAGATTATGAACCTTCCAGGGGAGAAAAATATTGGGGAGAAAATAAATCAAAAAGATAGTTTTTCAAGGAAAAAATATGGTGATTAGAAAAAGTAAATGCAATAAAGAAAAAGACCGAGTGAAAATCATGTTTTCGGCTGAAATGAGACAGTAAGCATCAATGAAAAATATACTTTTCTCTCTTCAAGATTATATATATATATTTTTCTCTTTAAAGGGTTACAAGTAGAGAAAATTTGTGGGGTAGCAAAAGAGAGAGGTCAAGGAAACTCTTCATAAAACTTGAAACAGAAAGACAGACAAAGAGAAAAAAACATCAACAAAAAACGTGCGGAAAAGTCAGATGCAGATATTAAAAATCAACTTGGAACGCCCCGACTTCAGGACCTGAGTGAGTAAACTTTAGTAAACCATTCGTCTGCCTCAAAGCTTGCATACGACGAGACACAAGACGAGAGCGCTGTTCTTCCTTTGTTTACAAAATGACACGCTTGGGCATATACTATTCTATGCTCTTGCGATGCAGTCTCAAAAAGTGTTATGACCTCAGCATTATTTGATGAGATTTAAATTTTTCTACGAGAACTTTTGTAAAACGTTTAATCTGTTGTGGCACAGTACTTGTTTTGATATCTTTTTATCAACGTGCTACACTTTTCTAAAAAAATTTGTAAAAACGACCGATCAATCGAGGGTGTTTCTAGAAATATAGGAAGTGAGCGATTCTCTACAGTCTTGGAAGCTTACATTTTTCATTGCACATATCTTCTTTTTCTGCCTTTTATATGTCACTCGCACATTTTTCCAGGCCCGAATTTCCTTTAAAAGTTCTTCCCGCGTCTGAATACTGTTCCTCCCGCGTCTGAATACGATTTCTCACTCTAATATTTTACCGGTAAGAGTTTGTAACGCGTGGAATGATCCAAGTATCGATGTGCTAAAAACCGTATGAAATCACTTGTTTACTAAGCTGATTTGTGGTCTAGTTAATACATATATGTATAGCTGTGTCAGAAAAAAAACTAATCGTTGTGAGAATTGTAGAAAAAGTATTCAAATTTTGTCAGCAAACAGTGATAGTAGTACACTCACTAAATTCTCGAGTTATGTTCAACAAGTTTACTGTTCAAGTGTACTGTTCAGCGCAAAAAAGAGAAGGCTTGTGATCATCATGGTCGCAATCAGAAGGCTCGTGATCATCATGGTCGCAATCAGAAGGCTTGTGATCATCATGGTCGCAATCAGAAGGCTTGTGATCATCATGGTCGCAATCAGAAGGCTTGTGATCATCATGGTCGCAATCAGAAGGCTTGTGATCATCATGGTAGCAATCAGAAGGCTTGGGATCATCATGGTCGCAATCAGAAGGCTTGTTATCATCATGGTCGCAATCAGAAGGCTTGTGATCATCATGGTCGCAATCAGAAGGCTTGTGATCATCATGGTCACAATCAGAAGGCTTGTGATCATCATGGTCGCAATCAGAAGGCTTGTGATCATCATGGTCGCAATCAGAAGGCTTGTGATCATCATGGTCGCAATCAGAAGGCTTGTGATCATCATGGTCGCAATCAGCGTCAAACTATGATTCGAATTTTTTCTCACTTCGATTATCAAAGTGGCACGCTCGGGTTCGAGTTTGAGTTTAAGTTTATCACGCATAGAAAATGCATGGTAAGGTATTGGGAAGGGAATCTTCCATGTGAGGGGAACATGAGGTCAAAGAAGTTGATAACATATGAGGTCTAAGGGGTCCACGTTGATTTCAGAAAGAACTTTTGAGTGATCGGTCGGTCCTACTCCAGTGTTAGCATTGTGGGGGAGAGCGGTAAGGAACTACATAGGACGATACAGCTTCAAGGTGTCCAATTTCTTATTGAAGCCGGATCGCATCTTGTCTACTAGACGAAATTAATAGTGCAGAGAGCGGATGGAGATTCGACAACTCCAGTGCTGGCGAATTAGATGGAATGATGGTCAACATCTTCAACCTGAATCCAATATCCCCTTACACACAAACTCAACCCGTTGCGATAAAAATAAAAATCACCTCTAAACCGAATCATTGTCGAGCACAAAACCTTATTCTCACGCTGTATGTATATAAAAGCGGTACTTCTTCTGACTTCGTTGATCATCCATTCGTCTGTTATCATGGCTGAATCCCAATTTTAGCGGGATTGGTAGACCTTGAGAACGTCGCTATCAATCCATATCTATCATCCCGTTTTACATTTTCTGGAATTCCAAGATTAGTGTGGGAAGCAAAGGTGTTTTACTACACATAGAGCGCTTGAGACCTTCTCTGTAAAGGGAAAAGTTGATTCCGCCCTGCGTTGTTAAAAATGCTTTCGAGAAAAAACGAAAACAAATCAAAAGTATCATTCTGTGGATATGAATACTATACTTTCAATTCAGTGATAAAAACCTCGATTCAGTCAAACTTTATCACTTAAGTATCGAGAAGTATGAGCTTTGATTTGAGATGTTCCTCTACATACGCCTGATTATGAACATAATTGATACAACTTTTACATAGAAAATAGCTAGTTCACCGAACGGTATCGAATCCAGTCATCTCTTTTATCTATATCCGGGAGTTTAAGCGCGTTACCGTCAAAACCACGGGGACACGTTCCTATTCCGTGTGTCAGGGCTATTTTGAAAGCTGTTTTGTTGCTGATATGATAAATAACCAGCATTATGATGAATTATCATGTGAGGTCTTACTTCTGTGACATGGATTGTGGAAATTGCAACCAAAAGAAAGAGATATTTTTGCTTGAAATCGAAAAGATTTTGGAAGAAATGAATAAAAACAAAGTCGATAATAGATTAAGAACCCTAAATAATCGATGATAGATTAAGAACCCTAAATAATCGATAATAGATTAAGAACCCTAAATAATCGATAATAGATTAAGAACCCTAAAGTGCCCGAAACACAAGAAATAAATCCAGGAATCTACAATTATTCTACCAAGAGATGTCAATCACTTATTATTCATGGAACTGCTATAATGAAGAAAAAAATATTCAAAGTTGAGTCATTTTTCAGAAGAAAAAATTTCATAAATGTCGTAATGTGTCTTAAATGTCGTAAAAAGAGCCTTACGCAAACAATCCTCCAATTTAGAGCGTAATATATCTGTGAAGTATATATAAAATGAAGTGTGATTGCCTTCTTAAGTCGAATAGATGAGCTTCAGATACAAGTTTGAAGTCCAAAAAGACGTTCATAAAATTTAAGCTATGTTTTTTCTTCTCTTTCCTGTTTAGAGGAAGACAATAATGGTTCCATATATGTATGTATCATTAAGCTCCCATCATCTAACTATGGGATGGTGTGCAATGTCCCGACATCCTTTTTCTCTTGGAGCTCCTTAATACGACTTCCGAGGTATTTACTTCACGAAAGAAAAAATTCTAGAAGAAGTCTTGCTCTCTTGATTCCTGTTTAGAAGGGTTTTTATAGTCGTGGGTACTAATATTTATAAGCGTGGAAACGCACTATGCTCGCAAATAATCGTGCAAAGTATGTGCATTGAGCGGGAACCGAACCCATACCCGCCGCTCTCCAGGCGATTCACCAATTGCACTTTGAAAGCCTTTCGATAGTTCAATTAAGACTTCTTTATTAACAAAACTGAGAACTACTCAATAAGACGATAAAACGACATTTATCAAATAATTCAGAGGGTTTACGTTATACGGGTTCGGATTT